>CM077084.1:170083284-170767212 GCA_039513925.1 Platanthera zijinensis
TTCGATCTCAGTATGAAGGGTTGAAGACATTTTGTCGATATCTGGTCGACGGAAAAGTTTTTTTAAAGTAAGTTCGTCGATCGCAGGTCGACGAAGATAACTTCCCTTACACAGAGAGTTCGTCGATCTCAGGTCGACCTAAATCTCAATAACCTTTCGTAGTTTTTCGACCCTCCGATCGACGAAATTTGAAGAGTTCTTCGTGTACAGACAGAAACTAAACTAGGTCTTCTTCATTGATCATTCCAAGCTGATTTATAAAGAACAAGTGATTTCTTTCATCCAGGGGTTTGGTGAAGATATCAGCTCTTTGTAAATTAGTGTAGATATAGACAAGTTTGATTTTGTTTTTGTCTACACACTCTCTAATGAAATGATGCCTAATGTCTATATGCTTAGTCCTACTGTGATGGACTAGATTTTGTGTTATGGCTATAACACTTGTGTTATCACATAGTAGAGTTGAATTATTTAAGTTGAACCCATAATCTAGGAGTTGGTTCTGAATCCACAGCATCTGGGAACAATAACTGCCAGCTGCAAAGTATTCTGCTTCAGCAGTTGATGTGGACACATATGATTATTTATTGCAGAACCAGGACACTAATCTCATACCAAGGAACTGGCAAGTTCCTGAGGTACTCTTTCTGTCCACTCTGCATCCAGCAAAGTCAGCATCTGAGTATCCAGTTAACTCAAACTCTGACTCAGTGGGATACCAGAGACCTAGACTAGGACAACCCTTTATATATCTCAAAATTCTTTTTATAAAAAATAAATGAGATTCTTTAGGGTTCACCTGGAACCTAGCACAAAGACATGTGTCAAACATAATATCAGGTCTGCTTGATGTAAGGTATAGTAGGGACCCAACAATGCCCCTATATAGTTTATGATCCATAGGTTTCCCTTGTGCATCAGAGTCTATTACAGCATTTGTAGCCATGGGTGTTTTCTTTGCTGAGGCATCAGCCATCCCAAACTTCTTGATAAGCTCCTTAACATATTTAGTCTGGGAAATGAAGATGCCATCAGGAAGCTGCTTCACTTAGAGACCAAGGAAGAAGGAGAGCTCACCCATGCTACTCTTCTCAAATTTAGAATGCATTAGATCAGAGAACCTCTTGCACAATTTTGGATCAGTAGACCCGAATATTATGTCATCTACATAAATTTGTACTAACAAAATTTTATCATGATGCATTTTAGTGAATAAAGTCTTATCTACCATGCCTCTTGAAAAACCATGCTCTAAGATAAAGCTGGCTAAGGTCTCATACCAAGCTCTTGGAGCTTACTTTAAACCATAGAGAGCTTTATGCAATTTAAATACATGAGAGGGATGAGTTGGATAAACAAAACCTGGAGGTTGTTCAACATAAACCTCTTCTTTAAGTTCCCCATTTAAGAAAGCACTCTTCACATCCATTTGATAAACTTTGAACTTTTTGAATGCAGCATAAGCCAGAAATATCCTTATAGCTTCTAGCCTGGCAACTTGAGCAAAGGTTTGATCATAGTCAATTCCTTCCTCCTGCTTATATCCTTGAGCAACAAGACTAGCCTTGTTCCTCACAATCACACATTGGGCATCAAGCTTATTTCTTAATACCCATTTGGTTCCAATGACTGGGTAGTCTTTTGGTCTTGGAACCAAAACCAAAACTCTACATCTCTCAAACTGATTGAGCTCTTCTTGCATTGCATTGATCCAGTGGGGATCTTGCTCTGCATCATTTATGGATTGAGGCTCAATTTGAGAGAGGAAATAGGCATGCATCAAGTCTTGGTTTAGTTGATGCCTTGTCTGTACACCTGCTATTATGTCTCCAATCACTTCGGATCTGGGGTGATCCCTTAGTGTGACAATATTAGTAGGTGGAGTTGGTTCAGCCACATCATTTTGAAGGAATTCCTCTTGTGGAATAGCCTCTGATGTTGTAGGAAGTTCAGCTATTTCCAAAGTTTCTTCATCACTTTCTTCACTGACTTGTTGAGAAGGATGAGATGCAACTTTGGGGGTAAAGTGTATGCCATCCAATTCCTCAAACAAGTTGTGTACCTGCAAGGAGTCTTTGGTAGAAATCTCTTTCTCCTTATAAACATGTTAGCCTCATCAAATATAACATGCATAGATTCCTCTATTTTCAGTGTGGATTTATTAAATACCCTATAAGACTTGCTGACTTGAAAATATCCTAGAAAAATTCCCACTACAGCCCTTGCTTCAAACTTTCTAATGTGCTTTTTTTCAGTATTATGAATATAACATACACAACCAAAAACTTTAAAATAGTTGATTATTGGTTTCTTCCCTTTGAGTAATTCATAGGGAGTCTTATGCTTTAGTTTGTGTATCAAACTTCTGTTCAGGACATAGTTTGTTGTGCTCACTGCCTCTGCCTAATAGGATAGGGGCATATAAGCATCTGCAAGTAATGTGCCTGCAGCTTCAATGAGTGTTCTATTTTTCCTTTCAGCTACCCCATTTTGTTGAGGAGTTCTAGGAGCTGAGAAACAGTGCCTGATACCTTCCTTCTCACAGAACTCATGCATAAGAAGAGACTCAAACTCTGTACCATGATCACTTCTGATTAATGAAACATGAGTAGAGTACTCAATCTGTATGGTCCTGAGAAAATCTGTAAGAACCTTGAAGGTATCTGACTTAGATTTCAGAAAGAATACCCAAGTGAACCTAGAAAAGTCATCTACAACCACTAAGGTATAAGATTTCCCTCCAAGGCTTTGTACAACCATAGGGCTAAAAAGGTCCATATATAGCTGGTACAGTGTCCTAGGTGAATCACTCTTATTAATGAATTTGAAGCTAGATTTAGTTTGCTTGCCTAGTTGACAAGCCCTGCAGAGTCCTTCCTTCTTGTATGGGCCGGAAGGTAAACCTATAACAAGATTGTCCTTAGATAGCCTAGCAATGTTTTTAAGATTTACATGTCCTAATATTTTATACCATAAGTCATTTTGACTATTAACTATATTGAGCAGGCATATGTCTGAAGTAACAGAATGAAAATTTACTAGGTATATGTTTCCTTGTCTACTTCCAATTAAAATAGGTTGGTTTTTTTTTGAAATAATAATACAGGAATTAGAGTTGAATGATACCTGATAACCTTCATCACATAGTTGGCTTATAAAGATGAGGTTATGCTTCAGTCCACTTACATATGCAACTCTTTTGAAAGTTACTGCTCCAATTCTGACCTTGTCATAGCCTTCTGTTTGGCCACAATTGGAGTCACCAAAGATGACCTTTGGTCCTAGCTTTGACTTATAATCAATCAGATTGTCCTTGCTGCCTGTCATATGCTTGGAGCAACCACTATCTAGATACCAATGTTGATTGTATGCTGGACAGGTCTTCATCTGCAAACAAGACAGTTAGTTATTCTTGACCCAGGTAATCTTGGGTCCTTGTTGATTTACATAACTATAACTGGAGATGTAAGAGCATTCAGGTTGATCATTATATCCTTTAGGATGGTATCTCCTAGGTGGAATTATCCATTGAGTGAAGGGTTAAAGTTATTATTAGAATCTAAGTTTCTGTTATTAAGATCTGGGTTCGACGATCTCTGGTTGGATCGTCGACCTGAGCTCGATGATGTTGGATGAGATCGTCGATCTCTACTCGAAGAATGAGGGTATTCATTCTTGAAGTACCAAAGTCGTCGATCTCTAGTCGACGAACCATACTGCTATCATCGATCATAGATCGAAGAATGATTATTACTGATGTTTGCGTTCAAAGATCGTCATTCTGAGTTCGACGATCTGTTCATATATCGTCGATATGAGTTCGACGATAATTGCTGAACATTGTTATTTTTGTTATTCTTCTGGATATTGAGTTTATTCTTGGTTTCAATTTGTTTAAGAATCTTATTAACTTTATTTATGTAAGATCCTGTCTCCTCATCCCGAGGCTAACCCGATCTTATGCCCAGAACCGCCGCCTTACAGTGACACTAACTCACGGGTTAGTCGACACCGCAAGACGCCGATCCTGCCGGCTAGTACGATCATAACCTATTCGGCCAATATGAGAAACAGAAGCAAAGTATATAGTAAACAAAACTACGCAAGTCCACAGCCACAGAGTACATATCACATAAAGGAAATGATGGGTACATAAATATAGTCCACAATGAGTACAACAAAAGAGAGAAATAAGGGCTTATGCCCATTACATTATATCACTGAATCTCTCCTCACAAAGCAAAAAGCGGAAGTCTAAACTATCACGGACATCTCGTCCCTTCTGAGAACGCGCTGTAGTAGTAGTAGTAGTAGTAGTAGTCGTAGTCGGCATCTGCTCCTCAAGTCCTGCCTCCTCGTGCTCCTAAAAATAGTATGGTCACCGACCATTAGTCAAAAAGACTAAGTCGTTTCCTCCACACCTCGCCCCGCAACTCCTAGGCACCGTGTGGGAGGACGAAGCGGAGGACAACAAGGGGTGACAAGGGCGAAGCAGGTGACGGGAAACTAAGCAGAATATGTTATCAAGTAAATAATGAAATGTAACCTACACTTATGCGGGTACGCATAAGTAAGGGGTCTTCTACAGGGCTCCCATTGTATAAAATGTCCCATACCATTTTATACAATGGGGTGTCAGGTGTCACAAGCATATATATATAAAAGAAAAGTAACCTCAACCTATAAACATGCCCACTCAGGCTTATAGGCTAAGGGATCGTAAAGCAGGTCCTAATGTATAAGCGTCCCATACCACTTATACATTAGGTGACTTAAGTTGTTATGAAGGTTAATGTTATGCAACTATATGGTGGGTATGATATGAACATGCAGTGCAACACACACACACGACTCCGTGATCACAGACCTTTAGTTCCCACTTTTCGAGAGCTAGCATCACTCTCAGGTACTACCGTTGTGGCTACGGCAGCAGCGGAGCGGGCGTCTCCGCCTTCTAGGCGGGTATACACACTACCAGGCCTAGACCTCTCTTGTACGCCTCTGTACACCGCCAGTGCACTCTAGAGTCTCTGCGTACCACTTTGCTGACGACCCGTCAGTCTTGTTGGGTCGGGTGCGCGTTATTAGGAAAAGTCCTCCAGACTCCAGTATAAACATCCTACTGGTCCTTCTAACCCTCGCACCCGCCTGGTCCACCGTACTGCCGTCGGTGTGACGACCGGCCAGTACCGCATGGCCCGCCACTAGTATATGCACATGCAAGTATAGTGTATTGAGCCTCCAGCTCGATGGACTATCCAGTCCCCAAATCTCTCCAACCCATCACGGGTGAGTATGTGCTACAAAAACTCCAACCCTGCCTGGGTGAGTGTATATAAACCAATCCCTTTCTCCAACTCTGCACGGGTGAGCAAGTAGTCAAAATACTCCAAGTCCCTCCAACCCGGCACGAGTGAGCACATGTCCAGTTCACTTAACCTATTAGACTACTCTTGTCTACAGATTATCATACTTAGAGTCTTAAGGTTAATCCCAGGACTGCCCAAGGTATTCCCGGTGAAGGGCTCTCAGGGGCACTAGGAGCTACGATGGGCTGAAACCCAAAGCTCCCTTTCTCAAGGATATTTACTTTAGTTGTTGCCTACCCTGAATCCCTTATCCTCTCTCTTGTTACATAGAGTGACCTAGTGACTTAAGGTATGGATTAAGGAGTGACGGTCTTCCGTCAACTCTTCCTAGGCAAGTCTCATGTTGCACTGTTACTCTCGCCTCTAGGATGCAACTGCCATCCAGGGTTATACTTCCGAACTTAGACTCTAACTCAGTTGTTGATTCATCCCCTGGCGGCCTATAGTCCAGTCTACTTTTACTAAGCGCACCCCATGACCTAACACCACCCTGAGATCGAACTTCTAAATTCTTGGTCCAACTGACCCCAAATATTTACCCTAGGGTGGTATGGACTAATGAAATGCGTGTGTTGATTTTCATAATTTTCCTAGGTCATTAAGGCCTTTAATTAAATCTTTTAAAATTATTCCCTAGGTCATTTACACATGAAGTATCATCAATTAAAATCTTCTGACCTATGGGAATTTTCCTGAGTTGCATATGGGTAAAATATTACTGTCTACAAGATTTCATAATTTTCCTTTTAATATATCTATTTATCCCATAATTAATAAAATTTCTACACAAGTGTCATTTTCCAAATGAAGTACAAGAAATATATTCACCAAAATTCCAAGAAAATTACTAAGCATTTATATTACTATTTTATGACTAATGGCAGAGTTTCATTTATTTCCACAGTGTAATGGTCTACCAAAATTCATTCCTAATTATTTACCAAAAATGCCATTATGCTAATAAATAATTTAACACTGTACCCATAATTCTGATAAAATTCTACAAGACTAGTAAGATAGCCATGCAACTCTAGGATTAATTTAATAATTTTCCAACAAGTATTTATACCAAATCATAAATATTTGCAAAAAGGGTAGAATGGTAAATTCAAGGTATTTGCTTCAATAATTCTCAAACAGAGGTATAAAATTTTCCTATGTCAAATAAATCATCATTCTTTGACTTGACTGAATTTGGGAATCTTGTCTTGATCAAAACCTATTCCTATAATTTATTTTCCAAAAAGGCTTTTATTTTGGAAATACCAAATAATAGGATTTTTTTTTTAATCCCAAAAATTCCATAATAAATTCTAGGGGTGAACTTTACTCTAATTAATCCCTGGAATAAATTCCACAATTTTTGGATGCCTCAACTAGGCTAAATACACAAAGTATCATTTCTTGCTAAGTGCACCCCAAGGCTATATTTAGCCAACACATGCAAGTGGGTTAACCCAACATGCAGTGGTCCAATTGCTCTGAACTTTCTACCAGACACCAATAATGTCCTTAAGGACATGCCACCAAAATTTGGGGCCATTTGGAACTAGCCAACTCCAAGAATCACCTAGTTAAGCCCTAGGGGTATTTTGGTAATTTCTCCATATTCTATTTTCCAATCAAGCCATTTTTGGGCAAGGCCTAAACATGCCCTAATTATACCTCTGACCAAAATCTCAGGTCAAGGGGACTTCTGGTTTGGCTTGGGCAGCCATTTAAAATTCTGCAAAATTGCTATTTGCAGCCCAAGCCAAATCTTATTTCTCAAACATGCAAGTGAGATTTCTCATCATGCAGTGCATCAATTTAGCCCAAATTTTAACCATGGGTCAAATATACCCATAAGAGGGTGCCACCAAAATTTGGGGCCTATTGGAGTTGGAGAACTCCAAATATCACATTAATTTACTTTTGGGTATTTTTGTAAAAACTATAGCAAACTGTTCCCCAAAAATTCTGATTTTTGGGGAGGGCTTAGTTAAACCTAAATTATTAACCTAGCCCAAATTTCAGCCCATTTGAACCAAGGGTTTGGGCTAGGGAATTAATTCAATTTCTGCCCTACCTTAGGAGTAGTCCTAGTAAAACAGCCCTACAGGGCAAACTACTGGACCAAAACTCATGTTTAGGGTGGCCTTGTAAAGGTAAGACATTCATCTACAATTTTTATTCAGGTTCCAACCTTAGGTGAAGCCTATATATGCCCTAAATGTCACATGCAAGGTGACTGAAAATATGTGACAATAATACTACTATTCAAAATAATTAATTCATCACTTAAGTAATGATTAACACGAATCTTAAAGCTAGAAGGAACGGGATCGGTTCATCCCCTACCTCCAGCCAACGGCTGGGATTGATTTGCGCTGGGCCATTTTGCGGGGCTGTTTCCGGCCGACTGTGGCGGCGCCATGGCCGGCCAACGGTGCCACCACCTTCACGGTGGTGGTGGCTACAATTTGCCGGCGATGAGGCGGCGGGAGACGGCGGCTCCGGCGATCCCGAGAGGTGTGAATTTCACGGAAAAATCAAGATTTTCTCCCATGGCATCGGGCTCAATTGAGCCCGATCTCTCTCCTAATTGATCTAGGAAGCTAGTACGGGTAGAGATGAGGCGAAACGGACCTGAGTTGGCGGCTGGCGGCGAGTGTGGCGGCGGTTGGCCATGGCTAAGCTAGCTCTGGCGATCTCACTCCCGATTTCCCGTTTCTCCATCGTTTCCTTTGATCCAAGACTCGAATTCAACTCCCTAGGACCTTCTGAAGCTGATGGCTGGGCTGGATTTTGCATGGAGTGATTGTATAAGGAGCTATGGCCGAGGTGAGCTCGGTTTGGTGCTTTGGTTGCTTCACCCATGGTGCCAAGTGGCCATCATGCTCTAAATTTCTTTGGAATGAGTAGGGGTGGTCGGCCAGCATGTTCATGGGCTGAGGGGTGAAGGCCACATGGCCTCTTTTCATCTCCTTCTCCTTTCTCTCTCCTCTTTTAAGTGTTTTCTCCAAAATACCCCCTTGCATGCAATCTCTCTCCTAATTTTTTTGCGGTTAGGGGCTGTCCTTGTCCATTTGGGCTGGTCATGGGCCTTGGCTCATGGGCTTTGCTCATTGGGAATGGGCTTGGCCTTCACTTTTCTTCCTTTAGGCCATTTGTTGACTTGTTGACTTTTTAGGTTGACTTGGTCAACTTGATGAGTGGGCTGACCCAACTTGATGGTCATGGACTCCATGTCACCACCAAACATGGGTTGGGCCAGGGTGATGGTCTTAGCCCACTAGGAATGGGTTAGGTCTTCATTTACCCTTATTTAGGCTTAAGGTTGACCAAGTTTGACTTTAGGGTTGACTTGGTCAAATGGGTGTGTGGGTTGACCCCACCTAGTGGTCATGAGGTCTAAATCATCACCCAACATGGCTTGGGTCATGGTGATGCCTTACTTGACCTAATTGGACCCAAGAGTGTAGGGTTTGATCCCTTTTAGGCCTAAGGTTGACCTGGGTCAACTATGGTCAAAGTGTTGACCTAGGGCATGACCTTGGGTCTACTTAGATTGCAATTAGGGTTAGGGCAGTGTGGTGATGGTCATGGTGTGGCTAGGGTCCTTATTTAGTCATAGTTTGACTTGGTCCTATAGTGGGCCCCATCTTGTGACAACTCACCACCTAGGATCAAACCTAGCTAATTTCCCCCTGACTCACCATATGCCTAACCCAATCTAAGTTAAGGGGCCTAGAAGTAACATGGGATGTTACAATTTACCTGTTCAGTATTTTTCTTTCCCTTGTCAGATATGAAGTTTACTGGTCTGGAAAGATTATTTTTCTTAATCAGGGGTGGATCACTAGAGGAGGCACCTAGTCCTAGTTTGCTATTATTGGTCCTTGCATTTACAGTACTAGTGATATCTAATAATTGTATACTTCTTTCATTCAGTGATTCTTCTAATAGTTTTGCCTTAGTTCAGTTTTCAGAAAAGATATTTGTTTATTAGCAGACATTAGTTCATTGGTTAATTTTGCATTTTCTGCAGTGATGTTGTCTAAGGTGTTTAACTTTTCTCTGAGAAGTTTGATTTCCTTCTCAGATCTTATTAAGTCTAAGCATAAATTTTTAAATTCAAACTTAAATTCATCTGACTCAAAATCATAAGAAGTTATTACCTGATCTTCAGCTGATAGAGATTCTTCATTATCTGATTCATCTGAGTCAGATCTACTACTTCCTGCCTCAATAACCATGAGGCATACTTCCTTTACTTTCTGTTCTTCTTCATCCTCACCGGAGCTGGAGGATGTAGATTCTTATTCTGAAAGTGAAGGGATAGATACTACTCTAGAGGGGGGGTGAATAGAGTTATCAAATTTTGCACTAGACAAAACTTAATGGTCTACCCAACTCCCTTGGAGTAAAATGCGGAATGAAAAGATTATAGATATAGAATTATCCCTATAGCCTAACACAAGTGTTGTGCACAAACTCAAGCTAACTGTAATTACAGTTAAGGCTTGGAGATCCTAATCAGCAACTAGGAGACCTAGTTATATCTATTCACAGCCACAATGCAGGAATTAAACAAGGCAATCCAGACGACACAAGGAATTTATAGTGGTTCCCCAAACAACTTGGGTATATCCACTCTTCTACCAACAAGGTAGGAATCCACTCAGGTTTTTGATCAGGTGCCCTGCCACCAACAGGATCTGCTTCAGGTAGATCCAGAAACCCTTTAGACTTTTGATCAGGTGTCTAAAATCCAAACACAGGTTTTTGATCAGGTGCCCTGCCACCAAGGGATACTTTTGAAGGGAGTAATAACCCTGTACAGGAGGGGGAAAGAAAGTTAAGATGTCTTCTCTATTTTACAAAAGATTAGAGAAGCACAAGGACTTGCACTGAGCTAGAAAGCTCTAAAGAATCAAGGCTCCCCCTGGCTCAAAGATATCCAGGTGAAGTCTTGCTTCAGTGCAGAAAACTCTTCAGAAAGATCTGAAGGAAAAACTACAAGAAGATAATAAATAATAAAATTAGAGATCTTCAAGCAGCTGTCTTCTTCTTCTTCTTCTTCAAAAGAACTCTGAGTCTAAACTTCTTGGAATAGGAGAACTCAGGTTGAAGAAGAGCAGAAGAGCTTAACACTTCTCAGTTGGATGAATATTGCTGAGAGCAAAGAACTTGATCTTGATGAAGGCTTGAATGCTTAAGTGAACAACTGGTTAGCTAGTTAGCTAGCTTCAATCCTTCTTCAAAGGATCCTTTTTAAAGCAGCAACAAGCAACGGCTCTCTTTAATTTGAACTGTTTGTCTTCTTCTGAAACTTGAGACCTGGGCTGCAAATATCAAAAAGACAAACAATCTCTGCAGCAAAAACATTCTATAAAAGGTATAAACCTTTTTCAAAGAAGCTGCAGGAAGCAATCTGATAATAAAGTACTAAATAAAGTCACATCAAAAACAAACTCTTTATAGCAGAAGAAAGACTTTTCAGTCTAACGGCTATAAAGGACTGACAGCAGATAAAGTAAAATACAAAGTCAGCTAATAAGACAAACAACTTTATCTGAAAAGATTTTACTCAGGCAAAAGGGATGGAGCAAATATTGCCTGGAAATATTATCACAAAACAACTGAAATAACATGCCAGATAATGTATTAATTAATTAAATATAATAAATAAATACAAAATATAAAGGCAGACAGAAAACTTCGAACGACCTTCGGAGATCGTCGACCGACGCACGGAGATCGTCGAACTATCGGGCAGATAGTCGAACGATCCAGATAGTCGAACTATCACAGGAGATAGTCGAACTATCACAACAGATAGTCGAACTATCAGAAGATAGTCGAGCTATCAGATAGTCGACCTATCAATAGATAGTCGAACTATCAAAGCAAAACAGATAGTCGAACTATCAACAGATAGTCGAGCTATCAGATAGTCGACCTATCAACAGATAGTCGAACTATCAAAGTGAAACAGATAGTCGAACTATCAATAGATAGTCGAACTATCAAAGTAGAACAGATAGTCGAACTATCAACAGATAGTCGAACTATCAACGCAGAACAGATAGTCGACCTATCAACAGATAGTCGAACTATCAACGCAGAACAGATAGTCGACCTATCAGCAGATAGTCGAACTATCAGAAGAAAGCAGATAGTCGACCTATCAAACAGATAGTCGAGCTATCAGATAGTTGAACTATCCAAGCAGATAGTCAAACTATCAAACAAACAGATAGTCGAACTATCAACAGATAGTCGAACTATCTCAGCACACAGATAGTCGAACTATCAACCGATAGTCGAACTATCCTCGTAGACTGAAAGTCGAACAACTGATAGACGATCGTCGAACAGATAGTCGACGATAGTTGAGCGGCGTTCGACGATAGTCGAACGAACAAACTACTTAACCAAATTCTTCATCTGGAAAAGCGAGGACTCTACAGCTAGACCACTAACCATTGACCATAGATATTTCTTGGGTCAAGGGACAAAAGGAGAAGACTAAACTCAAATCAAACTAGGGTACCAACAATCTCCCCCTATTTGAGTTAAGTCTCTCAAAAACTAAAACATAGAACTAGCTATAGAGCAAGAAAATTAATACAGGAAATAGATAAACAATTAACAGCAGTTATCAAACAGATAAATAACAGTCAAACAAAATTAAGAGTCTACGGAGTCTGGCTTAGGGTTAGAAGAGCTAGGAACAAAGGAAACTTTTCGCAAAGGATCAATAGCCTCTTTCTTAGACATCTTCAAGTCTTGCATGCCAATAATCTTTAATTCTGCAGCCCTTGGAACAACGGCTTCTGGGTGCTTTTCCATATACTTTGAAGGGTCAAAGACCTCAGGGCTAACCTGGAACTTTTCGAATTCCTTCTTTCTGAATGTAGACATTGTGGTTAATCCAGTAGTGTCCTTTCCTTCAGCTTTTGCTTTCCTGATTTGAGCTGCTCCAACCAATTCGAGAAAACGAGCCATCCTAAAGTTAGGATCAAGCTCAGGACTTTCATAAACAGTCTCAGAAGGAGTATCATCTGGTTCTTTATCTTGATTAACTAGATAAGATAGGGGAGCAGACTTAGCAAAGTTCTTGCTAGAATTTTTAAACAAAATAAACTACTTACCTTTTGAAACAACTTTTTCAGAATGCACTGGCATTGGAGATGAAATCCTTTTCTTTGGAGAAGGAGGAGGGGAAAAAGTTGGTCTTTGATACACAACCTCCTTCACTTGTTCTCTCACTGTATCAGTTCTTTGATAGCCAGAATATGATTTACCTTGAAAACCTTGAGAGCTTTTCCTTAAAGAAGACTGAGAGGGAGCAGATTTTGCTGACGGAGCAGAAGGATTAGCAGAAAGGTTGCCAGAGGCTCCTGCACCGGGAGGTGGAGGAGGAGGACCTCTGGGATTCCATCTGGGGGTAGGACTATCATATTTCTTAGCTTTCTTTATCTCTTTCTGCTGGTTCTTGGAGAACCACATCCAATGTTGAAACTCTTTTGACTTGGGGTCAATTCCTTTCAGAATATAATATGGAGTGTCATTATCACGATTGAGAGGAGGAGGAGCAACAGCTTTTCTTTTCTTCTGTGCAGCTTTCTTCTTCTTTGAATTCTCAGATAAATCTGAATCCTCTTCATCCTCAGAATGAGATGAGGGAGGATTGTCATATGGGTCATAGGCTTCAGAAACAGCCTTTTCCTTTAAAGCAGCTTTCTCTTTTTCCTCTTTTATGGCATCCTGAGCCAGAAGGAAATCCAAATCAAGTCCTGGGGAATCATCCCAAACAGTTGATTTTTCAACTTGCAAATCTTTTTCTTTCTCTTTTAACAAAGATTGAACTCTTAATTGCCAAGCATCTCTTGCTTTCTCTTCTTGATTTTCAGACACATCTTCTATATCATCTAAAAAGGAATCTAGTTCTGGATCTACTTGAACATCAGGAACATCTGGAGCAGCTTCTGAAACAATTACTATAACCTGAGCAGCTATATCTTCTTTAATATAATCTGTAGATTTATGAACACAAATCTGCTAAATAAGCTAAAATCATTCCTTCTAGGTATTCACAAGCTAGCAAATCAATTGACTCATCAATAAAGCGAATGAGTGAATTACCTTCATATTTTACCAACTCCCAGGATTCATCTAGATAGGATGTAATAATCCCTTCTAGGAAATAGGCAACCAAGGGAGTGGTGAGATCTTCTAAACAAACTTTCACAGCAAATTCAGATAGCATGACTGCATCAGATATTTCTTTGTCAGATAACACTGAACCTGATTCATCTTGAGCTGGAGCTGGAGCAGTCTCTTCTTGAACTGCTGGAAGAACTGCTGGAAGGGAGGCTGGAGGCTCTGAGGCATCTTCACAGAACATCTCCCCCTGCCTGATTTAAGTGGAAACTGAAACCAGGCCCCTTGAAGAAGAGGGCTCAGCAGATTTAGAAAGTGATTGGATGGAAGCAGTCAAGGTAGCAATAGAGGAGGCAAGTGGAGCAATTGCCTCTTCAATCATAATTTTGATTGAAGGGGTAATCAACTCCAAAATGCTGGATATGAATGCTGGGGTTATCTCAAAAGATGATGGAATTGCAGTGGATGGAGATGCAGCAGAGATGGTTGTAGTGTTAGGATGAAAGGTGGTGTGGACTGGAGATCGAATTGGAGATGGAGCATGATGTGGAGAATGAATAGGAGACTGAGGAGGTGTTGGAATCCTCTCAGATCCTAACAGATCAAAACTAGGAGCAGATATCCTAGCCAGATGAGAAGGAAGAGGAGATGCTGGAGGGGAAGGAAGAACAACCGTGGTTATTTCTCGAACAGGAGAAGGAGAAAGTCGTACTTCAGCTGAAGTTGATGGAACTTCAACTGAAGCAGACTGCATAGCAGAAGAAGATGAGGGAAGGGAAAGATGAGCTGAGCCAGCTTCATGAGGGTGAGGAGCGACTGAATCAGTCCTAGTGCTCACTGATGTCGCTGGAGCAACCCCTGTGAGAGCGGGCTTCACAAAAGTCCTCTTCCACTTGGAGAACAGATTCGGGTCCATCTTCTTGCTCGCATTTATGGTTGTTGCAACGGAGACCAGCAGCTGAGGATACTTTTCCTTTAGAAAAATTCCAATAACCCTGCCTAGGGTAACCTCTTTCTTACTATTCTTTTTCCTTATCAAATCGAACATTACTCCTGCCCAATCAATCCTTTTCTGATTAACAATTGCACACATCAGTGCAAATTGTTGCTTTGTAATGTTGTCATGAGCAGAGTGCTTCCCAAGGAGCACTTTTCCAACTAACACAGCAAGAAATTTGATCTTAAATGGGAAATTGACCTTGAGCAGCTTCGTGGGAATGCCCTCCGCATGTCCCAGCTCAGTAAGCATTCTTCCAAACTCTTGAGCATCTTGCTCATAATCTTCTTCACCATTTATTAATCCAAAAACATCAGTCAGAACGGCTGGAGTTAAAATTACCTCTTCTCCACCGATAGTGCCAGTCATCGAATCGTCAGAGGAGGACGATGAGAAAGCCCATTCCTTAATCTCGGGGACATTTAACTTTATCCTTGTAGACATTAATCTTTCTAGACCTTGATCTTGGCACAACTGAAGAATTTCCACAATCCCTGCTTCACAGCAACTGAAGGCGTCAAAATCGACGCTGAAACCTGCATCGAACTTTACAACAGCTAGCACTGCGGGAGAAATCGCCATTGAATTGCTGGAGAGAGCGCGAGAAAGACGGAGAAGACGAAGGAGACGAAGCGGCAGAAAATCGCAAGCGGGAAGACAGAATGCGAAAAGTCACGCTCCGTCGACGATAAAACAAAAGATCTTTTAACCTAGGTCGACTATCGGCTTTATATTAGACCGGAGATAGTCGATCTATTTAAAAAGATACAGGACCCGATGTTCGAACGGCCGTTCGACGATCGGCCCAGAAGCAGAGTAGTCGATCAATCGTTCGACTATTTCTGGCTTCTCAAACAACAAGCTGTCGTCATCCAGAGATCGACGATAAGCTCGACCTGTTCGACGATCTTCGAACGCCGGTCGACGAACTTCAAACAGGTAAGCTATCATTAACCAGAGGTCGACGATAGGCTTGATCCGTTCGACGATCTTCAAGCAGGTTTCAACATAGGCAGATATAGTCACACTTAGTCTCGTCCATTGATCATGCCTAGTTGAACTAAAAAGAACAGATGCTTCTGTTCATCTAAGGGCTTGGTGAATATATCGCCTCTCTGAAACTCAGTGGATATGAACTCAAGACAAATCTTGTTCTTTTCCACACAATCTCTCAGGAAATGGTGCCGAATCTCAATGTGCTTCGTTCTAGAGTGGTGCACTGGATTTTGTGCAATTGAGATAGCACTGGTACTGTCACACATGATTTTGGTATTCTTGTGTGAGTAACCATAATCCACAAGCTGGTTTTGAATCCACAGGATCTGTGAACAACAACTAGCAGCTGCTATATATTTAGCCTTTGCAGTTGAAGTTGAGACAGAAGCCTGCTTCTTACAGAACCAAGAGACCAATCTCTCTCCCAGGAACTGGCAAGTTCCTGAGGTGCTCTTCCTGTCAACTCTGCAACCAGCATAATCAGAATCAGAATATCCAATTAATTCAAATTCTGACTCAGCTGGGTACCAAAGTCCTAGATTTGGACATCCCTTCAGGTATCTCAAGATTCTCTTTAGAAGAATTAGATGAGATTCCTTGGGGTTGACCTGGAATCTAGCACAAAGGCATGTAGCAAACATTATATCAGGCCTACTTGCAGTTAAATATAATAGGGAACCAACAATGGCCCTATAATTCTTTTGATCAACTGACTTGCCGTGATCATCAGAATCAATAACTATATTAGTAGCCATAGATGTAGGCATTGCTGAAGCATCAGCCATCCCAAATTTTTTTACCAATTCCTTGGCATATTTGGATTGGGAGATGAAGATACCATCAGCATCTTGCTTAACTTGGAGACCAAGAAAGTAAGATAGCACACCCATACTACTCATCTCAAACTTAGAGTGCATCAGGTCAGAGAACCTTTTGCAAAGTTTGGGATCAGTGGAGCCAAATATAATATCATCTACATACACCTGAACTAACAGGATTGTGTCCTTGTGATGCTTGACGAAAAGGGTTCTATCAACTACTCCCCTAGTAAAGTTGTGTTCTAAAAGGAAACTAGCTAGAGTCTCATACCAGGCTCTGGGAGCTTGTTTTAGTCCATAAAGAGCTTTCTGCAACTTAAACACATGTGAGGGCTGAGTTGAAGAAACAAACCCTGGTGGTTGTTCAACAAACACCTCTTCCTTAAGCTCACCATTCAGGAATGCACTTTTGACATCCATTTGAAACACCTTAAACTTCATGTAGGCTGCATAGGCCAAGAAGATCCTTATTGCTTCTAGCCTTGCAACAGGAGCAAAGGTTTGGTCATAATCTATACCTTCCTCCTGTCTGTAGCCCTGAGCTACAAGCCTTGCTTTATTCCTTACAATAATTCCATTTGCATCCAACTTGTTTCTATACACCCACTTGGTGCCTATGATCAGTTGGCCTTTAGGTCTTGGAACCAAAGTCCAAACTTTACATCTCTCAAACTGATTGAGTTCCTCTTGCATAGCAATGATCCAGTGGGGATCTAGCTCAGCATCTTTAAAGGTGAGGGGCTCAACCTATGAGAGGAAACAAGCGTGCATCACATCCTATCTTAATTGGTGTCTTGTTTGCACACCAGCTGATATGTCTCCAATCACTTGAGATGTAGGGTGATCTCTAAGTGTGACAATATCAGCAGGTGGGATGTGATCTTCAGCAACAGTTGGGATTAATTCCTCAGGAGGAATTTGATCTACTGTTGGTGGTACAACAACAGCTTCAGCAATGTCTTCATCACTGTCTGATTCAGTGATCTGAAGAGTTGATAGTTGAAGAATTTCTTGAGTAGCATCAGGTACCTGCAATGAGCTAGAGGAAGGAGAATTTTCTTTCTCCTTGTAAAACATCTGATACTCATCAAAAGATACATGCACAGATTCTTCAATTTTACAGGATGATTTGTTATAAACCCTATAAGCTTTGCTTACTTGGGAATATCCAAGCATAATTCCCATTGAAGCTTTTGCTTCAAATTTTCTAAGATATTCTTTATTGTTATTATGAATATAAACAATACAACCAAACACTCTAAAATAATTAATTTTAGGTTTCTTTCCTTTAAGCAACTCATAAGGAGTTTTACACTTAAGTTTGTGTATCAAACTTCTATTCAAGACATAATTGGCTGTACTAACAGCTTCTGCCCAATAGGAAAGAGGCATATTAGCATCTGCCAATAATGTACTAGCAGCTTCAATGAGTGTTCTATTTTTCCTTTCAACTACCCCATTTTGTTGGGGAGTTCTAGGAGCTGAGAAGCTATGTTTGATACCTTCTCTCTCACAGAATTCTTGCATAAGAAGAGAGTCAAACTCAGTACCATGATCACTTCTGATCAAGGCCACATGAGTAGAGTACTCAGTCTGCACACATAGTAGAAAGTCTGTAAGGGCTTTGAAGTTATCAGCCTTAGTTCTCAAAAAGAAAACCCAACTGAACCTAGAGAAGTCATCTACAATTACTAAGGTGTAATACTTCCCTCCTAAACTCTGTACATTTATTGGGCCAAATAGGTCCAAATGTAATAGATACAGGATTCTAGGAGAATCACTTTTATTTACAGATTTAAAAGAATTTTTGGTTTGCTTGCCTAGCTGACAAGCCTTGCAAAGGCTCTCCTTCTTGTAGGGGCAAGAAGGTAAACCTCTAACAAGGTTGTGTTTAGATAACCTAGATATATTTTTAAGGTTAACATGACTAAGCCTCTTATGCCACAAAGAATTATTATTAATTGTTACTTCATTAAATAAACAGATTTCAGAGTGAGATGAATTGAAATCTACTAAATAAATATTACCTATTCTAATGCCTACTAAAACAATATTATTATTTAAAGTAATATTGTAAGAGGAGTTAGAAAATGAAACCTGGTAGCCAGCATCACATAGCTGGCTGACTGAGATCAAATTGTGCTTCAATCCTGTCATATATGCAACTCTCTTGAAAGTAACATCTCCAATTGTAATCCTATCATAGCCTTCTGTCTGACCACAGCTGGAATCTCCAAAGATAACCTTTGGGCCGAGCTTAGCTTTGAATTTTGACAGATGATTTTTATTTCCTGTCATATGCTTGGAGCATCCACTATCCAAAATTACCACTTATTTTGAGTGATAGGATAGGCCTTCACCTGCAAGACATTTATTTAGACAGTGTGAACCCAGGTAACCTTGGGTCCTTTGTTTTTCACATAATAAAAACTGGAAATATATGAAAATGCAGGCTGGGGGTGATAACCTAATGGGTGAGATCTCCTAGGTGGGATTCTCCATGCAGATGATGGGTCAACAAACCTAGGGTTTCTATTTTCATTTAGGTTTCTATGGTACTAATGATGATTTTGAAAATCATGTTGAAAACGTCGATCGACGTTCGACGATGGGCGCTCAGATCGTCGAGCTTCGTTCGACCATTGAGCTTCCGATCGTCGAGCGACGTTCGACGCTCTTTGCATTTCTTTAAAAAACTTCTTTCTTTTCTCTCTCTTAGCTTTATTTAAAGTTTTGTTAACTTGGTTTACTTGCTCAGTGTTCTTCATTCCACTAGCTGAAATGAAGTTCACTGGAGTTGAAAGATTATTTTTAAGAATAATTGGGGGTTCACTGGGAGAAGCTCCTAAGCCTAGTTTGTTATTACCTGACCTAGTGTTAGTCATGCTGGTAATTTCTAACAGCTTAAGGCTTCTACCATTAAGTGATTCTTCTAACCTCTTAGACTTAGCTAACTCCATTTTAAGAAATTTAATTTCTTCACTACAAGTAGTGAGATCTTCCTTTAGCTTAATATTTTCTGTAGCAATTAATTCTGAGTCAGCTAACTTATTTCTAAGTTCTTTTATCTCCTTTTCTGAGCTAATCAAATCTAAGCATAGAGATTTAAAATCTAATTTAAATTCTTCAGAAGTGAAGTCATAAGAAGATAGTACCTCATCTTCTGTTGGCATCTCTTCATCTGAATCTGAACTCTCTGCAGCAGAGTGATTGCTGCAGGCATCTATTGCCATCAGGCAAACTTCTTTTGCCTTCTTCTCTTCCTCATCCTCACTGGAGCTTGAGGAGGAGGATTCTTCATCAGAATCACTCCAGGTTTTAGTAATGAAACCTCTCTCCTTCTTCTTGTTCTTGTAGGAGGATGGCTTGGAGTGCTTCCTGTGCTGTTCCTTTTCTTTTCTCTGGCCTTTGTTCTTCTCCTCTGGACACTCTGGTAATATGTGTCCAGGCTTCCTGCAACCATAACATATAATTTCTTTAGCAGGTGAACGGTCATACCTTGGTTTGTCTTCATAGCGTGAAGACTTCTTTCTGAATTCCTTTCTCCCCATCTTGAGAAACCTCTTGGCAAATAATTCCATTAGCTCCTCATTGGATTGGCTGCCTTCAGAAACATCAGCAGCCTTAAGAGCTAGAGATTGCTCTTTTCTTGTTGGAGTAGGGGTCTTTGCTTCTGCTTCTGCTTCCCTTGTCTTCAGCACTTGCTCAAAAGATTTGAGCTTGTCGAGAAGGGCTTCAATGGAGATCTCTGTGGTGCTTCTGGCTTCCTTGATGGGCCAGATCCTTAGATCCCATGTGCTAGGGAAGCACATACGAATCTTATCATTGACCTCTATCAATGATATGTCCTTGTCAAGGGTCCTCAGCTCATTGATGATTGAGCTGAGCCTGGTGTACATGGCTTCAACTGATTCAGCATCAGTTTTCTTGAAGTTCTCATATTGTGAGATAAGGTTGGACCTTCTGTCCTTCCTTTCATCAGCTGAACCAGCTACAATCTGGTTCAGTGTATCCCACATGGCTTTTGCTGAGGAGCAGTCAGCAACCTTCTGGAATACCTCATCAGACATTGTCTGAGCCAGTATATTCATTGCCTTGGCATATGCTATCTTGGCCTTCTTGTACTCATCGTTGTAATCTGGAGGAGGCACTGCACTCATATCAGATGATGAGGCAGTAGCAGCAGCAGGTACTCTTGGGGGTCCTGACAAAATAGAAGCAAAGATGCTTTCATCAATAGAATTCATATATAATTTTATCCTTGCCTTCCAGATGCCAAACTTAGCTAAGTTGCATGCTGGAGGTCTGGTGCTAGAATAATCCTTGGACTGGGCCATGATAGTGAATATCTATAAGCTTTGGTATCTATCAGGATCTTGTGACTTAGGTGTTAGCCTATTCAGTCAGTCAACCTCCCTCTGATACCAATTGAAAGTGAAGGGATAAATACTACTCTAGAGGGGGGGTGAATAGAGTTATCAAATTTTGCACTAGACAAAACTTAATGGTCTACCCAACTCCCTTGGAGTGAAATGCGGAATGAAAAGATTATAGATATAGAATTAACCCTATAGCCTAACACAAGTGTTGTGCACAAACTCAAGCTAACTGTAATTACAGTTAAGGCTTGGAGATCCTAATCAGCAACTAGCAGACCTAGTTATATCTATTCACAGCCACAATGCAGGAATTAAACAAGGCAATCCAGACGACACAAGGAATTTATAGTGGTTCCCCAAACAACTTGGGTACGTCCACTCTTCAACCAACAAGGTAGGAATCCACTCAGGTTTTTGATCAGGTGCCCTGCCACCAATAGGATCTGCTTCAGGTAGATCCAAAAACCCTTTAGACTTTTGATCAAGTGTCTAAAAACCAAACACAGGTTTTTGATCAGGTGCCCTGCCACCAAGGGATACTTTTGAAGGGAGTAATAACCCTGTACAGGAGGGGGAAAGAAAGTTAAGATGTCTTCTCTATTTTACAAAAGATTAGAGAAGCACAAGGACTTGCACTGAGCTAGAAAGCTCTAAAGAATCAAGGCTCCCCCTGGCTCAAAGATGTCCAGGTGAAGTCTTGCTTCAGTACAGAAAACTCTTCAGAAAGATCTAAAGGAAAAACTACAAGAAGATAATAAATAATAAAATTAGAGATCTTCAAGTAGTTGTCTTCTTCTTCTTCTTCTTCAAAAGAACTCTGAGTCTAAACTTCTTGGAATAGGAGAACTCAGGTTGAAGAAGAGCAGAAGAGCTTAACACTTCTCAGTTGGATGAATATTGCTGAGAGCAAAGAACTTGATCTTGATGAAGGCTTGAATGCTTAAGTGAACAACTGGTTAGCTAGTTAGCTAGCTTCAATCCTTCTTCAAAGGATCCTTTTTAAAGCAGCAACAAGCAACGGCTCTCTTTAATTTGAACTGTTTGTCTTCTTCTGAAACTTGAGACCTGGGCTGCAAATATCAAAAAGACAAACAATCTCTGCAGCAAAAACATTCTATAAAAGGTATAAACCTTTTTCAAAGAAGCTGTAGGAAGCAATCTGATAATAAAGTACTAAATAAAGTCACATCAGAAACAAACTCTTTATAGCAGAAGAAAGACTTTTCAGTCTAACGGCTATAAAGGACTGACAGCAGATAAAGTAAAATACAATCTCAGCTAATAAAACAAACAACTTTATCTGAAAAGATTTTACTCAGGCAAAAGGGATGGAGCAAATATTGCCTGGAAATATTATCACAAAACAACTGAAATAACATGCCAGATAATGTATTAATTAATTAAATATGATAAATAAATACAAAATATAAAGGCAGACAGAAAACTTCGAACGACCTTCGGAGATCGTCGACCGACGCACGGAGATCGTCGAACTATCGGGCAGATAGTCGAACGATCCAGATAGTCGAACTATCACAGGAGATAGTCGAACTATCACAACAGATAGTCGAACTATCAGAAGATAGTCGAGCTATCAGATAGTCGACCTATCAACAGATAGTCGAACTATCAAAGAAAAACAGATAGTCGAACTATCAACAGATAGTCGAGCTATCAGATAGTCGACCTATCAACAGATAGTCGAACTATCAAATCGAAACAGATAGTCGAACTATCAACAGATAGTCGAACTATCAAAGCAGAACAGATAGTCGAACTATCAACAGATAGTCGAACTATCAACGCAGAACAGATAGTCGACCTATCAACAGATAGTCGAACTATCAACGCAGAACAGATAGTCGACCTATCAGCAGATAGTCGAACTATCAGAAGAAAGCAGATAGTTGACCTATCAAACAGATAGTCGAGCTATCAGATAGTTGAACTATCCAAGCAGATAGTCAAACTATCAAACAAACAGATAGTCGAACTATCAACAGATAGTCGAACTATCTCAGCACACAGATAGTCGAACTATCAACCGATAGTCGAACTATCCTCGCAGACTGAAAGTCGAACAACTGATAGACGATCGTCGAACAGTTAGTCGACGATAGTCGAGCGGCGTTCGACGATAGTCGAACGAACAAACTACTTAACCAAATTCTTCATCTGGAAAAGCGAGGACTCTACAGCTAGACCACTAACCATTGACCATAGATATTTCTTGGGTCAAGGGACAAAAGGAGAAGACTAAACTCAAATCAAACTAGGGTACCAACATATTCAATATCACTCCATGTCTCAGCAACAAATCCCTTGTCTTTCCTCTTTTTCTTGCTTGAGGAAGGCTTATTGTAGTGACTCTTCCTTGAGTCCTTCTCCTTTCTTATGTCCTTCTTTTGAGCTTCTGGACACTCAGAAATGAAGTGCCCAGGTTTCCTGTAGCCAAAACACACTACTTCTTTAGAGGGTGTTTTATCATACCTTGGCCTATCTTCATATTTAGAAGGTTTCCTTCTGAAGTCCTTTCTAGCCATCTTGAAGAATCTCTTGGCAAAGAGTCTCATCAACTCTTCATTTACTGGAATGACTTCAGAGTCTTCTGTAGCTTTGAAATTTATATTATACTCCTTCCTAATTGGTGTAGGAGTCTTCACTTCAGCTGCTGCTTCCCTTGCTTTGATCAGCTGCTCATAGGACTCTTGTTATCCTAGAAGAGATTTTGTTGAAATCTCTGTCATACTTCTGGCTTCTCTGATGGGCCAGATTCTTGAGTCCCATGTGCTGGGAAAGCACATTAAGATCTTGTCATTCACTTCAGTTAAAGTGAATTCTTTGTCTAAAGTCCTTAGCTCACCGATGATGGAGCTAAGTCTGTTGTACATTACTTCTACTATTTCTGCTTCATCCTTCTTGAAGTTCTCATACTGAGTGATGAGATTTGACTTTCTATCTTTCCTCTCATTTGCTGATCCAGCCACCATTTGGTTCAGGGAATCCAGAATCTCCTTGGCTGATTGACACTCAGCAACCTTTTGAAATATTTCATCAGACATAGTTTGAGCCAGTATATTCATGGCTTTGGCATCAGCTATCTTAGCCTTCTTCTGTGCATCTGTCCATCCAGGGGGTGGAACTGCACTCAGGTTTGTTGATGTAGTTAAGGTTGAATCCATTGGAGCTGGTGGTCCTGTTAAGATAGAATTAAATATATCTTCATCAATAGAGTTCATGTAAAGCCTGATTCTTGCCTTCCAGATTGTGAACTTGGACAAGTTACACAATGGAGGTCTGGTGCTTGCATATTCTTTGTTTTGTGCCATGCTGTATGTAAAAATCTAGTAAGGTTAAAGAACAGATCTAACTTAGGATCTTTGGTTCAAGGTTTTAACTTGTAAAACCAAAAGAACCTCCTCTGATACCAATTGAAAGTTAGGGTTAGATCTGATATATTCTAAAGGGGGGTGAATAGTGTATGTGGGTATATTTTAAAACCTTTTCTGAACTATGAGAAGTACTCCTAAACTCATGTATTGTATCACAGAATACCAAATCAAATAAATGAAATCACAGGAAAAACCAAATAACACAGCAAGACCTAAATATCACAGCCACGGCAAAAACAAAAAGAAAAAGGGGCAATAAGATAACACAAGAATTTATAGTGGTTCCCCAACCTGGGTACGTCCACTCTTCTGCCACTCTGGTAGGAATCCACTCAGAGTTTTGATCTGGTGCCTGACACCAATGTGTTTTTGATCAGGTGCTCAACAACCAAACCTCAAGTCTTTTGATCAGGAGACTTGCAACCAAGAATCACTTTTGAAGGGAGATGACAACCCTTTTTACAGTGGGGGGTGAGAGAATGATTGTGTCTTCTCTTTCTCTATTCAAACAACTGAGAAGACTTCTGGATTTGATGGTAGCAAAAGCTCCCCCTGAGGTGTTGCTTGTTAAGGATGATGGAAGCTTTGCTGCAGGGTGATAGGCCTTCAAGCTTTCAGTTATGATAAGAAGAACTTCAGGAACTATTTTTATAGATGCAGTATTATTGTCCTTCAGAGTGTTCCTGAGAGTATGACAGAAGAAGACACTTGATTTGGATGGTTATTGTTCTTCTTCAGAATTGTTCTTCTTCTTTTCTAGTCGTTGTTGATTCTTGACTGATCGATTTTCAATCTCAAGAAATTATGTATCTCTTAGAATGTTGTTCTTCGTATCTTGTTGCACACCTCAAGAATAATAATCTCTATTTTTATATTTCCAATCATGAATGTCCATTTGAATTTGGAAATTCCTTCTGCAATTAATGCTAACGGCCTTGGAATATTTTTGGCATTGATTTGTTTCCCCAACTGTCCCTTATAAAAACGGCAGACAACAATTCTGATGGAGACCATAATTAATGCTCTTGTCTAACGGTAATATTCAGAGAATATTAGAGCATTAATTACTCAGGGATTATTGCCACGTAATAAGGACAAAAGAGGGAAATTGCCAAGACTGGATTCGTCGATCTGAGTCCATAGTTCGTCGAGCTGAGAATGGTTGTTTGTCGAGCTGAGATCCAAGATTGCCGACCTTTGAATGTTGCTTGATAACTTTCTTCTTCTGTGCATCAAGTTCGTCGAGCTGAATCTAAGATCGTCGAGCTGAGCCCTGAGAACAGAGTTAGTCCAGTTGGGGTCCAAGATCGTCGAGCTGAATCTGCAGTCTGGACTCAGAATATTGTCTGATGTAGAGTGTTGAAGTATCATTTTTGCGTTGAGTGTGATGTCCTCTGGCTTTGAGTGTTAACTCACCATTCTGGCGTTGAGTTAACTCACCATTCTGGCGTTGAGTGTAATATTATCTGGCGTTGAGTGTTGAATCACCTTATCCAGAATTAGTCGACCAGAGAACAGAGTTCTTCTAGCTGATGTTCTTAGTTCGTCGACTGAGGTTTGACTTAGAGTAGTTATTACTTTGTCCAGAGTTCGTCGAGCTGAGAACTAAGTTCGTCGAGCTGAGCTCAGGGAGCTGTCCCTGAGTTCGTCTAGCTGAGCTCGACTTTCGTCGACCGGAGATCGACGAACGTAGAACTCCTTTTCTAAGTCTTGAATTCTCTAAGTCTTGAGTCTCTGGCAGTGTTGGAGGCTGGTCCTTTGTACTGTTGACTCAAAGGACTTGACGTAGACTCTAGGACACAACCATGACCCTGATCTATACATGTTGGGTCATATCCTAACTTAGTGAACCTAGCCCAAATACAACTAGGAATCCAACACCCCCATTCTTGAGATCGCTGATCAATAATAGTTAAAAGTGATATTTTCAAAAATTTCCCAGTTTTATAAGTTTCTTCTATTTTTACATATAAGGTAGCTTAGAGAGCTTTGTAATGGAACTCGCATCTCACATTAAATGCTATAATATTTACTATATATATGAATACATATACACATACACAATATTTTTAAGTAATGGATTTGACTATTTTTTCCAATTTATAAATTTGTCACATTAAAAATATTATTGACATTTTTTTAAATTGAGTGTACAATTGATTCTTTTGAGATGATGACTCCTCTACTAGCTCGTGTGAATGCAATGATTATACATCAAAATTTTAATTTATTTACTTGGTGCTCGGGCTAAGTCTGAGTCATAGTTTCGCTAGTGGTTACAACACTGAAATGCTCCAAAGTCGTTCATCGCCTGGCGACAGTAGGTATCACTGGAGATAGCACTCGGCGCACTCAATGCCTTCAACTAAGCATTGAGTAAACTCGACGCACTCAATGCCTACGAAGCGTTGAGTCGTCTATTGCCCGACGACAGTGAGTATCAAACGGCGATACCACTCAACACACTCGATGCTTTCAACAAAGCGTTGAGTACACTCAGCACACTCAACGCACTCGACGCTGTCAACAAATCGTTGAGTAAGCTATCAGAGTGGTGACAGTGGGTATCTCTAGGAGATACTGCCACGTATGTTAGACATGTGTCATATGGTCGGACGACGGCCGAAGAGCGGTGGTTGACTAGGGTCAAGGCGGTTACGATCGCTATCGCCAGGCAATAGTCGATATCGCGCGGCAATATCGTATTGTTTGACTATTCAGCTGAAACTGTGGCCTTTGTTCCTTTTTATGAAATGATCATGTGGCTGGGATTAATCCCGAGACCACTTAAGCAGAGGAGGGGTAAAAGAGAAGTCATTTCTTATCTTATTTTTCTCTCTCATCCTTTCATTATCATCTTAAGAGAAAAGATCTAAGGAAGAAGGCTGAGGATGAGGCTGAGCTTGAAAAGCTTGGTGAAGGAGATCCAATAGACGGAATCAAAATCCATGGCGAGATCCGCGAAGAGGAAAGTGAGGTGTGTAACATCCCGACTGAGGGGGGGGGGGGTGCTACAAGGTGCTCCTTTCCAACAGGATAGAAAGCTTTGCCATGGCTCTGAAACGGATTACGAGGATAACAATCTTCCTTCTTGGACAAGTGAAGTCCTCCTTTTTCATATGCATGGAATCCCCCACAAAAAGGTGGAGAATCGAGGGAATTTCGATGGGTTGATACGTGATATCCCCAGGTGGTTTTGCATATAGAATCCGGAAATCGCAGTACGGAATATGCATGATGTGTGAAGCCCAATCAGACGGATTTGTCTGGATTGGTGATGTTTTATTTTGCATGCCAGAGAAGACTCCAAGTATAAACGAGTAGTTTACCAGGTCTGTGGGTTATACCTATTAAATGAGAGTTGCAGGAATTACTGGAGTTGTGCTTTAGGAAAATACCCAGAAAATACCACAGTTTGCATAATTGTTGGATATCGTCGGGTGACAGCGAGTATCACTAGCAATAGCTCTTGGTGAGCTATGATTGTTGTGAAAGACTAGTTTTCTGGTACTACGGGATGCTACAGAGTTTTGGCTGGAAAGATGTTCCCGCGATGGACCTCTTCTTTTGTTGGATGGTAAGCAGTACTCAGGCTGAGATCAGTGCCCAAAGCTTGCTGAAATCCCTTCCAGAAGTACGATACAAATCTCGAGTCACGATCGGAAACAATCCGCAGAGGAATCCCATGGAGCCTAATAATCTCAGAAATATAAATCCGGGCCATCTTCTCAGTGGAATGACCCTCCTTGTACGGGATGAAGTGAGCCACTTTAGTAAGGCAATCTATTATGACCCAAATCGCATCATTTCCCCTCAGAGTGCGGGGAAGACTAGTGATGAAGTCCATAGAGATATCTTCCCACTTCCATTCAGGGATAGACAGAGGCTGCAAAAGTCCACCAGAACGCTAACGCTGAGCTTTCACCTTCTGTCAAGTCAGACATCGAGAGATGAAGCGTGCAATAAAGTTATTCATACCAGGCCACCACACGATCTGCTTCAGGTCATGATACATCTTGTTATTGCCAGGATGACCAGAGCTGAGGGACTCGTGAGCTTCTCGGCAAATATTATCCAAGCAACTCAGGGACATCGGGAAAACATAAGCGACCTCAAAAATGTAGAACATCGTCGGAGATAGAGAAATCTGGAAGAGTACCAAGTTTAACCTATCGGTGAATGCGCTGGAGTGCGGGATCAGATGGTTGCAGATCCTTCACCTATTCTAACCATAATGAACTAGAGACTTCTCCTTGGCCTCCAGGTGAGAAGGATATGTCCATCCGCTCAAGGTCATCAATCAGGGCCGCGAGAGAAGCTGACATGGGTACACATGCGGTAACTGAAGACTGAAGAGTAAAAGCATCCGCCATTGAATTGGCTCTCCCGGGCACATAAGTGAGCTGCAGGTCATACGCTGTAGGTGGAGAATTGAGGGAATTACTCTGGCGGCCTGTCTTGGCAGATTAAAGACCGTGCGGTCTGGCGGTTTCCCTTCCGCGGTTTGGTTGATGTGCTGTTGCTGTCTGGAGTCCGAGCAGTCTAGTGTTTTGTCTCTGGTGGCTTGGAGACCGGGCGGCCTAGCGGTCTCCCATGGAAATCTCTCCTTCCTCTCTGGTGGTAGCCGAGCGGTTAGCCCTTCCATCTCACCGCGCGGCTTGTGCGGGTTGTTTTTGTATAGAGCGCTTAGTCCTGTAATTTTTTAGTCCCGCATCTCTTATTTGTCTTCTCTCTTCTCTCCTTCATTCTATAAAATGGAGGTCATACCTTTGTAATACATACCTTTTTCAGATAATAAAATTTCTATTATACCTCTTCCGACTTGTTTTTTTTTTCGTTTCTTACAGTTCACCACCACCAAGAAGAGGAAGAAGGAGTCGGAGTCCCTGTTCCACATCAAGCAGGGGGTGAATGAGACGTTGGGGAGTTACGTAGACCGGTTCTATGAGGAGGTCACCCAGGTCCAGAAGATGTCAGGGCACACCCTGATGATGGCCTTCACCTTGGGGTTGCAGCAAGGTTTCTTCAGGATAGAACTGAAGAGGGTGCCACCTCTCTCCTATGAGGAGTTGATGGAGAGGGCGATAAGGGGAGTCAATGGGGAGGCGTCAAACTCTGAATTCATAATGAAGTTATCTAGGTGGGTCGTAGAGGAGGAGAAGGGGCCAGGAGGTGGTCGAGGTCAGGAGGTGAGGAGAGCTGAACCCCGGCAGCGGGAATAGCAGCAGCATCTACAGCAGCTGTAGCCGAGGTAGGGGCGCTAGGAATCAAATAATCGACTCGGATGGAGGCAACAGGAGTGGCAGGATCATGTCTAGTAGAGTGATTTCCACGAAATTGACAACCAACCACTAGGGGGCAGGGTCAATTCCACCATCTAGGTGGGAGAAAGGACCAGAGGCCTCCTCTCCCAGATCAGCATCAGGCTATGGTGATATCCATACAAATACGGAGAGGTCAGTAGAGGAGGAGACGATCAGTCAGGGTAGAGTTACCTTACTGCAACTTCCACAATTAGGAGGGACGCGCTACGACCACGTACTCAGAGTTCCTCGATATGAGGGGAAACAGGGAGCAAAAGTAGTAAAACTGCCAGGGAGTACGGATTGAAGAGGTCCCGCCTCTCGCAGAGGAGGGCAGGTGTGAGGACTAGGCAGATGTGTCAGCTCGAGGAGGGATCAGAGTGATCCACGAGGGGTGGGGGTCGAGGCTTCTCAGAAGGAAAGCCCCCACACCATATACCGAAGGAGTGTCTACTCCACATCCTAGACCCCACCCCCGGAGGAGAAAATCACCTCTCAAGGAAAGACATGCCAGATCATAAGGATCCCTTCTACGACGCATTGGTCATCCAGACCGCGATCGAAAATTTCACTATCTCCCGGATCCTCATCGACAACAGGAGCTCGGTCAATGTCATATTCAAGAAGGAATCTAATGCGATGAAGGTGGAGGCCAAGTGGGTGTTTGCCTCAGATGGGCCTCTATTTGGGTTCTAGGGAGAAAGTAAGGAGGTGGAAGGAGGAGTGGGGCTCCACGTCACTCTGGGGGGGGCAGTCCCGAAACTGCAGGTTCGTCATCATAGATTCCCCCAGCAGCTACAACGCCATCTTCGGATGGCCCCTCATCAGCGCCTTCCGCTGCATCCCCTCATCCATTCACCAATGCTTAAAGTTCAACGTCGAGGGGATCAAGGTCCGGGTTCGAGGAGACCCCAAGGTGGCAAGGGAGTGCTACGTCACCGTGGTGAACTCCATTTCTTGGCAGGAGGGGGACAAGGAGATGGAGCGGAGGATGGAGGTTGCGGAGCGGGAGGTAGGAGGAGTGGGGATGGAAGTGGAAGAGTATCACGCCCAGGTGGGGGTAGAGGAGGAAATCCTGGAGGATCCGGCCGAGGAAATGTCCATGGAGGAGGCTGAAGAGGAGGTCCTTGTCTTAGGAGAGGGGGACGTGGGAGAATGGGGAGAGCAGTACCGTCTTGAGGCTACAGAAGAGGTGCTGGAGTTGGAAGTTCTCACCCTTGGAGGCAAGGTGGAGATGGTGCGCTTAGCGGGGGGCTGACCCCCGGTGGACCAGGAGAGGATGCTGGCATGCATCCATAAGAATGTGGACATATTTGCTTGGAGCGTAGCAAAGATGTCGAGTATCGATGCATACGTCACTTATCACCACCTCAACCTGGATCCAGAAGCTCTCCCCGTCCAATAAAAGAAGAGTTCCATCGCGGACAAGCTAGCTGAACCCATCAGGGAGGAGGTGGCCAAGCTCCTGAAGGCCGACTTTGTATCTGAAATCTAATACCTCGGCATGGTCTCAAACGTTGTAATGGTTAAAATGGTGATGGTCGGTGGAGAATGTGTGTTGATTTTTCTTTGCTAAATAAATCATGTCATAAGGATTGTTATCTCTTGCCTCGAATCGACGCGCTGGTTGATGCAGCCGTTGGTTTTCCTGTAATGAGTTTTTTAGATGCATTTTCAGGTTATCATCAAATCAGGATGCACTCTCCCGATGTAAAAGATGTCTCCTTCAACACAGGGGATGGGTGCTACTGTTATAAGATGATGCCCTTTGGGTTGAAGAATGCAGGGGTGACATACCAAAGGATGATGGATCGAGTCCTCCAGGAGCAAAAAGGGAGGAACCTCGAGGTGTATGTGGATGACCTGATGATCAAAAGCCGGGAGGTGGACTCCCATCTTCGAGATCTGGAGAAGACCTTCGGTACCCTCCGGAAGTACAAGATGAGGTTGAACCCCTTAAAATGTGTTTTTGGGGCCTGCAGGGGCAAGTTTTTGGGCCATCTTCTCACCCCCACAGGGGTGGAGAAAAATCCTGACAAGGTCAAGGCAATAATGGAATAGGAGTCGCCTTAGAATTCTAAGGAGGTTCAGCGGCTTACAGGAAAGTTGGTAGGGCTACGCAGGTTCCTTTCCCGGGCTGGGGAGAAGTGTTTTCCCTTCTTCAAAGCATTGAGGGGAGGCAATAAGTTTGAGTGGACTAGGTAATGCGAGGAGGTGTACAAGGCCTTGAAGAGGCAGTTAAATCAGGCCCCCCTACTCCAAGGGCCAAAGGAGGGGAGGATCTATCTTTATATCTCGGGGTCAGAGCAGAGGCCTTTAGCTCTGTCCTGGTTCGGGAAGAGGGGAAGAAGAAGCTGCCCATATAATACGTAAGTCGGGTCCTAAGGAAGGCAGAGCTCTGTTATCCCATCTTGGAGAAGCTAGCCTTTGCTCTGGTCATCTCGATCCGGAGGCTCCAGCCTTACTTCTAGGCACACTCCATCCGAGTGTTGACTTACCATCCCCTCTACAACATCTTCAAAGGGGTGGAGCATTCAGGAAGGTTGGAAAAGTGGTCAGTGGAGCTGAGTGAGTTCGATATCTCTTTCATCCCGTGCCTCTCGATCTAGGCCCAAGCAATGGCCGACTTTCTGGCTGATTATGTGGTTGTGGTGGCGGAAGTAGAACTCACTTTTTCGGTTCCCTGGAAGGTGATGGTAGATGGCACATCGGGAAGACATTACTTGGGGGTGGGGATGATCTTGGAGAGCCCCCAGGGAATGAGAATCGAGCAAATGGTGGTGGTGCACTTTCCCATCACTAACAATACAACCGAGTATAAGGCCGTAATAGCAGGATTGTCCCTAGCCAGGGAGCTGGGGGTGCATGATGTGGAGGTCCTCACTTACTCCATGGTGGTGGCCTCCCAGATCAATGGGGAGTTTAAGGTGAGGGAACCTACTCTCCAGTTATACTTGGCAAAGGTGAAGTGGGTCATCGGTATGTTCTAGACCTTCTCCATCCGACACATGCCGCGGGAGGAGAATGAGCAGGTCGATCAACTAGCCAAGCATGGTCCCCGGATGGGGGGGTACAATAACTGACATGTTCTGTCCGTCCATCCAAGAGGGGGAGCTGATGGAGGTGGACCAACACCCTCGTGGATGGACCCTTTCGCAACATTCCTATCCACAGGGGAGTTCCCGGAAGGGATGGATAAGAAGCGATTCAAGCATAAGTCGGCATATTATCTCATGAGTGACGGGAAATTATACAGAAAGACTCTTTCGGGGATGTTGGCATGTTGTGTGTCCGAGAGGGAGGTCCAAAGAATTTTGGAAGAGATCCATTCTGGGGAGTGTGGAAGCCACTTGGGGAGCAGAACCTTGGAATGAAGGGTCATTCGGCAAGGGTATTTTTGACCAACCCTAGGCCGGGATGTCGCGGAGTTCACAAAGAAATGACACAAGTGTCAGCTGTTTTCCCCCCTCCAACTTCAGCCAGCTCAGCAGCTCAGGAGTATCACGGCTCCCTGGCCCTTCGACATCTGGGGAATGGATTTGGTAGGGCCTTCCCCCAGGCCAGTGGGCAGAGGAGGTTCCTGTTGGTGATGATCGATTATTTCTCTAAGTGGTTGGAAGTAAAGGCGATGGCCAAGGTGACCTCCCAGGTAATCAGGAACTTCGTATGGTGGGAGATCATCTGTCGGCACGGCCTGCCCCAGGCCATAGTTATGGACAACGAGCCTCAATTCACCAGCGCCGAGTTCATCAACTTCTACGGGCAGCTCAGGATTGATCTCAGGTTCTCCTCAGTCCACCATCCCAGGAGCAACGGGCAGGTGGAGGCGGCAAACAAAATCATTGTAAACCTCCTCAAGAAGAAAGTGTGAAAGTGAGGGGATAGATCTATCTTAACTCTAGAGGGGGGTGAATAGAGTGTTTTAAAAACTTTGATTAGTTTTTATAACGGAATTAAAATATGTGATATTAAAGTATAAAAAGAGAAGTAAAAATAAAATTATCATAACACCGCAAAATAAGAAATAGAACAACTAGATGACACAAAGAAATTATAGTGGTTCCCCAAAACTGGGTACATCTACTCTTCTACCACCCTGGTAGGAATCCACTAACAAGTTTTTGTTCAAGTGCCCTGCCACCACAGGTTTTTGCTCATGTGCCCTATCACCACAAGATCTATTTCAAGGGAGATCTCACAACCCTTTGGGCTTTTGATCAGGTACCCAAAAACCAACCCAAGTCTTGCGATAAGGAGACTTGACAACCAAAATTAACTTTTGAAGTGAGTTATAAAACCCTTTATACAGTGAGGTAAAGAAAAAGTTATGTTGTCTTCTCTTTCTCAATAGCACTGAGAAGACTAGTGGATTGCTGTGATGTTAAAGCTCCCCCTGAGATGAAGATTTGTTCAGGAAGCTGGAAACTTTGCATAGGGTGTAGGCCTTCAGGTGGGATTGTTGATCTTCAGGATCTTTAAGACAGATATTGATAGTTGTCTCTTGAAAGGTCCTGAAGCAGAAATTGAAGAAGAATGAAGATGGGTGTGAGTTGTTCTTCTTCAATTTCCTGTAAGCATAATAGCAAAAAGAATTTCTTCTCTGTGTCGTGCATCAGTAGTTGAGTATTTTTGCCTGAAGAGAAAAAGGTCATTTATATTCTGAGTAGATTTCAGCCTTTGAATTTTGAATAATATACTTGATTTACTCCTGAAATCCTCGGAGTAGAATGGCTAGAATTTATCTTTAATATGTTTCCTCAACTGTCCTAGTAAATAAACCAATTAATTAACTCTGTGAAGGCCATAATTAATGCTACCATGAAACAGCTATTTTCTTGAGAATATGAGCATTAATTATCAGAGAAATACTGCTTTATAATAAAATAGTTTGAAGTCATGCTGAAGGAAAATATGAAAAACTGATTTTTGAAAGGAATTAGTCAAACTCAGGACAGATTTCGTCGACCTGAACTCCAAGTTCGTCGAGCTGAGAAATCTTCTTCGTTGAGCTGAGCTCAGAGATTATTGTTCTAGAAAGTAACTGTTAATACTGAGTTCCAAGATCGTCGAGTTGAGATAAACTATCGTCGACCAGAGAATCTTAGTGGAAGAAGAAAAAATCATCGACCTGAAATCGGATATCGTCGAGCTTAACTCAGAGTTGAAACTCTGAGTTCGTCGATCTGAGATAGACGATCGTTGATCTGAGTTCGAAGAACTTCGAACTGATTTTCTGAACTCTTTAAAACTGTATTTCTTCTAAGTCTGAGTCTCCGAAATCTTCTGAAGGCTGGATCAAAGTAGTCTAACCTAATCAGACTAACCCTAACCTTAGAACTAACAGATGACCCTAGGATATACATGTTGGGTCAACAAACCTAATAGTGAACCTAGCCCAAATCAAAACTGGGATTCAAACAATCTCCCCCCTATTTGGGCGAGGTCACTATGAACAACAACAAGAAAAATCATAAAGCATAAAAAATAATATCTGGCAGAATCATAAAATTTCAGCAGATATAAACAACAGTGCCTTCTGACAAATATTACATCAAAAGTAAAAGATGAGGTCAAAACAAAAAATGAGAAATCTATCAAACTCTTTTAGATGATCCTTGAGAAGATCTTATAGAAGGCTTGGTGAAGATGATTTCTCTGTAAGGATTAACAGCTTGCTGCTTGGACATCTTCAAATCTTCAGCTCCAAGAATTGTGACAGAGGCAGCTCTTGGAATAATTTCTTCAGGATGTAGAGTCATATAAGTATCAACATTAAAAATGTTTTAATGTACCTTATATTTTTCAAGTTCTTTCTTTCTGAAGGAGAACATAGTTGTAAATTGAGAAGAGTCTTGTCCTTCTTCTTGAGCTTTCCTGATCTGAGAAAGTCCAATTAGTTCTTTGAACCTGGCCATCCTAGAATTGGGGTCCATTTCTGGATCACATGCTGGGGACAGAGGCCTTTCAGGACTATCTATCTGAACATTTTGAGCTTGTTGCTGATGTTATTTGCTGCTATGTTGAGAATCTGATTTGGAGGGTCTGTCCTTGCTGCTGTAGGAAGATCTTGATAGATATGATTGAGATGTAGATCTTTGACTTTGAGAAATATTCCCAGAGGATCCAGCTGTTGGAGGAGGAGGAGGAGGAGGACCTCTCCTGAATAGAGGTGGAGGAGAGTATCTCCTACTCTTATTCCTGGGTTTCATTTCATTTTTAAAATATCTCATCCAATTTGGATAATTTGGAGTAAGAGTTATATTATGAAGAATGTAATAAGGAATGACAGCATTTGGATTGGGCTTAGGAGCAGCCTTAGGAGGGGCCTATTTCTTGGCTTTTCTCTTTTTAGAGCTTGTAACTGGAAAATCATCAGAATCTTCACCATCATCATCATCAGAGGAGTTTGCTGGATGATCATAAAGATCATGAATCCTTTGCAGCATATCATCAGATAGAAAGGGATGAGCCTAAGATTGTACAACTTCAGCCTGAGGTTGTTCTTGAATTGCTAGCTCTATAGAAATTTCTGTAACAACCAGGTTACTTTCTTCTTCCATGTTTTTAAACATAAGATCATCAAGATTTGGCATGGGGGACTCAGCCCACTTAAAGGTTGGAGGGGAGAAAGCTGTTGAATCCCTAGTTGAATTTGGCCGAGGTTTAGTAAGTTAGGATGATATGACCCAACATGTATAGCCTGGTTCAAGGTTATGTCCTAGAGTCTAGGTCAAGTCCTTAGAGTCAACAATGTCATGGACCAGCCTACAACACTGCCAGAGACTCAAGACTTAGAGAAATATCAAGACTTAGAAAATGAGTTCTACGTTCATCGATCTTAGGTCGACGATATTGGATCTCAGCTCGACGAACTCAGTTCTCAGGTCTCAGGTCGACTAATTCTGGATCATATGCTCCAACACTCAACGCCAGAGAACATCTCAATTATTCTAATTCCAGAATTAAACTCAGGTCGACGATCTTGGAACTCAACTCGACGAACTCAGTTCTCAGGTCTCAGGTCGACTAATTATGGATCATATGCTTCAACACTCAACGCTAGAGAACATCTCAAATATTCTAAGTCCAGAATCAAACTCAGGTCGACAATCTTGGACCTCAGCTCGATGAACAGTAATTCTCAGCTCGACGAACTGTGGACTCAGGTCGACGAATCCAGACTTGGTTATTTTCATCCTTCTGTCCCTATTATAATGCAATAATTCCTGAGTAATTAATGCTAAAATATTCTCTGAATATTACCGTTAGACAGAGCATTAATTATGGTCTTCCTCAGGATTATTGCTTGTCGTTTTCTCGTGGGATAGTTGGGGAAATAAATCAATGTAGATCATTCTCTAGGCTGTCAGCAATTAATGCAGAAGAAATTCAAATTTCGAATGCGAATTGATATGGAAAATATAAAAGAGATTTTCTCTCTTTTTCCAGTGACACACAGACACACATACACACAGAAAATAAGTCAGGAAGAGAAGAACACCATCGACTTGCAACAAGGATTTCTCTGCATCTCTTTCTTGACAGCATTCATATACACAGAAAGAGAAATCAAATACATACAAGCTCCAGAACAGAGGAAGATTAGTTATCTGAATAAGAACACCAAATCAATATCAAGAGTCTTCTTCCTTCAATACTCTAGGACACTTCAAAGGACTACAAAGAATATATCTGTCAAAAAGTTCCTGAACATCTTCTGGTCAAGGCTGAAGAACTGAAGGCCTATCACCCTAAAGCAAAGCTCCATTTTTCCTGAATCATTCTATATCTCAGGGGGAGCTGTTTGCCAACATCACATATCCACTTGAGTCTTCTCAGTTGTAAACTTGAGAAAGAGAAGAAAAAATCATCTCTCATCCCAACCTCTGTACATGGTTTTAATTCCCTTCAAAATTATTCTGGTTCACAAGTCTCCTTCCAAAAGACTTGGGTTGGTTTTTAGCACCTGATCAAAAGCTCATTGGTGTCAGGCACCTGATCAAAAATCTGAGTGGATTCCTACCAGGGTGGTAGAAGAGTGGATGTACCCAGGTTGGGGAACTACTATAAGTTCTTGTGTTATCTGGTTTCCCTTTTCTTTTTGTTCTTGTTGTGGTTGTGCTAGTTAGGATTGCTCTGTTTCTGCTTAATTAGTTTTCATTCTACAATTTTTTATTTACTACAAAAGTTCAAATAGTTTTCAAGGATACTCTATTCACCCCCCCCCCCCCTCTAGAGTATTCCAGATCAAACACCTCACTTTCAATTGGTATCAGAGGGGAGTTATTTTGGTTGTACAAGCTAACCCTTGAACCAAAGATCCTGAGTTAGATCTGTCATTCTATTCCCATTAGATTTATACTCACACAGCATGGCCCAGAACAAAGATTTTACAAGCACCAGACCTCCAGTATGCAACCTAAACAAGTTTGCCATCTGAAAGGCAAGAATAAAATTATATATGAACTCCATTGATGAATATATCTATAATTCCATTTTGATAGGTCCCCCTGAAGCACTTACAACTACAGAATCCTCCAGCATACACGCAGTCCCACCATCTGAGTGGGCTGAGGCCCAGAGGAAGGAAAAAATTGCTGATGCCAAGGCCATGAATATTCTGGCCCAAAAAATGTCAGATGACATTTTTCAAAAAGTGGCTGAATGCACCTCAGCCAAAGCCATCTGGGATTCCCTAATCCAAATGGTGGCTGTATCTGCAGATGAAAGGAAGGACAGGAGATCCAATTACATATCCCAATATGAGAATTTCAAGAAGGAGGAAGCTGAGTCAGTGGCAGATATGTACAACAGGTTGAGCTCAATCATAAATGAGCTGAATACTTTGGACAAGGACATCACCCTCACAGAGGTGAATGACAAGATCCTTATGTGCCTCCCAAGCTCATGGGATTCAAGGATTTGGCTCATCAAGGAGGCTAGAAGCCTAAATGAGATTTCCACTAAATCTCTTTTAGAAAAGTTAAAGTCATATGAACAACTCATCAAGACTAGAGAAGCAGCTGAGCAAAGAACACCTCCACTAGCAAGGAAGGAGCACAGTATTGCATTCAAGTCTGCTGAAGAGACAGAGACTCCAACAGTTAATGAAGAGTTGATGAGTCTATTTGCCAAAAGATTCTACAAGATGGCAAGGAAAGACTTCAGGAGAAAGTCATCCAGGTAGGATGACAAGCCAAGGTATGATAAAACCCCTACTAAGGAAGTGGTTTGCTTTGGCTGCAGGAAACCTGGACACTTCATCTCTGAGTGTCCAGAGAATCAGAAGAAGGAGAAGAGAAGAGAGAAGAACACAAGAAGACAGCACAGCAGCATGCCTTCTTCAAGCAAATATAAGAAGAAGGATAAAGGCTTTGTAGCTGAATCCTGGAGTGAAACAGAAGATGAATCCACATCTTCCAGCTCCAGTGAAGAAGAAGAGGAGGCAAAGGCAAAGGAAGTTTGCCTCATGGAAATTGATGCTAGCAGTAGCAGATCAGATACAGATGAATCTGATAATGAATAAATCCTGTCAACTGAAGACCAGGTATTAGCATCATATGATTTTGAATCTGATGAATTTAAATTTGAATTTAAAAATTTATGCTTAGATTTGATAAGCTCTGAGAAGGAAATCAAACTTCTCAAAGAAAAATTAAATGATCAAGATAAAATCATTTCTGAAAATGCTAATCTATTTAATGAACTAAAGTCTGCAAATGAACAAATTATCTTTCTGAAATCTGAACTTAGCAAAGCTAAGATATTAGAAGAAACATTAAATGACAGAAGCTTAAGACTGTTAGATATAAGCATCACATTAAATACTAGAACTAATAACTGCAGATTAGGGTTAGGAGCTTCATCTAGTGAATCAATCCTAATCCAAAAGAACCATCTTTCTAAACCTGTAAATTTTATTTCTGATAAAGGAAAGAAAAACACTGAACAGGTTAATAATGTTAATGAAGTTCTTAAAAAGATTAAAACTAAGAACAAACTTAAAAACCAGAAGAATAATAAAAGTAACAATGTTCAGCAGTTATCATCGAACTCAGATCGACAATATATAAACAGATTGTCGACCTCAGTACGACGATCTCTGAACGCAAATTTCAATAATAAGCATTCATCTTACTGTGACCGACGAACTGTGTATGGTTCGTCGAGCAGAGATCGACGAAATTAGGGCACAGAAAATGAACTTGTTCATTCTCTGAGCAGAGATCAACGATCTCATCCCAATTCGTCGAACTATGGTCGACGAACTCATAACAATTCGTCAAACCCAGAAAGACTTAACCAAAATTATATCCATAACAGCAACTCTAGTAACCCTAGGAAATCATTTAATCCTTTTAATCAATGGATAATACCACCAAGAAGATATCATCCTAAAGGCTACAAGAACCAACCAGAATATTCTTACATTCTCAGTTACAGTTATGTAAATCAACAAGGACCCAAGGTCACCTGGGTCAAGAACAACTAACCATCATTCTTGCAGGTAAAGAGCTGTCCAGCATTTAATCAATAATGGTATCTAGACAGTGGTTGCTCCAAGCATATGATAGGTAGCAAGGATAACTTAAGTGATTATAAGTCCAAGCTAGGACCAAAGGTTATCTTTGGTGATTCAAACTGTGGCCAGACCAAAGTCTATGGTAAAGTCAAGATTGGAGCAGTAACTTTCAAGAAAGTTGCCTATATAAGTGGATTGAAGCATAACCTCATCACAATAAGTCAACTTTGTGATGAAGGTTATCAGGTAATTTTTAACTCTAGCTCTTGTATTATTTCATCTAAAGAAAACAAAACTATTTTAATTGGAAATAGACAAGGCAACAAATACTTAATTGATTTTCTTTCTGCCAACTAAGACATCTGCTTACTTAATATAAATAGTAATCAGAATGAACTTTGGCATAAAAGGATAGGTCATGTAAACATGAAAAACATTGCTAGGCTATCAAAAGACAACCTTGTGAGAGGTCTGCCTTCTGGTCCCTACAAGAAGGAAGGTCTCTGCAGGGCTTGTCAACTAGACAAGCAAACTAAATCTAGTTTTAAATCAGTTAATAAAAGTGATTCACCTAGGATATTATACTTGCTACACATGGATCTCTTTGGACCCATTTATGTACAGAGCCTAGGAGGGAAATCCCACACTTTAGTTATTGTAGATGACTTCTCAAGGTTCACTTGGGTGTTCTTTCAGAGATCTAAGTCAGATACCTTTAAAGTTCTTACATATTTTCTCAGAACCATACGGATTGAGTACTCTACTCATGTTGCATTGATCAGAAGTGATCATGGTATAGAGTTAGAGTCTCTTCTTATGCATGAGTTCTGTGAGAAGGAAGGTATCAGGCACTGCTTCTCAGCTCCTAGAACTCCCCAACAAAATGGGGTAGCTGAAAGGAAAAATAGGACCCTAATTGAAGCTGTAGGCACATTACTTGCAGATGCTTACATGCCCCTAACCTTCTGGGCAGAGGCTGTAAGCACAGCAAATCATGTCCTGAACAGGATTCTGATACACAAACTAAAGAATAGGACTCCCTATGAATTACTTAAAGGGAAAAAACCTAAAATCACTTATTTTAAAGTATTTAGATGTATATGCTATGTACATAACAACAATAAGAGATAAATTAGAAAGTTTGAAGCTAAGGCTGAAGAGGGAATTTTTTTAGGATATTCCCAAGTAAGCAAAGCTTATAGGGTTTTCAATAAATCATCATTAAAAATTGAAGAATATGTTCATGTTACCTTTGATGAAACTAGCATGTCTTGCAAGGAGAAGGAGATTTCTACCAATATCCCTTTGCAGGTACCTCACTTGTGTAAGAATTTGGATGGACAAAGCCTCACCCAAGAGGTTGCAACATATCCTTCTCCACAAGTTAATGAAGAAAGTGAAGAAGAAAGCACTGAAGGAATTGATAATCCCTCAACAGCACGCACAATTCCACAAGAGGAATTAGTTCCAAATGCTGTTGCAGAACCAACTCCACACACTGACTTTGTCACACTAAGGGATCACCCTAGATCCCAAGTGATTGAAGACATCTCAGTGGGTGTACAGACAAGGCATCAACTCAACCAAGATTTGATGCATGCCTGTTTTCTCTCTCAGGTTGAGCCTCTATCCATACATGATGCTGAGCAGGATCCCCACTGAATTATTGCAATGCAAGAGAAATTAAACCAATTTGAGAGATATAGAGTTTGGGATTTTGTTCCAAGACCCCATGACCACCCAGTCATTGGAACCAAATGGGTATATAGATACAAACTAGATACCCAAGGTATAATTGTGAGAAATAAGGTTAGGCTTGTTGCTCAAGGTTATAGGCAAGAAGAAGGGATAGACTATGACCAAACATTTGCACCAGTTGCAAGATTAGAGGCAATCAGAATCTTTCTTGCCTATGCTGCCTACAAGAAGTTCAAAGTATATCAAATGGATGTCAAGAGTGCATTCTTAAATGGAGAACTTAAAGAAGAGGTTTATGTTGAACAACCTCCAAGTTTTGTTTCTCCAAGTCATCCCTCTTTTGTCTTCAAATTGCATAAAGCTCTTTATGGTTTAAGTCAAGCTCCAAGAGCTTGGTATGAGACCCTAGCAAGCTTTCTGATAGAGCATAAGTTCACTAGAGACATAGTAGATAAAACATTATTCACTAGACATCACAAGGACCAAACTTTGTTAGTACAAATTTATGTGGATGACATCATATTTGGGTCTACTGATTCCAAATTATGCAAGAGGTTCTCTGACCTCATGCATTCAAAATTTGAAATGAGTAGTATGGGTGAGCTCACCTACTTCCTTGGTCTCCAAGTGAAGCAGCTGTCTGATGGCATCTTCATCTCCCAAGCTAAATATGCTAAAGAGCTTATCAAAAAGTTTGGGATGGCTGATGCCTCAGTAAAGAAAACACCAATGGCTATTAATGCTGTAATTGACTTTGATGCACTTAGGAAACCTGTGGATCTGAAATTATATATGGGCATTGTTGGGTCCTTACTATATCTTACAGCTAGCAGACCTGATATCATGTTTGTCACATGTCTTTGTGCTAGGTTCCAGGTGAACCCTAAAGAATCTCACCTAGTTTTTCTAAAAAGGATTTTAAGATATATAAAGAGTTGTCCTAGTCTACGACTATGGTATCCCACTGAGTCAGAATTTGAGTTAACTAGATACTCAGATGCTGACTTTGCTGGATGCAGGGTGGACAGAAAGTGTACCTTAGGAACCTGCCAGTTCCTTGGTATGAGATTAGTGTCCTAGTTTTGTAAAAAGCAGTCATCTGAGTCTACATCAACTGCTGAAGCAGAATACATTGTAGCTGGCAGTTGCTGTTCCCAGATGCTGTGGATCCAAAACCAACTCTTGGACTATGGCTTCAACTTAAATAATTCAACTCTCTTATGTGATAACACAAGTGCTATCGCTATAGCACAAAATCCAGTCCATCACAGTAGGACTAAACATATAGACATTAGGCATCATTTCATTAGAGAGTGTGTAGACAAAAACAAAATTAAACTTATCTATATCTACACTGATTTGCGAAAAGCTGATATTTTCACCAAGCCCCTGGATGAAAGAAATCACTTGTTCTTTGTAAATCAGCTTTGAATGATCAATGGAGAAGACTTAGTTTAGTTTCTGTCTACACTCGAAGAACTCTTCAAATTTCGTCGACCTGAGATCGACGAACTCCCTATTAGTAAAGTTAGTTTCGTCGACCTGAGATCGACGAACCTACTTCAGAAAACTTTCGTAGAATGGAGTTCGGTGAAATGTCTTCAACCCTTCAGACTGAGCTCGACAAATTGATTAACTCTAAATTATTTCGTCGATCTCAGATCAAAGATTTATTTATTTTTAGTGGAACGGAGTTTGTCGATTCATATTCTAGAAAACCTTATATTTAGGTTTTCTTCGACCTTCGTCCCGCCCTTTCAATTCCCTTGGACTTGATCTTCGTTTTCTTTCTTGCAGGTGCACTCATGATGATTTCAATAGGAACACTTGCAGCGATGAAATTTGACACTGGATTCGACGTGTATTTCGATTCCTTCCAGCACTAAGACCCAATCTTCCTAAATATTCTGAAACTGCTGGAAGACCAGCAACTGAAGAATCTGATGACCAGCAGAATCAAATTACCTGGCACAGAAATCAGAGAATGGGTATACACTGCGTCTACAGCAGAGGACAACACCATGATCGGATCAATAGCGGGTACTATCGTCTCTCTCTCTCTCCCGCCGTCTTAACTGAAATTTTTAAATTGAATAATGGAGAAAAAGAGTTCGAAATCGATAATGAAGAATATGATATGATGCTGAGTATGATGGGTTATTCTGGAGAAAACCCAAATAAATTATTGAAGAAACACCTATCTGTTGAGTTCAAGTTTCTCACAGATAATGTTGGGAAAGTCTTGCTGGGCAAGCACACTGCGCACGACCATATAACCAGGCATCAATTTCTGGTTATGTGTGCAGTGGTGAATAAGAAACAATTGAACTGGGCACAAATTATTTTTGATCTTATCAAGAAAAAGAATAATAAAAAGGAAGTTAACTTTGGAAGGATCCTGGGGATCTTCTTGAAAGAAAAAATTGTTGAATCACTGGTCTCCCAGACCATATTCATCAATGCCAGCAAAAGGCTCACCTGTGCCTTGTTTGGCAGGTGGGAGAGGACAATCACAAAGCCCTCTAAGGCTTCATCCTCTGCCACCCAAGCTCCTGAGAGTACAAGGGCTGCTCCAGCCACTTCCCACCCTACTGAAGAGGTTCCATCCACCACTACACAACCTCTAGTACTCCAAACTTCGTCTCAGCCAGCAAATCAACAAACCCTACCTTCCATTCATATTACAGTCCCTACTCCCACACCACCATCATCCCCAATTCCTACATCTCCAACCCATATTCCCTCTCATACTCCTTCCCCCGAGCATGATACATCACTACCATCACCACCCCTATCTCCTCTTCCAAGGCATTTAGTTGACATCCCCTTATCCAACCTCTCATCCCTCCCATCCTTCAACCTCCTATCATCCCCTCTCAACACTCCCTCTTCTCCAAATGACTCTCACCAAGACACTCAACTCCCACCTCCACCTCTAACTCCACCAGCAACTACCATATCCACTCAACCAACCACTGCCACAACATCTACCTCCCCACTCTTGGATTCTTCCATTGTCTCTCCACTCATTACCCTCCTCAAACCCCTCCTAAAATCACTCATAGCAGAGGATATATCTCCTCTTGCTGCCTCCATCTCCTCTCTAGTTGCACAAATATCTGTCTTAACTACTGCTCCCTCTTTAGTTGGGGGCATGGCTTCAGTTCCTACTGAAACCAGGCAGGGGGATATACTTGATGAAGAAGCAGTAGCAGTTGTAGCAGAAGCAGCTGCACCAGCATAATCAGTTTAAAAGGATATGGACACAGTAGAAGCAGAAGCATCAACAGCAGAACCCAATGATACAGATGATTCTTTTGATTTTCTTCAGTTCATAGATTCTGATATGGAGATAGATGAACAAGTCCCTGAAACTATTGGTGATTTCATTATAAATCCCATAGTTGACCATGTAAAATTGTTGAGAATTTTTGAAATAGTTTGTTTGAATTTTCAGCTAGAAGAGTACAATAAGACATCAATGGCTATAATCCCATATACCTCTCCAATAAGCCCCAAAGTTGCCAAGCAACTCAAGGTAAGTTTTGCTACTCCTGAAATTCCTGCCATTCCATCCCCTCCAAAAGTTGCTTCACCCATTGTATCATCCCCTCTTGCCCCAGTTTTTTTAATGGATGATTCTCCTATACCTGATCTTGATGCATGGATCATGGCTGATATTGAGGAATAAAATAAATCAGCTGTTGAATGCACTGATGTATATAGTTCTCCAGCTTCTCCTTCAGTTCCTTCCAAGACAGAAAAGTTAGCAATTCCTGATGACACAATAAGAGAGATTGATGAACTGTATGACAATCCACAGCAATCAGATGATGATGATGATGATGATTCTGATGAGGATCCAAAGAGGAAGAAAGTTTCCAAGAAGAGAAAAGCTCCTCCACCTCCTGCCCCAAAACCCAATCCAGCAAATGATACACCCTACTACATCTTGTAGAAAATAACTCCATACAAGGGTATGCCAGTATGGATGTAGCTATCCAAAAATGAACAGAAGTCAAGGAAGAAGAGTAGATGATACTCTCCTCCTCCACAGAAATTTAAGAGAGGTCCTCCTCCTCCTGCTGGTGCCTCAGGGGCTACTTCTCAAAGTTCAGATGTATCTTCCAAGCCTACATCCTTCACCAGAACATATCAAAGGCAAGAAAGATCATCCAGACATCATTCCCAAGGAGGCAGCCAGCAAAGGAATATCAGTTCTACAGAGGAAATAAAGGAAGTAGTTTATCAAAGACCAGAATTCTCACCTCCCAAACAGCAAGCTCCATAACACCAATACAGAAGGCACACAGAATCCCATAAGCCCAAAGGAAAATATAGTGAGGCTGCTCCTCCAAAGTCCCCATACACTCAAACTGATGAAAGCCAAAAAGTGACAAGTTTCCAAGCACAATCCACACAATTCAAGCCTGTTACCCTGCTACCTCCACAAGATGATCAGTCATCTGTCAGTCAGGATGTTGATCCCAATTTCAGGATGGCAAGGCTCCAAGAGTTGATTTGTCTGTCAAAAATAAAAAAAAGGCTATGGAGGAAGGTGAAGATCCATCAAGGTTTATAACTATATCATCATATAGAGAAAGAGAACTGGAAAAACTTCAAGTCAGCAAGAAAGTGTTTAATCCAGCAGAATACATGGCATTATATCCAGAGGCTATTGTACCCAGAACATCTACCCTGACTGTGATTGGAGCATCAGATCTGTACATATCAAAGAAAGAAGTTGTCAATCCCAATAAGGAAATCATTTTCAATCAGCCTGGGGATAAAAGCAAAGAAGAGAAGCCAAAGGAAAAGAAGCAGAAGAAATAAAACCTGAACTGCTGTGTTTATGGTATTATTTTTGAAAACCTATGTTCTTATGATACAAAGCTTACTGTGTATAAATATATCTGCTACATATATTATTTCATTCTCTGCCAGATATATGTTTTTCTTGCTTTATACATTTCTTTTTATCATTGAGTCTGTAATTAGTGACCTCACCTAAATTGGGGGAGATTGTTGGATCACTAGTTGGATTTGGGTTAGGTTCACTAAGTTAGGATGATATGACCCAACATGTATAGACAGGGTCATGGTTATGTCCTAGAGTCTAGGTAAGGTCCTTAGAGTCAACAATGTCATGGACCAGCCTTCAACACTGCCAAAGACTCAAGACTTAGAGAAATATCAAGACTTAGAAAATGAGTTCTACGTTCGTCGATCTCAGGTCGACGATCCTTGATCTCAGCTCGACGAACTCAGTTCTCAGGTCGACTAATTCTGGATCATATGCTCCAACACTCAACGCTAGAGAACATCTCAATTATTCTAAGTCCAGAATCAAACTCAGGTCGACGATCTTGGATCTCAGCTCGATGAACTCAGTTCTCAGGTCTAAGTTCGACTAATTCTAGATCATATGCTTCAACACTCAAAGCCAGAGAACATCTCAAATATTCTAAGTCTAGAATCACACTCAGGTCGACGATCTTGGACCTCAGCTTGACGAACAGCAATTCTCAGCTCGACAAACTGTGGACTCAGGTCGACGAATCCAAACTTAGTTATTTTCATCCTTCTATCCCTATTATAATGCAATAATTCCTGAGTAATTAATGCTAAAATATTTTCTAAAAATTACCGTTAGACGGAGCATTAATTATAGTCTTCCTCAGGATTATTGCTTGTCGTTTTCCCGTGGGACAGCTGGGGAAATAAATCAATGCAGATTATTCTCTAGGCTGTCAGCAATTAATGCAGAAGAAATTCAAATTTCGAATGCAAACTGATATGGAAAATATAAAAGAGATTTTCTCTCTTTTTCCAGTGACACACAGACACACATACACACAGAAAACAAGTCAGGAAGAGAAGAACACCATCGACTTGCAACAAGGATTTTTCTGCATCTCTTTCTTGATAGCATTCATATACACAGAAAGAGAAATCGAATACATACAAGCTCCAGACCAAAGGAAGATTAGCTATCTGAAGAAGAACACCAAATCAATATCAAGAGTCTTCTTCCTTCAATCCTCCAGGACACTTCAAAGGACTACAAAGAATCTATCTGTCAATAAGTTCCTGAACATCTTCTGGTCAAGGCTGAAGAACTGAAGGCCTATCACCCTGAAGCAAAGCTCCATTTTTTCTGAATCATTATATATCTCAGGGGGAGCCATTTGCTAACATCACATATCTACTTGAGTCTTCTCAGTTGTGAACTTGAGAAAGAGAAGACAAAATCATCTCTCATCCCCACCTCTGTTCAGGGTTTTAATTCCCTTAAAAATTATTCGGTTCACAAGTCTCCTTCCAAAAGACTTGGGTTGGTTTTTGAGCACCTGATCAAAAGCTCATTGGTGTCAGGCACCTGATCAAAAATCTGAGTTGATTCCTACCAGGGTGGTAGAAGAGTGGATGTACCCAGGTTGGGGAACTGTTGGGTACATTGGAAAATGTGTACCTGATTTGGAGAAGCCTCACTTAGCTCAATGATATACATCAAGGTATATTTGATGTTATTTTGAGTTTATAAGTGCAGGTTAAGTATTGGCTAAAATGTAGAGAAAAGTTTCTAAGTCCATGTGTCGACACTTAAGGAAGTCTGTGTCGACACCTTGAAAAGTTGTGTCGACACCTGAACCAGCTGTGTCGACACAGAATATATTAGTCGACATCAACTGTGTCGACACCCGGAGGCAGTGTCGACACCCAGAATAGTTAGTCGACATCAACTGTGTCGACACCGGGAGGCTGTGTCGACACACAGAATTCTTATTCTACATCAACTGTGTCGACACACAGGACTTGTGTCGACACACGGCAGAGTTTCAACATAGTTGATTGCTGTGGAGTGAAGAAGTGTTTGTGTCGACACAAATACTCTATGTCGACACATTCTCAAGATGCAGTGTCAAGAAGCAGTATCGACATCAAGGCAGCTATGTCGACTTCACCAAAGTCTGTGTCGACACTTAAGTCACATGTGTCGACACATATTGACAGTTTGTCTCGACACATAATGACAGTTAATCTCGACGCTTTGCTGACAGAGACAAAGGTTCAAGAGCTGACTGGGGACTTGACAGCTGTGCATTCCAACAACTTTAATGAAGCTGTCAGACTTGTCAGAAGTTAGTTAGAAACCGGATCAGCCGGTTACCATGGATGAAGTTTATATTTAGATGGATTCAGAAGAAGAATAAGGAACAACAGATCATACACACACAACTAACACAACTATTGAGAGATTGATCGTTGATCAAGAAAGTGCAAGTCACACAGAAGAAGATCTTCGTAAGAAGATCTAAGAAGATAATCTGAAGTGATTATCCACTTAGATTTTGTCTAAGTTGAATTCATTCTGAATTCAGAAGGAACTTCAAAAGATTTGGGGAGAGAGAGCTCCAGCTGTTTTGAGGTCAAGAAGGAGACAATCACAAGTCTCTTAAGAAGTAGATCCTGAACTAATCTATTAAGTAGATCCAGATCCATATCTGGAATCCAAGAAGGAAGCTGCCAGTCAGTCAACTTCAAAGGAGATCAACCCTACTAAGTTCAGATTCAAGAAGCTTTGAAGAAAGCTAATAACAGGTTGATTGCAGTCATCAGTCTCATCAAGAAGCTTATCAAGAATTCTCTTATCCTTTCTCTCTCAACAAGGGTAAGAGTCCATCAAATTACTTATCAAATTTTGTAGGATCTTTTCAAAGATCTGAGTTGTAAGCCTATGTTATAAAGGTTGAGTGTATTAGATTTTTATCTCTGAGTGGTAAGGCTGATTAAGCCTGAGTGTAGGAGAATTTGTTCTCTGAGTTGTAGGCCTTATGGTAAGGCTGAGGTAGGGCTGTTAGCCTGAGTTGTAAGAAACTTATAGGGTTCTGAGTTATAGGAACCTTTCAGGGTTCTGAGCTGTAAGATCTGTGGATCTGAGAAGAAGGAAAAAAGTTAGGCCGAATCTAGCACACTGCTAGATAGTTGAAGGGGGAAAGTGGATGTACCCAGACCTTGGGGAACCACTATAAACCTATGTGCAATCTGTGATGCTTGTATTATTTTAGATTCTGTGATTGTATATGCTGTGTTAACTGTAGAGATTTGAGATTTATATTAAAGAACTGAAGCTATATTCTGCCTTAGTTTAAAACAAGGAAAAGAACCTATTCACCCCCCCCCCCCCTCTAGGTGTTTAGGTTGTCTTGAAGTTAAATTTATCAAGTGGTATCAGAGTCAGGTTACTCAAAGAAGGACTTAACAGTCTGAGTTAGATCCCTAAGGCAGAATCAAGAATCAAGAAAATGGGTTTTGGAGAAAATCACAAGGAACTAGGTTCTATGAAACTACCCATCTGCAGGAAGGAGATATTTGGTATATGGAAAGAAAGAGTCAGGTTGTTTATGGAGGCTTCTGACCCAAGGATCTATATTATAGTAAAAGAAGATCCTTATATTCCAATGAATGTGTCTGTTCTAGATGAAAATCAAAGAACTCCTAAAGATTTTTCTGAGATTACTAAGGATGAGATCATCCTGGCAACTATGGATAAAAGAGCCCAGAATATCATAGTAAGTGCCATAGATGATTCAACCTTTCAGAATTTGATTCACTGCAAGACCTCCAAAGAAATGTGGGACACCTTGATAGTCTACATGGAGGGTTCTGAAGAAGTTCGACAAGATAGAAATTCTATGCTAAATCAGGAGTATGAAAGCTTCAGACAAGGGAAGTCAGATAGCATATCTGAGTGCTATAAGAAGTTCTATAGAATTGTAAATGAACTGATGTCTTATGGAAGGGTCTTCAGTACATATGAACTGAATGATAAATTCCTAAGATCCTTGACAAAGTATTGGGACACCAAGATTTGTGTCATTAGGGAAGTGGCCAAACTTGCAAATATTTCTCCTCCAACTTTATTTGGAAAGTTGTTGTCTTATGAAATGCAACTAATGACTAGAAAAGATGAGGAAAGAAATGCTAAAGGGGAGCATAAAAAAAGTCTATGGCCTTCAAGGTTGAAGCCACTAGAAAGAATAGGAGGATGTCTCCATCACCTCTTAGGGAAGTTGCTGAAATTACCTCAGATAATTAAGACAACCAAAATTCAGATAGCAGTGATTCAGATACAGATTTTGCTGCCTTTACAAGGCAGTTTCAGAGATTCTTAAATAAGAAGCAGTAGAAATCTAGTCCCTCCACATCACAGCCAGTTGATGACTATTATCAAAAGAGAAAGTCATCTAGGAAGGACAGGAGCAGGTCAAAGCCTAGCAAATCTACAACATCAAAGATAGTTTGTTATTGCTGTAATTGGCTGAGTTTTCAGACAAAAGAAAGGAGTCTGCTGATAAAAGGAAGACTCAACAAAAGAGTAAGAAGGAGAAAACCTTTGTTGCTAAGAAGGAGAAGAGCTTGTCAGACCAATCAACTTCAGAGTCTGAATCTGAAGCTGAGGCATACATTGGTCTTTATACAGCTGATGAAGAAGAAGAGTTTATGCAATTGTTAAACTCTATCTATGAACAAGAAGACCATCAGTGTATTGGACTAATGGTTGTATCAGAAGAAGACAAATGTCAGGATCAGCCTGGTCCTAGCAAGGTACAATGTTTGTCTAGTAATTTAGTTTGTAGTACTGGCACAGAGTCAGCTACATCTGCATCAAGTGATGTGGATGGATCTGAGTCTGAAAGTGATATTCATCAGCTGATAGATGAATATGGAGACTTGTTACAAGCACTAAAGAAAAGGAAGAACCTGGCCAAAACTCAAGCTAAGGAAAATTCAGATCTTAAGGTGGCTGTATCTGGTTTAGAGAAAGAGTTGGATCAAAAATTGAATGAGATTGCCAAGCTGAAAACTATAACTGTTATTCAGATGGGCACAATCACATACAAAAGTGATCTAATTAAATGTCTTGAAATCAGACTTCAAAAGGAGAAAGATTTTGTGGCTAGTTATTCCAAGCCAAAATCAGTTTTACCCTTAATAGATGAGTTTGTGGCTCAAAATGGTAAGGCTGGAATAGGCTTTAAGGGTAACACCAGGGCTGTCCAATTCAAAAGAAAGAGCAAAGTCTCAGTCCAGCCACTAAATTTTAAAGTCCCTATAGTTTTTAGAAAGGTACAAGTGCCTTCTAACAAGTATGAACTTGAGAATACTCATGGTCATAGTAAGACTGAAGTTCTGAATGGCAAGGGTGCTTATGTCAATAAGGCAGCCCATGTTCATAAACCTCATGTTTGTGAGAAACTAGTGGGTGTAGCTGCAGCAGTACCAACACAATACAAGAGATTTGCTGTCAATCAGACAATCAAGAATGTATCTAAAAATAGATACAACAAGTATGAATGCTGGTGCTGTGGCAAGACAGGTCATTATGCCATAGATTGCTGGAACAACACTAGTGTCAGGAAGAATAACAGTCTACCAGTTAGAAGAGCAGCAGACAGATTTGGTAAGTATGAAGCTAACCTGAACCAAGGACCCAAGACTTACTTGGGTTCTAAGGGAAGGTAATTCTTTATTGCAGGTGAGTACATGTCACCATACCCCTATATGGTACTTGGACAGTGGATGTTCCATGCACATGACTAGAACAAAGGGATTGCTGAAGGAGTACTTGCATATTATAAATGGGCCTAAAGTAATCTTTGGTGGCTCTGAAAAAGGAATCATCAAAGGGTTTGATAACATTTCTAGTAATCAGATTACTATCACTCAAGTGTCCTATGTAAAGGGTTTGAAACACAACCTTATAAGCATAAGTCAGCTGAGTGATTTAGGATATGACATTTCATTTGTTAAGAATTGATGTCATATCAAAAGGTCAAGTGATCAAAAGGTCATTTTGACAGGTTATAGAAAAAGAAATGTGTACTGTATTAATTTTGTGTGTGAGAACAAAGGTTCTCTTATTTATCTTGTAGCTGATGAAAGAGCCTCTCATTGTGTCAAAATGGCACAAGAGGCTGGCCCATCTTAACTACAAAACAATTGGCCAACTCTTTAGCAAAGAGTTAGTGAGGAATGGTCATCAAGTTAAGTGTATAAAGGAAGGGATATGTTCAGCTTGTCAAAAGGGCAAGCAGACAAAATCCTCCTTTCATAGCCTTGAAAACAAGGATTCAGTGAGGTGTCTATACCTCTTACATACGAATCTTTTTGGTCCTATGCTAGTTCATAGTCAAGGTAGGAAGGTCTACACTTTTGTGGTGGTAGATGAATATTCTATATATTCCTGGGTGTTCTTTCTGAGACAAAAATCAGAAACCCCAAGTGTTTTACATAGTTTTGTCAAGCAAATTCAGAATGAACTTGACAGTATAGTGGTCAAAATCAGAAGTGACCATGTCACTGAATTTCAATCTGAAAGTATGAAAAGACTGTGTGAAGAATTTGGGATTTTTAAAGAATTCTTCTCCCCTAGAACACCACAGCAAAATGGTATTTCTGAAAGGAAGAATAGAACATGTTTGAGGCTGGTAGAACTCTATTGAGTGACACTTCTCTCCCAGAATATTTCTTGGCTGAGGCAGTAAACACTGCATGTAATGTGATCAACATGGCTTCTATCACCAAGTGCCACAAAAAGACTCCATATGAGATTATGAAAGGTAGAAAACCAAATTTATCCTATTTTAGGATCTTTGGTTGCAAGTGCTATATCCTTAACAATGGCAAGTCTTATCTAACTAAGTTTGCTGCCAAATCCCAAGATGGGATATTTGTTGGGTACAACAACAATAGTAAGGCTTATAGGGTCTACAACTTGATTACACCGGTTGTAGAAGAATCTGTACATGTTGTATTTGATGAAACTATATTGATCAACAGTGAGTTTTCTTGTAGTTCAAGCAGTCCAATAGGTATAAATGAGAGAATGGACAAGCTTTCCATTGCAGAAGATTCAACTGCAGAACAAGAAATGGAAAATGGTGGCTACTGTACAGGGGGAGTACAGGACTCTCTAGAAGCTGAAGAAAACCAAGAGGTGCAACACATTGAAGAAATTGGAGGTATTCAGCCTGAAGATAGACTACCTCCAGCTGTTAGACACTTAAAAGATCATCCAGTAAATCAGATAATTGGTGATCCAAGACATAGAGTGCAAACCAAAAGCAGGAACTTGAACACAGTCCTGTACTCAAGCTTTCTGTCTCAATTAGAGCCAAAGAAATTTGAAGAAGCTATCCTAGACCCACACTGGATTAATGCCATGCAAGAAGAGCTAAATTAGTTCAAAAGGTGCAAGGTCTGGGAGTTAGTTCCTAAACCAAAAGACCACAATATCATGGAACAAAGTGGATCTTTAGGAATAAATTGGATGAGAGTGGAATTATTGTGAAGAACAAAGCAAGACTTGTTGAAAAAGGGTACAGGCAGGAAGAGGGAATAGACTTTGATCAAACCTTTGCCCCAATAACAAGACTGGAAGCCATTAGAATGTTCCTTGCCTATACAGCTTATCAAGGATTCAAAGTATTCCAAATGGATGTAAAATCAGCATTCCTGAATGGAAATCTAAAAGAAGAAGTCTATGTAGAGCATCCTTCAGGTTTTGTAGATTCTCTCAAACCTGATTATGTTTATAGACTTAGGAAAGCTTTGTATGGGTTAAAGCAAGCCCCAAGGGCTTGGTATGAAACCATGTCTACTTTCCATATTGAGAACAAATTCTCAAGAGGGAAAATAGACAAAACTCTATTCCTAAGGGAGTCAAAAGGAAAGATAATCTTAGCCCAGATTTATGTAGATGACATAATATTTGGGTCTACAGAAAGCAACCTTTGCAAAAAGTTTGCAAAACTTATGCAAGGGAAGTTTGAAATGAGCAGTATGGGGGAACTTAAGTTCTTCTTGGGACTCCAAGTAAGACAGACTGATGATGGCTTGTCCATATCCCAGTCTAAGTTCACTAAGGAGTTAATTAAGAAGTATGGTATGGAATCATCCTCCACCATGAGAACTCCTATGGGAACAAGTATGCATATATGCAAAGATGATGTAGGTAAACCTGTAGATGAGTCTTTCTATAGAGGTATAATTGGCTCACTACTATATCTCACTGCTAGTAGACCAGACATTATGTATGCAACATGTGTCTGTGTTAGGTACCAAGCATGCCCTAAAGAAACTCTTTACACTGCAGTAAAGAGAATTTTGAGATATCTAAAGGGCACACCTAATCTAGGCCTTTGGTACCCTAGGAATGGAGATTTTCTACTAACAGGCTATCCAGATGCAGACTTTGCAGGTTGTCAAGAAGATAGGAAAAGCACTACAGGCACCTGTCAATTTCTAGGAGGAAGATTGGTGTCTTGGAGAAGTAAGAAACAGACTAGTGTGGCAATTTCCACAGCTGAGTCTGAATATGTGGCAGCAGGAAGTTGTTGTGCACAGCTGTTGTGGATTAAGCACCAGCTAGAAGACTATGGTATTCAGGCAAGTAGAACACCTTTGTTTTGTGATTCTAAAAGTGATATATCTATTACTAATAATCTTGTTTCACATAGTAGGACTAAGCATATAGAAATAAGATACCATTTTCTTAGAGACCATGTAGAGAAAGAGGACATCTCACTAGAATTTATTAAGACAGATTTTCAAATTGTAGATGTATTTACTAAGCCTCTAGATGAAACTAAATTCAATAGATTTAAAATTGAATTAGGAATTTTGACCATATGTTAGATTAACAAAAGTGGCTAAGTAAAATTGTGTCGACTCATTCAGTAATAAAGTGTCGACACAGAGGAGTTGTGTCGATAATTCAAGGAAATTGTGTCGACATAGTGTCGTAGTCTCGACACCTAAGGGTCAAAGTGTCGACACTTCCAGGAAAGTAGTGTTGACACATCAAGAGGAGTGATGTCTACACCTTCAGAATTTGTGTCGACACTTCGAATAAGTGTCGACACAGTCTTTCTATTCAATATCTACATAAGTCAAGTGTTGACACATCATCAATTGGTGTCGACACATAGAGGTCAACATTGTTGTCGAGACATTAGAAGTATGTGTCGACACATTTCAAATGTGTCGACACATATAGTCAGTTTTGCCCGCCTTTTGACCTTCTTTGATTAAAGGGTATAAATAGGACCAGAACAAATTCTGTCGACACGCTCTTCAGGTTTTCGAGACTAAAACCCTTTGTCGACAAACTCTCTTATCTCCATTCAAGCTTTCTCATCGTCCCAATGGCGCCAAAGGTTGAAGACAATATTAACGAAGGCTACGAGCTGGTGCGCAATGCTTTTGATGATGCGGCGACGGAGATTAAAGGGGTCATCACCCTTGTTACTGATAATGGATTGGAGTTTCTTGTTTCTGAATCTACCAAGATATAGAAGAAGTATTTGAGTTCTATGCTGCTGCAACAGTGGATTCCACTGGAATGAAGATTAAATCGACAGTTAATGGTCATAGAGTCAAACTTACTCTAAAAAGTTTAAGAAAGATTCTTCACCTTCCAAGAATTCAGGATGAAAAAGAGGTCCTAGCCTCAAAGACAAGGGAGGCTCTCCAGTGGTGTTGATTGGATCCAACCATGATGATTGGAGCAGCCATAAACCGAAAAGGAATGAATCAACAAGGAAAATTTCTATCTGAATTGGTAGGGAAGGTGATTTTGTGTAAACCAGGAGGCCATGATAGGATCTCTGCCTTTATGTTCAATCTGATGACCAGGATAATCTATAAGATTAACACAGATTGGTCTGCAGTTTTGTTTGAGAAGATAAAGGAAGGAATCAAAAAGCCTAATTTAGCTAGATTAATAAGTTTATACCTGGCTGGAGCAATTCCAGAGGTAATGCATCAGCTTCCAGATCTAAAAAAATCATATAAGAAGGATGGACATCAGGATAATATCCATATGGGATAGAGTTCTCTCCAAGGACACACCTGATTTGGATAACCAAGAGACTGCAGCAAAATCACAAGTCCATGACATTACTGATCATGATCATGTGCAGGAGGACACAATGAATGCACAAGTGTAGGGGGAGTAAGTTAGGGAACAGGTCCAGGACCTGACTGAAACTGCCCAAGTTCATGAGGAGACAGTTACTGCACAGTTGCAGGGGGAGCAACATTCTGCACAAGGACAAGGGGAAGAAAGCATTCACTTAGCAAGTGAAATGAGTTCACAATTTATTCTTGAAACACCTCATGTCAACAGTCCAGCACTAGATGTGATCATGGAGAATACATCTATGGTTGTTGATGCTCCAAAAAAAGCAGTTCACACTCAACAAGAGTTCACCCTGGAAGAATTATTTCCTGACATAGAGGGAGCAGGTTAGGGGGAGCAAGTTAACCTTGAGAAGGTGGAGTATAGGACTAAAAAGGAGATGCCTCCTAGTCCCAAAGAAAGAGTAAATATTGACAGTTCCTCTGATTCAGAGGATGAGGGGATAGCAAGTTTAAAGAAAAGAAAACTGATGGTTTTTAAGAGGAGAAGCCAGAACTATAAGAAGGCTTTGCAAGCTACTACTTCACAACCAGCTCCTAAAACTGATTACAGCAAATTTTTGGTTGATTTATAAGTGAAATTTGATGAGCAGAGATTGGCTCTTGAAAAATATTTAGATGAAAGCCATAAGGCCCTCCAATTTGATCTAGCACAAGATATAAAATCCTTCAAATTTGAGGTAAATAAGAATAAGAAAGAGATGACAGATTGCTTCCACAAGGTGGGCAATGCTGTGGTATTTCTAGCAAGGCAACAAGCAAAAATAAAGAAACAAGTGGATGATATTATTGTCAAACAAGGCTATGTCCTTGAAAATCAAATAAGAATGAATGACAATCTGACTGAATCTCACAATGAGATAGTCACTGAAGTAAGGAAAATAGTTATTGTAATGACTGAGGTAAGAAATAAGGAGAAAGAAGAATTTGATAAGAAGCTACAGGAAGCCTTGGATTCCTTTAAGACAGCTATTACTACTTCTCAGAAAACAATTTCTGATCAGCTTCAAAAGTTAAAGCCATTCTTTAAAGATGAAATCAATTACCTGGATGGGCAAATCAGATTTCAAAAAGATGATTTGAGAGATCATGTGGCCAGAGAAGTCATAAAGGGGGAGAAGGTGTTAGTATATGCAGGCTCTGATCATGCCAAATGGATAATCAACAGTATTAGAGCCACTCTGGGATATCCACCCTTATGTGATGATTATAATGTGGCTGAGTCAGGTGTGCAACCAGCTCTACTTGAAGGTTATCAACCTGAGGTTGCCCAAGTTATTTACCCCCCTACAGATCTTGAAATGATACATCAACAAGTACAGTCTATGTACAGCCCTCCACAACAAGTTACTAATGTTATTATTGAAAAGGTAGATATGCTAGAAGCTGGTGTGAAAGCTCAGCAAGATGCTCAATTATCAAAGAAGAGATTCAGAGAGCAGGCAGAGTTAAAACCTGATTTTGAGCAATGGAGCCCCACTTCTAGAAATATCATATTAACTGCCTGGAAAGCTGTAAAAGACCAGGTTCATGAAAGGGGTAAATGGTATAATGAGCAGGAGTGGCAGAAGTATGAGGCTAGGCAGGAAGCCATAGTTCAATACAGAAGAAAGGCTAAGAGTGGGAAGCTACCTCCTGATGCTCAGGAGCCTAGCAAGTATTTCCCTAAGCCTTTTCATTATTTTGAAAGGCAAAGGATTAAGGCTGAAGTTCAAAAGAAGGCTGAGTTTAAAGGCAAGAAGCCCATTGAAGATACAGAACCTACTGTGCAGGCTCAGATTAAATCAGGGAAAGGAATAGTCATCAAGGAACCTGTCCAGCCTTAGTTTAGTTTTACTAGCTTTTTCAAGAACTATGTAATTCTTAGTTTTTAAAGAAGTCTATGTAAACAGTGTTAAGAAACTTTTTGATATAATAAACAAAACAATGTTCTAAGTTCATTTAATTTGCATCCTTATTCTGTGATGATAGTTTATTATTTATTTTGTTTATAAGTTACCCTGTTAAAAATGCTTATACACATCATCATGTTTATTTATCATAAGTGGTATATATCATTGACAAAAGGGTTATGACTTCTCCAAATAGGGAGAGATTGTTGGGTACATTGGAAAATGTGTACCTGATTTGGAGAAGCCTCACTTAGCTCAATGATATACATCAAGGTGTATTTGATGTTATTTTGAGTTTATTTGTGCAGGTTAAGTATTAGCTAAAATGCAGAGAAAAGTTTCTAAGTCCATGTGTGGACACTTAAGGAAGTCTATGTCGACACATGGAAAAGCTGTGTCGACACCTGAAGCAGCTGTGTCAACACCTAAAGCAGCTGTGTCGACACACAGAATATATTAGTCGACATCAACTGTGTCGACACCGGGAGGTAGTGTCGACACCCAGAATAGTTAGTCGACATCAACTGTGTCGACACCGGGAGGCTGTGTCGACACACAGAATTCTTAGTCTACATCAACTGTGTCAACACACAGGACTTGTGAACACACAGCAGAGTTTCAACATAGTTGATTTTTGTGGAGTGAAGTAGTGTTTGTGTCGACACAAATACTCTATGTCGACACATTCTCAAGATGCAGTGTCAATAAGCAGTGTCGACATCAAGGCAGCTATATCGACTTCACCAAAGTTTGTGTCGACACTTAAGTCACATGTGTCGACATATATTGACAGTTTGTCTCGACACATAATGACAGTTAATCTTGACGCTTTGCTGACAGAGACAAAGGTTCAAGAGCTGACTGGGGACTTGACAGCTGTGCATTCCAACAACTTTAATGAAGTTGTCAAACTTGTCAGAAGTTAGTTAGAAACCGGATCAGCCGGTTACCATGGATGAAGTCTATATATATAGATGAATTCAGAAGAAGAATAAGGAACAACAGATCATACACACACAACTAACACAACTATTGAGAGATTGATCGTTGATCAAGAAAGTGCAAGTCACACCGAAGAAGATCTTCGTAAGAAGATCTAAGAAGACAATCTGAAGTGATTATCCACTCAGATTTTGTCTAAGGTGAATTCATTCTGAATTTAGAAGGAACTTCAGAAGATTTAGGGAGAGAGAGCTCCAGCTGTTTTTAGGTCGAGAAGGAGACAATCACAAGTCTCTTAAGAAGTAGATCCTGAACTAATCTACTAAGTAGATCCAGATCCATATCTGGAATCCAAGAAGGAAGCTGCCAGTCAGTCAACTTCAAAGGAGATCAACCCTACTAAGTTCAGATTCAAGAAGTTTTGAAGAAAGCTAATAACAGGTTGATTGCAGTCATCAGTCTCATCAAGAAGCTGATCAAGAATTCTCTTATCCTTTCTCTCTCGACAAGGGTAAGAGTCCATCAAATTACTTATCAAATTCTGTAGGATCTTTTCAAAGATCTGAGTTGTAAGCCTGTGTTATAAAGGCTGAGTGTAGGAGATTTTTATCTCTGAGTGGTAAGGCTGATTGAGCCTGAGTGTATGAGAATTTGTTCTCTAAGTTGTAGTCCTTGTGGCAAGGCTGAGGTAGGGCTGTTAGTCTGAGTTGTAGGAACCTTATAGGGTTCTGAGTTGTAGGAACCTTTTAGGGTTCTGAACTGTAAGATCTGTGGATCTGAGAAGAAGGAAGAAGTTAGGCCGAATCTAGCACACTGCTAGATAGGTGAAGGGGGAAAGTGGATGTACCCAGACCTTGGGGAACCACTATAAACCTATGTACAATCTGTGATGCTTGTGTTATTTTAGATTCTGCGATTGTATATGATGTGTTAGCTGTAGAGATTTGATATTTATATTAAAGAACTGAAGTTATATTCTTCCTTAGTTTAAAATAATGAAAAGAACCTATTCCCCCCCCCCCCTCTAGGTGTTTAGGTTGTCTTGAAGTTAAATCTATCAGGAACCACTATAAGTTCTTGTGTTGTCTGGTTGCCCTTTTCTTGTTATTCTTGTTGTGGCTGTGCTAGTTAGGACTGCTCTATCTCTGCTTAATTAGTTTTCATTATGCAATTTTTTATTTACTGCAAAAGTTCAAATAGTTTTCAAGGATACTCTATTCACCCCCCCCCCCCCCCTCTAGAGTATTCCAGATCTAACACCTCACTTTCAAAAGCCTTTGGCTCTGAGTCAACTGTAGGCTCTATAACATTATTATAAGCTGATAAGCTTATCCTGATTTGGTCCAAAATTTCAGGATTTATTGGGGAGGAGTAACAAACTATGGCTTTAGATAGTTCTGGAACTGGAAGCCTGTTGCTATATAAAGGATCAAAAGAATGCAGTAAAGAGTCCAAATCAACTATGGGATTTATAATGAAATCACCAATAGTGTTTATTTCATCATCTATATCACAAACCGTATCAGAATCTGAATCATCAATAATATCAATTATCTCTACTGCTGGAATATCTAACTCTGGATAAACTGCTGATGTTACTACTAGAGGAGGAGCTGGAACTTCTTCATTGAACATCTCCTCCTGCCTGGTTTCTGAAGGCCCTGAAGCCAGGCCCCCAGAAGAAGGGACAGAAGTGAGAGCAGCAACTTGAGCAGAGAGAGAGGAGGTTGAGGCAGAAAGAGGAGCAATAGCCTGAGCTATTAACTGCTCTAGAGTTGGAGATATGAATTGAAGAAGGTCTTTTGCAATATTAGAGAAGTTTAAGTACAAAGGTTAAGAAGTAGAAGGGGTATAAGTGGTGTGATGACCATAGTTAGAACATACAGAAAAGGAATGTGGGAAGTCTGTATGGAGGTATTCTGGGAATGTGGAAGTAGGGTTGGATGGAATTGTAGTAGTGGTGGTAGGAATTATGGTATTTTCCTGAATGGGGGATTGAACTGGGGATTGGTGTGAAGATGGTGGAGGAGGAGACAGCAAGTTGAAGTTTGGTTGTGAGGAGGTGGATGGAATATCATTTAGATGAGTTTGAAGTGGAGATTGAGGTGGTGGAGATGGAATATCCTCATGGATGATGATTGGTAAATGTGGAGGTGATGGTGGTGGAAGAGGTGAAGCAGGAGGGATAATTGAGGATGGTTGATGTTATGGAGGAGGTGAAGGAATTCTGAAGGAAGGGAGATGTTCTTCTGGTGGTGGGGGAGTGGCTATTACTGCCCTGGTGTCCTCTGAAGTCCGGGAAGAAGAGGCCCGAGAGGGCTTAGGGATGGTCCTCTCCCATCTACCAAATAAGACAGAAGTTAGCCTCTTGGAGGCATTGATGAATATGGTCTGGGAGACCAATATTTCAGGAGCCTTAGCCTGTAGGAAGATTCCTAAAATCCTCCCAAAACAAACTTCCTTCTTGGAATTCTTCTTCTTGATCAACTCAAATAACAACTTACCCCAATTTACTGCTTTCTTATTAATCAAGGCACACATCACCAAGAATTGGTGCCTGGTAATATAATCATAGGCAGTGTGCTTTCCTAGCAAGACCTTCCCAACAACATCATCTAGAAATTTATATTCTACAGATAAATTTTTCTTCAGCAACTTGTTAGGGTTTCCTTCAGAGTGACCCATTTTAATCAACATATCATAATACTCAGAACTATCTAGTTTTATATCGTCTTCTCCAGTAGCCAATACAAAAAATTCAGAAATTATAACAGGTGTTAGAGAAACCTATTGACCTACGATGGTGCCAATCATGGTTGTTGCATCTGGGGAGGTTGAGGTATACACCCATTCTCAAATCTCTATTATTGGCAGTTTGATCCTTGTGGTCATCAGTTTCTTGAGTTGCTAATCTTCAAAAAGTTTCAGAATATCCATGAAGACCTGATCAGAATAGTTGAAGGAATCAAAGTCAATATCGAATCCTGTGTCATATTTCATGCTGGAGAGAGCAGTCGCCGAAATCGTCATTATTTTCCTGAAACAACGAGAAAGAGAGATCAAGTGCAAGAGAACTAGAAAGCGCGGGATTGAGTTCGATGAAAACCTAGATATAAAGGTTTCAGAATATAAAGCGGCGAACTCCGTCCTACGAAAAGAAAAGCTTCGAGCTCAGTTCGACGAAATTACCCATAACGAGATAAGCTTCGTCGACCTAAGTTAGAAGGGCGGGAAAATAGATTGTCGATCTCCGTTCGACGAAATATCTTCAGAAATAAATTCGTCGATCTCCATTCGATAAACAAATTTCACAAGAGATTTCGTCGATCTCCATTTGACGAAAGTCTCTAGAAGAGTTCACAAATCGTTGATCTCGGTTCGATGAAATGTGACCAATTCTTGAAAACTCAGACAGAAATCAAATTAAGCCTTCCCCATTAATCATACCTAACTGATTTAAGAAGAACAGATGTTTCTTCTCATCCAAAGGTTTAGTGAATATGTCTGCTCTTTGTAAATCAATAGAGATAAAGACAAGGTTAATTTTCTTTTTGTCCACACAGTCTCTAATGAAATGATGCCTAATTTCTATATGTTTGGTCCTACTATGATGTACTGGATTTTGTGCAATGGAAATTGCACTGGTACTATCACAAAATATAGTTGAATTATTTAGATTGTAACCATAATCCAGGAGTTGGTTTTGAATCCACAACATTTGTGAACAATAACTACCAGCTGCAATGTATTCAGCTTCTGCAGTTGAAGTGAATACAGATGTTTGTTTCTTACAAAACCAAGACACAAGCCTATCACCAAGGAACTGGCATGTTCCTGATGTGTTTTTCCTATCAACTCTATATCAAGTAAAGTCAGCATCTAAGAATCCAGTCAATTCAAATTCTGACTCAGTTGGATAAAAGAGTCCTAGATTTGGGCAACCCTTTATATATCTCAAAATTCTTTTAAGTAAAATATAGTGAGATTCTTTAAGGTTCACTTGGAACCTAGCACAAAGACATGTAGCAAACATTATGTCTGACCTACTAGTTGTGAGATACAATAAGGACCCAATAATAGCCCTATATGTTTTCTGATCAACTGGCTTGTCATGTTCATCAGAATCAATCACAGCATTGGAAGCCATGGGTGTTTTCTTGGCTGAGGCATCAGTCATCCTAAATATTTTAATTAGCTCCTTAGCATATTTGGATTGGGAGATGAAAATTCCATCAGGGGATTACTTCACTTGGAGACCAAGGAATTAAGAAAGCTCACCCATGCTACTTATTTCAAACTTGGAATGCATCAGGTAAGAAAACCTTTTGCACAATTTGGAATCAGTAAAGCCAAAAATGATGTCATCTACATATATTTATACTAACAATATGTTATTATTATGCCTAGTAAACAAAGTTCTATCTACAATGCCCCTAGTGAACTTATGCTCTAAAAGAAAGCTAGCTAAGGTCTCATACTAAGCTCTTGGAACTTGCTTTAAACCATAGAGAGCTTTATGCAATTTGAAAACAAAGGAGGGATGAGTTGGAGAAATAAAACCTGGTAGTTGTTCAACATATACTTCCTCTTTGAGTTCACAATTCAAGAAAGCACTCTTGACATCCATTTGGTAGACTTTGAACTTTTTGTAGGCTGCATAGGCAAGAAAAATTCGTATAGCTTCAAGTATTGCAACAGGTGCAAAGGTTTTATCATAGTCAATTCCTTCTTCCTTTTTGTATCCTTGTGCTACCAACCTTGCTTTGTTCCTTATGATAACTCCTTGTGCATCCAATTTATTTCTTAATACTTATTTAGTTCCAATGACTTGGAAGTCTTTGGGTCTAGGAACTAAATCTCAAACTCTGTATCTCTCAAACTGATTGAGCTCCTCTTGCATTGCAATAATCTAGTGGGGATCTTGCTCTGCATCTTTTATGGATTGGGGCTCAAGTTGAGATATGAAGCAAGCATGCATCAAATTTTGGTTGAGTTGATGTCTTGTTTGCACATCAACTGATATGTCTCCAATCACTAGATATACAGGGTGATCTCTAAGTGTGACAAGATCAGTTGGAGGAGTTGGTTCAGCAACACCATTGGGAATTAATTCCTCTTGTGGAATTGTGTTTACTGTTAGTGGTTCAGCAATCATTTCACTGAATTCTTCTTCACTGTCTACATCAACATGTGGAGAAGGATGTGATATAGCCTCATTGGTGAGGTTTAAATCTTCCAATTTCTAACGCAGTTGGGGTACCTGTAATAAATCTTTGATAGAAGAATCCTTCTCCTTGTAATACATGTTAGCTTCATCAAATGTTATATGTACAGATTCTTCCATTTTTAAGGTAAATTTATTAAAAACCCTATAGGCCTTGCTGACTTGGGAACATCTAAGAAAAATTTCCACTGCAGCTTTGGCTTCAAACTTTCTAAGATGTTTCTTGTTATTATTATGAATGTAACATCTACAACAAAAATTCTAAAGTAATCTATTTTAGGTTGTTTCCCTTTAAGTAATTCATAGGGAGTCTTACCCTTAAGTTTATGTATTAAACTCCTGTTCAGGACATAATTTGTTATGCTTACAGCCTCTGCCCAAAAGGATAAGGACAAGTAAGCATCTGCAAGTAATGTTCCTACAGCTTCAATGAGGGTTATGTTTTTCCTTTCTACTACCCCATTTTATTGAGGAGTTCTAGGAGCAGAGAAGTAATGCCTGATACCTTCCATCTCATAGAATTTTTGCATAAGAAGAGACTCAAACTCATTATCATGATCACTTCTGATAAATGCAACTGGATTAGAGTACTCAAATCTTAATTCTCTTAAGAAAGTCTGTAAGAACTTTAAAGTTATCTGACTTGTTTCTCAAGAAGAACACCCAAGTGAACCTAAAGAAGTCATCTACAATAACTAAGGTATAAAATTCCCCCCCCCCCTCCCAAGCTCTGTACAATAATGGGTCCAAATAGATCCATATATAGTGAGTACATAATCCTGGGTGAATCACTCTTATTAATAGATTTAAAACTATTTTTGGTTTGCTTGCCTAATTGATAAGCCATGTAGAGGCTTTCCTTCTTGTAAGGGCCAGAAGGCAATCCTCTAACAAGGTTGTACCTAGAGAGTTTAGTAATATTTTTAAGATTAACATGTCCTAATATTTTATGCCATAGTTCATTATTATTACTAATTTGATTGAACAAGAAAATTTTTGAACTAGCTGACTTAAAATTAACTATATAGATGTTCCCTTGTCTAAGTTCAGTTAAAACAGTTTTGTTATCTATAGATGTAATAAAACAGGTAGATTGGTTAAAAGATACCTGATAACCTTCATCACATAAATGGCTTATGGATATCAGGTTATGTTTTAGACCACTCACATATACTACCTTCCTGAAGGTGACAGCTCTAATGTTGACATTCTCACAGTCTTCTGTTTGGCCATAGTTGGAGTCTCCAAAAATCACCATTGGTACAAGCTTAGACTTGTAGTTGGTTAAGTTGTCCTTGTTGCCTGTCATGCGCTTTGAACAACCAATATCCAGGTACCACTGCTCCTCTATGGTAGGATAGTTCTTCACCTGCAAAAGGAAAAATTAGGTGTTCTTGACCCGGGTAACCTTGGGTCCTTGATTTTTTTTCAAATTTAAAACTAGAGATATAGGAACATTCAGGTTGACTCTTATATCCTAGAGGGTGAAATTTCCTAGGTGGAATTATCCACTGAGTAAATAGGTTAACAAATTTTCTTGGTTGATTATTGGTTCTGGAATAATTCAAGTTTCGGTTAAAATGAACTGGGATCGACGAATTTTGATAAGTTCGTCGATCTGCATTCGAAAAATAGGGAAGAGTTCGTCGAACTTCGCTCAGAGAATAAAGGTATTCATTTTATGTGCCCCAATATCGTCGATCGCAGCTCGAAGAACCATATTTGTTTTGTCGATCGTAGTTCGAAGAATAATTATAAGAAAAATTTGCGTTCAGCGTTCGTCGATCTGAGTTTGACGAACTGTATGCATTTCGTTGATCTGAGTTCGACGAAAGCTGTTGCGCATAGTTTTATTATAGTTCTCATTTTTCTTTCTCTTTCTTTTGGGTTTCTGAATTATTTCAACTTGTTCATTATTTTCATCTAGTTTTTCTTTTCCCTTTTCTGATATAAATTTTATGGGGGTTGAGAGAATATTTTTCTGAATAAGGTGAGATTGGCTTAATGAAGAACCTAAGCCCAGTTTGCCATTTAGCATGGCATTAATAGTGATTGTGATGTTCATAAATTTGATGCTTTTCCCATTCAGGGATTCTTCAAATTGCTTTGCCTCACTTAATTTAGTTTTTAATGATATGATTTCTTCTGAGGCTATAACTAGTTAATCTTTTAGCTTTATATTTTCAGAAAACAGGTTATCACGTTCAGTTAATTTATCTCTGAGAAGTTTGTTTTCCTTCTCAGATTTAATTAGGTCATTACATAATAACTTAAACTCAGTTTTAAAATGATCTGAATTAAAATCAAATGAAGATATTACCTGATCCTCTTCTGATTCAGAATAATCATTTTCTGAATCTTCAGCTTCTGAAGAATTGCTTGATGCATTGATAGCCATCAAGCAATTTTTTTTCTTTAACCTCTTCTTACTGGAGCTGGAAGATGAAGTTTCCTCTTCTATTTCACTCCAAGTTTCTGCAACAAAGCCTTTTTCCTTCCTCTTATGCTTGTTAGAGGAGGTCTTGCTGTAATGCTTCTTGTATTCCTTCTCTTTTATTTTATCCTTCTTTTGGGCCTCTGGACACTCAGGTAAAATGTGTCCAGGCTTCCTACAACCATAGCAAACAACTTCCTTAGTAGGAGTCTTGTCATATCTTGGTCTGTCTTCTTGTCTGGATGATTTCCTCCTGAAATCTTTTCTGGCCATATTATAAAGTAAGCTTAGGAGTTCATCGTTTGCTGATGGAGCTTCTGATTCTTCAGATGCCTTGAAGGCAATGCTTTGATCCTTCCTTCCTGAGGTAGAAGACTTCTGTTCAGCTGCTTCCCTGGTCTTAACAAGCTGCTCATAGGACTTGAGCTTGTCTAGCAAAGACTCAGTAGAGATTTCATTTAGGCTTATGGCCTCGTTAATTGGTCAGATCCTAGAATCCCATGTGCTGGAGAAGCACATAATGATCTTGTCATTGATCTCAGTCAGGGATATGTCCTTGTCCAGTGTTTTCAGCTCATTGATGATTAAGTTGAGTCTGTTGTACATATCAGCCACTGACTCTGACTCTTCTTTCTTGAAGTTCTCATATTGGGAAATGAGATTTGATCTTCTATCTTTTCTCTCATCAGCTGATCCTATTACCATTTGGTTTAGGGAATCCCAAATGGCTTTTGTTGATGTGCATTCAGTAACCTTCTGGAAGATGTCATCTGACATTGTTTGTGCCAGAATGTTCATAGCCTTAGCATCAATAACTTTTGCTTTCTTCTATGCATCAGTCCACTCAGGTTGTGGAACTGCACTTGAGTTTGAAGTAGTAGCCACTTGTAGTGGAGGACCTGTCAAAATGGAATTATAGATATCTTCATCAATTGAGTTCATAAATAATATAATCCTTGACTTCCAGATTGAAAACTTACTAAGGTTGCATACTGGAGGTCTGGTGCTTGAATATTTCTTATTATGTGCCATGATATATAAGAGACATTGGAGGTATTAAGATCTATCAAAGGATCTTTTGATTCAAGTATTATCCTGTGAAACCAAATGAACACCCCAATGATACCAATTGAAAGTGAGGGGATAGATCTTTCTTAACTCTAGTGGGGGGTGAATAGAGTGTTTTAAAAACATTGATTAGTTTTTATAGCGGAATTAAAATAAGTGATATTAAAGTATATAAAGAGAAAGTATAAACAAAATTATCACAGCACAGTAAAATAAGAAATAGAACAACCAGACGACACAAAGAAATTATAGTGGTTCCTAAAAACTTGGTATATCCACTCTTCTATCACCCTGGTAGGAATCCACTAACATGTTTTTGTTCAGGTGCCCTGCCACCATAGGTTTTTTCTCAGGTGCCCTGTAACCACAAGATCTATTTCATGGGAGATCTCACAATCCTTTGAGCTTTTGATCAGGTGCCCAAAAACAAACCCAAGTCTTTTGATAAGAATACTTGACAACCAAAAGTAACTTTTGAAGGGAGTTATAAAACCATTTATACAGTGAGGTAAAGAAAAATTTATGTTGTCTTCACTTTCTCAATAGCACTGAGAAGACTAGTAGATTGATGTGATGTCAAAGCTCCCCCTGAGATGAAGATTTGTTCAGGAAGCTGGAAGCTTTGCATAGGGTGTTGGCCTTCAAGTGGGATTGTTGATCTTCAGGATCTTTTAGACAAGTATTGATAGTTGTCTCTTGAAAGTTCCTAAAGCAGAAACTGAAGAAGAATGAAGATGGGTGTGAGCTATTCTTCTTCAATTTCCTGTAAGCATAATAATAAAAAAATATCTTCTTTGTGTCGTGTATCAGTTGTTGAGTATTTTTGTCTGAAGAGAAAAAGGTCCTTTATATTCTCAGTAGATTTCAGCCTTTGAATTTTGAATAATATCCTTGATTTACTGCTGAAATCCTGGGAGTAGAACGGCTGGAATTTGTCTTTAATATGTTTCCTCAACTGTCCCAGTAAATAAGCCATGTAATTAACTCTGTGAAGGCCATAATTAATGCTACCATGAAACGGCTATTTTCTTGAGAATATGAGCATTAATTATCAGAGAATTACTGCCTTAGATTAAAATAGTTTGAAGTCATGCTGAAGGAATATATGACAAAAAAATTTTGAAAGGAATTAGTCAAACTCAGGAAAGATTTCGTCGACCTGAACTCCAAGTTCGTCGAGCTGAGAAATCTACTTCGTCGAGCTGAGCTCAGAGATTATTGTTCTGGAAAGTAACTGTCAATACTGAGTTCCAAGATCGTCGAGCTGAGATAGACTATCGTCGACCAGAGAATCTGGGTAGAAGAAGAAAAAATCGTCGACCTGAGCTCAGATATCGTCGAGCTTAACTCAGAGTTGAAACTCTGAGTTCGTCGATCTGAGATCGACGATCGTCGAGCTGAGATCGACGATCGTCGAGCTAAGTTCGAAGAACTTCGAACTGATTTTTTGAACTCTTTAAAACTGTATTTCTTCTAAGTCTGAGTCTCTGAAATCATCTGAAGGTTGGATCAAAGTAATCTAACCTAATCAGACTAACCTTAACCTTATAACTAACAGATGCCCCTAGGCTATACATATTGGGTCAACAAACCTAATAGTGAACCTAGCCCAAATCCAAACCGGGGTTCCAAGTGGAGAATTTGAGTGGTAGCTGGGTGGAGTAGCTTCCTTCGGTTCTCTGGGCCTTGAGAACCACTCCCAACACGGCCATAGGGGTGACCCCCTTCAAGCTCTCCCATGGCTTCAAGGTCTTACTTCCAATAGAGTTCGATGTCCGGACACCTCGGGTGGTCGAGGCGGAAGAAGGAAGGGAATAATGGTAGGCCGAGAACGAGGAGCTACAGCTCTCCCTGTACATGGTGGAGGAGCTACGTCACATGTTTGTCATCTGGTAGGAAGAGACCAAACGAAGAATGGCTAAGTATTTCGACAAGCACGTCAGGGTCAAACAGTTTGCGGAAGGGTACTTGGTACTGAAGAAGGTGGATGTGGCAGGAAGATCAGCCGTAGTGGGGAAGCTCAACCCCAACTGGGAAGGCCCGCACATTGTCCGGGAGGCTCTAAGGTCAAGACGGCATCGTCTCCATAATGTGGAGGGTGATACCCTAAGTCACACTGGAGTGGAGATGACTTGAAATGTTTCTACCTGTGAAAGCAAATATGTACATCTATTCCTTTAGTGAATATGAAATCCTTTGATGCTCCAACTCTTTTGTAGAGCAAGTTCGTGGCAAGTCGTATTTATCAGGCTAAGTATGAATTGCTCCCGCTACCGGGCTTCCACCTAGCTGGCGAGGCACTGATATTGGCTAAAGGAAAGTATTCTCGCTCTAGGATTAGGTCCCGAGATTCTCCCGCTGCTAGGCTTCCACCAAGCTAGCAGAGTCGGGATCCTCGAGTGACGTCATTATTACCCTCGAGGACTGAGCCTGGTTGATCCTCAACACCTGCTGTCAGGCTCTCACCTAGCAGATTGGGCCGGTGGTAGCGCTTAGAGGTTGTCAAAAGGAAAGTATTCTCGCTCTGGGGTTAGGTCCTGAGATGCTCCTGCTGTCAGGCATCCACCTAGCTTGCAGGGTCGGGATCCTTGAGTGACGTCATTATGAACCTGGAGGGCTGATCCCGGTTGATGCTCAACACCCACAGTCAGGCTCTCACCTAGCTGATTGGGCTGTTGGTAGCGCCCGGAGGTTGGCCAAAGGAAAGTATTCTCTCTCTGTGGTTAGGTCCCGAGATGCTCTCGCTGTCAGGCTTCCATCTAGATGGTAGAGCCGGGATCCTCGAGTGACGTCGTTATGACCCTGGAAAGCTGAGCCCGGTTGATGCTCAACACCCGCCGCCAGGCTATCACCTAGTGGATTGGGCCGGTGGTAGTGCCTGGAGGTTATCCAAAGTAAAGTATTCTCGCTCTAGGTTTATGTCCCGAGATGCTCCCGCTGTCAGGCTTCCATCTAGCTGGCAGGGCCGGGATCCTCCAGTGACATCATTATGACCCTGGAGGGTTGAGCCCGATTGATGCTCAACACCCATCGTCAGGATCTCACCTAGCTGATTGGGTCGGTGGTAGTGCTTAGAGGTTGGCCAAAGGAAAGTATTCTCGCTCTAGGTTTAGGTCCCGAGATGCTCCCGCTGTCAGGCTTCCACCTAGCTGGCAGGGCCTGGATCCTCGAGTGATGTTGTCATGACCCTAAAGGACTGAGCCCGGTTGATGCTCAATACCCGTCGTCAGGCTCTCACCTAACTGATTGGGCCAATGGTAGTGCCAGGAGGTTGGCCAAAGGAAATTAATTCTTACTCCGGAGCTCAGTCCAGAGTTTTCTCCCGTTGTCAGGTTCTCATCTAGCTGACAGGGCAGGGGCCCTCGGTGTACATCCTTCATGACAGCCAGAGAGGTTAGAAACCTAGGGAAGTCTGGAAGTCCAAGACTCCAACAAGATCTCGCCAAAATGGGGATCTCTCCAAGACTGGTTCTCACGAGAGGTATCATATCCGCGCATAAGCTCGAGGGACAAGAATGTCGCGAGATCTGCCCTAGGAAACAAGTTCAAGGTGGAAAATTATCAGCGTACATAAACCTATTTGGCGAGAACAATGCGAGATCTAGCCCTATACATCGAAATATTAAAGAACATTTGTCGGGTTGGCGCGGCGAGAAGTCAATACGGGTTCTCGCGAGACATCATGATCGCGAAGAAGTGCGATACACGCATTTTCACATGTTAGAGCATGTGAGATCAAAGAGCAAAAAGGTAAAAATATTTCAGCAACAAAACTTCGTTTTTCCATTATCAATAAGCAATTACATGTTGGAAAGAGCGGAGCCCAAAATAAAGGAAAATTACAAAAGAAATATAAAGGGCTTTAGAGCGATGAAGTCGAGCTCTCGCTCTCGCCGGTGCATGCAGCGCTGTCTTTAGGCTTAGGAATTGGAAGGAAGTTGTTGGGTATTGTATCCACAATGTACCTGATTTGAAGAAGCCCCTGAACAAGCTAAGTTGAATTGACAATATATTTGATGATTTTTTATCAAGTTGTGCTTGCAGCTATTCCATGCTAAGTACACACCAATGTCAGGGTGCAGTGGGTCAATATACACGGGTCTGCGCAACGTAATCCCTCGTTGAGTAGATTAGTGTGTTGACTCACGTGTGCTCTCTCTATTAGAGTGTTCTTATTTTCAAGTACAGGGTCAAGATAGATCAAGAGCAGAAGAGGAGCAAAGATGGGTCAAAGACCAAGTTCATAGAAAGGAAGAGAAAAATCGTCTAAGTTAAAATCGGCGAGAATCACTAAGTCATTCCCGCTGAATTCGACGGGAGTCACTTATGATTCTCGCCGATTAGACGGTAATCAGGCTTCATTCCCGCCGACCTCTTCCAGTTGACTGCTTTCCTTCAGAAATTTTGCTAAGGCAGAATCGACGGGAATCAACAAGTGATTCTCACCGACTTCGACGGGAATCGTTGTGATTACCGCCGAATCAACGAGAATCAGGTTGTAGTCCCGTCGATTCCCACCGGCTGACAAGGTTCCCTACTGGAATTCAGCTAAGGCAAATTCGATGAGAATCGTGAGTGATTCCCGCCGACTTCGACGAGAATCATCAGCGATTCTCGCCGATTTTGCCTTAGGCAAATTTCGTCTCTCGCTGAACCGAACCAAGACGGGTTACGCTGTTTCGGCCAGGGCTAGGGTTTCTCCTTATGGGTCCCACAAAGGACTTTAGGGTTGGCCTCAGGGTATATATACATGCGTATTTCGAACTTAAACAGCAGTTATTCACGCAAAATCAAAACAGCTGACGTCGTGCCCTAGCCGATCGCGTAACTCCGCCGATCGTTGTTGCCGCTCGCAAGCTAGTCGCCGACGTTGTGTAAGACCCCCCTTTTTTTTTCTTTTTCAACTACCGGGGTCTTAGCCCAGAATTGCCGCTTTGCGGTGGCACCGACATCTCGGGAAGGCAACCACTACAAAACGCCAATTCTGCCGGCCCTTTTCGATCACAAGAGAGAGAAGCATTTATACAAAAGTGTAAACAAGTCCACAGAAAACATGTAAATAAAAGAGAATCATATCCAGTCCATCAATACATAACATCAGGAAAATAGATAAATGGGCTCGAGCCCAGTACATCAGAGTCCTCACTACAAGTCTCTCATCGCGGAAGCTAAGAAAATGCTAATCACTCACGGAGCTGGTCGCAGGTGCACCGGTGCTAGACTGTCCCACCTCCATGCGCACCGTACTCCGCTGGTGCTGGTCCCTGTCTCCCATCCGGAGCTCCTGTAGGTTTGGTTCGAAAACCATTAGTCATAAAGACTAAGCCCTATCATCCCCTACCCCTCCCACCACGGCTCCTAAGAACCGGGCGGAGAGGAGGAAAGGGAAGCTACAAAAGTGGAGAGTAGTCAAGCAAGTGACGGTGGACCTAACTAGCAAGTTATATCAGGTGAACAGTATAAATGTTGTAATAGGTAGAACAATTAATAAATAGCAAATTGTATTAAAGACTGCTAGAGAATAGTAAGAAAGCAACAAGTAAGTAAGTATGTAAGTAACCTTAACTTATATGAATGCCCATACAAACTTATAAGTTAAGGGATCTTCTGCAAGGCTCACATCGTATAAAAAGTCCCATACCGATTTATACGTTGGGGTGTCGGTTGTATGCAAATATGAGTGTAGTGATATGCTATGCCATGAATCATGCAAGTGCAACCCACGCACACGACTCTATGCGCACAGACCTTTAGTTCCCCCTATTCGGGAGGCTAGCTTCACCCCCAGGAACCTCCGTAGTGGCAAACGGAGACAGTGGGTCGGGCCCCCCACTCCTAGGCGGGTAACCACACTACCAGGCCTAGCCCTTCCGTACGCCCCTAGAAGAACACAACCTAGAGTATCCGCATACTGCTGCTAGATGTACCCTCCAGACTTTTCGCCGGGTCATCGTACCGCTGTCGGTGTGATCGATCGCCTAGTACCGATGACCCACCACTTTTCTCCGTACTCCAACCCTCGAGCCCGCGGCCCCCCGGACAGTACTGTCCGTGCATCTACCTTCAGAGCTACTGTCTGATGGCAAGTAATCCTATAGTTCTACTTTCCTAGCTACCGGGGAGTGAGTGTGTGCAATCCTAGTTATACTAGTTGCTCTTTTAATTTATTACTCCTATGGTTTACGTTAGCCCAGGACTGCCCCCGGTATTCCCCGTGAAGGGCTCTCAAGGGGCACTAGGAACCAAGACGGTGCATTACGGCCCGAAGTTCCCTTTCGCAAGGCACTTATTATTATTGGTTGTCTACCCTTTACCCAATCCCCTTTTAGTTGCTTTAGTTCTAACCCTAGAGTATTAAGACTCTTCCTCTTCTTCCCGGGACGGACGATCTTTCGTCGTCCCCGTACTCCCTTACCCTAACCAGTCCCACATTCTACTTATCCTGACTTCTAATAATGAACTCAACCTTAACTTGCCCTATCAACTATCGATTATTAGAATTCCGTGGTTTTACTAAATGCAGACCATCCTAAACTATATGAGGTACACAAGGGGAGGTACTCCAAATTATCTTCCAAATCTCCTATAAAATTTACTGGAGATCTAGCATGACTTAATTAGCTTAAATCCAGAAATTTATAATTTTCCTAATTAATCTGATATTTATTTTATTTTTCTCAAAGATTGGCCATGGGTAATTTTTAACATGAACTACATGATATTCTTAAGTTATGGCCACCCAAAAATTGTGATCACTAAATAACTGTAAGGTATCATCAAATACTAATTTGCAGGATTTTACAAAAGGTATATAGCCTCTAATTAATTTATCCATTATAATCTCATTATTCCTTTTTAAAGAAGGAAGTACTGAAATTACTCATCATAAAATTATAGAAAAATTACTGACTGATAGTATGATACAGAAAAGATCATTGTGCAAAGAATCATAATTTTACCAGCTTGCTAAGCACTAAAATAGATTTAATCCAATATCCATGATAAATAATACTTAATGAAGCAAGCCTTAGAATTAAGCTTCTAAAAATCCCATAAAAATTCACAGAGTTTTAAAATCATAATAAAGGTTCTCAGCCTAAATTTCATCAGTTTCCAGGAAGTTTGTACCCCATAATAAATTTTCTAAGCAAATCATACAATTACTAAATCATTAAGGAAGTACCCAAAATAGTGATCATAAAATTCATAAAAAAATAACCAGAGCTTGTACTATCCCTATAATCAACTCTACCCATTTCTCATCACTTTTTAATGTGATTTGGTGTCATTTCCTATCTCTACAAGTTTTGCGCCCTAAACTAGGGTTAGATTTTTAGATATTCCAACGATCTCCAAATCTACTAAGATTTCATCCAGAGAACAATATTAGCCCTATGGTTCTCATCACCCAATCTCGGGTCAATCCAAGGTCATTTGACCACATGACCTTCACAAACCCCCAAGATCCATCCTTAGGGTTGGGCCTTGGGCCTTAGGGCAAACCTACCCCGATCCACCTCAAACTCCATGAGGGGGGTGCTAGAGAATATTACTAGCCAGTGGTAAAAATCTCAGCCTCTGTTGAGGTGATCTCACCACTCAAACTTCAACAGTGCACATTTAACCTTAGACCTCTTATTAGGGCAAAACTTTGGGTTGATCATTTCTGATCCAAACCATCTCCAAATGAGATGAAAAATTATACAGAACCTTATGGTGAACCCAGGGACCACTCTCCAAAATTTGGGAGGGTTTGGAAATTATTTAACAATCTAATTAAAATCGGCTAGGATTATTGAATTTTTCTAAAAACTATAGAAAAATATTCTCCAAAAATTCTCATTTTTGGATAGCACCTAGATATATGTAAGATTAGACCACACCCCAAATTTCAAGTCATTTGGATGACTGGATTGGAGTGGGGAATTTTTCTAAGGTCAAGGCAGCCCTCTGGATAGACCTCACCAAAACGGGTGTTGTGGTCTAACCAGGATCCCAAATCGAGTGAAATTAATTTTGAATTAAAGTAGACTTCAAGGGCTACATTTCCTATGTTGATCATTTTTCCCGTAGGAGCCTCTAGGTATTTTTCCCAAATTATTTAACATGACAGATATCTCACTCAGAAATGGATTTAAAAACTAGAATTTAATTCTCATGCCACTGTTCATCTTCTTCAACAGCCCGAAACAGAGGCCTAAAACCTAATATCCTGTAGCTTTTCCAAGCTATTTCCCGACCACCCAGTCATCTCCCTGGCCGGCCACCACCACCACCACCTCTGTTGAGGTGAGGGCTACCGTCGGGCGGCGGCACGGCCGCCGGAGAGGCGGTTTCCGGCGAACCCGCCACCATGAAATTTTCGGAAAACCACCAATACGCTCACCCGATCTGGCTCTTTTGAGCCCGATATCTCTCCTAACGATTCCTAAGATCTATCCGCAGAAGAAGAGGGAGGGGAGGACCTTGTTCGCGGGTTGAAGGCGTGCAGAGCGTCGGGAAGCCATTTGCGCGGTGGTGGCGTCGCCGGAAATTCTTCAACAGCAAGGAGGAAGTCTGAACAGTTGAGGGAGTGTAACCTTTTCCTCTTGCTCTCAGGAATCTTTTATAGATGAGCAAATGGGGAGGGGAAAGGGTGAAACGTTGGAGATGAAACGTTGGCGGCCATTAATAACACTCTTATGACGTTTCGGTTGTGACGAATGGCAGTTGAAAAGTTGGGAATGAAGAGGTGCTTGCCAGGTGGCAATTTCCTATTGGACCCACTTTTCCTTAATTATTAACATAATTAAAGTAGGGAACGACCCATAAATACTCTTGATTTTTCATCCCCACAGCCAGAATTTATTAAAGCGTTGGTTACCGAAACTTCCAGTCTGGCTGACGTTTCGGCCTTGGTCACGGGCGTGACACATAGGTCACGGGCGTGACAGGCCCGGTTAGCAGTCTGGGTTCGACGATCGCCGAACTGAGATCGACGATCGTCGAAGGGTGGTCACGGGCGTGACATGGCGGGTCACGGGCGTGACAGGTCTGGAGACCAATTCTGGTTCGACGATCATCGAATTGGGATCGACGATCGTCGAGCGTGTCACGCCCTTTGTCACGGGCGTGACATGGCGGGTCACGGGCGTGACAGGCCCGTGTGGCCGAATTTGGTTCGACGATCGTCGAATTGGGATCGACGATCGTCGAGCGTGTCACGCCCTTTGTCACGGGCGTGACATGGCGGGTCACGGGCGTGATAGGCCCGTGTGGCCAAATTTGGTTCGACGATCGTCGAATTGAGATCGACGATCGTCGAGCGTGTCACGCCCTTTGTCACGGGCGTGACATGGCGGGTCACGGGCGTGACCAACCCGTGACCCGATTTCTTAGTCGATTTATTTCAAGTTTTGGGCTCCCTAGGGTTCTACCACAACCAACCGACTCCTAGGGGTCTAGCCGGAAATGGGATGTTACAAATCCCAATAAACAAAACAAAGATTTCGTCCCCGAAATCAAGGTTAAGCCTACGGGACTCAAATCGAGAAAATAAGCTTGTAACATCCCATGAGAACCGAATGATTACCTCCCTACGTTACGTTTGTTTGTGCGGTTTCGAATCTAAGGTTAATTCGCCCACTTAACTAGGTATATACACCCCAATAAACAAAAGATTAGCCCCTATTCTTGAAATTTCAATTCCATTGGTTTAAAACAGGAAGGCAAATTGATTGTCCAGAGGGGTTTTGAGGTATACCTGACGGAAAAGTTCCGGATATTTTTGCCGCATCAAGTCCTGTGGCTCCCATGTATGCTCCTCCTGCCCATGATTGTTCCACAGAACCTTGACTAACGGGACCTTCTTTCGCCGCAAGACCCGCACTGCTGTATCGTCGATCCTGATAGGCTCCACGTTGACCGACCGATCCGAGGCCACCGGGCCATCTGCCGAGGGAATCAGCTGCTCAGGGCGTAGCAGAGCCCTCCGAAGTGAGGAGACGTGGAAGACGTCATGCAATCCCGCTAACTCCGGCGGTAGTTCCAGTCTATAGGCTAAGGGGCCGATCCGCTCCAGGATCCTGTAGGGCCCCATATATCTTGGACTGAGCTTGCTCCGCCCGCGAACCCGCGAGACTCCGTGCATCGGCCGTATCTTCAAGAAAACTCGGTCCCCCACCTGGAACTCCACTTGACGATGCCTCGCATCGTAGTATTTCGCCTGTCTGCTCTGGGCTTCCAACATCCTGTCTCGGATCAATCTAATCTGAGCATCTGTATCTCCCACAAACTCCGAGCCCAGTGCCTGCGGATCCTCATCCTGAACCCATGATAGTGGGGTTCTGCACCTCCTTCCGTACAACGCTTCGTATGGAGCCATGCCTATGCTGGACTGATGAGCGTTGTTGTACGAAAACTCGACCAGTGGCAGCAATCTCTTCCAAGGCTCGCCACGGTCCAAAATACACAGTCGTAATAGATCCTCCAGTGTACGGTTTGTGCGCTCTGTCTGTCCGTCGGTCTGAGGGTGGAAAGCTGTGCTGAAAGTCAACCGAGAACCCAGATGGGCCTGGACTGACCTCCATTCCCTGGATGTAAACCGCCCATCCCGATCCGAAACGATAGTCTTGGGCACCCCATGATAACGCACAAACTGCTCGATGAACCTCCGCACCAATACACTGACCGGTGTGTCCTTCGCCACTGGGATGAATCTGGCCACCTTTGTCAGCCTGTCCACTATCACCCAGATCGAGTCGTTCCCCGCACAGGATCTAGGTAGCCCATGTATAAAGTCCATGGCTATATCCTCAAACTTCCACTCCGGCACTGGAAGCGGCTGCAGCAATCCTGCCGGGTTCCTACACTCCGCCTTCACGAGCTGGCAGGCCTCACAATGCGTCACAAAATATGTAATATCTTTCTTCATACCCGGCCAGTACATCGTCCTCTTTAAATCCTTTACCATCTTGGTGATCCCCGGGTGTACCGAATACCGGCTGTAGTGAGCTTCCGTCAAAATGTCCTCCTGGATCCGTCCTCCTGCTGGTATGTAGACTCTGCCCCGGAAACACAGAAGCCCATCCCTCAAAGTGTAATCTCCTGTCGTGCCTTCCTCCAAGGCCCGGAATATCGGCTCAGCTCTCTCGTCCAGCATCTGCCCATCTCTGATGCGGTCTCGGATGTCATCTTTAGTAGCCATCGACCCCAGGTACTCCATGTACAGCTCCGGGTCATCCTCAGATACTAGCAAAATCTGCATCTCCGCGAATGATCTAATCAACTCCAAGGCCATCAGCTGCGGGCCTACTCCAGTCGTATTCGCTCTCCGGCTCAGAGCATCCGCAACCACGTTTGCCTTCCCCGGATGGTAGTGCATGGTATACTGGTAGTCCGAAAGAAACTCCACCCAGCGTCTCTGCCTGATGTTTAACTCCTTCTGGGTGTCGACGTACTTCAGATTCTTGTGGTCGGAGAAGATATCACAATGTACCCCGTAGAGATAGTGCCGCCAGATCTTAAGGGCAAAAATGACTGCCCCCATCTCCAAATCGTGGACGGGGTAGTTCTGCTCGTGCTGCTTCAACTGACGGGAGGCATAGGCTATTACGTGCCCATTCTGCATAAGGACGGCACCCATCCCCTGATAGGAAGCATCTGCATATACCTGGAATCCCTCCCTCCCTGATGGGAGAGCAAGGATGGGGGCCGAGGTGAGACGATCCTTCAGCTCCTAGAAGGCAGATTCGCATCGCGGCATCCAGGTAAAAGGGGACTCCTTCTTCGTCATAGACGTAAGAGGAAGGGCAATCTGAGAGAACCCCTTTACGAACTTCCGGTAGTAACCGGCAAGTCCCAAGAAACTCCAAACATCCGTGGCCGACTTTAGTGGCGGCCAATCCCGTACTGCCTGGATCTTTGCCGGATCCACTGCCGAACCTGCTCCACTGATGACATGGCCCAGAAAGGCCACCTCCTTTAGCCAGAACTGGCACTTGCTGTACTTGGCATACATCTCGTGCTCACGCAGCTTTTCCAAGGTCAAGGCTAGATGTCTCGCGTGCTCCTCCTCCGTCCTTGAATAGATGAGGATGTCGTCGATGAATACAATGACGAAGACATCCAGGTACTCCTCGAACACCCGATTCATCAAAGTCATGAATGCGGAGGGTGCATTCGTGAGCCCGAACGGCATCACGGTAAACTCGTACAAGCCGTATCTGCTGCTGAACGCCGTCTTCGGGATGTCCTCCTCCCGAATGCGAAGCTGGTAGTATCCTGATCTCAGATCCAGCTTTGAGAACCAATGGGCTCCCTCCAGCTGGTCAAAAAGCTCATCTATCCGTGGTAAGGGATAAGTGTTCCGGACCGTCAACCTGTTCAGAGCCCGGTAATCTATGCACAGTCGGAGGGTCCCGTCTTTCTTCTTAACGAACAGCACCGGAGCTCCCCATGGTGAAGAGCTAGGCCGAACGAACCCGGCCTCCACTAACTCCTGAAGCTGACTCCGGAATTCCACCAACTCCTTTGGAGCCATTCGATAGGGAGCTCTGGATACCGGCTTAGCCCCCGGTACGAGCTGAATCTGAAAGTCCCTCTCTCGGTGCGGGGGTAACCCTGGTAGCTTCTCTGGAAACACGTCGGCGAAGTCCCGCACCACTGGAATATCTACAATGGAGTCCTTGGCTACGACCGCCTCAAAGAGGATCTGATAAACCTCTTCCCCCTGCAGGTGGGCCTTAACGGCCTGTATAGATGATAGTAAGGTACGGGGTGCTGGTATAATACCTTCGATGATGATGAAGGAGTCGCCGTGCCTCACGGTGATCCTCTTCGCCACGCAATCGATCTGGGCATGGTTCTAGTACAGCCAGGTCATGCCCAGGATCAGATCGTAATCTGGCATCCTCAAAACCGTAGCTGGTGCCTCAAACGCCTTTCCGCCGATCCTCGCTTCCATATTACAATGAGTAGAGGTCAAAATCTCTGATCCATCGGGTAGGCGCACCCTCAGCATCTTCCCGGTGCATAGCTCCACTCCTGCCAGTCCTTTCACGAAATCCTCTGACACGAATGATTGCGACGCACCGGTGTCAAAGAGGGTGTGAGCGGGCTTGCCGCTAACGAAAACTATGCCTGGGGTAATTAAATGTCTTAGTATTTTTGTTGCAGTTCATCTTCTCTTAAATTTCTAAGCAGGTTACGTCTAAAATAGTAGTTTATATGAAGAAAATTTAAAAGTGCTGCCATACCTGTGATAACCTGCTCCGGGTTCCGAGGCTGTGTCAGGTCTAGAGCATACACCTGCTCTCTCTCTGGCCTGCGACCTCGATCCTGAAATCCTCGTCCTCGGTCCTGTCCTCGTCCGCCAAACTTTCTGGGGGTGGAGCGCCCTGATGTGCTGGTGGGGGTGCTCGCCCCACAGGGCAGTTTCGCTTGATATGCCCCGGTTGGTTGCACTGATAACATACCGGTGGCTGCCCTGCCGTCCTTGGCATTTCCAGCATCTGTATAGGCTGGGGAGCCAATATCCCCTGAGTCCTCTGCTCCTGCCCAAACTCCTGACGGGGCTGATCCCCATTCCTTCTCTCTCCAATAACCTGGCCTCGAGGGCGGTCTCTACGTCCTCCAATCACTGTATCATCAGCCGGTCTCTTCCGGCTCCTCACTGTAAGCTGATCCGCCTCTCTCTTCTTAGCCATCTCCAGAATCCTGGCCAGACTCCCCTCTGAAACGAAAAGGAGGGCCTGCCTCATGTCATCCTGCAGCCCCTTATAAAACCTCCGGGCATAGCCAGCATCGTCTAACTGGTAAGCGTCCGCATAACGGGCCAGGTGAGTGAACTCCTGATAGTACTCCACCACAGTCCTGCTCCCCTGCCTCAACCGCAGGAACCTATCCTCCAGGTCATCTCTCGCCGACTGAGGTACAAAATGTCCCAAGAGCGCTGCTCTGAACTCCTCCCAAGTAATATCAGCACAATCCATCCCTGCAAAGGTGGTGTCCAGCTGAGACTTCCACCATCTCTTCCCGTGTGACTCTAAGCAGGAGACTGCCAAAGCAACTGCCTCCTCCGTGGGGCATCGAATCCCTGCCAGCATCTCGTAAATGGTGTCCAACCACTCCTCCGTATGTACTGCGGACTCCGTCCCCTGGTAGGATGGAGGGGATAGTCCCCGGAAGACAGTCATCCAATTGGCCCCGGGGTTCGGCTGTGGGGCCGGGGCTTGCTGAGCTCTGAAGGCCTCCAGGATGGCCGTCAATGTTTGCCCCATCTCCGTCTGCTGGAACGGAACGGGTGCTGGCGGAGTCGGGACCACATTCTGTTGGGTACATTGGAAAATGTGTACCTGATTTGAAGAAGCCCAACCTAGCTCAATGATATACATCATGTTGTATTTGATGTTGTTTTGAGTTGACATGTGCAGGTAAAGAATTGTTAAAGTTTACAGAAAAAATTCTAAGTCCAAGTGTCGACACAAAGGAACATGTGTCGTCACATAGAAGAAAGTTGTCGACACAACACTGGGAAAGTGTGTCGACACAGAAGGTGTAAGTCGACACTACTCTGGGAAAAAGTGTCGACACATAACATAGTCTACAACAACACTGGGAAAAAGTGTCGACACAGAAGAAGTCAGTCGACACAACACTGGGAAATTGTGTCGACTCAGAAGAAGTCAGTCGACACAACACTGGGAAATTGTGTCGACTCAGAAGAAGTAAGTCGACACAACACTGGGAAATTGTGTCGACACAGAAGAAAAACGTCGACCTCAACATTGGGAGAATGTGTCGACACTGAAGAGTATAGTCGATCTCCAGTTTGTCGACATCATCTGAATATGTCGACACAGAAGAAAATAGTCGACCACAAGTTTGTCGTCACCAGCAGAATGTGTCGACACATAGTGAGTAAGTCAACACTTATTAAAGTTATGATTCTACAACAACTGTGTCGACACACAGGACTTGTGTCGACACACTGCAGAGTCAAAGACCAAGTTATTTTCAGAAGAAGATGTGTCGACACAAAGGCAATTTTGTCGACATCACTGAAGGCAGTGTCGACACCAAAGTTAATTGTGTCGACACAAATAGACAGATGGTCTCGACACTTTCTGACAGACTGTTTCAACACTAAGGCACAGGACTTGTTTGAAGACTTGACAGCTGTGGGTTATCACCAGTTAACTGAAGTTGTCAGACTTGTCAGAAAACGGTTAGAAACCGGATCAGCCGGTTACCATGAAGAATGTCTATAAATAGACAGATTCAGAAGGAGAGGAAAAAAAACAACACACACAATTAAGAAGATATAGAACTGATCCTTTGAAATACATTGGAGAAGGGTTATATTCTACTCATTTTCAAGAAAGTGCTAGGCACTTAAGAAGATCTTCTCCGGGAGATCTAAGAAGACTATCTAAGGATAGATCTAAGAAGAGTTCTAATCAGAATTCAGAAGAATCATTCAAAGTTCTGGATAGAGAGAGATCAAGTCAGAATTTGAAGAAGAAGAAGGAATCCGCCAGTGGATTCTCAAGAAGCTGTTTGGAATCAACTCAGCTAAGTACATTTTCAAGAAGCTTTGAAGAAGGCTAAGAAACAGTTGATTGCATCAGCTGATTAAGATTTGTCATTGCCTTTTCTCTCTCAACCTGGCAAGACAATTTAAACTATCTTTTCTATATTTCTGTAGGATCTGTTTATACAGATCTGAGTTGTAAGCCTATGTTATAAAGGCTGAGTGTAGGAGTGTTGAACTCTGAGTGGTAGGGCTGATTGCCTGAGTGTAGGAGAAGGATATTCTCTGAGTTGTAGGCCTTGGGGCAAGGCTGAGGTAGGGCAGTTGTGCCTGAGTTGTAGGAACCTGTTGGGTTCTGAGTTGTAAGATCTATTGATCTGAGATAAGTGGAAGTTTGGCCGAATCTAGCATACAGCTAGATAGGTGAAGGGGGAAAGTGGATGTACCCAGACCTTGGGGAACCACTATAAAACATAGTGCAATCTGTGATGTGTTGTTTTCTGTGATTGCTGTGTTTTTGTATTAGTTAATAAATTGAATTCTGTCTAGAAGTTTTAGAAAAAGAAGCAGGACCTATTCACCCCCCCCCCCCTCTAGGTGTTTAGGCTGCCTTGAAAGTTAAACTATCAAGTGGTATCAGAGGGAGGTTCCTCAAAAAGGACTTAACAGTCTGAGGTAGATCTGATAGGCAGAATCAAGAATCAAGAAGATGGGTTCTGGAGAGAATCATAAGGAGCTAGGGTCAATGAAATTACCCATATGCAAGAAGGAAATCTTTGGGATCTGGAAAGAAAGAGTCAGATTGTTTATGGAAGCATCTGACCCAAGGATTTACATCACAGTACAGGAAGGCCCCTTCATACCAATGAAGATATCTGTTCTTGATGCAAATATCCAAACACCAAAGACTTATTCTGAAATGACCAAGGATGAAATCATCTTGGCAACCATGGACAAAAGGGCACAGAACATAATTGTCAGTGCCATAGATGATTCAACATTTCAGAATCTGATTCACTGCAAGACCTCCAAGGAGATGTGGGACACATTGATTGTCTACATGGAGGGATCAGAAGAAGTAAGGCTGGACAGAAAATCTATGCTAAATCAGGAGTATGAAAGTTTTAGACAAGGAAAATCTGATAGCATAACTGAGTGCTATAAGAAATTCTATAGAATTGTGAATGAGCTAATTTCCTATGGAAGAGTCTTCAGTACCTATGAACTGAATGACAAATTCTTAAGATCCTTATCAAAGGATTGGGATACAAAGATCTGTGCCATAAGAGAAGTGGCAAAATTGGCAGAGATATCTCCTCCAACTCTGTTTGGAAAGTTGCTATCCTATGAAATGCAACTTATGGTAAGGAAGGAGGAGGAAAGAAACTCAAGAGGAGAGCATAGAGAAAAGACTGTGGCATTTAATGCTGAAGCCACCAGAAAGAATAGGAGGAAATCACCATCTCCTCCTAAGGAAGTTGAAGAAGGTAGTTCTGAAAATTCAGATAGGGGTTCAGTCAGCAGTGATTCAGATGCAGACTTTGCTGCATTTACTAGGCAATTTCAAAGGTTCTTGAAAAAGAAGCAATGGAAGTCTAGGCCTTCATCATCACAGCAAGTAGATGACTATTATCAGAAAAGAAGGTCATCTAGGAAAGAGAAAAGCAGGTCAAAGCCCAGCAAAGCCACTACTTCAAAGATTGTCTGCTATTGTTGCAATAGGCCTGGACATGTAGTGGCTGAGTGTCCTGACAAAAGGAAGGAATCTTCAGAAAAGAAGAAGACTTATCAGAAAGGCAAGAAGGAGAAATCCTTTGTAGCAAAGAAAGATAAAAGTCTGTCAGACCAGTCAACTTCAGAATCAGGATCTGAAGCTGAAGCATATATTGGATTATATGCTGCATCTGAGGAAGAGGAGTTTATGCAGTTGCTAGACTCCATCAATGAACATCAATGCATGGGTTTGATGACTAGATCAGAAGAGGACCTATGCCAAAATCAGTCTGGTCCTAATGAGGTAAACAGTCCTTCCAGTACATTTGTTTGTAGTACAAGTGAAGAATCAGCTACATCTGCATCAAGTGATGAAGATGCATCTGGATCTGAAGGAGATGTCTATCAATTGATAGACAAGTATGGGGACTTGTTGCAGGCCCTTAAGAAAAGCAAGAACCTGGTTAAATCACAGGCTCAGGAAATTGCTGATCTAAGGGTTACAACAGCTGAGTTAGAAAAAGTCCTTGATCAAAAGTTAGCTGAAATTGCCAAGCTGAAAAATATAACTATTATTCAGATGGGCACAATTAATTATACTAATGATCAAGTAAAGAGTCTGGAGGACAGACTTAGAATTGAAAGGGATTTAGTGGCTAGTTACTCTAAGCCAAAATCTGTCTTACCCTTGATAGATGAATTTGTCACTCAGAAGGGTAAGGCTGGATTAGGATTTAAGGGTAACTCCAGGGCTAGCAGATTCAAGAAGAAAGGCAAAGCCCCTATTCAGCCACTAAACCTTTCAGTCCCCATAAGGTTTGGTAAGAAGAAAGTGCCTTCTAACATATATGATCATGAAGACATTCAGGATCATATCAAGACAAATGTTCTGAAGAACAAGGGTGTTAAGGCAAGCAGGCCTACCTATGGTCATAAGCCCTATGGTTTTAAGAAACCAGCAGGAGAAGTTGCAACAGCACCAGCAATGAACAGAAATGCTTCTGACAAGGATGTATCTAGATCTAGATACAATAAGTTTGAATGTTGGTGCTGTGGCAAGAGGGGTCATTTTGCATTGGACTGCTGGTATAACACAAGTGTTATAAAGAATAAGAGTCTACCTGTTAGAAGAGGTTATGATAACTTTATTAAGGCTAACCTGAACCAAGGACCCAAGACTTACTTGGGTTCTAAGGGTAAGTAATTCTGTATTGCAGGTGAATCCAAGTTACCATGCCCCTATATGGTACTTGGATAGTGGTTGTTCCAGGCACATGACTGGAACAAAGGGGCTGCTGAAGGAGTATTCATCTGTCAAAGATGGACATAAAGTGATCTTTGGTGGATCTGAAAAAGGAGTCATCAAAGGATTTGGTAACATCTCTTCAAACCTAATTACTATCACCCAAGTGGCCTATGTAAAAGGTTTGAAACATAATCTAATAAGCATAAGCCAGCTGAGTGATCTAGGATATGACATTTCATTTGGTAAGGATGGATGTCATATCAAAAGGTCAAGTGATCAAGAGATCATATTGACTGGGTATAGGAAGAGAAATGTGTATTGCCTTAATTTTGAATGGGAGAATAAGGCATCACCCATTTGTCTTGTAGCTGATGACAATGCTTCTCATTGTGTTAAGTGGCACAAGAGATTGGCTCATCTAAACTACAAGACAATTGGCCAACTCTTTAGTAAAGAACTAGTGAGGAATGGGCCTCAAGTTAAGTGTATAAAGGAAGGGGTATGCTCAGCTTGTCAAAAGGGCAAGCAGACAAAAACCTCATTTCAAAGCCTTGAAAACAAGGATTCTGTGAGGTGCTTATACCTCTTGCATATGGATCTTTTTGGTCCTATGCCAGTTCACAGTCTAGGAAGGAAGGTCTACACACTAGTGGTTGTAGATGACTATTCTAGATTTACATGGGTGTTCTTTCTGAGACAAAAATCTGAAACCCCAAGTGTATTATTTAAGTTTGTAAAGCAAATTCAGAATGAACTGAACAGTACAGTGGTCAAAACCAGAAGTGACCATGGTACTGAGTTTCAATCTGAAAGCATGACAAACTTGTGTATAGACTTTGGGATTTTCCAAGAGTTCTCCTCACCTAGAACACCTCAGCAAAATGGAATTGCTGAAAGAAAGAATAGATCATTAATTGAAGCTGGTAGAACTCTATTGAGTGACACCTCTCTCCCAGAATATTTTTGGGCTGAGGCAGTTAACACTGCTTGTCATGTCATCAATAGGGCTTCTATCACCAAAAGCCACAGAATGACTCCCTATGAGATTGTGAAAGGCAGAAAACCAAATCTATCCTATTTTAGGATCTTTGGCTGCAAGTGCTATATACTTAACAATGGTAAGTCTTATTTGACTAAGTTTGCTGCCAAATCCCAGGATGGGATATTTGTTGGGTACAGCACAAATAGTAAGGCCTATAGAGTCTTCAACTTAACTACTCAAGTTGTTGAAGAATCTGTGCATATTGTATTTGATGAAACAAGATTAATCAATTGTGAATTGTCTTGTAGATCAAATGACTCAACAGGTATAAGCAAGAAGATGGACAAGCTCTCCATTGCTGAAGCTTCAAAGGAAGAGGGAGCATTGGAAAATGAAGGCTGCTGTCCAGGGGGAGTACAAGAGATAATGGAAGCTGATGAAAACCAAGAGGAGCAGCAGAATGAAGAAGCTGGAGATGCTCAACCTGAAGGGAATCTACCTCCAGCTATAAGATATCTAAGAGATCATCCTACTGATCAGATAATTGGTGATCCAAGACAAGGAGTGCAAACTAGAAGCAGAAATCAAAGCACAGTTTTGCATTCTAGTTTCTTGTCTCAAATGGAACCTAAGAAGTTTGAAGAAGCTATCCAAGACCAGCACTGGATTGATGCTATGCAAGAGGAGCTGAATCAGTTCAGAAGGTGCAAGGTCTGGGAGCTTGTTCCTAAACCAAGAGGCCACAACATAATTGGGACTAAGTGGATCTATAGGAACAAGCTAGATGAAAGTGGAATAATAATAAAGAATAAAGCAAGATTGGTTGCAAAAGGATACAGGCAGGAAGAAGGGATTGACTTTGATCAAACCTTTGCTCCAGTAGCAAGGCTGGAGGCAATCAGAATGTTCCTTGCCTATGCAGCCTACCAAGACTTCAAAGTATACCAGATGGATGTAAAGTCAGCATTTCTGAATGGTGATCTTAAAGAAGAAGTATATGTAGAGCAGCCATCAGGTTTTGTAGATCCTCTTAAACCTGATTCTGTGTACAAGCTTAGGAAAGCTTTGTATGGGTTAAAACAAGCTCCAAGGGCTTGGTATGAAACCCTGTCTACCTTCCTCATTGAGAATAAATTCTCAAGAGGAAAGATAGACAAAACTCTATTCCTTAGGGAATCCAAAGGAAAGATCATCTTAGTCCAGATCTATGTTGATGACATAATCTTTGGATCTACTGAAAACAACCTTTGTAAAAAGTTTGCCAAACTTATGCAAGGGAAGTTTGAGATGAGCAGTATGGGAGAACTTAAGTTCTTCTTGGGACTCCAAGTAAGACAGACTGATGATGGATTGTCCATATCCCAGTCTAAGTTCACCAAGGAATTAATTAAAAAATATGGTATGGAGTCATCCTCCTCCATGAGAACTCCTATGGGCACAAGTATGCCAATATGCAAAGATGAGGCAGGTAAACCTGTTGATGAATCATTGTATAGAGGAATAGTTGGGTCACTACTATATCTCACTGCTAGTAGACCTGACATTATGTATGCAACATGTGTCTGTGCTAGGTACCAAGCCTGCCCTAAAGAATCTCATTATACTGCAGTAAAAAGGATTCTGAGATATCTAAAGGGCACTCCTACTCTAGGTCTTTGGTACCCTAGGAATAGAGATTTTCAACTAACAGGCTATTCAGATGCAGATTTTGCAGGATGTAGAGAGGATAGAAAGAGTACTACAGGTACTTGTCAATTCCTGGGAGGAAGACTAATATCTTGGAGTAGTAAAAAACAGACTAGTGTGGCAATTTCCACAGCTGAGTCAGAGTATATTGTTGCAGGAAGCTGCTGTGCACAGCTATTATGGATGCAGCATCAGCTTAAAGATTATGGTATTCAGGTAAGTAGAACACCCCTTTTATGTGATTCTAAGAGTGCTATTTCTATTGCTAATAATCCAGTTTCTCATAGTAGAACTAAGCATATAGAAATCAAATATCATTTTCTTAGAGAACATGTAGAAAAAGGTGACATCTCATTGGAATTTGTAAAAACAGATTATCAAATAGCAGATGTATTTACTAAGCCTTTAGATGAAACCAAATTCAATAAATTCAAAATTGAATTAGGTATGTTAACCATTGATTAATGTATTAAACAAAATCATTAACAATGCTATTGAAATGGTTAATAAGTAAGTAAAAGTAGTAACAACAATAATCAAGTGTTAAAAAGGACACATTGAAGTTACAAAAATTGGCTAAGTAAGAATGTGTCGACACATTCAGTAATAATGTGTCGACTCAGAGAAATTATGTCGACAATTCAGAAATATTGTGTCGACACAGAGAATATGTGTCGACACTTAAGAGTTTTATTGTCGACTTAACCAGGAATGTAATGTCGACTCAACCAGAATTATGGTGTCGACACTTACAAAATATGTGTCGACACTTGTCCTTAGTGTCGACACAGAATTTCTGTCTTTCTACTATATATCCAAGGTGTCGACATAACCACAAATTGGTGTCGACACATAGTAGACTGAAGAAATGTCGAGTTAATAGAAGCTTGTGTCGACACATTCCGTCTGTGTCGACACATTTAGACTGTCTTTGGCGCCTTTTGAACTTCTTTCAACAGAAGCTATAAATAGGTCAAAAAGCTCTTTGTGTCGACACGCTTTCAAGGTTTTCGAAACTCAAACCCTGTGTCGACAGTCTTTCTTTCTCTCTTCTCTCAAGCTTTCTCGACACAACGATGGCGCCAAGGATTGAAGACAATGTTAATGAAGGGTATGAGTTGGTGCGCCAGGCGTTTGCAGAGGCGCCGCCTGATGTTCAAGGAGTTATCACCCTTCTCTCTGCATCAGGGTTAGAATTTCTTGTCTCAGAACCATCCAAGATCTGGAAGAAGGAGGTGCATGAGTTCTTTATCTCAGCATCAGTCCATTCTACTGAACTCAAGATCAAGTCCATTGTTCACGGGACTAAGATTAAGATTACCCAAAGAGGTTTGAGAAAGTTTTTGCAATTACATGTGGTTGAAAATGAAGAAGAGGTTCCTAGTTCTAAGACAAGGGAAGCCCTTCAATGGTGTGGTTTGGATTCAAACATGAAGATTGGTGCTGCATTCAATAGGAAGGGTATGAATCAGCAAGGAAAGTTCTTATCTGAAATAGTTGGGAAAGTAATTATCTGCAAGACAGGTGGACATGATAGGATTTCTGCCTATATGTTCAACCTTATGACCAGGATTGTCTTTACAATTCCTACTGATTGGTCAGTAATCCTATTTGACAAGATTAAAGAAGGGATCAAGAAGCCTAACATGGCTAGGATCATAAGTCTATATCTCAATGGAGCAATTCCTGAAGTGATGCAGCACCTGTCAGGATCTAAAATCAATCATATGAGAAGGATGGACATGAGACTATTCTCCAGGTGGGAAAGGGTGCTGACTAAGGATGTGCCTGAAGAGAGCAGGCCAGACACCCCTGTGAGATCCCCTTCTCCAGCTCACGAGACTGAGCAACAACAAGAGGACCCACTAAGGATACAGAGTGAAGAACAACCTGCCTCCACTACAGTTCATCAAGTAGATACATCTGCACAGATGCAGGGGGAGCCTGTTCAATCTCCTGCTCAAAATGTATCTACCCCTACTCAGGTACAAGTGGTACAGGTGTAGGGGGAGCAAATGTATTTTACTATAAAAGACTTTCTAAAAGTTTTTTTTTTCCCACTGCACAGGTTCAGGGGGAGCATGTGTCTTCTCCTACTCCAGATATGCAGCTGCCTGAGAATGTGCACAAGGATGCACCTAATGACTTATCTTCAGATGCTCCAGTTCAAAAAGAATACACTCTGGATGAGTTATTTCCTAATGATGACATAGCTACTGATAGAATAGAAGAGAACCAAGATGTTGAGCAGCCTCTTGACATAGAGCTAGAACAAGAAGTGGAGAAAGTTCAAGAGATTGAAAAAGTTCAAGAAATAGAGGAGGAGCAAAGAATTGAAGGGGAGCCAGTACATGTTGAAACTGAGCAACATGGCACTGAAGCAGATAGAGTTCACATTGAGAGTACTTCTGAATCTGAGACTGAAGAAGCCAGGTTGGCTAAGAGAAGAAAACTGGTTGTATTTAAAAGAAGAAGCAAAACTTATAAGCAGGCTTTACAGACAACACCTCCACCTCCACCTCCTGAAGTTGATTATAACAAGTTCTTGGTGGATTTACAGGTGAAATTGGATGACCACAGGGTGGCCATTGAGAAATATGTTGATGAAAGAAACAAAACTCTGCAGTTTGACTTAGCCCAAGATATCAAATCTATCCAATTTCAAGTCAACTTGAATAAAACTGAAATGACAGATTGCTTCCACAAGGGTGGCAATGCTGTAGTTTATCTGGCTAAACAACAGCAGGCTATCTCTACAAAGGTGGATGATATTGCTTTGAAGCAAGGTTATGTTCTGGAAAATCAAATAAGAATGAATGACAATTTAACTGAATCACATAATGAGATCATTCTAGAGGTGCAGAAGATTGTTCCAGGGATGCCTGCAGATAGAGCCAAAGAAATGGCAGAGTTTGATAAGAATTTTCAGGCTGCAATTGCATCTGTTAAGACTGCCATCACAACCTCTCAACAGGAAATATCTGAAAAGCTTCAAAAGTTAAGACCATTTTTCAAGGAGGGAGTGAATTATTTGGATGGCCAAATTCGATTCCAGAAAGAAGATCTTAGAGATCATGTCTCAAGAGAAGCCATAAAGGGGGAGAGGATGCTAATTCATGCAGGCTCTGAGCATGCCAAATGGGTGACCAATAGTATAAGAGCCACATTGGGATATCCACCATTGTGTGATGATAACATGGTGGCTGAGTCTGGTCTACAAACAGGACTACTTGAAGGTGACCAACCTGAGGTTGCCCAAGTCATATACCCCCCTCCAGATTTTGATATATTGGATCAGCAAGTGCAATATATGTATAGTCCTTCAAAGGAAGTTGTAAATGTTATCTTTGGAAAGGTTGATAAGCCTGAGGTAAATTTGCAAGAACAGCAAGATGCTCTACTGTCAAAGAAAAGATTTAGAGAGCAGGCTGAGCTGAAGCCAGATTTTGAGCAGTGGAGTCCTACTTCCAGAAATATAATACTCACTGCATGGAAAGCTGTCAAAGATCAAGTTCATGAAAGGGGCAAGTGGTACAATGAGCAGGAATGGCAGAAGTATGAGACAAGACAAGAAGCCATTGTACAATTCAGAAGGAAAGCTAAGCTGGGAAGACTTCCACCTGATGCTATGGAGCCAAGCAAATACTTCCCAAAGCCTTTTCACTATTTTGAAAGGCAAAGGCTCAAGGAAGAAGCTAAGAAGAAAGCTGATCTTAAAGGAAAAAAGATGGCTGAAGAATCAGAAGCTCCTGTGACAGCTAAAATTAAATCTGGCCAAGGGATTGTTATTAGAGAGCCTAATCAATCCTGATAATGTTTAGTTCTTTCATAATGTTTTGTAATGATGTAATGTGATCTGTCAAAGAAAAACCATGTAATCAAACATTACCCATTAATAAACAAAATATTGTTAAATCTGTGATAGATTGTTTTATCCATGATGTTCTTATTATTTTGTTTATAATTAAGTATCCCTGTGTATTGTCATTTATCATCATTTTATACTATTTCTAAATGGTGTATATCATTGGCTATAAGGGTTATGACTTCTCCAAATAGGGGGAGATTGTTGGGTACATTGGAAAATGTGTACCTGATTTGAAGAAGCCCAACCTAGCTCAATGATATACATCATGTTGTATTTGATGTTGTTTTGAGTTGACATGTGCAGGTAAAGAATTGTTAAAGTTTACAGAAAAAATTCTAAGTCCAAGTGTCGACACAAAGGAACATGTGTCGTCACATAGAAGAAAGTTGTCGACACAACACTGGGAAAGTGTGTCGACACAGAAGGTGTAAGTCGACACTACTCTGGGAAAAAGTGTCGACACATAACATAGTCTACAACAACACTGGGAAAAAGTGTCGACACAGAAGAAGTCAGTCGACACAACACTGGGAAATTGTGTCGACTCAGAAGAAGTCAGTCGACACAACACTGGGAAATTGTGTCGACTCAGAAGAAGTAAGTCGACACAACACTGGGAAATTGTGTCGACACAGAAGAAAAACGTCGACCTCAACATTGGGAGAATGTGTCGACACTGAAGAGTATAGTCGATCTCCAGTTTGTCGACATCATCTGAATATGTCGACACAGAAGAAAATAGTCGACCACAAGTTTGTCGTCACCAGCAGAATGTGTCGACACATAGTGAGTAAGTCAACACTTATTAAAGTTATGATTCTACAACAACTGTGTCGACACACAGGACTTGTGTCGACACACTGCAGAGTCAAAGACCAAGTTATTTTCAGAAGAAGATGTGTCGACACAAAGGCAATTTTGTCGACATCACTGAAGGCAGTGTCGACACCAAAGTTAATTGTGTCGACACAAATAGACAGATGGTCTCGACACTTTCTGACAGACTGTTTCAACACTAAGGCACAGGACTTGTTTGAAGACTTGACAGCTGTGGGTTATCACCAGTTAACTGAAGTTGTCAGACTTGTCAGAAAACGGTTAGAAACCGGATCAGCCGGTTACCATGAAGAATGTCTATAAATAGACAGATTCAGAAGGAGAGGAAAAAAAACAACACACACAATTAAGAAGATATAGAACTGATCCTTTGAAATACATTGGAGAAGGGTTATATTCTACTCATTTTCAAGAAAGTGCTAGGCACTTAAGAAGATCTTCTCCGGGAGATCTAAGAAGACTATCTAAGGATAGATCTAAGAAGAGTTCTAATCAGAATTCAGAAGAATCATTCAAAGTTCTGGATAGAGAGAGATCAAGTCAGAATTTGAAGAAGAAGAAGGAATCCACCAGTGGATTCTCAAGAAGCTGTTTGGAATCAACTCAGCTAAGTACATTTTCAAGAAGCTTTGAAGAAGGCTAAGAAACAGTTGATTGCATCAGCTGATTAAGATTTGTCATTGCCTTTTCTCTCTCAACCTGGCAAGACAATTTAAACTATCTTTTCTATATTTCTGTAGGATCTGTTTATACAGATCTGAGTTGTAAGCCTATGTTATAAAGGCTGAGTGTAGGAGTGTTGAACTCTGAGTGGTAGGGCTGATTGCCTGAGTGTAGGAGAAGGATATTCTCTGAGTTGTAGGCCTTGGGGCAAGGCTGAGGTAGGGCAGTTGTGCCTGAGTTGTAGGAACCTGTTGGGTTCTGAGTTGTAAGATCTATTGATCTGAGATAAGTGGAAGTTTGGCCGAATCTAGCATACAGCTAGATAGGTGAAGGGGGAAAGTGGATGTACCCAGACCTTGGGGAACCACTATAAAACATAGTGCAATCTGTGATGTGTTGTTTTCTGTGATTGCTGTGTTTTTGTATTAGTTAATAAATTGAATTCTGTCTAGAAGTTTTAGAAAAAGAAGCAGGACCTATTCACCCCCCCCCCCCCCCTCTAGGTGTTTAGGCTGCCTTGAAAGTTAAACTATCACATTCGGAGCCTGAGGTGTCCCCTGCTGCGATGTAGGGTTCGTCGCAGGCTACAGGCAAAAATTCCATTTGTTAGAGAGCGAATGAATGGAATTTAAGAAGAGTTATGATGGACTTTCACATGTGATTTCCCTTATGGGCACACCACTGCTTCCGCTGCTAGTTTGTCCGCAAACTAAGCTCGCACGGGGGTGGCCCAAGGTTTTTGTGGACTACTTCTCCTTCGATCGAGGTCTGCTCTGATACCACTTGTAAGACCCCCCTTTTTTTTCTTTTTCAACTACCGGGGTCTTAGCCCAGAATTGCCGCTTTGCGGTGGCACCGACATCTCGGGAAGGCAACCACTACAAAACGCCAATTCTGCCGGCCCTTTTCGATCACAAGAGAGAGAAGCATTTATACAAAAGTATAAACAAGTCCACAGAAAACATGTAAATAAAAGAGAATCATATCCAGTCCATCAATACATAACATCAGGAAAATAGATAAATGGGCTCGAGCCCAGTACATCAGAGTCCTCACTACAAGTCTCTCATCGCGGAAGCTAAGAAAATGCTAATCACTCACGGAGCTGGTCGCAGGTGCACCGGTGCTAGACTGTCCCACCTCCATGCACACCGTACTCCGCTGGTGCTGGTCCCTGTCTCCCATCCGGAGCTCCTGTAGGTTTGGTTCGAAAACCATTAGTCATAAAGACTAAGCCATATCATCCCCTACCCCTCCCACCACGGCTCCTAAGCACCGGGCGGAGAGGAGGAAAGGGAAGCTACAAAAGTGGAGAGTAGTCAAGCAAGTGACGGTGGACCTAACTAGCAAGTTATATCAGGTGAACAGTATAAATGTTGTAATAGGTAGAACAATTAATAAATAGCAAATTGTATTAAAGACTGCTAGAGAATAGTAAGAAAGCAACAAGTAAGTAAGTATGTAAGTAACCTTAACTTATATGAATGCCCATACAAACTTATAAGTTAAGGGATCTTCTGCAAGGCTCCCATCGTATAAAAAGTCTCATACCGATTTATACGTTGGGGTGTCGGTTGTATGCAAATATGAGTGTAGTGATATGCTATGCCATGAATCATGCAAGTGCAACCCACGCACACGACTCTATGCGCACAGACCTTTAGTTCCCCCTATTCGGGAGGCTAGCTTCACCCCCAGGAACCTCCGTAGTGGCAAACGGAGACAGTGGGTCGGGCCCCCCACTCCTAGGCGGGTAACCACACTACCAGGCCTAGCCCTTCCGTACACCCCTATAAGAACACAACCTAGAGTATCCGCGTACTGCTGCTGGATGTACCCTCCAGACTTTTCGCCGGGTCATCGTACCGTTGTCGGTGTGATCGATCGCCTAGTACCGATGACCCACCACTTTTCTCCGTACTCCAACCCTCGAGCCCGCGGCCCCCCGGACAGCACTGTCCGTGCATCTACCTTCAGAGCTACTGTCTGATGGCAAGTAATCCTATAGTTCTACTTTCCTAGCTACCGGGGAGTGAGTGTGTGCAATCCTAGTTATACTAGTTGCTCTTTTAATTTATTACTCCTATGGTTTACGTTAGCCCAGGACTGCCCCCGGTATTCCCCGTGAAGGGCTCTCAAGGGGCACTAGGAACCAAGACGGTGCATTACGGCCCGAAGTTCCCTTTCGCAAGGCACTTATTATTATTGGTTGTCTACCCTTTACCCAATCCCCTTTTAGTTGCTTTAGTTCTAACCCTAGAGTATTAAGACTCTTCCTCTTCTTCCCGGGACGGACGATCTTTCGTCGTCCCCGTACTCCCTTACCCTAACCAGTCCCACATTCTACTTATCCTGACTTCTAATAATGAACTCAACCTTAACTTGCCCTACCAACTATCGATTATCAGAATTCCGTGGTTTTACTAAATGCAGACCATCCTAAACTATATGAGGTACACAAGGGGAGGTACTCCAAATTATCTTCCAAATCTCCTATAAAATTTACTGGAGATCTAGCATGACTTAATTAGCTTAAATCCAGAAATTTATAATTTTCCTAATTAATCTGATATTTATTTTATTTTTCTCAAAGATTGGCAATGGGTAATTTTTAACATGAACTACATGATATTCTTAAGTTATGGCCACCCAAAAATTGTGATCACTAAATAACTGTAAGGTATCATCAAATACTAATTTGCAGGATTTTACAAAAGGTATATAGCCTCTAATTAATTTATCCATTATAATCTCATTATTCCCTTTTAAAGAAGGAAGTACTGAAATTACTCATCATAAAATTATAGAAAAATTACTGACTAATAGTATGATACAGAAAAGATCATTGTGCAAAGAATCATAATTTTACCAGCTTGCTAAGCACTAAAATAGATTTAATCCAATATCCATGATAAATAATACTTAATGAAGCAAGCCTTAGAATTAAGCTTCTAAAAATCCCATAAAAATTCACAGAGTTTTAAAATCATAATAAAGGTTCTCAGCCTAAATTTCATCAGTTTCCAGGAAGTTTGTACCCCATAATAAATTTTCTAAGCAAATCATACAATTACTAAATCATTAAGGAAGTACCCAAAATAGTGATCATAAAATTCATAAAAAAATAACCAGAGCTTGTACTACCCCTATAATCAACTCTACCCATTTCTCATCACTTTTTAATGTGATTTGGTGTCATTTCCTATCTCAACAAGTTTTGCGCCCTAAACTAGGGTTAGATTTTTAGATATTCCAACGATCTCCAAATCTACTAAGATTTCATCCAGAGAACAATATTAGCCCTATGGTTCTCATCACCCAATCTCGGGTCAATCCAAGGTCATTTGACCACATGACCTTCACAAACCCCCAAGATCCATCCTTAGGGTTGGGCCTTGGGCCTTAGGGCAAACCTACCCCGATCCACCTCAAACTCCATGAGGGGGGTGCTAGAGAATATTACTAGCCAGTGGTAAAAATCTCAGCCTCTGTTGAGGTGATCTCACCACTCAAACTTCAATAGTGCACATTTAACCTTAGACCTCTTATTAGGGCAAAACTTTGGGTTGATCATTTCTGATCCAAACCATCTCCAAATGAGATGAAATATTATACAGAACCTTATGGTGAAGCCAGGGACCACTCTCCAAAATTTGGGAGGGTTTGGAAATTATTTAACAATCTAATTAAAATCGGCTAAGATTATTGAATTTTTCTAAAAACTATAGAAAAATATTCTCCAAAAATTCTCATTTTTGGATAGCACCTAGATATATGTAATATTAGACCACACCCCAAATTTCAAGTCATTTGGATGACTGGATTGGAGTGGGGAATTTTTCTAAGGTCAAGGCAGCCCTCTGGATAGACCTCACCAAAAAGGGTGCTGTGGTCTAACCAGGATCCCAAATCAAGTGAAATTAATTTTGAATTAAAGTAGACTTCAAGGGCTACATTTCCTATGTTGATCATTTTTCCCGTAGGAGCCTCTAGGTATTTTTCCCAAATTATTTAACATGACAGATATCTCACTCAGAAATGGATTTAAAAACTAGAATTTAATTCTCATGCCACTGTTCATCTTCTTCAACAGCCCGAAACAGAGGCCTAAAACCTAATATCCTGTAGCTTTTCCAAGCTATTTCCCGGCCACCCAGTCATCTCCCTGGCCGGCCACCACCACCACCACCTCTGTTGAGGTGAGGGCTACCGTCGGGCGGCGGCACGGCCGCCGGAGAGGCGGTTTCCGGCGAACCCGCCACCATGAAATTTTCGGAAAACCACCAATACGCTCACCCGATCTGGCTCTTTTGAGCCCGATATCTCTCCTAACGATTCCTAAGATCTATCCGCAGAAGAAGAGGGAGGGGAGGACCTTGTTCGCGGGTTGAAGGCGTGCAGAGCGTCGGGAAGCCATTTGCGCGGTGGTGGCGTCGCCGGAAATTCTTCAACAGCAAGGAGGAAGTCTGAACAGTTGAGGGAGTGTAACCTTTTCCTCTTGCTCTCAGGAATCTTTTATAGATGAGCAAATGGGGAGGGGAAAGGGTGAAACGTTGGAGATGAAACGTTGGCGGCCATTAATAACACTCTTATGACGTTTCGGTTGTGACGAATGGCAGTTGAAAAGTTGGGAATGAAGAGGTGCTTGCCAGGTGGCAATTTCCTATTGGACCCACTTTTCCTTAATTATTAACATAATTAAAGTAGGGAACGACCCATAAATACTCTTGATTTTTCATCCCCACAGCCAGAATTTATTAAGGCGTTGGTTACCGAAACTTCCAGTCTGGCTGACGTTTCGGCCTTGGTCACGGGCGTGACACATAGGTCACGGGCGTGACAGGCCCGGTTAGCAGTCTGGGTTCGACGATCGCCGAACTGAGATCGACGATCGTCGAAGGGTGGTCACGGGTGTGACATGGCGGGTCACGGGCGTGACAGGTCTGGAGACCAATTCTGGTTCGACGATCGTCGAATTGGGATCGACGATCATCGAGCGTGTCACGCCCTTTGTCACGGGCGTGACATGGCGGGTCACGGGCGTGACAGGCCCGTGTGGCCGAATTTGGTTCGACGATCGTCGAATTGGGATCGACGATCGTCGAGCGTGTCATGCCCTTTGTCACGGGCGTGACATGGCGGGTCACGGGCGTGACAGGCCCGTGTGGCCAAATTTGGTTCGACGATCGTCGAATTGAGATCGACGATCGTCGAGCGTGTCACGCCCTTTATCACGGGCGTGACATGGCGGGTCACGGGCGTGACCAACCCGTGACCCGATTTCTTAGTCGATTTATTTCAAGTTTTGGGCTCCCTAGGGTTCTACCACAACCAACTGACTCCTAGGGGTCTAGCCGGAAATGGGATGTTACAAATCCCAATAAACAAAACAAAGATTTCGTCCCCGAAATCAAGGTTAAGCCTACGGGACTCAAATAGGGAAAATAAGCTTGTAACATCCCATGAGAACCGAATGATTACCTCCCTACGTTACGTTTGTTTGTGCGGTTTCGAATCTAAGGTTAATTCGCCCACTTAACTAGGTATATACACCCCAATAAACAAAAGATTAGCCCCTATTCTTGAAATTTCAATTCCATTGGTTTAAAACATGAAGGCAAATTGATTGTCCAGAGGGGTTTTGAGGTATACCTGACGGAAAAGTTCCGGATATTTTTGCCGCATCAAGTCCTGTGGCTCCCATGTATGCTCCTCCTGCCCATGATTGTTCCACAGAACCTTGACTAACGGGACCTTCTTTCGCCGCAAGACCCGCACTGTTGTATCGTCGATCCTGATAGGCTCCACGTTGACCGACCGATCCGAGGCCACCGGGCCATCTGCCGAGGGAATCAGCTGCTCAGGGCATAGCAGAGCCCTCCGAAGTGAGGAGACGTGGAAGATGTCATGCAATCCCGCTAACTCCGGCGGTAGTTCCAGTCTATAGGCTAAGGGGCCGATCCGCTCCAGGATCCTGTAGGGCCCCATATATCTTGGACTGAGCTTCCTCCGCCCGCGAACCCGCGAGACTCCGTGCATCGGCCGTATCTTCAAGAAAACTCGGTCCCCCACCTGGAACTCCACTTGACGATGCCTCGCATCGTAGTATTTCGCCTGTCTGCTCTGGGCTTCCAACATCCTGTCTCGGATCAATCTAATCTGAGCATCTGTATCTCCCACAAACTCCGAGCCCAGTACCTGCGGATCCTCATCCTGAACCCATGATAGTGGGGTTCTGCACCTCCTTCCGTACAATGCTTCGTATGGAGCCATGCCTATGCTGGACTGATGAGCGTTGTTGTACGAAAACTCGACCAGTGGCAGCAATCTCTCCCAAGGCTCGCCACGGTCCAAAATACACAGTCGTAACAGATCCTCCAGTGTACGGTTTGTGCGCTCTGTCTGTCCGTCGGTCTGAGGGTGGAAAGCTGTGCTGAAAGTCAACCGAGAACCCAGATGGGCCTGGACTGACCTCCATTCCCTGGATGTAAACCGCCCATCCCGATCCGAAACGATAGTCTTGGGCACCCCATGATAACGCACAAACTGCTCGATGAACCTCCGCACCAATACACTGACCGGTGTGTCCTTTGCCACTGGGATGAATCTGGCCACCTTTGTCAGCTTGTCCACTATCACCCAGATCGAGTCGTTCCCCGCACGGGATCTAGGTAGCCTATGTATAAAGTCCATGGCTATATCCTCAAACTTCCACTCCGGCACTGGAAGCGGCTGCAGCAATCCTGCCGGGTTCCTACACTCCGCCTTCACGAGCTGGCAGGCCTCACAATGCGTCACAAAATATGTAATATCTTTCTTCATACCCGGCCAGTACATCATCCTCTTTAAATCCTTTACCATCTTGGTGATCCCCGGGTGTACCGAATACCGGCTGCAGTGAGCTTCCTTCAAAATGTCCTCCCGGATCCGTCCTCCTGCTGGTATGTAGACTCTGCCCCGGAAACACAGAAGCCCATCCCTCAAAGTGTAATCTCCTGTCGTGCCTTCCTCCAAGGCCTGGAATATCGGCTCAGCTCTCTCGTCCAACATCTGCCCATCTCTGATGTGGTCTCGGATGTCATCAGTAGTAGCCATCGACCCCAGGTACTCCATGTACAGCTCCGGGTCATCCTCAGATACTAGCGAAATCTGCATCTCCTCGAATGATCTAATCAACTCCAAGGCCATCAGCTGCGGGCCTACTCCAGTCGTATTCGCTCTCCGGCTCAGAGCATCCGCAACCACGTTTGCCTTCCCCGGATGGTAGTGCATGGTATACTGGTAGTCCGAAAGAAACTCCACCCAGCGTCTCTGCCTGATGTTTAACTCCTTCTGGGTGTCGACGTACTTCAGATTCTTGTGGTCGGAGAAGATATCACAATGTACCCCGTAGAGATAGTGCCGCCAGATCTTAAGGGCAAAAATGACTGCCCCCATCTCCAAATCGTGCACGGGGTAGTTCTGCTCGTGCTGCTTCAACTGACGGGAGGCATAGGCTATTACGTGCCCATTCTGCATAAGGACGGCACCCATCCCCTGATAGGAAGCATCTGCATATACCTGGAATCCCTCCCTCCCTGATGGGAGAGCAAGGATGGGGGCCGAGGTGAGACGATCCTTCAGCTCCTGGAAGGCAGATTCGCATCGCGGCGTCCAGGTAAAAGGGGACTCCTTCTTCGTCAGAGACGTAAGAGGAAGGGCAATCTGAGAGAACCCCTTTACGAACTTCCGGTAGTAACTGGCAAGTCCCAAGAAACTCCGAACATCCGTGGCTGACTTTAGTGGCGGCCAATCCCGTACTGCCTGGATCTTTGCCGGATCCACTGCCAAACCTGCTCCACTGATGACATGGCCCAGAAAGGCCACCTCCTTTAGCCAGAACTGGCACTTGCTGTACTTGGCATACATCTCGTGCTCACGCAGCTTTTCCAAGGTCAAGGCTAGATGTCTCGTGTGCTCCTCCTCCATCCTTGAATAGATGAGGATGTCGTCGATGAATACAATGACGAAGACATCCAGGTACTCCTCGAACACCCGATTCATCAAAGTCATGAATGCGGAGGGTGCATTCGTGAGCCCGAACGGCATCACGGTAAACTCGTACAAGCCGTATCTGCTGCTGAACGCCGTCTTCGGGATGTCCTCCTCCCGAATGCGAAGCTGGTAGTATCCTGATCTCAGATCCAGCTTTGAGAACCAATGGGCTCCCTCCAGCTGGTCAAAAAGCTCATCTATCCGTGGTAAGGGATAAGTGTTCCGGACCGTCAACCTGTTCAGAGCCCGGTAATCTATGCACAGTCGGAGGGTCCCGTCTTTCTTCTTAACGAACAGCATCGGAGCTCCCCATGGTGAAGAGCTAGGCCGAACGAACCCGGCCTCCACTAACTCCTGAAGCTGACTCCGGAATTCCACCAACTCCTTTGGGGCCATTCGATAGGGAGCTCTGGATACCGGCTTAGCCCCCGGTACGAGCTGAATCTGAAAGTCCCTCTCTCGGTGCGGGGGTAACCCTGGTAGCTTCTCTGGAAACACGTCGGCGAAGTCCCGCACCACTGGAATATCTGCAATGGAGTCCTTGGCTACGACCGCCTCAAAGAGGATCTGATAAACCTCTTCCCCCTGCAGGTGGGCCTTAACGGCCTGTATAGATGATAGTAAGGTACGGGGTGCTAGTATAATACCTTCTATGATGATGAAGGAGTCGCCGTGCCTCACGGTGATCCTCTTCGCCACGCAATCGATCTGGGCATGGTTCCAGTACAGCCAGGTCATGCCCAGGATCAGATCGTAATCTGGCATCCTCAAAACCGTCGCTGGTGCCTCAAACGCCTTTCCGCCGATCCTCGCTTCCATATTACAATGAGTAGAGGTCAAAATCTCTGATCCATCGGGTAGGCGCACCCTCAGCATCTTCCTGGTGCATAGCTCCACTCCTGCCAGTCCTTTCACGAAATCCTCTGACACGAATGATTGCGACGCACCGGTGTCAAAGAGGGTGTGAGCGGGCTTGCCGCTAACGAAAACTATGCCTGGGGTAATTAAATGTCTTAGTATTTTTGTTGCAGTTCATCTTCTCTTAAATTTCTAAGCAGGTTACGTCTAAAATAGTAGTTTATATGAAGAAAATTTAAAAGTGCTGCCATACCTGTGATAACCTGCTCCGGGTTCCGTGGCTGTGTCAGGTCTAGAGCATACACCTGCTCTCTCTCTGGCCTGCGACCTCGATCCTGAAATCCTCGTCCTCGGTCCTGTCCTCGTCCGCCAAACTGTCTGGGGGGTGGAGCGCCCTGATGTGCTGGTGGGGGTGCTCGCCCCACAGGGCAGTTTCGCTTGATATGCCCCGGTTGGTTGCACTGATAACATACCGGTGGCTGCCCTGCCGTCCTTGGCATTTCCAGCATCTGTATAGGCTGGGGAGCCAATATCCCCTGAGTCCTCTGCTCCTGCCCAAACTCCTGACGGGGCTGATCCCCATTCCTTCTCGCTCCAATAACCTGGCCTCGAGGGCGGTCTCTACGTCCTCCAATCACTGTATCATCAGCCGGTCTCTTCCGGCTCCTCACTGTAAGCTGATCCGCCTCTCTCTTCTTAGCCATCTCCAGAATCCTGGCCAGACTCCCCTCTGAAACGAAAAGGAGGGCCTGCCTCATGTCATCCTGCAGCCCCTTATAAAACCTCCGGGCATAGCCAGCATCGTCTAACTGGTAAGTGTCCGCATAACGGGCCAGGTGAGTGAACTTCTGATAGTACTCCACCACAGTCCTGCTCCCCTGCCTCAACCGCAGGAACCTATCCTCCAGGTCATCTCTCGCCGACTGAGGTACAAAATGTCCCAAGAGCGCTGCTCTGAACTCCTCCCAAGTAATATCAGCACAATCCATCCCTGCAAAGGTGGTGTCCAGCTGAGACTTCCACCATCTCTTCCCGTGTGACTCTAAGCAGGAGACTGCCAAAGCAACTGCCTCCTCCGTGGGGCATCGAATCCCTGCCAGCATCTCGTAAATGGTGTCCAACCACTCCTCCGTATGTACTGCGGACTCCGTCCCCTGGTAGGATGGAGGGGATAGTCCCCGGAAGACAGTCATCCAATTGGCCCCGGGGTTCGGCTGTGGGGCCGGGGCTTGCTGAGCTCTGAAGGCCTCCAGGATGGCCGTCAATGTTTGCCCCATCTCCGTCTGCTGGAACGGAACGGGTGCTGGCGGAGTCGGGACCACATTCGGAGCCTGAGGTGTCCCCTGCTGCGATGTAGGGTTCGTCGCAGGCTACAGGCAAAAATTCCATTTGTTAGAGAGCGAATGAATGGAATTTAAGAAGAGTTATGATGGACTTTCACATGTGATTTCCCTTATGGGCACACCACTGCTTCCGCTGCTAGTTTGTCCGCAAACTAAGCTCGCACGGGGGTGGCCCAAGGTTTTTGTGGACTACTTCTCCTTCGATCGAGGTCTGCTCTGATACCACTTGTAAGACCCCCCCCCCCCCCTTTTTTTCTTTTTCAACTACCGGGGTCTTAGCCCAGAATTGCCGCTTTGCGGTGGCACCGACATCTCGGGAAGGCAACCACTACAAAACGCCAATTCTGCCGGCCCTTTTCGATCACAAGAGAGAGAAGCATTTATACAAAAGTGTAAACAAGTCCACAGAAAACATGTAAATAAAAGAGAATCATATCCAGTCCATCAATACATAACATCAGGAAAATAGATAAATGGGCTCGAGCCCAGTACATCAGAGTCCTCACTACAAGTCTCTCATCGCGGAAGCTAAGAAAATGCTAATCACTCACGGAGCTGGTCGCAGGTGCACCGGTGCTAGACTGTCCCACCTCCATGCGCACCGTACTCCGCTGGTGCTGGTCCCTGTCTCCCATCCGGAGCTCCTGTAGGTTTGGTTCGAAAACCATTAGTCATAAAGACTAAGCCCTATCATCCCCTACCCCTCCCACCACGGCTCCTAAGCACCGGGCAGAGAGGAGGAAAGGGAAGCTACAAAAGTGGAGAGTAGTCAAGCAAGTGACGGTGGACCTAACTAGCAAGTTATATCAGGTGAACAGTATAAATGTTGTAATAGGTAGAACAATTAATAAATAGCAAATTGTATTAAAGACTGCTAGAGAATAGTAAGAAAGCAACAAGTAAGTAAGTATGTAAGTAACCTTAACTTATATGAATGCCCATACAAACTTATAAGTTAAGGGATCTTCTGCAAGGCTCCCATTGTATAAAAAGTCTCATACCGATTTATACGTTGGGGTGTCGGTTGTATGCAAATATGAGTGTAGTGATATGCTATGCCATGAATCATGCAAGTGCAACCCACGCACACGACTCTATGCGCACAGACCTTTAGTTCCCCCTATTCGGGAGGCTAGCTTCACCCCCAGGAACCTCCGTAGTGGCAAACGGAGACAGTGGGTCGGGCCCCCCACTCCTAGGCGGGTAACCACACTACCAGGCCTAGCCCTTCCGTACACCCCTAGAAGAACACAACCTAGAGTATCCGTGTACTGCTGCTGGATGTACCCTCCAGACTTTTCGCCGGGTCATCGTACCGTTATCGGTGTGATCGATCGCCTAGTACCGATGACCCACCACTTTTCTCCGTACTCCAACCCTCGAGCCCGCGGCCCCCCGGACAGCACTGTCCGTGCATCTACCTTCAGAGCTACTGTTTGATGGCAAGTAATCCTATAGTTCTACTTTCCTAGCTACCGGGGAGTGAGTGTGTGCAATCCTAGTTATACTAGTTGCTCTTTTAATTTATTACTCCTATGGTTTACGTTAGCCCAGGACTGCCCCCGGTATTCCCCGTGAAGGGCTCTCAAGGGGCACTAGGAACCAAGACGGTGCATTACGGCCCGAAGTTCCCTTTCGCAAGGCACTTATTATTATTGGTTGTCTACCCTTTACCCAATCCCCTTTTAGTTGCTTTAGTTCTAACCCTAGAGTATTAAGACTCTTCCTCTTCTTCCCGGGACGGACGATCTTTCGTCGTCCCCGTACTCCCTTACCCTAACCAGTCCCACATTCTACTTATCCTGACTTCTAATAATGAACTCAACCTTAACTTGCCCTACCAACTATCGATTATCAGAATTCCGTGGTTTTACTAAATGCAGACCATCCTAAACTATATGAGGTACACAAGGGGAGGTACTCCAAATTATCTTCCAAATCTCCTATAAAATTTACTGGAGATCTAGCATGACCTAATTAGCTTAAATCCAGAAATTTATAATTTTCCTAATTAATCTGATATTTATTTTATTTTTCTCAAAGATTGGCAATGGGTAATTTTTAACATGAACTACATGATATTCTTAAGTTATGGCCACCCAAAAATTGTGATCACTAAATAATTGTAAGGTATCATCAAATACTAATTTGCAGGATTTTACAAAAGGTATATAGCCTCTAATTAATTTATCCATTATAATCTCATTATTCCCTTTTAAAGAAGGAAGTACTGAAATTACTCATCATAAAATTATAGAAAAATTGCTGACTAATAGTATGATACAGAAAAGATCATTGTACAAAGAATCATAATTTTACCAGCTTGCTAAGCACTAAAATAGATTTAATCCAATATCCATGATAAATAATACTTAATGAAGCAAGCCTTAGAATTAAGCTTCTAAAAATCCCATAAAAATTCACAGAGTTTTAAAATCATAATAAAGGTTCTCAGCCTAAATTTCATCAGTTTCCAGGAAGTTTGTACCCCATAATAAATTTTCTAAGCAAATCATACAATTACTAAATCATTAAGGAAGTACCCAAAATAGTGATCATAAAATTCATAAAAAAATAACCAGAGCTTGTACTACCCCTATAATCAACTCTACCCATTTCTCATCACTTTTTAATGTGATTTGGTGTCATTTCCTATCTCAACAAGTTTTGCGCCCTAAACTAGGGTTAGATTTTTAGATATTCCAACGATCTCCAAATCTACTAAGATTTCATCCAGAGGACAATATTAGCCCTATGGTTCTCATCACCCAATCTCGGGTCAATCCAAGGTCATTTGACCACATGACCTTCACAAACCCCCAAGATCCATCCTTAGGGTTGGGCCTTGGGCCTTAGGGCAAACCTACCCCGATCCACCTCAAACTCCATGAGGGGGGTGCTAGAGAATATTACTAGCCAGTGGTAAAAATCTCAGCCTCTGTTGAGGTGATCTCACCACTCAAACTTCAACAGTGCACATTTAACCTTAGACCTCTTATTAGGGCAAAACTTTGGGTTGATCATTTCTGATCCAAACCATCTCCAAATGAGATGAAATATTATACAGAACCTTATGGTGAACCCAGGGACCACTCTCCAAAATTTGGGAGGGTTTGAAAATTATTTAACAATCTAATTAAAATCGGCTAGGATTATTGAATTTTTCTAAAAACTATAGAAAAATATTCTCCAAAAATTCTCATTTTTGGATAGCACCTAGATATATGTAATATTAGACCACACCCCAAATTTCAAGTCATTTGGATGACTGGATTGGAGTGGGGAATTTTTCTAAGGTCAAGGCAGCCCTCTGGATAGACCTCACCAAAAAGGGTGTTGTGGTCTAACCAGGATCCCAAATCGAGTTAAATTAATTTTGAATTAAAGTAGACTTCAAGGGCTACATTTCCTATGTTGATCATTTTTCCCGTAGGAGCCTCTAGGTATTTTTCCCAAATTATTTAACATGACAGATATCTCACTCAGAAATGGATTTAAAAACTAGAATTTAATTCTCATGCCACTGTTCATCTTCTTCAACAGCCCGAAACAGAGGCCTAAAACCTAATATCCTGTAGCTTTTCCAAGCTATTTCCCGGCCACCCAGTCATCTCCCTGGCCGGCCACCACCACCACCACCTCTGTTGAGGTGAGGGCTACCGTCGGGCGGCGGCACGGCCGCCGGAGAGGCGGTTTCCGGCGAACCCGCCACCATGAAATTTTCGGAAAACCACCAATACGCTCACCCGATCTGGCTATTTTGAGCCCGATATCTCTCCTAACGATTCCTAAGATCTATCCGCAGAAGAAGAGGGAGGGGAGGACCTTGTTCGCGGGTTGAAGGCGTGCAGAGCGTCGGGAAGCCATTTGCGCGGTGGTGGCGTCGCCGGAAATTCTTCAACAGCAAGGAGGAAGTCTGAACAGTTGAGGGAGTGTAACCTTTTCCTCTTGCTCTCAGGAATCTTTTATAGATGAGCAAATGGGGAGGGGAAAGGGTGAAACGTTGGAGATGAAACGTTGGCGGCCATTAATAACACTCTTATGACGTTTCGGTTGTGACGAATGGCAGTTGAAAAGTTGGGAATGAAGAGGTGCTTGCCAGGTGGCAATTTCCTATTGGACCCACTTTTCCTTAATTATTAACATAATTAAAGTAGGGAACGACCCATAAATACTCTTGATTTTTCATCCCCACAGCCAGAATTTATTAAGGCGTTGGTTACCGAAACTTCCAGTCTGGCTGACGTTTCGGCCTTGGTCACGGGCGTGACACATAGGTCACGGGCGTGACAGGCCCGGTTAGCAGTCTGGGTTCGACGATCGCCGAACTGAGATCGACGATCGTCGAAGGGTGGTCACGGGCGTGACATGGCGGGTCACGGGCGTGACAGGTCTGGAGACCAATTCTGGTTTGACGATCGTCGAATTGGGATCGAAGATCGTCGAGCGTGTCACGCCCTTTGTCACGGGCGTGACATGGCGGGTCACGGGCGTGACAGGCCCGTGTGGCCGAATTTGGTTCGACGATCGTCGAATTGGGATCGACGATCGTCGAGCGTGTCACGCCCTTTGTCACGGGCGTGACATGGCGGGTCACGGGCGTGACAGGCCCGTGTGGCCAAATTTGGTTCGACGATCGTCGAATTGAGATCGACGATCGTCGAGCGTGTCACGCCCTTTGTCACGGGCGTGACATGGCGGGTCACGGGCGTGACCAACCCGTGACCCGATTTCTTAGTCGATTTATTTCAAGTTTTGGGCTCCCTAGGGTTCTACCACAACCAACCGACTCCTAGGGGTCTAGCCGGAAATGGGATGTTACACGTTGATCTTAGAGCTTCTTTGATCTTCCGGCGATAGGACCGAGACTAGCAGCGTGTCTCATGCATCTCTCTTGAGATCTCTTGTCTCTCGAATCGTTGAACGAAGTTAGTTCTTCATTACGAATCGATCGAGACGACTGATCCAACTGAGATCGTCGTAGACCTCGCTTGCTTAGTCAAGAAGATTGGATTCACAGAGCATCGCCACTGCAACTTCTTACCGCCTCTGATCTTGTCAAGATCCTCTCCAAGAGAGTACTGCGGTCGTTGACTCTTCATCTCTTTCACGGAAGCATCAACGAACGAAGAGCGACATCGGATTCTCCACAAGTTTGTTTGTATTTTTTGTACATTCACTTTTTGTTTTGTTGTAAAGGAATATTTATTCCTAGTTGTAAGGGTTGGGTGTAACCCGTGGTGGAGGAGTAGTGACTCCTTTGGTTGTAAGGGTTCCTTCCATAGTGTGAGGATTAGATTTCAATCCGGTTGGTGAAGTGACCAAGTCATCCCTTGGTGGGAGATAGGTCGAAGGGGGAGAGTGGACGTACCCAAATCGAAGAACCACTATAATTGCGTGTGTGCTTTTCTGTGTTGTGTTTGTTTATCTGTGTAGGTATTTTAAATTCCGCAAAAGACTGCACGACACCTATTCCCCCCCCCCTATAGGTGGATTTAGTTGACACTAGATACTTTCAAGTGGTATCAGAGGGAGGTTACTCGTCAATAAGGTTAACACCTTGAGTAAGATCCCGTGTCTAGTGTCAAGAAGAAAGAAGATCTCTGAAATGGAAAGACCCAAGTATTCAGGGAAGATCCCAGTGTGCACCAAGCTGAACTTTCCTATCTGGAAGGAAAGGATCAGGTACTACATGGAAGCAGTCGACCCCCGACTCTTCATGGTAGTGGAGGAGGGATCTTATATCCCCACTAAGGCCTCCACCATTGATCCAACCAAGAAAGTGCCCAAGAAACTTTCTGAAATGGATAAGGATGAGATGGTGCTTGTCGGACTTGACAAGAAAGCTCAGAACATTCTAGTAAGCGTCGTCGATGATTCCATGATGTAGATTTTCTACAACTGAAGGACTGCCAAGGAGATATGGCACTGCCTGATCATCCTGATCGAAGGCACAGATGAAGTAAGGGATGATCGAAGATCCCTTCTGAACCAGAAGTACGAGGCCTTCAGGCAGGGTCCCAAGGAAGAAATCGGAGTGACATTCGAGAACTTCCTGAAGATCGTCAATGCCCTGAAGGGTTATGGCCGAGTGTTCACCGATGGTGAACTAAATGAAAAATTCCTTAGATCCCTTACTAAGGAATGGGACACCAAGATCTGCGCCATCTAAGAATTTGGCAAGCTGGCAGAAACAGATCCCCAGATTCTGTTTGGGAAACTTTTGTCCAATGAGCTTCAGCTGAACACCAGAAAAGCTGATGAAGAAGCTGATAAAGCCGCTGCCAAAGAAAAGACTGTGGCCTTGAAAGCCAATCACTCAAGGAAAGGAAAGGGTGCAGCCTCGTCCCGCTCTCGGAAAAAGGATGAGGAAGAAGACTCTGAGCCATGCTCTTCCGGCTCAGAGCTATCTGAAGAAGACTTCTCCCTCATCACTCGGGAGTTCAAGAAGTTCCTCAAGTTGAGAAATCAAAGAAAGAGAGACGGCTCCTCCTCCAGACATCAGAAGAAGAATTATTCTTCTGATAGGTATGAATCCAAACAAAACAAACATCGCTCTAATGACATTATTTGCTTTGGATGCAATAAGCCAGGTCACGTAGTTGCTGACTGCCACCAAAGCAAGAGAGATAAGGGGAAGGGGGAGGAGCACAGGTCCTCTAGAGATAAGAAGAAGGAGAGGAGCTACATTGCCAAAAAGCTAAAGACACTGAGTGAATCTGTTTTGTAATACTCCAGTGATGATGAGGAAGCCTACTTCGGGATAATGGGTCGCTCTGACTCAGAAGGAGACTGCCCCCCATTTACTGGGAAGGTAAAAGATCGTACCCCCTCTCTGACTTTGACTCTAAGTCTCTTGATGATGATCTCGAGGACAGCCCTTCTGCCCGTGAAGCTGAGCTCCTCAAAAAGTATGAGCTTCTGCTCAATACCTTTGAGGAATGCCGCAAGAGGTTGAGGGCTCAGAAAAAGTAAGTCAAATTCCTTAAGGCTGGGGGTGTGTCTCTAAGAGAAGAGATCACTAGCTTGATCTCTCTCCGAAGAAACAGCTGGACCTGACTTCTGAGCACTCAGAGTCCTTAAGGCTCCTTGACCAAAAACAGGAAGAAATCAACAAGTTGGAAGAACAGCTTGCGGCAGAAAGGAAGATTGTTAAAAGCTTCTCCATGCCCAAGACCGTTCTTCCTTTGGTTGATGAATTCTCTACTCAGGCAAAGGGGGTTGGCTTAGGGCATGTGGGTGTGCCTAGTAAATCATCCAGGAGAAACTGAAAACAGAGGAAAAATAAGGCTACTAAGAAGGCATCTGCTGTAGAAAAGGGAAAGGCCCCACTCGACCCTATTGTATTAAGAAAGCCTCGCTTTCCTTGCAATAAGCAGGACTATGAGTCAACCTATGTCCACTTCTTCCGGCCCTTGGTTGAAAAGCCCAAGAGTCGGTACGATGGTTGGGCCTTCCCCCGCAACTACGGTGAGAGTGTCTTCAAGGAACCTTATGAGAAAATCCAAGTGCAGAATTATGGCCACTTTTCTGGCGGACATAATAGTAAGCAGGCACCAAAAGACAAGCATGTTATATTGAAGCAATAGGAGGTGAAGAAATCATGTGACTGCTGTCATCATGATGCCTCCACCTCCAGATCCAAGGCCCCGGTTGGACCCACCATTCCAAGGGTGAAGCTGGAGCCTAGGAAGCGGTACAACAGGTTTGACTGTTGGTGCTGTGGAAAATTTGGTCTCTTTGTCGTGGATTGCTGGTTTAATCCAAGATTCAACGAGACTCCTCATGTTAGCAATGCGAGGCCGACCACTCGTAGGGTTAACCACCCGAGGGGGAGTTTGCTAACAAGGAATTTAGGACCCAAGTTCAATTGGGTTCCTAAGGGAAACTAATTCTTTTTTGCAGGTATGTCCAAAGGCCACCAAAACGCCAATCTGGTACTTGGACAGTGGATGTTCCCGGCATATGACCGGGACAAGAAGCATGTTGTGTGATTACTCCCCAGTCGAAAATGGACGCAAAGTCATCTTTGGAGGATCTGATCGAGGAGTCACCAGAGGTTATGGTATGATTTCCAACGGTGTATTCTCTATCTTTGACGTGGCCTATGTTGAAGGGTTAAACCATAACCTGATCAGTGTAAGCCAGTTGTGTGATAAAGGATACGACGTTAAGTTCTGCAAGAATAAGTGCTTGTTAATATCGTGTGCCTCTTCGGAGACGGTATTAACTGGCATTAGAAACAGAAATATCTTTTGCTTAGATTTTCTTAGCTTAGACTCCTCTACCCCTGTATTCCTAGTAGCAAAAGGCAGTGCATCTCTTTGTGAGCAATGGCACAAGAGATTTGCACATATTAATTTCAAGACGATTAATATGCTATTTTCTAAGAATTTAGTAAGGGATGCCCCTACTATTAAGTGCATCAAAGATAGCCCCTGTCCTGCATGCCAGAAGGGCAAACAGACTCGGGCTACCTTTAAGGGCATTGCTGACAAAGACTCCTCCAGATGTCTTTATCTCTTGCATATGGACTTGTTCGGTCCAGTGCAAGTTCATAACTTAGGAGGCAAATCGTATACGCTAGTGATTGTTGATGATCACTCTCGGTTTACGTGGGCGTTTTTCTTGAAACGAAAGTCAGATACGTTTGACATCTTCACTAATTTTATCAAGCAGATTCAAAACGAACTTAACTGCTCTGTGGTCAAGATCAGAAGTGACCATGGAACAGAATTCGAGTATGGTGTTATGACAGAATTCTGTGAAGAACATGGTATCTTTCATGAGTTTTCCTCCCTTCGTACTCCTCAGCAAAACGGAGTTGCGGAGAGAAGAAATAGAATGCTCGTTGAAGCATGTACGATAATGTTGAATGACGCTTCTCTTCCAGAGTACTTCTGGGCAGAGGCTGTCAATATGCCGTGTCATGTGGAGAACCGGGCATTGATCAACAAGAATCATCGCAAGATGCCTTATGTGCTACTGAAAGGCAGGAAACCGACCATGTCCTATTTAAGAATTTTTGGCTGCAGATGCTATGTACTAAATAATGGGAAGTACCCACATACTAAATTCGGAGAAAAATGCTTCGAAGGCATCTTCATGGCCTATAGTAGCCATAGTCGGGAATATAGGGTCTTCAATAAGAAAACTCTAGTGGTAGAGGAGTCCATTAATGTTGTTTTTGATGAAGGAAGCTTGCTTCATAGCAATTCTTCCAGTGGCATTCTTGAAGATGCAAGTTCAAGGCTTGAACAGCTAAGTCTCGATTAGACTGCAAAAGGTGCAACTCCCAAGTACGTCAAGGTTTCCACCTCAATGCCAACTGGATAAGCTGACGATCAGGATGGAGAAAATCTCCCAGAAGAAGGAGAAGCCCGAGAAGATGTCAGAAATCCAGATGCTAGACTCATAAAGCTTCGACACGTAAGGGATCATCCCAGAGATCAGATCATAGGAGATCCTCGTGACGGTGTCAGAACTCGGAGAGGTACAATTAACGAGATTTTGAACCTTAGTTTTCTGTCACAGGTTGAGCCAAAGAAGTTCGACGAAGCGAACAAAGATGCGTCCTGGATATTGGCCATGCAAGATGAACTGTATCAATTCGAACGATGCAACGTCTAGACGCTTGTTCCCAGACCAAAGAACAAGAATGTGATCGGCACAAAGTGGATCTTAAGAAACAAGCTAGATGAACACGGTGTCATCATCAAGAACAAGGCCAGACTGGTTGCACAAGTCTACAGATAGGAGGAGGGGATTGACTTCGACCAAAACTTTGCACCGGTTGCAAGGCTCGAGGCGATCAGATTGTTCCTGGCATATGCCTCTCACAAGGGATTCATGTTCTATCAGATGGACGTGAAATCTGCGTTCCTAAATGGAAATTTGAAAGAGGAAGTATATGTCGCGCAACCTCCAGGTTTTGTTAATCCCACATTTCCTAATCCTGTTTATTTAATTAATAAAGCATTATATGGCTTAAAACAAGGTCCTCGAGCTTGGTATGAGACTCTGTCTAGTTTTCTTCTTGAGAACAAGTTCTCGAGAGGAAAAATAGATAAGACATTATTTCTTAGGGAAGTCAAAGGCAAGATCTTGCTGGTGCAAATCTATGTCGATGACATAATATTCGGCTCAACGGACAACAATCTTTGCAAGAAGTTTTCTAAACTTATGCAAGGAAAGTTTGAAATGAGCAGCATGGGAGAGCTAAAGTATTTCTTGGGACTTCAAGTGAAACAATCTGAGGATGGAATTTTCATTTCTCAGATGAAGTTCACAAATGAACTCCTCAAGAAATTCGGAATGGAGAATGCAACCTCTATGAGGACTCCAATGGGATCCACTGTGTCTCTGGACAAGGATGAGAAAGGGAAACCTTTTGATGAAACCAAATACAGTAGCAAAATTGGATCTCTGCTCTACCTTACTGCTAGTAGACTGGATATTATGTTTTCCACATGCGTTTGTGCCAGATATTAGGTGAACACTAAGGAATCTCATTATGTCGCTGCAAATCGAATTCTTAGATACCTTAAAGGTACACCAAATCTTGGCTTGTGGTACCCAAGAAACAATGATGTAGAGCTGATATGCTTTTCAGATGCTGACTTTGCAGGAAGCAGGGATGATAGGAAAAGAACTTCAGGGACGTGCCAATTCCTCGGAAGAAGGCTTATTTCATGGAACAGTAAAAAGCAGAATTGTGTCACAACCTCTACGGCTGAATCTGAGTACATCTCAGCAGGCAGCTGTTGCGCACAACTTCTATGGATCAGAAATCAGCTCAAAGATTATGACTTGCAGTTTAGAGAAGTTCCGATGTATTGCGACTCCTTGAGCGCAATAGTAATTGCGCACAATCCTGTGTCGCACAGCAGAACAAAGAATATTGAAGTGCGCTACCACTTCATTCGGGAGCATGTGGAAAACAAAGATATATCTCTCTGCTATGTCCCCACGGATAAGCAGGTTGCAGATATCTTCACGAAGCCCCTAGACGAGGCCAAGTTCAGTCTCTTCAAAACTAAACTCGGCATGCTGAACTATGAAGAGTGAAGACTGTAAGGCTCAAGGCTCTTGGATCAAGGGGGAGCATCAGCAAAGAACTCAAGCTCGAGTACGGATGCAAGATCTGAGGGGGAGCATGTGGCTCCAAGTGAAGTCCCAGATTTGCAGAAGCCGGAAAGGGGGAGATTACCCTCTCGGCTAAGGCTAAGGTGGCTGCCAACATTAAGTATGCTCTCAGCAGAAAATGGTAATGAATTTCACTCTCAACTGAATTTTTAGTTTATGATTTTCATTCCCATATGTTCTATTCACCTTAGCTTGTAGGGTTTAGGCTTCTTCAAATAGGGAGAGATTGTTGGGTATTGTATCCACAATGTACATGATTTGAAGAAGCCCTTGAACAAGCTAAGTTGAATTGACAATGTATTTGATGATTTTCTATCAAGTTGTGCTTGCAGCTATTCCATGCTAAGTACACACCAATGTCAGGGTGCAGTGGGTCAATATACACGGGTCTGCGCAACGTAATCCCTCATGGAGCAGATCAGTGTGCTGACTCACGTGTGCTCTCTCTATTGGAGTGTTCTTATTTTCAAGTACAGGGTCAAGATAGATCAAGAGCAGAAGAGGAGCAAAGATGGGTCAAATACCAAGTTCATAGAAAGGAAGAGAAAAATCATCTAAGTTAAAATCGGCGAGAATCACTTAGTCATTCCCGTCGACTTCAACGGGAGTCACTTGTGATTCTCGCCGATTCGACAGGAATCAAGCTTCATTCCCGCCGACCTCCTCCGGATGACTGCTTTCCTTCAGAAATTCTGCTAAGGCAGAATCGACGGGAATCAACAAGTGATTCTCATCGACTTCGACGGGAATCGTTGTGATTCCCGCCGAATCGACGAGAATCAGGTTGTAGTCCCGCTGATTCCCACCGGCTGACAAGGTTCCCTACTGGAATTCAGCTAAGGCAAATTCGACGGGAATCGTGAGTGATTCCCGCCGACTTCGACGAGAATCATCAGCGATTCTCGCCGATTTTGCCTTAGGCAAATTTCGTCTCTCGCTGAACCGAACCAAGACGGGTTACGCTGTTTCGGCCGGGGCTAGGGTTTCTCCTTGTGGGTCCCACAAAGGACTTTAGGGTTTGCCTCAGGGTATATATACATGCGTATTTCGAACTTCAACAGCAGCTATTCATGCAAAATCAAAACAGCCGACGTCGTGCCCTAGCCGATCGCGTAACTCCGCCGATTGCTATTGCCGCTCGCAAGCTAGTCGCCGACGTTGATCTTAGAGCTTCTTTGATCTTCCGGCGATAGGACCGAGACTAGAAGTGTGTCTCACGCATATCTCTTGAGATCTCTTGTCTCTTGAATCGTTGAATGAAGTTAGTTCTTCATTCCGAATCGATCGAGACGACTGATCCAACTGAGATCGTCGTAGACCTTGCTTGCTTAGTCAAGAAAATTGGATTCACAGAGCATCGCCGCTGCAAATTCTTGTCGCCGCCGATCTTGTCAAGATCCTCTCCAAGAGAGTACTCGGGTCATGGACTCTTCGTCTCTTTCAAGGAAGCATCAACGAACGAAGAGCGACATCGGATTCTCCACAAGTTTGTTTGTATTTTTGTACATTCACTTTTTGTTTTGTTGTAAAGGAATATTTATTCCTAGTTGTAAGGGTTGGGTGCAACCCGTGGTGGAGGAGTAGTGACTCCTTTGGTTGGAAGGGTTCCTTCCATAGTGTGAGGATTGGATTTCAATCCGGTTGGTGAAGTGACTGAGCCGTCCCTTGGTGGGAGATAGGTCGAAGGGGGAGAGTGGACGTACCCAAATCCGGGAACCACTATTATTGTGTGTGTGCTTTTCTGTGCTGTGTTTTTTTATCTGTGTAGGTATTTTAAATTCCGCAAAAAACTGCACGACACCTATTCCCCCCCCCCCCCCCATAGGTGAATTTATTTGACACTAGATACTTTCAGAAGTGCTCCAGGATTAGGATCTCAGCTGTCATCTTCTCTCCATTGCTATTCAAGAACCCAGCCTGCTTCATCACCTAGAGTGAATGCCTCATCACTGCGATCACATTTTCCTACATCATTAGATTGATATCATTAGGCGAGTACAACAAAGCATCTTTCCTTTCGCCTAGGGGAGGAGGGATTAGCAAGTCAACCCATTGCTGGTTTTGAACCCTTATTCTGCGATTTTCCTCCTCAAGCTGGGCAATATGCGCGTCCTTCGCGGCAACAGTCGCGGCATCCTACGGCTTGATAAAAAGTTAATAAAGAAACAATGTGCACTAGCCAATGCGGAAAATAGAAGGCTTACCACTCCTGCCTCTCGCAAGGCGGGATCCTTTTTGGAGGTGGCCTGATCCCGCGTCAAGGTCATAACTTCCTTGTTCAACTTGGATCACGCATTGCTCACATCTGCTAGCTGCCGCGAGAGGTGAATGTCGCGGCGGGGCGATATATGGGCAAGTTTGATGGCGTGAAATTGAGCGTGCAATCTCTCATAAGCGAGTAACTTCGTCAGCGCCTCGTCATAGTAAGTGGTGTTGTCCCGCCCGTACAGGCCGAATGTGAGAGCGTAAGTGTGGCCTGAGACCATCTCTCCCTCTTTCCAAGAGGGGAGCACGGTGGAGGCAGAAGTCTTGTTGGCTTCCCGATCCCATACCAACAAAGGCTCACCGGCTTCATCCAGCACCTTCTTGCCTAGGCAAAAGTTCTTGTGGTCCTTAGGCATGGGTCTCTTATTCGCTGTCGAGGTCCCGCCAATCACCTCTACCTCCTCCTCCGCGGTCTCGCCAGTAGTACTTGCTGACAAATCCTAGGCGATCTCCTTGCCCTTGGCTAGAATCGTGGTTTGTTGCCTCTTAGGAGGTGGAGGAAGGGAGGAGTCGGGTTTTCGCTTTTGACTGATTGATCCCAACACCGACTTCACCGGGCTTTGGCAGGCCGTAGCGGCAGCCTCAGCACGTGCTCACTCAATAGAAAGTGCGGCATAGGGAGGGTTGAAGGGGATATCTTGCACCCATACAGAAATATGAATTAGAGAAGCTCCCAAACGCGTAATCTCTAAAGTAGAAAATACGAGAACTACCTTCCTCGACGAGAACCAGAAGCAGCTTGTCGACGTTCGTCCTCAAAAAAAGGAATGTTGAAATCCTTCCCGATGAGGTATTGGTGGAGCTTGGCCTCATGCCCGCGGAGACTAGGGGTGGTATGTGGATTCCTCCTGCTGGATCGGTGAGAGTGGGAGGTTGTCAAAATCTCCAGAGACGAAAATAAATTTCCTGACCCAATTGTGGTTTTTGTTTGCGAGACCCTTCGCCTTCAGGTTTTTTCCAGAGAAGAAGGAGGCTCTATCTCTTTTGGTACGGAAGATAAAATATTTGCGGAAGACGGGGAGGCTAAACTCCATTCGCTCTGACCGCAGGTAACAGGCAAATGCGACTAGTAGCGCTATGGAGTTAGGGTTGAGTTGTGCGGGAACAATGCCAAAGTAGCAGAGGTCCTGGCGGATTTCGGGCCAGATGGGGAGGTGCTACCCTACTTCGAAGTGCTCGGCAGGGATGGCGAGCTCACAGGGCGAGAAGCGGTTGATCGCCTCGTCCCTTCCCAGATTTCGCGCGGTGAAGTCTGGCAGGATGTAAAGGTTCACCAGTGAGTGGTACTCTTCTTTGGACAGCCTACAGTTCACAAAACGGTAGTTGGTGAATGCCATAGCACACTTGGTCCGTCCGTCGGCTTCCCCAGTCATCTCGCTAAGAGGCGAGTGCAAGTGGCGAGTGCAAGAGGCGAGTGCAAGAGAAGGAAAAATCGCAAGGGAGTAAAAGCTATTGATAAAGATGATTAATGTGGTAGGTAAGCATTCTATTTATAAGAGATTTTGGGCGGGAAAGGGCCCATGCGTGAAAAGGTACATATAGCCCTTTTTCGAGATCTCGCGCTCCCCCATTTGCACCATTAATCTGTGCATAAAATAACAAAAGCAAAAATATGCGACGACAAGAAAAAACAGCTAAAAAATTAAGCAAGATCGAAAGAATATACCTCCACAGTTTGTCGTTCGTACTTGGCATGAGGGCAGGCAGTCATTATAATTACATAGATCAATTAAAATAAACCAAGAGCAGAAAGGTGAGTGCTGGTAGGCCCACCAGGGGCCATTAATGCCGTCACCGGCCTCTCCTTCCCGCCACGGGCATCGCGCGAGTACAATAAAGAGAGCGCATGGTTTGAAGTTCTCGTTGAGCGAGGTGTAGCTAATCTTCATGTAACACCCCTATCTGTCACATAGTATATAACAGTAGGTCCGGCCGGGGCCCGACGCCATATAATGCGGACAAACTGGTTGGTTACTTATTGAAACCATTCAACCAATCATAACGTCCTACACAGAGCATCTAGCGGAAGTAAATTATTAAGTTGTACAAAGAATAAAGAACCCTGCCAAACATGAATGTCCACTACTCAAACCAAGAAGGAATGTTTAATACACTAAACAGGAATGGCCTTATGGCCTTACAAGAGTTTGCTTAATAAAAGTGTCTTCCAAACCTCGGCACGCAGGCCGGTCACACATGAGTACAAAAAGGAAAACACTCAACAATTGGCCTTCGAGGGCCGGCACAGCAACTTGGGCTTTAGCCCGCTATTTATCGCTCGACTCCGCAGCACCTGCAAGCAACAATCCATCGCACGGTGGTAAACAAAGGCAACGGTCAGCTATGTTGACCAAATTATAACGATTCCGCCCCCAAACCGGGGCGGCCAAGCTTCTTCCATGCACTTGTTAGCAAAACAAGAAACATAGCGAAATAAGCATCCCATCACAGGTGCACGCTCACACGGCCGTACACCCCGTGCTCTCAGGGCACTTACTCGGCGGGGCAGTCCGAACCCCGTCCGGTCCTTGACTCTGCCACCACCCCCAGGGTGGCAACCTCGTAAGCATTTAGTCCTTTCAGCTGTAGCCTAGACTCAATCTCCAAACCTCGGTAAGTCCCACGTAAAACTTTAGGTCGCTTTAACCGAGCAGATGGAGCGGGTAGGGGTCCACCAGCCCGTTGCTCACCCCGTCGTTGCCATTTGGCCTTTGGCGCGGGCTAAGCTTCCCCAGTCCCAAATATCGTTCAAACACGGTACATAGCCCCGCTATGTACCCGGTTGGCTCCCAGGCCACCGATATGACAGAAATGTGTTTCCGTCTAGATTTCCGGGTGCACCTCGGGGTTAATCCACAAGATTCCTTGATGCATTCTACCGCATAGCAACCCGAAAACAATCAAAATGCTCGGAGTCTTCTCCGGCTAAAAATGCACAGCAAATCATCACCGATCCAGACCAACACGTCCGGGTAGGCTTCACACATCATGCCTATGTCCGTACATATCTACCCCAAGGAATACCGTAATCTCGCTGCACACTCGCGGGAGAAGGGTTTTCCCATGCAAAGGGAGAATAGCTTCACATGCTCAAGAAGAGAATCGTTACCCTTGCGCTTTTCCTCGGCGCCATGACGATCTAGCCAGATGGAAAGCACCGTATCGGCCTCGCCTTCGTGGATCCGGACTCGGATCGTGATTTGGAGCTCTGAAGCTCCGCCGGTGACAGGATCTTGGCCTTCTTCCTCCTCCTTGCTCTCCCTTCTCTCTAACTTTTAGAGAGATAAAATTCAAAGGGAATAAGGGTTTCCAAGCCCTATTACTGGATATAATACACCAGCAATAGACCTGAGCCGTCGGATCCCAAATCAATAAAATGAACGGCTGCGATTCAGCCCAATATTACAAAATCTAGGCCGAACACGGGTTGCAACACGGTCGTGTGCAAGACCGTGTCACCCATTTGCCGTCTCACCCGACGTTCCAACCAGCACACGGCATTTGACACGGCCTCCGACACGGCCGTGTCAAGACCCGTGTCACGCCCGTGTGCACTGCCAACAAAAATTTCCCGAGGAGGACACGGCCTGCGATACGACACCCGGCACGCCTGTGTCACATATAATACGCCCGGGTCTGTGCCCGTGTCATGGCCCATGTGCATACTCAGAAAATTCCCAGCGTGACACGCCCGTGTCCCAGGCCATGTGCCTCAACTCGACGATCGCCGATCGCCAAAACGTCGACCCCACGACCCGAGGTCGATCACGCCCATGACACGCCCGTGACACGCCCGTGACACGCCCGTGTCATGCCCATGACACCTGCTCCAAAACCCAGACTTGGCTTAAAACGTCACCCATCCCTCTTTTGAGTTTCGGGGTGTTACAACTCTCCCCCTCTTAAAAGAATTTCATCCACGAAATTACTAAAGGAGAGAAAACAGAAACTCTCAGCGGTACCCAGGCGGAACAACTCCGGGTACACAACCAGCATAGGTTGCTCTCACTCCTAGGAGAGCTCCTCGCTATCGCAATTGTCCCACCGGACCATGACTATCCTGATCTCCTTGAGACAAAGTCGCTCGACTTCGCGGTCTCCAAAACGAACAGGTTTGACCCTAGTCGTCAACCTTTCGTCCACCAAAACTTTATCACTCACGATCAAGTTTGAAGGCTCTTGCACCGCCTCACCAAACCGCTCTAGAAATCTCAAGTGGTCCAAGATATACTGGGCTCAGCTTCCCCAAGCGTCGCTCCCGCGAAACACTCTTGAACGACTAAAACTTCAAATACGCCATCCGATAACTCCACATTCCGATACGTGGCGTTAAAGCACTTAGTTTGCCTCTCCTGCGCGATTAGCAAAAGTTCTCATATGGTTCGCACCAAAGGGGTAGTGTTTACCACCTTTTGCTTTAAATACAACTTTGTGTCATCCGTTTCTAGCCTCGACAACGGCATGCGACGACTTCAACCTTATAGGGCCTCGAAGGGCGCCATTTATATGCTCGCTCGGTAGTTAAAGTTGTACGCAAACTTTACCAAAACAGATGGCCTTCCCACTGCTTCCCGAAGTCAAGGACGCACATGCGAAGCACATCCTCCAACATCCTATTGACCCACTCGGTCTGCTCATCCGTACGCGGATGTAAGATTGGACTAAACTACAACTTAGTTTCCAGCACTTTCTGTAACCACCTCCAATCATTAGACGTAACACGTCCATCTCGATCACTCACAATGTTGCGGGGTACACCGTGCGGTCTAACTATGTTATCCATAGACATCTTTGTCGGTTACACCACCGAATCATCCTTCCTCTGCAGAATGAAGTGCGACACTTGCGTTACCCAAATCACGATCACCCAATAGGCGTCGTTTCCCCACTGTGACCTTGGCAAACCATGCACACAGTCCAGTCAAACTTCTATTCCGAACTAGGCAAGGATTTCAAGAATCCCCCGACTCTTGGCACTCTGCCTTCACTAAGGCGCAAGGCTGTCATTTTGTCACACATAGTGCCACAACCTTCTAGAGTCCTGGCCACCAGAGCACTTCTTCAGATATCAGCACAACTTCGTGCTTCCTAAGTTAATTAAGTACTGGGTATAACATACCACAACTCCACCCATCAATTGCCCACGCTTGGGCCACACAAACGATTGTCTTTCCTTGGCAGTCCACCTTCAATCGTCGATTTGGGGCTTTGACCCACCGAGCCACACCCATGATTTCCTTCATGCTGCTCCCCAAACCATAGTCTGCCAAATACGATCAGCCAGGTCATACTGGACTCCCGACCTGTTCAATTACGCTTCGACACTAGTCTGCTTGTCAACGCAAGAGATAGCTAACATCTCCAACTCCCGGGTCAAACTCTCAACATGAACCTACAACTAGTTGGCTTGGGTGGAAGCCCTGCGTCTCAACGCATCCACAACTACATTGCCTTACAATGGGCACAAAATAACTTTCGAACGTATAGTCCCCCAGGAACTCCATCCATTTTTTGCTGCCTCAATTTCAGACCCTTTTGATCCAACCGATATATAAGACTCCTATGATCGATACAAACATCGACTTATGCGCCGTACGAATAATGCCTCCACAGCTTAAGCGCAAAACACACGGCCGCTAACTCCAGATGGCGGACCGGGCAATACCCCTTGCGCTCTTTCAGCTAATGCGAGTCATAAGCCATAACATTACCATGTTGTAGCAACACACAGTCCAAACCACTGCCCAAGGCAGTGTCGTAGATCTCACAGCTTTTGTTCCACTCGGCGAACTTAACACTGACGTCGTGGTTGACCAACTCTTTAACCCTTAAAAGTTTGGGCGCACTCGCGCATCTAAACAACCTTTTAAGCTTTTCCCTGACAATGTTGTGAGGGGTAAATCTATCCGCGAGAAGTCCTGTACGAAACGCCTGCGGTAGCTGACCACACCAGAAACTTTGGACTTCCGCTACCGAGAAAACACAGGCCACCCTCGTATTAAGACTAACAACGCTGGATCAACGCTCACCCACTCTACAAACTATAGGACTAAGGAGCGCTACGAGGATAAACCAAGACTCGTGTTCGGAGAACTAGGTGTATAAATGGTTCCTCCTTAGCGTCCACAAAACCAAAAGTAGATATTCAAAAGCGATACCCTTCGCACTTCAATTACCCCCAATGTGTTGTCGATGAAGACGGTCACAAAATGGACTAGGAACTCCATGAACATTCCATTCATCCGGTCTATGAACACTAATGCAACATTTGACTGCCAAAATGGCACGACCGTAGACTCGGATTGCTCATTCCTCGGGCTTAACACCGTCTTTGTGATAACACTTTCCCTTATTCTCAGATGAGGGTAACCGGACTTACGACCCACTACTGAGTCCACAGAAGACCCGACTAACTGATCAAAAGATCATCGATCATTTGGATCGAGTAGTTGTTCTATTTCTACAAACTTATACAGCTCTCTGCAACAGATACAAAATTACAAGCTCCCGTCCTTCTTCTGAGTAAAAAGGACCGGTGCGCTCCAAGGCAACAAGCTTGGACGCACATACCCTTGCTCCATCAACTTTTCTAGTTGAACCTTTAACTCCGCTATCACCTTAGGCATCAACCTATAGGGAGAGCGCGACACAGGTTTGGCACCTGTCACAACTCAATCGTAAAATCGATCTCTCGCTACGGTGGGGCTCCAAGGAAATTGTTCGGGAACACATCGGGATACTCACAAACCACTGGGATACTACCCAGAGTGGACTTAGGCGTTACAGCCTCCACTAACGTGAAGAACAATTTTGCGCCAGCACAAACTGTCTTAACCACCGGGAGGGCAGACGTCAGTGTCCTGCTCGATCCCTTAAGTTCCGCAAATGTTGTCTCCTGCCCAACACCCAGCTAGGTCTCTTTAGGGTTGCAAACGATAAAAGCCTTCTGCTTCGAAAGCCAGTCCATACCAAAGATGACATCGAACTCTACTAGCGGCAACAGCGACGCTAGCAAGTCAAAATCTTGACTTTCAATAAGACTCTTACCGCCCAGACTGTATCTCCGCGCGCATTGGACGACTACTGGGCAATAACCCATCCGAATTGTTCCTTTACCATCGAAGGGAAAACTCTGATGTGCGATACAGATTCTTCAGATAACAGGAATGCGAAGTTCCTGTATTGAAACTATGCTCTCTCTGGATTACAAAGATTCCAAAACAAAGCCTAGAACTTCCAGTTCTAAGTTACCACGCATAAGGTATCCGGCATAAGGAACTAGTTTGCTAACAAGAAAAACCATACCTGACATCCCGACGGTCGGCCACATGTCCTCCTGCTGGCCAAGGGTGTTCACTCCCGGTTGGGCCGGAGTAAACAGCGATGCGGTGGACGCCACCGTCTTGCCTTTCTCTACAGATATCTCCCTAGGCTTCTTTTCAGACATTAGGCGTCCACTTCGACAATCCCGGGCATAGTGCCCCGACTTTCCACAAGCAAAGCATGCATCCAGGGTTTGGACTGTAGTCGCTCCGGATGTGCTAGAGGAAGGGACTAGACCCGACCTCCTAGCCTTCTTATGCCACCAACGGTACCCAGATTTTGAGGTTGACATTTTGAACATCGTTTCCTTTACAATAGAGGCTTCAACTGTTCCTGCCACAACTTTCGTTGTCTTCTGAGCACTCTCCCAACAATCTCTGGCGAGGTGCCCTTTCTTGCCACAAGAATAACAATTGAGGGTAGTTTGGGTAGTAGATGACCCAGCCTCTTTTCTCGGCGTCTTTCGATAGACAGTCCTTATAGGATTTGTAGGGTTTGGTACCCTATCCACTGGTACTTGGTGAGTTTTCCCCCAACTCCACCTCCAAAGCTCTGGCCGATTCCACCAAAGCTCGGAATCCCAATAACTTTGGTCCTAGCAGTAGGATACGCAACTCGCTGCGCAGACCGTTATAAAATCTATCAACTATAGATTACTCGCTTTCCCATTCAAAGCCTGGGTAGCGCCTTAACATAAGGAATGTCTGCAAATATGCGTCAACTGAATGCGCTCCCTGCACCACAGTCATGCTCATCTGCTTCTCTAATTGACCCCCAAATGCCCTTTGCTCCAACATACCGCCCGATGTTGGGGCCATCTCAGGGACAAAGGGTTACACATTACTCCCATATTGTGCATTGGTCACAGTGAACACCGCTTCAACCACCCTTCTTATGGTTTCCAAAGACGTAGGGGTCTCAAGAACGTTACTTGGTGCAGTACTTTGCTCAGCAAACGTGTGTTCAGACTGCCACGCTCCACTTCCGGACACCTATAGCCGTTCAAAACACCATAAGTGACTGAACAAAATTACAAAAAGCAATTATAGGAACACGCAGGTTCCTCAAACATGTGTATTTTCATTCCTAAGTGGACATTCATGGGTTCTTTTCATGTTATAACGATGACGCACACACATGTGCTCACCACCCCTTAAAGTGAATTCCCCCACGAATTCATTTAAGCTTGACTGAAACCAGTAGTCTGATACCAATTTGTAACACCCTTATCCGTCACATAGTATATAACAGTAGGTCCGGTCGGGGCCCGACGCCATATACTGCGGACAGACTAGTTGGTTACTTATTGAAACCATTCAACCAATCATAATGTCCTACACAGAGCATCTAGCGGAAGTAAATTATTAAGTTGTACAATGAATAAAGAACCCTGCCAAGCAGAATGTCCACTACTCAAACCAAGAAGGAATGTTTAATACACTAAACAGGAATGGCCTTATGGCCTTACAAGAGTTTGCTTAATAAAAGTGTCTTCCAAACCTCGGCACGCAGGCCGGTCACACATGAGTACAAAAAGGAAAACACTCAAAAATTGGCCTTCGAGGGCCGGCACAGCAACTTGGGCTTTAGCCCGCTATTTATCACTCGGCTCCGCAGCACCTGCAAGCAACAATCTACCGCACGGTGGTAAACAAAGGCAACGGTCAGCTATGCTGACCAAATTATAACGATTCTGCCCCCAAACCGGGGCGGCCAAGCTTCTACCCTACACTTGTTAGCAAAACAAGTAACATAGCGAAATAAGTATCACATCATAGGTGCACGCTCACACGGCCGTACACCCCGTGCTCTCAGGGCACTTACTCGGCGGGCCAGTCCGAACCCCATCCGGTCCTTGACTCCGCCACCACCCCCAGGGTGGCAACCTCGTGAGCATTTAGTCCTTTCAGTCATAGCCTAGACTCGATATCCAAACCTCGGTAAGTCCAACGTAAAACTTTAGGTCGCTTTAACCGAGCAGATGGAGCGGGTAGGGGTCCACCAGCCCGTTGCTCACCCCGCCGTTGCCATTTTGCCATTGACGCGGGCTAAGCTTCCCTAGTCCTAAATATCTTTCAAACACGGTACATAGCCCCGTTATGTACCCGGTTGGATCCCAGGCCACCGATATGACAGAAATGCGTTTCCGTTCAGATTTCCGGGTGCACCTCAGGGTTAATCCCCAAGATTCCCTGATGCATTCTACCGCATAGCAGCCCGAAAATAATCAAAATGCTCGGAGTCTTCTCCGGCTAAAAATGCACAGCAAATCATCACCGATCCAGACCAACACGTCCGAGTAGGCTTCACACATCATGCATATGTCCGTACTACAATTCCGAACTCTAACAAGGGGGACTTTACATATCTACCCCCAAGGAATACCGCAATCTCGCCGCACACTTGCGGGAGAAGGGTTTTCCCATGCAAAGGAAGAAGAGATTCACATGCTCAAGAAGAGAATCGTTACCCTTGCACTTTTCCTCGGCGCCATGACGATCTAGCCGGATGGAAAACACCGTATCGGCCTCGCCTTCGCGGATCCGGACTCGGATCATGATTTGGAGCTCCGAAGCTCTGTCGGTGACCGGATCTTGGCCTTCATACTCCTCCTTGCTCTCCCTTCTCTCTAACTTTTAGAGAGATAAAACTCAAAGGGAATAAGGGTTTCCCAGCCCTATTCCCGAGTATAACACACCAGCAACAGCCTTGAGCCGTCGGATCCCAAATCAAGAAAACGAACGGCTGCGATTCAGCCCAATATTACAAAATCTGGGCCTAACACAGGTTGCAACACGGCCGTGTGCATGGCCGTGTCACCCATTCGCCATCTCACCCGACGTTCCAACCAGCACACGACATTTGACACGGCCTCCGACACGCCCGTGTCACACATGACACGGCCGTGTCAAGACCCGTGTCACGCCCGTGTGCACTGCCAACAATAATTTCCCGAGGAGGACACGGCATGCGACACGGCACCCGACACGCCCGTGTCACATGTGACACGCCTGTGTCTGTGCCTGTGTCATGGCCCGTGTGCATACTCAGAAAATTCCCAGCGTGACACACCCTGGGACACGCCCGTGTCCCAGGCCGTGTGCCTCAACTCGACAATCGCCGATCGCCAAAACGTCGACCCCACGACCCGAGGTCGATCACGCCCATGACACGCCCGTGACATGCCCGTGATACGCCCGTGTCACGCCCGTGTCACGCCCATGACACCTGCTCCAAAACCCAGACTTGGCTTAAAACATCACTCGTCCCTCTTTTGAGTTTCGGGGTGTTACACTTCCTCTCTCACGAGATGAAGGTCGGGATAGTCTGACCCGCCGCCTTCTTCTCCCCCCAAGGTGGCAACCAAGTGCGTATAACTATTCTCTAAGCTAAGCAGCCGCTTTTTGGAAGACTCTTGGTTCTCCTATATTCGGTTGGACATCTCATGTAGTAACAAAGATTGCTTTCGGAGTACCTCCACCAGCTGCCGCTTCATTCCCTCGACATCTTTCGGGTCACCTAAGTACTCGACAATTGAATCCAGGGAAGGGAGAGGTGAGATCTCCTACTCGTTAATATCAACATCAGTAGAGATCTCGTGGTACCCTGCGCTAAGTGTTTTTAGGTACGCCTGATTCTCATGCCTTGTGGGAAGCAAGTACGGTTTGTTACCTGGTCCACCGCTTGCATCCTTGTCGAAGGGTCGGCAAGAAGTGTCGAGTCATCCTTCGAAGGGGGTGTCAAAGGTTATATTCCCTTTCCCAAGATCGGGTGGAAGCTTGTTGGTTCAGCCGCAGAAGCATTAACTTGCAGAGGAAGGATTGACACGGTATTCGCTGGGGGTTGAAGGTCTGAGGCGGGATCCACAGGCATTTGGCAGGCAGAGGATCTCGGCACGGGAACTAATCCCATGGTTCCAAAATAGGGAGCTGCAAAAAAAAAAGCGAGTGAGCCATATGATGAAGGGCCAAAAAAAAGAAGTCTTACATTTCTGCCAAAGGGAGGCATTCGATTTCGGCGTCTGGATCTACGGGGTGACTTCGCGAGCCGCCTCATCATTTTCGATCACGTGCGAGTGCGGTTTTCCACTCGCTTCCCTACCTTCTTTTTTTTGGCAGGATCTGTGACCAAAGCGTCAGCATCCCTCTCTACCCAAACAAGCAGTAGAAGGCGAGTGGACTTACCTGAGGAATCCCGGAGTTAGAAGGCTCCTGCGAGACTAACTCCACTTTAGTCAAATCGCGTCTGACCACCTTTGCATTTTTCATCTTCGGGGAGGACCCCAGGACTTTTCGCGTAAACCAAGGGGCAAATGAACCCATCAAGGCCTTGTCCTTGGCACGGACAGGGTTGAGGTGATCCATAGCTTCCTTCGAATCTCCATGGAGGCGAGAACCAAGAAAGCCAAGAAGGGGCAAGGCGGCTCAACCCCCCGTTGAGAATATATATAGAACCGTGGAGGGACCCACAAAAGATTCCTTTCTAGGACAGCAGGCACTCATCGAGCACGTGGGGTTGGTTGATTCTTTCCAAAAATTTTTGCAAAAGTTCGCAAAGAGCGGGGATTGTGTACAACCCCGTATTTATTGAGTGGGACCTAGGGGCCAGGACCCCAACTTTGAGCTGGTTCTCAACTGGGTGGGTCAGGCGAGTGGAATAGGCGGAAGGATGTACAACCCCATGTCCAGCGAGTAGTGGGTGACAGGAGTCACTGGTCTAAGTTCCAGGAAATCCGGGAGGAGGCGAGAGCCTAGTGGCCTCCTCAGCGTGCCTTGGTGGGGTGGAACAAGTGAGGGGCGAGTGGAGCAGGCCGGCTCGCACTCACCCTAGGGGTCCGGCAAGCAGCAGGCGAGTAGAGGCAGTCCTAGTTCAGTACTCGCCCAGGCGCGTAGGGGGAAGTGTAACGCCCTTGATTTTTTGATGTTTAATTTAATTCTTTTATTGGCGTAAAATTGATGTCAGGGCGTTACGTTGACCCTTAGTTTGTGGTTACCATTGACGGAGCTTGATTTTTGCTCGTTGGTATCCGAGGTTTTGGTTTAGGAGTATTAGCTTGGCTAATTTCTCCTGTGTTTTAATATTCCCTTGCGAGCCGGGGTTCATTTTGGAACACGGTGGAGCCTTTTAGGAATGATGATATTTTGACTTCGGGAGATTTTTTTGCCCGAGTTTGGTTTGTCGGATTTAATTCTGACTTCTCCATTGGATTCGTAGCGTCGACATTTAGCTACGGTGCGATTTTCGTTGAATTCCATGTTGGTGTGAATTTTGAGTCATTGGACGATTAAATAATGATAAATTGTTATTATAATACTTATATCTATAAGTATAAATAGCCTTTGGATAATATGGAAACCCTATTCATCGTCTTCTTCTTGAAACCTTCGGCCTGTTTGCGTAAGAGAGATAGAGGAGGTATTTGGAGATCCTTTAGTCGTCGATTATAGGAGCTCCGGTGTACGAAATCGTCGTCGGAGAGTAGATCCAAATAGCTCTCACCTAGATCTACGTTTCAACGGTAAGTTTTTCCCGTTTTGTGGATTTTTAGAGGTTTAGATTGCGGTTTCGACCTTCCTTCCTCTCAAAAAGTTTCAGGTTTTTCTGCTTAGGAGTTTTTGCGGCCAGATCTGTAAAAATAAGAAGTGCTGGTGTTGCCAAAAGTTCGGCAAGGTTTGAGACAAGTGGTGGTTTTCACCCTTGCTTGTTCTTTGTTTCTTATTGTCTTGATTTTCCTTCCTGTACAGAAATTGGAATAAGAGTAGGGATTTCCTCCTTGTCCAATTTTCTTTCTGTAGATTTTTGGTACAAGTGGTGGTTTTCCCCCTTGCTTGCTCTTTATTTTTCCTATTGTTGGATCCTTTCCTGTACAGAAATTAGGATTAGGGTAGAGTATGGCTATTACGATCTGTTGGGCAGTATAGGCTTTTTTGGCTAGGTTTAACCTAGTCGACATATAGAAGATAGTTGAGAAAACTTAGTTGATTATGGAATTAATCTGGTTAGGGTAATCTCATCGGGTTTGACATTTCGATTAAGTTAAATGTGTCTTATATGGTTAATTAAGCAAAGTCAGAAATTAATCCTTGATGGTAGTAGGTTAATTCGTCGAACTGAGCCTTAGACTTAAGCAATTTCATCGGGTAGATTGGGCGTTGATTGTAATCCTAGCATTGAAGTTCAGTTTTTAGTCTAAGGCAAAAGTGTTGAGTGTGTTGCACACACTCAATGCCATCGGGTAAATTTTAGAGGCTAAGTATTAAAGCGTTAAGTGTTCTGAATACACTCAACGCCATCGAATATTTCAATAGGCTAAGTCAAAAGCGTTGAGTGTGCTTTATACACTCAACACGGCGTTGAGTGAGCTGAATACACTCAACGCCATCTTTTAAATTCTGAGTCTAAGGCAAAAGCGTTGAGTGTGCTCTATACACTCAACGCGACGTTGAGTGTGTTGAATACACTCAACGCCATCATTTAAATCTAAAGCCAAATAAAAAGCGTTGTGTGTGCTGACTACACTCAACGCGGCGTTGAGTGTGTTGAATACACTCAATGCCATCGGCTTATTCTGGAGTCCAAGTGTAAAAGCGTTGAGTGTGTTGAATACACTCAACACGGCGTTGAGTGTGTTGAATACACTCAATGCCATCGATTTATTTTGAGCTTTAGTGTAACTATGTTGAGTGCGCTGACTACACTCAACGCGGCGTTGAGTGTGTTGAATACACTCAACGCCATCGGTTAAAATTTAAATTCTAAGTATAAAAGCGTTGAGTGGGTGTTGTACACTCAATGCGACGTTGAGTGAGCTGAATGCACTCAACGCCATCCTATTTTCTGGTTGGTGTCGAGAGCGTGAACTGCACTCGAAGCGGCGTCGAGTATACTCGATGATTTTCTTTGGACTTAGTTTTATTTTTGCTGACTCATGGTATACCACCAGTAGGCTAGTTTTGCTAAATAAAATTAGGCTAATGCCTACTGTTTTCGTCAAGTTTGGTCTTAGGCCAATTTTTTGGGGGGATTTATTCTTGCATTTATTGTGAGAGAAGTCCAATGCTTGGTTATGGGTTTTTTTTGTGTCTTGGCTATGATTGTCGGTATGTTGGAAGATCTTTTGACCCTGATGGGTTTATGACTGTGGGTGTGCTGGTGGAGGTGTCTCCCCCCCCCCCATAGGTGCCGGTTTTTCCCTGGTTTGGGAGTGTTAAGATATAAGACCTCCTTTCCTTAGGCCCTTGTGAAGTTTTTTTATGGGTGTGTCGGTGGAGGTGTCTACCCCCACAGGTACCAGATTGTGCCGGTGAGTTTGCTCACTAATATTTAGCCGACCTTTTTCTTACTTTTATATACTTGTATATGCATCTTATGAAGCTTAGTTCTTTATTGCACCTGGTGCAAGTACCTTACCCTTGTACTGGGTAAGTTTATCGTTTACCATGATTTTTATTTCTTTATTTGTTTAAGGTTTTGTCAGCTAACCTTGGATTTGGGGTTGGTAGCCCTTTTTCCTCCTTATTTATTGCTTTTTTACTGACCTTCCTATCACTACTTGTATATTTTTACTGAGGTATTCTTTTCTTGTGAATGCCTCAGGATTGGAGCAGTAGCCAGTTGAGCGGCTAAGAGTTTTGGATTTAGGCTGGTGTTCTACAGCTTTCTATTCCTCACCAGTTGTGAGGTAGTTGTTATGGTTTACTTTTCCTTTAGTTCAGACATACATTGTTTTGGTGGGTTCGTGTTAGGTTGTTGACGCCCACATGATTTTTTTTAATGTTAAGTACTTGCTAGCTGCTAAGTCATTTTTGTAGGATTTATTGGTTCCTACTTGCTCTTGGGAGGTTTTATGCTAGGTTGCATGTTAGAAATTTTAAAAGTATAAAAGTATCATTTCTATTACCACATTCATGTCATCTTTTAAAGCTAATGTCACCATATTTTAACTAGTGTACAAACTATTTCTATACTTATATTAAAAACTTAGAGGTATGCATTTCATGAGTTGTCCTTTGGGATTGTTATACTCATGTAGGGTGTTAACCATTGTAAATAAACGATTTTTCCGAAGCGTATAATTATGTCTTTACTTGTGGAATAGTGATCCACTGAGCCGGGGGATACAGCTAATTAATTTAACTTAACTGGATTTTCTTCATAAATACTTACGAATTTCAAATAAAATATAGAGTTGGAGTCTTGCCTGAGAGTCTGTCGTTATCCCCTGCATGACGTGACATCACGACACGTGTTTTCTCTTACTCTGATATACACTTAAATTCGGAGAAAACGCGGGTTTTGACAGGAAGCGAGTGCCTGGTTTGCGCAGCACTCGTGCCTTTTGGCGAGTGGGGAGTCTTTCGACCCATACTCACCCAGGGTCGAAGGTTAGTGGTGAGTGCCAGCTCCATCGAGCACTCACCGCCCTAGGTGAGTGTAGGTTTTAGAGGGCCACTCGCCCAGTTTTTTTGTGATGTATCATTACTATTTTGCCCCCGTTGGCCTTCCTATAGCATGTTAGAACAGCAGAGTTGTGCTGTTGGTAGGCCCAGTTGGGCTGCACATAGCTATTTGGAATAGCGGAGGTTGGCTATTAGCAGGCAATTTTCAAAAAACTATAAATATACCCAAGGGGGTACCTTAGAGGGCATGTTTACTTGTGCCCTAGTCTTCTTTCGCTTTCAAAGGTATCCTTACCTCGGCATTTGGCTAGGGATGAGAAGCGCTCTAAGATCTTTTGGGTGTGTGGTGGGACCTCCATGTCGAGCCCTTGGGTTTGTCCCCTGTTCTTTTTCCTTAGTCGTTTGCCTCACGAGAGAGAAGTAAGTGTGTGATAACCCCTTCCCCAAGGGTGAACTCCACAGAGACCGAGTTTTCAGTTTCAACATTATTGCTTATGTCTCACACCAGTTGAAAGTGCATGAGAGAAATTATCCAGTCCACAACTTGGAGTTAGTGGCTGTGATTTTTGCACTTAAACTGTGGCATCATTATTTATATGACATGAAAGTTGACATCTTCACGGACCATAAGAGCCTTAAGTACCTAATAGATCAGAAGGATCTGAATATGCGGCAGCAGAGGTGGATGGAGTTCCTCGGGGACACACCTTCCAGATACAATATACTCCTGAAAAGGGAAATGTGGTTGTAGATGCCTTGAGTCGGTGCGCTCCGATAAGGGCAAGTTGGTTCCAGATGCATGATGAGCGTCTGATCCAGGAGTTGGAGTCCTTAGATATTTCTTGTGTTGATAAGAATACTACTGCAAATGTGTGCCTGAACTGGACGGAGGTACAATATAACCTTACAAACAGGGTTCGGCGGGCAACGGAAGTCGATGAGAGTATAAAACGCTATGTAGGGGATGGGTCAAATTCCCAATTCTCCTTGGATGACAGTCTTTTAAGAAACGACGGTCATTTGTGCGTCCCAAATGTGGGTAAGTTAAGGGAGGAAATGATGTATGAAGCACACTTCATAAGTACTCAATTCACTCAGGGAGCACAAAGATGTACAAGAACATGAAAAAGATGTTCTAGAGGTCGGGTATGAAGAAAGACATAGCTCTTTGCGTGGCAAAGTGCCAAACTTGTGCCTTGGTAAAAGCTGAATGTCAGAAGCCTTGAGATTTCCTGAAGTCATTGTTAGTTCTGGTATGGAAGTTTGATGATATCTATATGGATTTCGTGCATGGGTTGCCGAGATCACAGAGTAGAAATGATACCGTATGGGTGATCGTTGACCGATTGACAAAGGTATCACACTTCATACCGAACAAGAACTATGATTCAGTGGAAAAGTTGGTTAAGTTATACGTAGATAACATAGTACGATTGCACGGTGTGCCCCGTAGTATTGTCAGTGATCGAGCCGGGCGCTTTACTTCAAATGATTTGAGGCTAATCCACAAGTTGTTGGGTACGAAACTGCAGTTAAGTACGACCTTTCATCCGCAGACGGATGGTCAGACCGAGAGGACCAACAGAATAATGGAGGATATGCTTCGGAAGTGCGCCTTAGATTTCGGGAAGAGGTGGGAGGACCATCTCTATATGATCAAGTTTTCCTATAATAATAGCTATCAAACTAGCATACAAATGGCGCCCTTTGAAGCTTTATACTATAGGAAGTGTTGTACTTCATTAGCTTGGGCGGAAAATGGCGAATCGAAATTGTTTAAGCGTAAAGAATTCGAAGATGCAAATTCTACTATATGCTTGATACGATAACAGCTATTGGTAGCCCTATATAGGCAAGCAAAGTAATACAATGTCAAGCACCAAAACGTGGAGTTTGCGGTGGGAGATTGGTTATATCTGAAGATCAATCCATTCAAAGATGTGTCCAGGATTCGGCGCTTAAAAAAGTTGAGTCTGAAGTATCTTGGTCGATTCTAAGTGGTTAAGAGGATGGAGAAGCTGCATATCGATTAGCTCTTTTGGCGGAGCTAAGTGGCATGCACGATGTGTTTCACATATCAGTGCTGCGGAAAGCTGTAAAAGAGACAATGCAAGTGATAGCTGATGATCAGGTACCGATCGATAGTAGACTGACTACGAAAATTAGGCCCATTTGGATCGAGGATACAAAAAATAGGCAACTACCAAACAAAGCAATCGGGATGGCCAAAGTCTGTTGGGACAACTGTGGCCATGAAGATCTCGCATGGGAGCGTGAGCAAACCATGCGCGATGAGTTTCCCGAATTGTTTGCAAATTGATGTTGGAGCATTTTTGAATGTCATAACATATTTATTGTTGTTTTTCCTTATATAGATGAATAAAATTTCAAGACAAAATTTATGTAAAGAGGGGAGGTCTGTAATGCCCCCAAAAATGGGAAAACCGAGGTCTCGGGTGGCTATCGCCTGGCGACAATAGGTATCACTGGCGTAACACTCGGCGCACTCTATGCCTTTAACAAAGTGTTGAGTAAACTCAACGCACTCAATGCCTACTAAGCGTTGAGTCATCTTTTGCACGACGACAGTGAGTATCGCGCTATGATACCACTCAACGCACTCGATGCTTTCAACAAAGCGTTGAGTACACTCAACGCACTCGACGCTTTCAACGAATCGTCGAGTAAGCTATCATAGTGATGATAATTGGTACGTTGGGAGATACTTCCATGTATGCTAGACACGCGTCAGATGGCCGGTCGGTGGCCGAAGAGCAGCGGTTGACTAGGGTTAAGGCGGTTACGATCGTTATCGCTAGGCGATAGCCGATATCACGCGGCGATATCGTCTTGTTTGACTATTAAGCTGAAATTGTGGCCTTTGCTTCCTTTTTATGAAATGATCATGTGGATGGGATTAATCTTGAGAGCACTTAAGCAGAGGAGGGGTAAAAGAGAAGTCATTTCTCTTCTTCTTTCTCTCTCTCCTCCTTTCATTATCATCTTAAGAGAACAGAGCTAAGGAAGAAGGCTGAAGCTGAGCTTAAAAAGCTTGGTGAAGGAGATCCAGTAGACAAAATCAAAATCTTTGGCGAGATCTGCGAAGAGGAAAGTTAGGTGTTCCTTTCCAACTAGATAGAAAGCTTCGCCATGGCTCTGAAACGGATTACGAGAGTAACGTTCTTCCTTCTTGGACAAGTGAAGTCCTCATTTTGCATATACATGGAATCCCCCACCAAAAGGTGGAGAATTGAGGGAATTCCAATGAGTTGATATGTGATATCCCCGAGTGGTTTTGCATATAGAATCCGGAAATCGTAGTACAGAATAAGCATGTTATGTGAAGCTCATCCGGACGGGTTGGTCTGGATTGGTGATGTTTTATTTTGCGTGCCGCAGAAGACTCCGAGTATAAACGAGTAGTTACGGGGTCTGTGGGTTGTACCTGTGAAATGAGAGTAGCAGGAAGTATTGGAGTTATGCTCCAAGAAAATACCAACAAAATACCACAGTTTGCATAACTGTTGGATTCGCTTGGCGATAGTGATTATCGATGGCGTTAGCTCTTAGTGAGATATGATTGCTGTGAAGGACCAGTTTTCTGGCACTGTAGGATGCTGTCGAGTTTTGACTGGAAAGATGTTCTAGGTTTGGCTGAGTCTGGAGACAGAAGAAAGTTCTGTCGCTAATGTCAGGCGATAGTGACTATCGCTGGTGATAACTTCCAAATAGATTTTATTGTTGTGAAGCCTGTGTCCATGAGACAAGGTGTGTAGCATGAGAAGCTGTGAGCCAGGAGAGCCCAGCTATTAGCTATGAGTGCCATGATTGAGCACTACCGGCTCAGGTAATGGGGACATGTGAGCGGCAAGTGATGCTGAGAGCCAGTTGTGCCTAGCAATAAGGCCAGTGAGCCGAACTGGAAAGGGGAAGCTGACCCGTGTCTTGTCGTTCACCATGATGGTTGTGACCGTCAGCGTTGATCTGACGATTTGAGCAATGGGAAATAGCTGAACTGTACCCGCATTATGTCTGTCCTACTAGTGTACCTAAATTAATTGGCGTCGTTGGAGCGCATAATGAGACTCTTAGGCCTGGAGCCGGAAAGGCTATAAATGCTCAAAGTTGACCGTCAAGTCTCGGACCTCTGAACGGTGGTGGGACCCTGGTAATCTGGTACACCAAGAATGTGTCCAGAGTGCACGGAACGTTTGGTTACTGAGGCACTCATCTAGGATATATTGAATGGTGCTTAAGTGTGCCTTCTTGTGATATATCTGTTGTGTTAATGCTATGCCTGCAGGAAAGGAATACCGCTTCCCCAGGTATGTGGTAGGGTCGTTATAAATTAGTCAGCCGAAAGATTACCGTTGCCTTATTTTCCACCCTTGTGGTGGATTGTCACTGTGCAAGTGTTGGAGAGCCGAGCGAGAAATAGCAGGTTGCAGCCCTTTGATGTTATGTCGGCCCTCGAAGGCCAGGCGAAGGCTTTTTAATGTTTTCTTGTGTGGCCGGCCTCCGCGCCGATGTCTGTAAACCACTCTTTTTTGGAAGAACATTTGTAAGGCCTTAATGTCGTGACGTTTGTGTATTTTTGTAAACATTTCTGAGATATATTGATATATATTTATAGTGAACATTCGTATGTATTGAGTTCAAGTTAACCCTGAAGCTTCCGCTAGAATACTCTGAGTTAGGATTTGATTAACCTTTGATATTAATATGTAACTCCGTCGACTGTCTGTGAGATATGGTGTGGGGCCCCGGCAAGACCCTCTGTTATATTTCATGTGATGGATGGAGGTGTTACATGATGCACGTCAAGAACATAGAAAACCGCAAAGAGCGTGCAACAGCACACAATTTTGAAGAGCATGCATGTGCACATAAACCACAAAAAGTGTTTATGCACTAGTGTGCGTAGATTCGAAGAGCACACTAGTGTGCAAAGATCCAAAGAGCACACTACTGTGCAAAGAGACAAAGAGTGTTTATGCGCACAATTCCCTTGAACACTGTCTTCGGCGTAGAAGACTCACTCAACTATTATAAAACGAGTGGTGTTCCCATCATCATTGCAAACAATGTACTAAAATATTAACTAATGGATCTTCTCAACCCCCGTAATCTTCAATTACCTTTTGAATTTTCCTAATGAAATCTTGTGGTGTGCTAATTTAAACTATTTGTACATATGGGTTTCTCGAACTAAGATGTTCCAGCTTGACTAATCCCTTATACCTACCACACAATTAAAGCAAAATAACAAAAAAATTGAAATAAATTAGAACCATTCAAGATTAAAGCCAAAAAAAGATTACAGTAAGATAAAATAGATTAGGGAAGATGTAGGAGAGAGAGATGTACAACCCCGTATTCGTTGAGTGGGCCCCTTCCGGCAGATTCAGGGTATTACAGAACATTCAGGCCCAGAAACACCAGATTGGCGAGTGAGGTAGGTTGGCCTACACTCGCCCGGTTCCCAAAGGGGCATTCACGTGAATCAAGGGAAAGGCCATTTAGGCGAGTGCGATCTTCATCACGCATTCGCACCGATCTCGCGCCTCAGCACGCGCGCTGGAGGACATCTCGCCGAGCCAGGCGAGTGGTTTCCCAAGCTAGCTCTTGCCCTTCAAAGAGAGCCTAGGAGGCGAGTACACGGCTCCCCCAGAACTCACTCCTTTAGGCAAGTGGTGCCTTTATGGACCATTCGCCCAGTAGGACCTAGAGGTAAAATTACCTGGATGCCCCCAAAGGTCTGCAAATAGCCTTCCAGGACAGCAGAGTTTGGCAGTTGGCAAACCCAATTGGGCTGCATATAACCATTTGGAATAGTGGAGTTGTGCTATTTATAAGCTGGGATTAGAAATCTACAAATAGGCCCAAGGGGGTACCTCGGAAGGTAGGGTTTTTCTTACTCTCTAATCTTCTAACGCTTCTGAGGTGCCCTTAGCTCAGCATAAGCTAAGGAGAGGAAGCGCTCTAAGATCTTCCGGGTGTGTGGTGGGACCTCCGTGCTGAAGCCTATGTTTGGTTTTGAGTTCTAAGTCTTCAGTCAGTCAAGCTCTCTAGGAGAAGTAAGTGTGTAGTCGCCCTTCCCTAAGGGTTCGAACTCCACAGAAGCTGGTTCTCAGTTTCAACATTTATGGTGCGGTGAGCGTGGAGAGTGACTAGCACCAAAAACCTTAGCGAGCTCAATGACTGGAGGTGAAGGACAAGGATCTGACCGGGACGACTAACGACCTCCCCCTCCACTCGCCACCATTGGGATGTTCGAGGATTTCAGGCAGGAGATGCGGAACCTCGTCATGTTCTCACTCAGAGCTCACGGCTAGTGCTCAACACCTGCCGTCCTAGTGGTCGCCTCCCCAGCTCTGAGCGAGAATAACCCCGTTAGGCAGCCTGGGAAGGAAGCAGCGGATAGGGGTGTGCATGGTGCGGTTTGGTGCGGTTTGGGCCCAAACCTCAACCGCACCGTAAGGGCTCGGTTTTTGCCCGAGCAAAATCACACTGCACCGAAATTATGCGGTGCGGTTTCGGTTTTGCGGTGCGGTTGCGGTTTTGGTGCGATTTTATATGTATTTTACATAAACTACAGGTAAGCATCGCCCCCAGTAGCGTCAAGTTGACCGTTCTATTTATAGAGACAGATTTTCTACTACTACAGATGCACCTTTTTAAAACGGTCATGCTATTTTAGTATTTTATCTCAGATTCCATTGAGTTCATTGAAGTTCATTCCTTTGATTGCTTTTGATGAAGATTTTTCTTTTTCTACATTGTTTTCTCTAGCCTTGATGTCGAACAATACAATTAATTCCACAACATCCATCGAATGTTCTCTTGTGAGTTTATCTCAATCAAACAGTTCTTTGATCAAGTCACTGTTACTACTGTGACACTTGATGAATTCTCAACTCTTATGACAGTATCAAAGTAACCTATTATGGTTTGTTGTATAAAAATCGAGGATGATTATCTATATTATCTACCTCCACCAAGTGTTGATACTGTTGATTCTCCACCTCCACTTCTTCGATGATAATATCATGTATGATCTTAATCTTGCTCTAAGAAAGGGTAAGTGCACATGCATCACTCTTTCTATTTCTCAATTTATCTTCTTTACTGAATATACTTAAATGTAACGTCACATAATTATAAAAAATTAAATACACAAAATATTCGGTGCGGTGCGGTTTTTGCGGTTTTCAAAATCCAAAAACCGCACCGCACCGAACCGCGCTCGGTTTGTAAAAGTTCAAAACCGCACCGCACCTAAACTACGTGGTGCGGTTTAAAAATCGGTGCGGTTTTTGCGGTGCAGGAGGTTTTTGCGGTATGTGGTTTTTCATGCTCACCCCTAGCAGCGGAGGAAGACAGCGAGCAGAATCTCCCAGGGCAAGCCCTATTCCCCGGATCGGTGAGTGCAGGGGTGACTGGCGAGATAGATGCGCGAGATTGTCAGTTTCGCCCGCAAGTGGCGGGAGCCCCGTCTGTGAGTTGGTCGCATCCGCCCCTGTCTTAGAGGGTTTTTGCGAGCCAGAGATGTCCTACTACACCGGAAGGGGGGATCCGATCCAACACATCTAGTGGCTTGAGGATGTGGTTTCGATAAGGCAGATGTCGGATGCCTCTAAGTGCCAGCTCTTCTCCATCACCCTCAAATAAAAAGCGAGGATTGGTTCCAATAGCTGCCGCTAGCTCCATCTACTACTTTGAGGACCTGTGACAAGGGTTCTTATTGTGGTTCTCTACTTCCAAGAAGAGTAAGAAGGATTTGGAGTCCCTGTTTCTCATCAAACAGGGGGTGAACGAGACTCTAAGGAGTTACGTGGATAAGTTCCAAGAGGAGGTCCTCCAGGTGCAAGAGATGTCAGGGCACACCCTCATGGTGGCCTTCACCCTGGAGTTGCAATAGGGGTTCTTCAGGATGAAGCAGGTGCCTCCACTATCGTTTGAGGAGCTGATGGAGAGGGCAGCCTGGGAAGTCGAGGGGGAGGTGCCAAACTCGACGTTTGCTAGGAAGTTAGTTAGATGGGCTGCGGAGGAGGAGGAGCCAAGAGGTGGAAAGGGGCAGGAGGCCAGGAGGGCAGAGCCCAGGCAGAGGGAGCAGCAGCATCATTAGCCGTAGTAGAGGTGGGGCCTCCAGGAGTCGAATAATCGGCTGGGCTGGAGGCAGCAAGACTGGCATGATCAGGACCACCGACGAGGTTTCCACGGAGGGGACAACTGCCAAGGGGAGCAGGGCCAACTCAACCCTCTAGTTGGAGGCAGGGCCAGAGACCTCCTCTCCTCGATCAACATCAGACTATGGTGATAGCTCTAGGGAGGAGAAGGCCGTGAGGAAGAGCAAAGCTGTCCTATTGTGACTTCCACCAGGAGGAAGGGCATGCGACGGCTACCTGCCCAGAATTCCTGGAGATGAGGGGAGCCAGGGGCAGGCCCAATAGTAGTAGTAGTAGCAGCACCACCAGGAGGTGCAGATCGAGGAAGTCCTACTGGGGGAGGATGAGGAAAGGTGTGAGTACCGGGCCAATGTAAGAGGTCGGGGAGGGATCAAGGTTATCCATGGGGGGGGGGGGAGTCGAGGCTTCCCGCAAGGCGAGCCTCCATACCATATATCGCCGGAGCGTCGCCTCCACATCCCTAACCCTACCCCCATATGAGAAGATTACCTTCTCCCGGAAGGACATGCCAGATCATAAGGATCTGTTCTGCAATACGCTGGTCATTCAGGCTATCGTCGAGAACTTTACGGTCTCCCGGATTCTTGTGGATAATGGGAGCTCCGTCAACGTTGTCTTCAAAAAGTCATTCGACACGATGAAAGTGGATCCCAGGAGGGTGTTGACATCGGACATGCCTCTGTTCGGGTTCTCTGGGGAGAGGAAGGAGGTTGAAGGAGGAGTAGGGCTCCATGTTACCTTGGGGGCCAGTCCAGGAACTACATGTTCATCATCGTTGACGCTCCCAGCAGCTACAATGCCATATCGTATGGCCCCTCATCAGCGCCTTCCACTGTGTACCCTCCTCCTTCCACCAATGCCTCAATTTCAATGCTGAGGGCATCCAAGTCGGGGTCTGGGGAGACCCTAAGGTGGCAAGGGAGTTCTACATGACCATGGTCAACTCTATCTCCTGGCAAGGAGGAGCCGGGTAGATGGAGAGGAGGATGGAGGAGCTGTCTGGCCAGGAGGATATGGGAGAAATTGAGGTGATGGAGGTAGAGGAGGAAGAAGTTCGCGCCCATGGGGGAGGGGTAGAGGAAGTTCTGGAGGAGTTGGCCGAGGTGGTGGCCATGGAGGAGGCTGAGGAGTAAGTTCTTGCCCCATGTGAGGTGGCCATTGGTGAGTGGGGAGAGCAGACCCTGTTGGAGGCAGCATAGGAGGTGGTGGAGAAGGTATGGATCAACGGGGGGACTGGGCTCGGAAGACCAAGGGATGATGCTAGAGTGCATCCAGAAGAACATCAACATCTTCGCATGGAGCGTGACGGACATACCAGGGATCGATGTCGATGTGGCTTGCCACTGCCTCAACTTCGATGTTAATTCCCGTCCTATCCGACAGAAGAAGAGGTCCACCACTCACAAGTTGGTCGAGCCCATCTAGGAGGAGGTGGATAAGCTCTTGAAAGCGGGGTTTGTATCGGAGATCCATTATCCACGCTGGGTCTCAATGTGGTGATAGTCAATAAGGGGGACGACTGCTGGAGGATGTGTATCAACTTCTCTCTTTTAAATAAAGCATATTCTAAAGATTGTTACCCCTTGCCTCGAATCGACGCGTTGGTTAACTCAGCCATCAGTTTTTTCTCTAATGAGCTTTTTAGATGTGTTTTCAGGTTATCACCAGATTAGGATGCACCTACCTGACATGAAAGATATCTCCTTCATCATAGGGGAGGGGTGCTATTATTATAAAATTGATGCCCTTCGGGCTATAAAATGCATGGGAGACATACCATAGGATGATGGATCAGTCTTCGTGAGTAGAAGAGAAGGAACCCGGAGGTGTACATAGATGATGTCATGATCAAGAGTTGAGACGTGGACTCCCACCTCCAGGATCTGGAAGTGACCTTCAGCACCCTGCGAAAGTATAAAATGAGGCTGAACCCCTTGAAGTGCGTCTTTGGGGCGAGCAGGGGAAGTTCTTAGGCCATCTCCTTACTACCGCGGGAGTGGAGCCCAACCTTGATAAGGTGAGGGCAATCATGGAGTTGGGGTCGCCTCAGAACGCTAAGGAAGTTCAGTGCCTGGCAAGGAAGCTGATAGGGCTGAGCAGGTTCCTCTCTCGGGCTGGTGAGAAGTGCTCGCCTTTCTTCAAAGTGTTGATAAGGGGCCAAAAGTTTGAGTGGTACGAGGAGTGCGAGAAGGCATTCCAGGCCTTGAAGAAACAGTTGACCCAAGTTCCACTCTCTAGGGGCCGAAGGGGGGAAGATTTATCCCTATACCTTGGGGTTTGGGTCGAGGCCCTGAGCTCCGTCCTGGTCCGGGAAGAGGGCAAGAAGCAGTTGTTGATCTACTATATGAGTAAGGTCATGAGGAAGGTAGAGCTTTGATAACCTATCTTGGAGAAGCTGGCCTTTGCCCTGGTCATCTCGGCCCGAAGGCTCCAACCGGACTTCCAGGTGCACTCTATCCGGGTGGTGACTGACCACCCCCTCCGCAACATCTTTGAGGGGTGGAGCACTCAGGAAGACTTGCAAAGTGGTCCGTGGAATTAAGCGAGTTTGATATTTCTTTTGTTCCCTGCCTCTTGATCAAGGCACAGGCGATGGCCGACTATGTGGTCGAGGTGGCATAGGCCGAGCTCACTCATTCGGTCCCTTGGAGAGTAAAGGTGGATGGCACATCGAGGAGGAACTCCTTGGGCATAGGGGTGATCCTGGAGAGTTCTCAAGGAACAAGGATAGAGCAGACGGTGGTCATACACTTTCCTATTACCAACAACCAAGAAAAATATGAGGTAGTGATCGTAGGGTTGCTGCTTGCCAGGGAGCTGGGGTGCAAGACATGGAGGTACTAATAAACTCCATGGTGGTGTCCTCCCAGATTAACGGTGAGTTAGAAGTAAGGGAGCCAACCCTTCAGTTATACTTGACAAAAGTGAAGGGGGTCATCGACATGTTCAAAACATTCTCTATCAGACATGTGTCGTGGGAAGAAAACAAGCAAGTAGATCAGTTGGACAAGTTCGAAACCCGTGCAGGAGGAGCCATCACCGACCTATTCCATCCTTTCATCGAAGAGGGGGAGCTGATAGAAGTGGATCGATGCCCCCTCCTGGATGGATCCCTTCACAACCTCCTTGTCCACAAGGGAGTTCCCGGAAGACTTGGACAAGAAGCACTTCAAGTATAAGTCAGCATACTACCTGATCCGTGATGAGAAAATGTATCAAAAGACTCTTTCAGGGCTCCTAGCACATTACGTAGCTGAAGAGGATTTCCCAGGATCTTGGATAAAGTTAATTCCGAGGAGTGTGGGAGTCACTATGGGAGCAAAACCCTGGAGGGAAGGATAGTGAGGCAAAGGTACTTCTGGCCGACCCTGGGCCAAGATGCCACCGAGCTCATAAAGAAGTGTGAGAAGTGCCAGCTATTCACCCCTCTCCAACTGCTACTAGCCCAGAGGATCAGAAGCATCATTGCCCCCTGACCCTTCGCTATCTGGGGAATGGATCTTATGGGACCCTTCCCCTAGGCCAGACGGTAGAGAAGATTCTTGCTATTGATGATTGACCGTTTTTCTAAGTGGTTGGAGGTCAAGGCACTCGCCAAGGTGACCTCCCAAGTTATCCGGAACTTCATATGGGGGGAGATTATTTGCTGGCATGGGTTGCCTCAAGCCATTGTCACGGACAATGGGCCATAGTTTGCCAGTATGGAGTTCATCAATTTTTGTGGTCAGCTTGGATCGATCTCCGGTTCGCGTCGATCCACCATCCCAGAAGCAACCGATAGGTGTAGGCAGCGAACAAGATAATTGTGAACTTATTGAAAATTAAGGTGGAGAATCTGAAGGGGAGCTGGGTCGAGTAGCTCCCTTCAGTTCTTTGGGCCTAAGGACCACACCCAACACAGCCACGGGAGAGACCCCCTTCAAGATCTCTCACAGCTGGGAAGCGGTGCTCCCGATAGAGTTCGATTTCTGGACGCCGCGGATAATCGAAGAAGGGGAAGGCAGAGAAGAGTGGAGGGTCGAGAATGAAGACGAGTTGCAGCTCTCCCTGGATATGGTGGAAGAGGTGCACGACTTGTCAGTTATTATGCAAGCGGAGGTCAAGCGGCGGATGGCAAAGTACTTCGACTAGCACGTCAGGATCAAGCAATTCGCAAAGGGGGGCCTGGTCTTGAAGAAGGTCAATGTTGTTGGAAGTTCGACAGCCGACGACAAGTTGAATCCAAATTTGGAGGGTCCCTATGTAATTAAAGAGGTGCTAAAGTCGGGGGGGTTACCATCTCCAGAATGTGAAAGGGGAACACCTCAGTCATGTCTGGAGCGTAGATGAATTGAAGCGCTTCTACCCATGAAAATAATAAGTCAATCTCTTTTTTGCATTCTTACTTATTGATGGTTCGCTTGCTCAACAGGGGGAATATGGATGGTGGTTGGCCAAAAAAAATGAAATTCTGGTTAATGCTCAACACCCGCCGTCAGGCTCTCACATAGTTGATTGGGCCGGTGGTAGCGTCCGATGGATGGCCAAAGAGATAAATCCGGTTGATGCTCAACACACGCTGTCAGGCTCTCACCTAGCTGATTGGGCCGGTGGTAGTGCCTGGTGGATGGCCAAAGAGATAAGTCTTGTTGATGCTCAATACCCGTTGTCAGGCTCTCACCTAGTTGATTGGGTTGATGGTAGCGCACGGTGGTTGGCCAAAGAGATAAGTCTGGTTGATGCTCAATGCCCGCCGTCAGGCTCTCACCAAGCTGATTGGGTCGTTGGTAACGTCCGATGGCTGGCCAAAGTGATATGTCTGGTTGATGCTCAACATCCGCTGTAAGGCTCTCACTAGCTGATTGGACCGGTGGTAGTGCCCGGTGATTGTTCGAAAAGGAAAACTTGGCTGATGTTAACCGTCCGCCGTCAGGCTCTCACCTAGATGACTGGGATATTGGGTCCTCGGTGGGCATTGTGAAAAGATGTGAAGCTAGGCCCGAAGTTGCTCCCACTATCAGGCTCTCATCTAGCAGACAGGGTTGTTGGGTCCTCGGTGGGCTTGGTGAAAAGCTTTGAAGCTAGGCCCAGAGTTGCTCCTATTGTCAATCTTTCATCTAGCTGACAGGGCTGTTTGGTCCTCGGTAGGCATGGTGAAAAGCTTTGAAGCTAGGTCCGGAATCGTCTCCACTATCAGGCTCTCACCTAGCTGACAAGTCTGGAAGATCCTTTTTCGAATATTGGAGTTTTTGAAGAACCCTCAGGGATCTCGCCCTCGGGGATCTCGCCATCGGGGATCTAGCCATCAGGAATCTCGTCGTCAGGGATCTCGCTAGTCACTAAAAGGCATTCAAGAATAAGCCTGAGGCAAAGTGTCATGGGCAGGACAGTCTACAAGCAAATGCGAATGCTCGAAAGAAGATCTCACAAGTCACTCACTCAAGGCGCGGGTGAGCCAATATGGCGAGAATGACACTAGAACTAAAATCTGAAACAAAACTCTCTAAGTCAAATGTCATCAGCACGTGTGAGCCCTTGTGGCGAGAGCAGCGCAAGGTCCTGTTCTAAGCGGCGAAGTTCTAGAAGTCGAACACTATAAGCACGCGTGAGCAAATGGGGCGAGAACGAAGTGAGATCTAGTCATATATATCAAGATAGCAAAATGAAGTCTACGGGTTGACAATGCGAAAAGTTGACCTATGGTCTCGCGAGATGTCTCGACCATGGGCTGCCTAAGTTACGCGAGTAGAGTGCATTTTCGCATGACAGATCATTCAAAGTTAGAAAAGATAAAGAGATAGGGAAAAATGGTTCACAACAAAAAATCTTTTTTTCATTCATTCATCAAATTTTTACATCTCGCACAAAAAAAGGAGCAAGGCCCAAAAGGAAAATACAAAATATAAAAGCGATAACTTCATGACGATGATGTCGACTGCTCGCTCTCACTAGAGATGTAATCAGCGCTGTCTACGGGTTTGGGGATGGGAAGGAAGAGCTCCAGGACAAAGATCTCGACGGTCACCTTCTCGCCCCCGCCCTTCCGGAATCCGACTCTCTACATCATCTGGAGCGAGTGTCTTATTGCCGCGATGGAATTTTCCTGCATCATCAGCTCCAACTCATGCTACGTATACAATAGAGCCTTCTTCTCGGCTGGGGGAGGGGGAATCAGTGAGCCGATCCACTACTTGTTCTAGGCCTTCAGCCTCCAGTTCTCCTCCTCAAGTTGGGCTATGTGCGCGTCCTTCTTGGCAATAGTCGCGGCATCTTGCAAGGTAATCAACATTAAAGCGAGAAAGGCGTTCAGCGAATAAACAGGATGTGAGAAAGCTTACCACTCCGCCTACTCGCACGGTGAGATAATTCTTGGCAACGGCGAGCTTCTCCTTCAGTGTTGCCACTTCTTTGGAGAGTGTCGATCGTGTGTCGCTGATATCCGCCACCTGCCATGACAGGAGAATACCGTGGCGAGCCAACTTGTGGGGAAGCTCGATGGCATGAAGTTGGTCATGCAGTCTCTCATATGTTAATGACTACATGCGGGCGTCGTCGTAGTAGGCGGCGCTGTCCCGCCCATATCGCCCAAAGGTGAGTGAGTAGGCATGGCCAGAAATAGTTTTTCCCTCTTGTCATGAGGGGAGTATGGTGGAGACATGGGTCCTGTTGACCTCCCGGTCCCAAATCAGCAAGGGGTCTCCCGCGTCATCCAGATACTTCTCGCCCAGGCCAAAGTTTCTATGGCCCCTAGGCTCCGGTTTCTCTATCGCCGCCGAGGTCCCGCCGATCTCTCCAGTCTTCTTCCCAGCAGTCTCTCCAGAAACCGAGACACACGCGGGAGGGTCGTAGATGACCACCTTGCCTTTGGCAGGATCAACGATTGTGGGCTTCTTAGGGGCGGTGGGGGAGGAAGTGTCTTGGGCTTCCGCTTTTGACTGCCTGATTTCGGCAGCAACTTCGGCTCGCTCGCCGTGGCGGCGCCTCCTCGCGTGCCTTCTCGGAGGCGAGTGTTGTGCTGCCCAGGAATTGTTGGTTGAGGGGAAGATCTCGCGCCCCTGCACAATGCGTCATAGATTAGCAAAATTACATTTTCTTAAAAAGTAATAGATGGCGAGAACTATCTTCCCCGGCGAGTACAGGAAGGAGCGAGTCGACGTTCCTTCTCAGGTAGGGAATGCAGAAATCCTTTCCAAAAAGGAATTGATGGAGCTTTGATTCGTGGCCGCCAAGAGATGGAGGGCGATAGGCTGACTCTTCCTGCTGGATCAGTGAGAGGGGGAGGTTGTCGAAATCCCTGAAGATAAAAACGAATTTCCAAATCACATGATGGTTTTTGTTGGCGAGATCTTTGGTTTTGAGGTTGTTGCCGGAGAAGAACATGATCTCGTCCCTCTTGGCGCAGAAGTTGAACAGCTTGTGGAAGACGAGAAGACTGGACTCCATCCGCTCCTCCCGCAAAGTAGAAAGCGAATGCAACTAGCAAGGCGATGGAGTTGGGGTTGAGCTGCGCGGGAACTATGACAAAGTAGCGCGGGGCCTGGCAGACTTCTGACCAGATGGGTTGGTGCAATCCTACCTCAAAGTGTTCAGTAGGGATGACGAGTTCGTATGGCGAGAAGTGTTTGATTGATTCATCCTTCCCTGGGTGTCGCGCAGTGAAGCCCATCGGGACATAGAGGTTGTTGAGTGAATGGTACTCTTATTCGGACAAATTGCAATTCATGAATGGGTAGTCAACGAATGTGGCTGCGCACTTGGTTCTACCATCGACATCTCCTGTCATCTCGCGAGAGTTGGGAAAGCTTAGAAGTGCGAGTGCAAAGGAAGGGAAAAATAAGAGAAAGTGTTGGAAGCTATTAAAGCGGTGGTTAATGCGGTAGGTGAGTGGTCTATTTATATAAAATTTTGGGCGGGAAAGGATCCGGTATAGGAAAGTGCGGATAGCCAATTCTTAAGATCCATCCCAAGACTCTGTTGAGATCTCACACTACATCACTCGTCACCGAGATATAGTTAAATGTTGCTAAGGTCTAGATAAGTTCATAAACAAAACATGCGCGAGAACACAGAAAGAATAAATGGCGAGAATGATTAAATGAAGGAAAAATAATAATACAATCATCGTCCATCAGCATTCGGCACAAAGCCATAAATTATTACAGAGATAAAAAGAAGAAGGGCAAGAAGGCGAGAGCCGGTAGGCTCGCCTGGGGCCATTACCACAGTCCCCGACCTCCCCTTCCTGCCCTAGGCATCATGCACGACCACTGTAGTGTGCGAAAAGTTTGTAGCTCCTACTAAGCAAGGCGCAGTTTATCTTCTGCTCACGCAACGTGGATTCCGAGGAAGTCCCTCCCGCCACCAACATCTCTCCCCAGCTCAGCGATTAGTTATGCGTAGTTGTTTTCTAAGCAGAGCATCCACTCCTTGATAGACTTGTGGTTCTCACTGTACAACCCCGTATTCGCAGAGTAGGGTCCTTTCGGCAAGCGTAGAGCCAGTTTTAAGTTAATAAGCTTTTTAGAGATTTTGGACTCTTGGTGGCCAATTTTGGCTTGGACTTGGAAATATACTAGTAGGGGGATGAAATATTTTTCTCCCCCCCCCCCCGGCCCCCTCGGGGGGTCACCAGGTCGTCGAGCTCCCCAGGCCGCCGAGCTCCCCAGGCCGCCGAGCTCCCCAGGCCGCCGAGCTCCCCAGGCCGCCGAGCTCCCCAGGCCGCCGAGCTCCCCAGGCCGCCGAGCTCCCCAGGCCGCCGAGCTCCCCAGTCCGCCGAGCTCCCCAGGCCGCCGAGCTCCCCAGTCCGCCGAGCTCCTCAGGCCGCCGAGCTCCCCAGTCCGCCGAGCTCAAGGCCAATTGGTCGTAGGGGCATTTCGGTCATTTTATCCCCAGGACTTGGAAAAACTATAAATAGACCCCCTTGGGTACCTTTGGAGGGGCATTGGCTTTTGGCTTCCTCCTCCCTAGCTTTTCTCTTGGTAGAGTTGAGAGAACTCTCCAAGGTACCCAGCTCTCATTGGTAAGGGAGGGGAAGTGTTCTTGTGACCTTCCGGGTGTGTGGTGGGACCTCCGCGCTAGAGCTGAGGGTCTGTTCCTAGTTTCCCAAGTCTTCGGCCCGTGACATTCTTCCAAGTGTAGTAGGTGTGAGGTCACCCCTTCCCCAAGGGTCGGACTCCACAGAGACCAAGTTTTTGGTTTCAACATTTTGGTGCGGTGAGCGTGGAGAGTGACAAGCACAGAAGATCTCGGGAGAGTGTCATGGCTGGAGATCAGGGAGGTAGTGATGACCTTGGCGGTCTCCCCAACCCAGGACCCTTCGTAAGAAGGGAAGAGTTCATGGCTTCCATCTCTGGCATCATGGAGATGTTGCGAAGCATTGCTCCTCGGGCTGGCAGCTCAGCTCCCACCCCCCAGGGACCGGCTCCCGGGGATCTCAGTGAGCTGCCACCCAGAGATCTAAGCGAGATCACCCCAGCAGGGGGAGAAGGAAGTGCCCCAGGGAGGCGACGTGGGAAGGAGAGGATGGGAGAGGGGGTCGAGCGAGACCTCCCCGGCCGGGAGCTGTTCCCCAGCCCGTCGAGTGCTCGCCCCCCAGGCGAGCAGGTCACGCGAGTGGAGGTGGCCAGAGCTCCCCTTAGGGGGTCACCCTTTAGTGAGTTGATCATCTCAGCTCCCGTTCCCGAGGGGTTCAGAGAGTCAGACATGGCTTACTATACTGGGAAGGATGACCCCGTCCAGCACCTGCAGTGGTTCGAGGATGCCGTCTCCATCAGGCCAATGACGGACGCCTTCAAGTGTCGTCTATTTGCGATCACCTTGAAAGATAAGGCGAGGGACTGGTTCCATCAACTCCCTCCAAGGTCCATCTTCGGGCTCGAAGACTTGAGCCGGAGCTTTCAACTTCGCTTCTCCACCTCCAAGAAGAGGAAGAAAGGTCCTGAGTCCCTCTTCCTGATAAAGCAAAGGGCTGAGGAGTCGCTGGCCCACTACATTGACAGGTTCCAGGAGGAGGTCCTTGACATCCAAGAGGTGCCAGGGTATGCCCTCCAGATGGCATTTACGGTGGGGTTGCGCGAAGGGTTCTTCAAGATGAGCTTGACCCGGAAGACCCCCCTTTCCTTCGAGGAGCTGATGGAAAGGGCGGCAGAGGAGATAGCCATGGAGGCAGCCAACCCGGCCTTCGTGAAGAAGTTGTCAAAGTTGACAGAGGTGGAGTCAAAAGAGCAAGGTGGCTCAAGGTATCAAGAAGGAAGAAGGAGAGAGGAGCCGAGAACTCAGGGGTTCCAAGGACAGGAGGGTCCGGAGCTAGGTTGGAGGCACCAGGGAGGACCTGCCCAGGGTCCAGGAAGAGCTCTCATCCAGGGTGGGGGGGACTTTCAAGGAGGCCAAGGAAGATACAACTTCCAAAGGTAAGCCCCTAGACAGCTCCTACCCCCACCACAGCAAGCGATGGCGATCGGTCGAAGGGAGATGAGGAACCGCACGGGAAGAGGAAGAGTAAGAGTAGAGTTACCCTACTGTGAGTTTAACCAGGAGGAGGGCCATGCAACAACTACTTGCCTCGAGTTCCAGGAATTGAGAAGGACAAGAGCTCCGGCACCACAACCGCAAGATCCGGTACAGATTGAAGAAGTCCAGCCCGAGACAGCAAGGGAGAGGTGTGAGGATCGGGTCGACGTGGGAACACGAGGGAAGATATGAGCGACTCACGGTGAAGTGGAGATCGTGCCCGGGTCCTCTGAAGAAGCCTCGCCCCAGTAGAGTCATGTACTTTTCTTATGATGTAATGAGTCCATCCCCCGACCGATAGAGTCGGGGGGGTCATGTAACCCATCACTTTTTTCCCCATTTGAGGATGTTGAATTTTGGCAGAGTTCAGGTAACATGCCCCGTCCCCAAGTCCCTTAGCTCCGAGATGATTCCGCTGCCAGGCTCTCACTAGCTGGTGGGGTTCAGGTTGATCTCTCGTGGGAGCTAAGTCCTTTGCTCCGAGATGATTCCGCTGCCAGGCTCTCACTAGCTGGTGGGTTCAGATTGATCTCTCGTGGGAGACAAGACCCTTAGCTCCGGGATGATTCCGCTGACCAGGCTCTCACTAGCTGGCAGGGCAGGTTGATCTCTCGTGGAGGCTAAGTATTTTTGCTCCGGGATGATTCCGCTGTCAGGCTCTCACTAGCTGGTGGGTTCAGGTTGATCTCTCGTGGGAGCTAAGTCCTTTTGCTCCGAGATGATTCCGCTGCCAGGCTCTCACTAGCTGGTGGGTTCAGGTTGATCTCTCGTGGGAGCTAAGTCCTTTTGCTCCGAGATGATTCCGCTGTCAGGCTCTCACTAGCTGGTGGGTTCAGGTTGATCTCTGGTGGGAGCTAAGTCATTTTGCTCCGAGATGATTCCGCTGTCAGGCTCTCACTAACTGGTGGGTTCAGGTTGATCTCTCGTGGGAGCCAAGACCCTTAGCTCCGAGATGATTCCGCTGCCAGGCTCTCACTAGCTGGTGGGTTCAGGTTGATCTCTCGTGGGAGCTAAGTCCTTTTTCTCCGAGATGATTCCGCTGCCAGGCTCTCACTAGCTGGTGGGTTCAGGTTGATCTCTCGTGGGAGCTAAGTCCTTTTGCTTCGAGATGATTCCGCTGTCAGGCTCTCACTAGCTGGTGGGTTCAGGTTGATCTCTCGTGGGAGCTAAGTCCTTTTGCTCCGAGATGATTCCGCTGCCAGGCTCTCACTAGCTGGTGGGTTCAGGTTGATCTCTCGTGGGAGCCAAGACCCTTAGCTCCGGGATGATTTCGCTGACCAGGCTCTCACTAGCTGGCAGGGCAGGTTGATCTCTCGTGGAGGCTAAGTATTTTTGCTCCGGGATGATTCCGCTGCCAGGCTCTCACTAGCTGGTGGGTTCAGGTTGATCTCTCGTGGGAGCTAAGTCCTTTTGCTCCGGGATGATTCCGCTGCCAGGCTCTCACTAGCTGGTGGGTTCAGGTTGATCTCTCGTGGGAGCTAAGTCCTTTTGCTCCGAGATGATTCCGCTGTCAGGCTCTCACTAGCTGGTGGGTTCAGGTTGATCTCTCGTGGGAGCTAAGTCCTTTTGCTCCGAGATGATTCTGCTGTCAGGCTCTCACTAGCTAGTGGGTTCAGGTTGATCTCTCGTGGGAGCCAAGACCCTTAGCTCCGGGATGATTCCACTGACCAGGCTCTCACTAGCTGGTAGGGCAGGTTGATCTCTCGTGGAGGCTAAGTATTTTAGCTCCGGGATGATTCCGCTGACCAGGCTCTTACTAGCTGGCAGGGCAGGTCGATCTCTCATGGAGGCTAAGTCTTTTAGCTCCGGGATGATTCCGCTGACCAGGCTCTCACTAGCTGGCAGGGCAGGTTGATCTCTCATGGAGGCTAAGTCTTTTAGCTCCGAGATGATTCCGCTGACCAGGCTCTCACTAGCTGGCAGGGCAGGTTGATCTCTCGTAGAGGCTAAGTATTTTAGCTCCGGGGTGATTCCGCTGACCAGGCTCTCACTAGCTGGCAGGGTAGGTTGATCTCTCGTGGAGGCTAAGTCTTTTAGCTCCGGGATGATTCCGCTGACCAAGCTCTCACTAGCTGGCAGGGCAGGTTGATCTCTCGTGGAGGCTAAGTCTTTTAGCTCCGGGATGATTCCGCTGACCAGGCTCTCACTAGCTGGCAGGGCAGGTTGATCTCTCATGGAGGCTAAGTCTTTTAGCTCCGGGATGATTCCGCTGACCAGGCTCTCACTAGCTGGCAGGGCAGGTTGATCTCTCGTAGAGGCTAAGTATTTTAGCTCCGGGGTGATTCCGCTGACCAGGCTCTCACTAGCTGGCAGGGCAGGTTGATCTCTGGTGGAGGCTAAGTCTTTTGGCTCCGGGATGATTCCGCTGACCAGGCTCTCACTAGCTGGCAGGGCAGGTTGATCTCTCGTGGAGGCTAATTCTTTTAGCTCCGGGATGATTCTGCGGACCAGGCTCTCACTAGCTGGCAAGACAGGTTGACCCCTCGGGAGGCTAAGTGTTTTCACCCCGAGGCTGTCTCGTCACCCAGGCTCCCATTAGCTGGCATGACAGGTTGACCCCTCGGGAGGTTAAGTGTTTTCACCCCGAGGCTGTCTCGTCACCCAGGCTCCCATTAGCTGGCACGACAGGTTGACCCCTCGGGAGGCTATGTGTTTTCACCCCGAGGCTGTCTCGTCACCCAGGCTCCCATTAGCTGGCATGACAGGTTGACCCCTCGGGAGGCTAAGTATTTTAACCCTGAGGCTGTCTCGTCACCCAGGCTCCCATTAGCTGGCATGACAGGTTGACCCCTCGAGAGGCTAAGTGTTTTCACCCCGAGGCTGCCTCGTCACCCAGGCTCCCATTAGCTGGCATGACAGGCTGACTCAACGAATACGTTGGGTTGGATGTTTCTTTCCGAGCTTGTGCCAACCTCGAAAAGAGCGGGGATTATGTACATCCCCGTATTCGCAGAGTAGGGTCCTTTCGGCAGGCGCAGAGCCAGTTTTAAGTTAATAAGCTTTTTAGAGATTTTGGACTCTTGGTGGCCAATTTTGGCTTGGACTTGGAAATATACTAGTAGGGGGATGAACTATTTTTCTCCCCCCCCCCCAGCCCCCTCGGGGGGTCACCAGGTCGTCGAGCTCCCCAGGCTGCCGAGCTCCCTAGGCCGCCGAGCTCCCCAGGCCGCCGAGCTCCCCAGTCCGCCGAGCTCCCCAGGCCGCCGAGCTCTCCAGGCCGCCGAGCTCCCCAGGCCGCCGAGCTCCCCAGGCCGCCGAGCTCCCCAGTCCGCCGAGCTTCCCAGTCCGCCGAGCTCCCCAGTCCGCCGAGCTCCCCAGGCCGCCGAGCTCCCCAGTCCGCCGAGCTCAAGGTCAATTGGTCGTAGGGGCATTTCGGTCATTTTATCCCCAGGACTTGGAAAAACTATAAATAGACCCCCTTGGGTACCTTTGGAGGGGCATTGGCTTTTGGCTTCCTCCTCCCTAGCTTTTCTCTTGGTAGAGTTGAGAGAACTCTCCAAGGTACCCAGCTCTCATTGGTAAGGGAGGGGAAGTGTTCTTGTGACCTTCCGGGTGTGTGGTGGGACCTCCGCGCTAGAGCCGAGGGTCTGTTCCTAGTTTCCCAAGTCTTCAGCCCGTGACATTCTTCCAAGTGTAGTAGGTGTGAGGTCACCCCTTCTCCAAGGGTCGGACTCCACAGAGACCAAGTTTTTGGTTTCAACACTCACGAACCTGGTTGTAGAGCTCGCGCAGCATCAGGGAATGCTTCCATAAAATCTCGGTCGTCGGCCGCTTCAGCGCCTCAGCATCCTTTGGATTTCCTAGAAAGGTGGCGATGGAGTCAGACGAGGGAGGAGGAGAGAACTCCTCTTCATCAATGTCGACATCAGTCGATGAGATCTCGCGGTAAATTACAATGGATGGTGTTAGATACACGTGATCCTCATTCCTCTTTGAAGGCGAGTGTGATTGGTTACCTGGCCTAGAGTCCGCCTCCTTGCCCGAATGTCGGCGATAATTGTTGGGCCTCCCCTCGAAGGGAGTGTCGAAGGAGTATGTGCCTTCCCGAGCCCGGGGCGCATAACTGGCGGGTCAGCAGCGAGAACGTCATCCTGAGAAATGAGGTTGGGCATGACATTCGCTAGAGGAAGTTGGCCCGAGGCACGATCCGTAGGTGTCAGGCGAGTAGGGTATTTGGGCACTGTAACACCCAGTCCCGTGGTCCCAAAGGTAGGAGCTGCAAGAAACAAAGGTAAGCAATGAAAGTCTTGTGTTCAAGGCTAGCTAAACACCTAGAGGGGGGGTGAATAGGTTTTTGTCTCTATTTCATTCTTCTTTCTTATTAGCCGATTTTTGTGCTTAGTGATTAGGTTAGTTTTAGCTTTCAAGAACAATCACAGACAACACAGTAATTTTATAGTGGTTCCCCAATTTTGGCTATGTCCACTGTCCCTCTGCGCCTTTCTAATAGTGTGTTAGACTAGGCTCATCCCCCAAAACTCGGCTCTTTAAGAGCTTACAAAATAGATCCCGCAGGACCTCATAGGTCACACAGACCTACCACTTAGGCACTAAGCCAAGCAAAAAGTCACAAAGACCTTTCACTCGGCACTAAGCCAAACCACAGGTCACGAAGACCTTAGCCTTTATAACAGAGGCTTACAACTTCAGACTCATAAAGAATTTATACAGAAGAAATAAAATGTGATTTGATTAGACACCAGAGCAAGAACTCTGTGTCTACTTCTTCCTGGACTGAGCAGATATCAGCCCAAGCTTTTGTTGTTGAAGACAATGAAGTCGGCAGTTGAATCTTTCTTCAAATAGTTATCGTTTCTTTGCATAGCTTGTAGATCGGCTTCCTCATCTCTTTCCTCTGCTAAGTTTTTTGTGCAGAACAGCTTATTCAGGCTCGATAAGAAAGGAGAGGAAGAAGATGAAGTTCGACCGCACTTTCATTTTCAAAAAACCTAGACAAGGATTCGATTGTTTTGCTCTTGCCGATTTGCTCCTTTTTATTCTTTGATGGCCAATCGAGCAGTGGGCCCACCACCAGGATTGATGGCTGAGATTTAGCCATACAACACATTCTTTCCATTTACTCTTGATTCAACGGCTCTTTATTGTGTGTGGGCCCCAACACTTAAAGACAAAAAATATATCTTTCCAAGTGCAGAGGATGATGACAGCTGGCCGCCAGCGCCTCTGGCAGCATTCCCGCAACATTTGAATTTTGGTTGACTTTTTGACTTTGCTGATGTCAGCATGACTCAGCATCTGTGGGCTTAGAAAAAATTCAAGCATTAGAAGCGAAGGCATTGAGTGAATGACCATCACTCCGCGCCAAAAGACTTGGACAAAAATTCTGTCACTAGGCATTGAGTGAGTAAGCACCACTCAACACCAAAACACTTAGAAAGTAGTTCGACGAACTCAGAAATCAGTTCCGCGAACTCAAAGCTCAGCTCGACGAAAAGTGAAAGCTCAGTTCGACGAACTCAGAGCTCAGCTCGACGAACTCAGAAAGCTCAGTTCGACGAACTTAGAGCTCAGTTTGACGAAAAGTGAAAGCTCAGTTCGACGAACTCAGAGATCAGTTCGATGAAAGTAAAAGCAATCAATGAATTTTGACTTAGCCAAATTTTTTGAGCCTTGGCGTTGAGAGAGTAAGCTCCACTCAATGCCAAACTACTTAACAAAATTTCTCTGTTATCTGGCGTTGAGTGAGTAAGCTACACTCAATGCTTTTGGACTTAACCAAATATCTGTGTCTGAAAACACATAAGCAAGGATACAGTCAATGTTATTGCTCCATGGCGTTTAGTGAGTAAGCTACACTCAATGCCTTGCTGCTTAGACAGATTTTGTCATGACGTTGAGTGAGTAAGCTACACTAAACACTAGTGGACTTAGTTAAAATTTTGCCCAATTTTTTCTGTGGCATTAAAAGGTACAGCAACACTCAACGCTAAAAAGTTGTATAATGTTGAGTGAGTAGAACACACTCAATGCTTGTGGACTTTGCCACATTTTCTCAAGACTTTGACTGACTCAGCCAGACTCACAGCTTTTTGTTGTATGGCGTTGAGTGAGTAGACTACACTCAACTCATGTGTACTTAGCCATATTTTTGGCTATCTACCAGTTAGGCTAAGATAGACTCAGCGCTATTTGTTATATAACATTGAGAGAGCTCTACTCACTCAATGTTTGTGGACTTAGGCAAATTTTCAACTAGATAATATTGATTCCTTACCTCTGGCGTTAAGTGAGATTACTCCACTCAACGTTTGTGGACTTTGTGGATTTTTGTTATGTCCATCAGCCAATTGTTGTGTCCACTTGTCCAATCAATGTGATATTGACTAACCTGCACTCATGACCTCAAATCAAATACAGTTGATGTGTGTGACATTGACCTGTTTGACTTCTCACAAATCAGGGACATTAGGAATAATGGACCCAACAATCTCCCCCTATTTGAAGAAGTCAAAACCCTTATCCAAATTGTTTTCTTTCCTTGGTCAATGACACACACAACTTATACAACAAAATAAATATTTAATTCTGACATAACAACATAAGGAAGTATACCTCATTTCCTGCTTGTATGGTGAGCATCACCTACTCCCCCTGTTTTGTTGCAAGGTGTTTGTCCTTGAGTGCCTTGATCACTTTCTCCCCGGTATGGGAACAACTCTTTCTCCTCGTGGGTTTGTTGCATGATTGTGATCATCTCCTTTTCCCTTAGTTGCCACATGTCCTTCTCTGGATGACTGGATATGTCCTTCTCTCCCCCTTGCCATCTCTCCCCCTTGTTATGACCTTCTCTCCCCCTTTTTGACTTTTGCAGAATAGGCAGATAGGGGCTGGTCCTTCCAGAGTAACTTACTCCCCCTCAATAGAAGCATCAGCTAACTGATACTACTGGGGAGTCTTTATCTACAGCAAGAGGAACAATACCTGCACCACAAAAAATGCAAAAGGGAGTGTCTGAAGCTAGGCCAAGTTCAACATACCCAACTCAAATTTGAAAGTGTTGAACTTTGCTTCATCTAATGGCTTAGTGAAGATATCAGTCACTTGCTTGTCTGAGGGGACAAACTCAAGACTGATGTCTTCCTTCTCCACATGCTCCCTAATAAAATGATATCTAATTTCTATGTGCTTAGTCCTGCTATGTAAGACAGGATTCCTAGCAAAAGATATAACACTTATAGAATCACAGTATAGAGGAGTTCTACTTACCTGAAGGTTGTAATCCTGGAGCTGATGTTGGATCCATAGTAGCTGAGCACAACAGTTGTCTACTGATATGTACTTTTACTCATTAGTGGATATAGCCACACTAATTTGCTTCTTGTTGCTCCAAGATACTAGCATTCTTCCTAAGAACTGACAGGTTCTAGTAGTGCTTTTCCTGTCTTATTTGCAGCCTGTAAAATCTGCATCTGAAAATCCTATTAGATCAAATTCCCTATTTCTAGGGTACCATAGACCAAGATGTGGTGTGCCCTTAAGATACCTCAAGATTCTCTTTGCAGCAGAGTAATGAGATTCTTTAGGGCAGACATGATACCTAATACAGACACATATAACATACATGATGTCAGGCCTACTAGCAGTCAGGTATAGAAGGGAGCCAATTATCCCTCTATACAAAGACTCATCAATAGGTTTCTCTGCCTCATCTTTGCCTATAGGCATACTTGACCCCATAGGAGTTCTCATGGTGGAGGCATTTCCATACCATAATTTTTGATTAGCTCCCTAGTGAACTTGGACTGGGATATGAACAAGCCATCATCAGTATGTCTTACTTGGAGTCCCAATAAGAACTTGAGCTCACTCATACTACTCATTTCAAACTTTCCTTGCATAAGTTTATGTTGGGTATTGTATCCACAATTACCTGGATTTGACCATGTACTCACTCGCTGGACTGGACCATGTACTCAGGCGCTGTTTGAACCGAAATTAGGGTTTCGTCTTGTGGGTCCCACAACGGTCATAAAGGAGTATTCTACAGTATAAATACTCTCCTATTTTGAACGTAAGAAGTAGCGAAGAAAATGAATAAGTCGGCCGCCTCGCGTGACCTAGCTAATCGCGGAATCTCTTCCGCCGCCGTCGTCGCTCGAGAGGTTGTTGACGTCGTTGGTCTTGGATTCTTCTTGATCTCCCGGCGATAGAAATTTAGCCAAGCAATGCGTCTCACGTTTCTTTCTTGAGATCCTTTATCTCTTGGTTTGTTGAACGGGAATACCTTCCCCTTCCGAATCGATTGAGACGATTGATCCAAATAAGATCGTTGGTAGACCTTGCTAGCTTTATTACGAAGTTTGGATCTCAAAAGCATCGCCGTCGCAATCCTTGCCGCCGCCGATCTCGGGGAGATCCTCTCCAAGAGAGTGCTTAGGTCGTGGACTCTTCATCTTCTTCAAGAACGCTTCATCGAACGAAGAGGGACACCGAGCGCTCCAAACGTAGTTTGTATTTTGTACATTCTATTTTTACTTTTGTTTGTAAAGGAACTTTGGTTCCTCATTGTAAGGGTTGGGTGCAACCCGTGGTGGAGGAGTAGTGACTCCTTCGGGTGGAAGGGTTTCTTCCATAGTGTGAGGATTGGTTTTCAATCCGGTTGGTGAAGTGACCGAGTCGTCCCTTGTTGGGAGATAGGTCGAAGGGGGAGAGTGGACGTACCCAAATCGGGGAACCACTATAACTGCTTGTGTGTTTCTGTGTTGTGCTTGTTTTGTTTTTTTTGCAAGTTTATTTCTAATTCCGCAAAAAGACTACAAATCACTTACCCCCCCCCCCATAGGTGAAGGTAGTTGACACTAGAGTGACTTTCAGTTTAGCAAACTTTTTACAAGGGTTGTCATCAGTAGATCCAAAGATAATGTCATCGACATATATCTGGACTAGGATAAGCTTGTCTTTTGATTCCCTTAAGAATAAGTCTTATCTATCTTCCCCCTTGAGAATTTGTTCTCAATGAGGAAGCTGGAGAAGGTTTCATACCAAGCCCTAGGGGCTTGCTTTAGCCCATATAGAGCTTTCCTAAGCTTATAAACAAACTTTGGAGAGTTAGGATCTACAAAACCATGTGGCTGATCCACATATACTTCCTCTTTTAGGTCCCCATTCAGGAATGCTGACTTAACATCCATTTGGTAGACTCTGAATCCCTGATAGGTAGAAAATACAAGGAATATCCTTATTGCTTCCAATCTGGCTACTGGGGCAAAGGTCTGGTCAAAGTCTATGCCTTCTTCTTGTCTGTAGCTTTTATCCACCAGTCTAGCCTTATTCTTAACAATAATGCCATCTTGATCCAACTTGTTCCTGTAGATCCACTTGGTCCCTATGATATTTTGTCCTTGTGGTATGGGAAACAACTTCCAGACCTTACATCTCTTAAATTGGTCCAGTTCTTCTTTCATTGCTCCAATCCAGAACTGGTCCTTGATTGCTTCTTCAAACTTCTTAGGCTCTGCTTGAGACAGAAAACTTGAGTAGAGAGCTGTATCCATGCTCCTTCTTCTGGTCTGGACTCCATGATTTTCATTACCAATGATTTGGTGTGCTAGATGGTCCCTTAGATGTCAGGTAGCTGGAGGCAATCTAATTATAGCTTGCTGATCTTCAAGGTTTTCAGCTAGCTGGTCTTCAATTTCTTCAGGTATATCTTGCCCTTCTCTTGGAATGGACAACCCATCATCATTATCTTGGACTGTGGGGGTAGCTTCCTTGATGGTCAGCTTGTCCATCATCTGCTCTGTACCTGCAATACTATAAGAGGAGGAGCTAGACAGCTCACTGTTAACCATTTAGGATTTATCAAAAACAACATGCATTGACTCTTCTATAACTTGGCTAGTTAAATTATAGATTCTATATGTCTTACTATGAGTGTTGTACCCAATAAAGATCCCTTCATGGGACTTGACAACAAACTTAGTTAAATGGACTTTTCCATTGTTGAGCACATAACACTTGCAACCAAAGATCATGAAATAACTCAGGTTTGGTTTTCTGCCCTTCAAGATATCATAGGGAGTCTTCTTGTGGCTCTTTGTGATAGAAGCCCTATTAAGGACATAGCATGCAGTGTTAACTGTCTCAGCCCAGAAGTATTCTTGGAGAGATGAGTCACTTTACAAGATTCTACCAGCCTCTATGAGAGTCGTATTTTTCCTATCAGCAATTCCATTTTGCTGGGGTGTTCTAGGAGAGGAGAATTCTTGATGAATCACTTGCTCTTCACAGAACCTTGTCATGCACTCAGACTGAAACTCAGTCTCATGGTCACTTCTGATTTTGACCACAATGTTGTTGAATTCATTCTGAATTTTCTTGACAAATGTCTGGAAGACATCAGGGGTTTTAGATTTTTTCCTTAGAAAGAACACCCAGGCAAATCTGGAAAAGTCATCAACAACCACAAGGGTGTAGACTTTCCTACCTTGACTTTGAATTGGCATAGGACCAAATAGATCCATATGTATGAGGTATAAGCACCTCACTGAGTCTTTGGTGTCAATGCTCTTGAAGGAGGTCTTAGTCTGTTTGCCCTTTTGGCATGCAGAGCAGATACCCTCCTTAGTGTATATAGACTTAGGGCCATTCCTAACAAGCTCATTGTTGAACAGCTTTCCTATGGTCCTATAATTCAGATGGACTAGCCTCTTGTGCCACTGGACACAGGAAGAGGATTTCTCATCTATAACTAGGCATATATGTGAGTCTTTGCTTAAGCATAGGAAATCTAAACAGTAAACATTTCCACTCCTAGTGTCTGTTAAGATGACCTCTTGGTCACTTAACCTCCTAATTTGGCACTCATCCTTGTGGAATACTATGTCATAACCAAGATCACAGAGTTGGCTGATGCTTATTAGGTTGTGTTATGACCCTTCCACATAGGATACTTTAGTGATAGTGACTTTGCCATTAGAGATCTTACCATAACCTCTAGTCACCCCTTTTTCTGACCCACCAAAGATAACCTTTGGTCCATTCCTTACTGGAGCATAATCCTTCAGCATGCTCCTTGTTCCAGTAATGTGCCTAGAATATCCACTGTCCAAATACCATATAGGGGTACGTGCACTTGGACTAACCTGCAAGACACAAATCAGTTTACCTTAGGACCCCAATTTTTATTGGGTCCTAGGTGCAGGTTAGATTGATAATGAATATGCCAGCCTGCAGCTTTTCTAACAGGCAAGCTAACATTGGCTCTCTACATACTATGAGTGTGCCAGTAATCAATAGCAAAGTGGCCTACCTTGCCATATCACCAACACTCAAGGATGTTGTACCTTTTTTTTAGAGTAGGACTAGCAGTTGTGTTAATGGCAACTCTTGGTCTAGAAGGAGCAGCAACAGTCCTATTCTTTAGTTTCCCAGCCCCAGTCTGACAAGTGGTGGGTATGGAAGTAGAAGTGCTTGGGATATCTTGAGTCCTTCTAGCAGTTGCTTTCTTTTTAGAAAGCATACTCTTGATGGCCTCAGAGATGCCCAGGTCTGGTCTATTGATAGCCTTTCCCTTTGTCTTAGAGTGGGCTGGAATATCTGGAGAACAGTCAGCAGCTTTACCCTTAACTGATGGTGCTGGTGCACCAAACACAAATGGTCCATGATGGGCCATTTGTATTTCCTCATAGGCTGCCTTAGAGGCACTTGCACCCTTGTTGTATCTACCACCATATTGTGGAACATCTTTGTTCACACTAGAGGGTCTAGCATTCTTTTAGTGACCATAAATACTCTCATGGTCATGCCTGTTAGAAGGTAGTTGCACCTTTTTAAATTTAACAGGAGGCTTGGAGGCTAGGGGCTGCACTTGAGCTTTGCCCTTTCCCTTGGGATTGGCAGCTCTTGTCCTTCCCTTGAAACCTAACCCTTTCTTTCCCTTTGGGAGGATAAGTAGTCTATCAAGGGCAACACTGTGCTAGGCTTGGAGTAGCTAGCCACTAGTTCCCTCTCTTTTTGGAGCTTTCCTTCAAGATTCCTGATATGGTTATTCTTGAAGGTTATGATGCTCATCTGAATGATTGTTACATTCTTCAGTTTGCTGACTTCTTGGATCTTCAGATCCAGCAGTTTTGCTGATTCTAAAACAGCAAGCTGAAGAGAAGCAATTTCCTGAGCCTGTTGTTTGGCTAGAAGCTTGCTTTTCTTTAGAGCCTGTAGGAGTGCACCATAGTTATCAATCAATTGATTGATGTCTCCTTCAAATTCTGAGCCATCATCTTCATTTGATGCAGATACACAAGAATCTGGAATTGATTCATAATCTAATCTAGAAGAGCTAGTAACAGAGATTACCTTGCTTGGAACAGGCTGATCCTGGCTGAGTTCTTCATTAGAGCTAGTCATCATCCCAAGACAGCAGCTATCTTCTTCATAATCCATCTCTGAATCACCATCATACTGTGATAGAGGGGCCCTGACTTCAACCCTGGAAGCAGGAAGAACCTTCTCAGCTTCTTCTTCTATAGTAGCCAGCATTTTAATGCAGTCTGCTTCTACAGCTCCATCTTCAGTAGAGTACAACTCTATGTAGGCTTCTTCTTCTTCTTATTCTAACTCTAATGAGGAGGTGTCAGTCCAAATTCTTTGCTTCTTAGTAATGAGGGATTTCTCCTTCTTACCTTTTTGCGGGTGGTCCTTTTTCTCACCATGTTCCCTTCTTTTGACTAGACAGTCGGCTATTACATGCCCAAAATTTATGCAATGATAACAAGTCATGTTAGATGAAACCTATTTACTAGTTTTGGAACCATATCTGTCCTCCTTAGAGGATTTTCTCCTGCCCTTATAGTAGTCATCCTTGGGATGAGAGGAGGATAAAGGTCTGTAACGTCCCAATTCGCGCTAGGCCCCTTGATTGCGTATTTGGGTCAAGGGGGCTGTGGTGAGCCCAATGGGGGTGTGGGTGAACAGGTGCGGACGTACGGGAAATGAGGAAAACAAGGCAAAATGGCCTTTCTGGCTGACACGGGTATGGACACGGCCGTGTCCATACCCGTGTGCCTCATAAAAAAATAGGTTTCAAGTCAGAGAGGTACACGGGTATTAGGACACGGGCGTGTCCCTAGCCGTGTGCCAAGGACACGGGTCGGAACACAGCCGTGTCCCTACCCGTGTGCCGCAACCCTGACCCGGCAGAAAGTGGTTCTGGGATGAACACGGCCCTAGACACGGCAGGCCACACGGCCGTGTCACCTGAATACGGGTAGGAACACGGCCGTGTGCCTACCCGTGTCTGCGATGTATAAAAAGGAAAAAAGTTGGGAAAACCTAGCATTTCATCTCCTTTCTTCTGCCCCGAAATTCCTGAGAGGGTTCTTGGCTGGAGGAGGAGGAAGAGCTTGCCGAAGCCATCCTTGGAGGAATCAAAACGCCGCCACCGTCAAGGGAAAAACAATGCCGCCGCGAAGGAGTGCGAGGCTCATGGCCGGCCATGGTGGTACCGCTGGACTTGAGGTGAGCTTCCTCCCCTCTCCCTTGGTGCTAGATCTATAGTTATTTTAGGAGATACATCGACTCCATAGAGTCTTGATGGTGAGGAGGAGAGTTCTTAGGATAAGCCATGCCTAGGTTTTAGGCTTAGTCTCCCTCAACCTTCTCATCATTCAAAGTGGAGATGAGAGGGGTTTTCGTTGAGGGTTTGGCTTTGAAAGGAGAAATAAGGTTGGGTGTGATTTCTGGAGAAGTTTATGCGAGGTCGTTGCAAGGAAGAAGATGAACGGATGCCGTTCATCTCGCCTTAAGATGCGTGCAGAAATCTGATTTCTGCACGCGGCGACCTTCGTGGCCAATTTCGGAGGTGTTCTGGCCAAATCTGGGTGATCGACTCAACACGAAAGTCGTAGCCCTTGAAATTACCTTTCCAACGAGGGGTTGCTCGTTTCCATGCGATACCTGTAGCCACGGGAAAGCTGGTTCGAGTCCGCTGCGTTCGGGAAAATTCCTGTACAGGAAACTGTTTCCTGTACGTATTCGAGTTGAATTTCTGGTATGTTGCGACCAGATCTGGGCGATCGACTCAACACGAAAGTCGTAGCCCTCGCAAATACCTTTCCAACGAGGGGTTGTGCATTGTGATCGGATTCCTGTAGCTCCGGGAATCCCAGTTTTAGTATTGGGCTATCCTATGTTAATGCACTTGTTAATTTATAATGTTAGCACTCTTGCAATGTTTGTGATTTGCTCATTTGATATCTTGCTCCCATATATCTATAATGTTGTTGTTGCTATAATTTAGCATGGTTACTCATTTGGTTGTGTATTGGGGAATAACCATGTAATGGTAGAGAAATGGATTGGATGGGAAGGTTAGATATTAGGAGTTGAGATTGGTATAGGATATATTTATACAATTTGGTGTTGAACATATCTATTATGCGTAGTGTTGAGGTGAATCCTTTGAATAAGTGGGCGTGAACATGATGAACACTATGTGAAGAGTATTTTGTAACTGTAATCCGAGCCCAAGGGGTTTATTAACAACCGATGCTTAGAGTTGAAGTCTCCCTACGGGTAGCATCGAGTGAGTTATTTTGGGGCATGTGATGTGCGACGATTCATCGTGTCGCGATGTTGAGATAATGATTGTGGCAGGTCTACGAGTTCGCCAGTCGTCACACCGATGGGAGCCAATGGGTAGACCTTGGGCGGTAGGGTTAGATACTTGGTGTCCATAACCCGAGATCTCCTCTGCGCCATGAGAACGGTTGGGCTTGCACCTCGTGCGTTTCCGAGGTTCCATCCGGTTCGAAATCAAAGGCCAGGTTGGGCTGTGTTCTTGGTGCACATTTACCCAAGACCCCTTCTGAGCCGTAGTACGCATGTGAGCTCCGCTGTTGTGTTCTTAGCGTTGAGGCGTACGGGGGCCTAGGATAGGTAGTGTGATACCACCTAGTAGTGGAGACGCCCGCTCCACTGTCGTCGTCTGGCCACGACGGACGACGCCTGAGAGGTTAGCTACCTGCTCGAAAAGTGGGAACTTCTAGTCTGTGTCGACATAGCAACTTGCATGTGCGTGCGTATGATTCGGTCATTGCATAACATTCATATCATGTCATTCATTGCATGCACAAGATCCTCATCGTATAAGTTTGTATGGGCACTCTTATACGATGAGTTACTTTACTGTTAAGCCGATCCTTAACTTATAAGTTTGTATGGGCACTCTTATAAGTTAAGTTATTATTCTGATTATTTATACCTGCTGTCATTTATATATTACTGATATTCGTAGAACTGCTAGTTGTGTAGCGTAGTTTAAACTTCACCATACTTACTGTCACCTGCTTGTTTACTTGCTTATGTATATATATTGTACCTGTGTTCCTTTCTCCGCCCGGTGCCGAGGAGTCGCCGGGGGAGCGGATGTGAAGCCACTTAGTCTTATGACTAACGGTTGCTACGTCTTCCTTTTTAGGAGGAAACCCCGCAGGTAGAGCGACAACGGACTATGCAGCAGGACAGCCAGGCCCGAATGATAGGACCTGAGGTGGTGGTGCCATCGGCACCGTCAGTGACAGTAGTGAGTGTTTTCATGTAGCCGTTTGGCAAAACATTTCTAGACTCTTGTTTCTTTTGTACAAGCTTGTTGTGCTTGTTATCTTCCGCTATTTTTGGACTTTAACTTAGCTGTGAACTGAACTGCTTTTAGCTTTACTTTTCTGTTATGGTTGGGTTGGCATAATTGTTGTGATATGGATTGTAGCCGGCGGAATAGGCGTCTTGTGGTAAAGGCTAACCCGTGTGTTAGTGCTACCGCAAGGCGGCTATTTCGGGCATAAGACTCCCCTCGTGCCGTGTGTTGTGTTCCGGGAGGGGGGTCTTACAAATGGTATCAGACTAAGCCGATCTTCACCTACAGCAGTCAGGTAACAATGGGCCACTCCCGTTCGATTAGTCGGTTTGGGGACAAACCGACTTAGCGGAAGCAGTGGTGTGCCCATATGTAATTCACACTAAGTTGTCCAACTTTGACATTAGTTTTAGCCAACCTGACCCTAGTTTGTACCTTGCGTATAGGTCCCAGCGCAGGTGGAGCCGGTTGGGGGCACTCCTACCCCTTCCGTCCCTTCACAATTCCAGCAGTCGGAACTGGGACAAACGCTGTCAGCCATATTGGATGCATTTAAAGCCCAGCAAGCTCCGGTGCAACAACAGGCGCCAGGCTCCAACTGGGTGAGCACCTTCCGTGCCCTGTCCCCTCCTGCCTATCTTGGGACAGAATCGCCGGTGCGCACCGAGGAATGGCTTGATACCGTGCAGGAATTGATGGCTGGCATAAGATGTCCGAACAACATGGCGGTGACATTGGTAGTGACGCTGCTAGAGCTACACGCCAAAAGGTGGTGGAAGTCCCTCATGGGCTCCACCTTCCAAGGGCGGTTGTACACGGACATCAGTTGGAACGAGTTCACCGAGGCTTTTCTGGATCACTTCATTCCTTCTTCTGCTCGGGATGAACTTGAAGAAAGATTTCTGCAGCTGAAGCAAGGATCGAAATCGGTAACGGAGTACCAGAGGGAGTTCCAACACCTCGCTAGATTTGCTGATTCCTATGATTTGGACGATAGAGGCTATGTGAAGCGCTTCTACAAAGGGTTAAGGGACCCCCTGAGGCAGGCCCTTTTGTTTATAGCCGATGGAAGCCTGGCAGAAATCATTGACATGGCAAAGAGACTGGAGGCAGACCACATGGGATGTGGCAAGAGACCTGCGGAAGGAGTAATTGAAGTCGGCCCTGGTAATAGAAGGCGGAATGATCATGGCAGAGGAAGGGGAAACCACAGAGGCGGTCGGTGGGTCAACCGGAACTATCGGGTGGAGTACCCAATTCCGCAACCACTACCTTTACCACCACCACCGCAGCAGCAATATTATCAACAACCTGGGGGCCGACGTGAGGTGATATGTTTTGAGTGCAACCAACCGGGGCATGTCCGAAGAGTTTGCCCGCGACTGATCGGGGATGTCCCTATTGCTCCCCCTCCAGTAGCTCCACGGGGGCGAGGGCACATGCGTGGCCGAGGAAGAGGACCACCAGGGAGAAATCAAGGACATGCACGGGAGCATGTATTCACATTGGATATGACTCAGGAGAGAAATCCGCAGGAAGTCATCACCGGTACGTGCAAAATTTATTAATATTATATGACTTGTTGGATTTACGATACAAATGATAAGCGCAATTTTGAATAGTGATTACCTTTTTGGAACTTAGGCACTGTCATGGTTAGCGGGAAACCCGCCTATACGTTATTTGACACGGGTGCGTCTCACTCGTTCATCTCGGAGGACTTCGTGAAGGACTTGGAGGGAGTGCAACACTTCACGGGCACTACTCAAAGGGTGCGCCTTCCGGACGGCTCTGAGATGACGTCGTCAGCAAGTTGCGACTTCGACACCCTTATTGGAGGAAAGTTCTTTGAAACTCCGGCGACAGTGTTAAGAATCCCGGAGTTCGATCTCATCCTGGGCATGAGGTGGTTGGACTGGCACCACGCCAGGATCAATTGTGCGGAGAAGCAAGTTATGTTGAGGCATGGAGACTCGAAAGTCATCTTCCAAGGTATTAAATTCGCACCCCGTAAATTATTGTCTTCAATCCAAGTTATGAAATCTCATATGGAAGGGGACGAGGTCTATGTAATTTGCTTCGAGTTGAAGAAATTGACATTAGAGGTCAAGGATGTGCGGGTGGTGCGAGAATTTCCCGAGGTATTCCCCGAGAAATTGTCGGGACTACCCCCGCATAGGGAGGTGGACTTCCAAATCAAGCTAATTCCGGGTGCCAAGCCCGTCTCGCGAGCTCCATACCGAATGGCTCCGAAGGAACTTGCAGAGTTTAGAGTCCAGCTTCAGGAATTGGTGGAAGCAGGGTTCGTTCGCCCAAGCTCGTCGCCTTGGGGAGCGCCCGTTTTGTTCGTCAAAAAGAAGGATGGCACCTTGCGGTTATGTATTGATTATCGAGAGTTGAATCGGTTAACGGTGCGGAACACCTATCCCCTACCGCGCATTGATGAATTATTTGATCAATTGGTGGGATCGTATTGGTTCTCCAAGTTAGATCTACGTTCGGGATATTATCAGCTGAGGATACAAGAAGACGACATTCAGAAGACGGCGTTCAGTTCGAGATACGGTTTGCATGAATTCACCGTGATGCCGTTTGGGCTCACAAACGCCCCTTCCGCCTTTATGAGCCTGATGAACAAGGTGTTCGGCCCTTATTTGGACGTCTTTGTCATCGTGTTCATCGATGATATCCTAGTCTACTCAAAGACTGAGGCAGAACACGCCGAGCATCTAACTTTAGTGCTGAGGAAACTAAAGGAGCACACTTTGTTTGCCAAGTTCAGCAAATGTGAGTTTTGGCTTCGAGAGGTCGCGTTCTTGGGACATGTGATTAGTGGGGCGGGGCTAGCTGTAGATCCGGCCAAGGTGCGGGCCGTGAAGGAGTGGTCGCCATTGAAGTCAGCGGCCGACATACGGAGCTTTCTTGGACTTGCCGGGTACTATCGCAAGTTCGTGAAAGGCTTCTCGAAGATCGCCCTTCCCCTTACTACGCTGACCAAGAAGGGTGTGCCGTTTGAATGGACACCCCAGTGCGAAGCTGCATTCCAAGAGCTGAAGGACAGATTGACGACTGCACCCATCCTAGCTCTTCCATCTGGGAAGGAGGGCTTTCAAGTTTACACGGATGCGTCGTATCAAGGGATGGGAGCTGTGTTGATGCAGAATGGGCATGTGATCGCTTATGCTTCAAGACAGTTGAAGAAGTATGAAGCCAGCTACCCGGTGCATGATCTAGAGTTGGGAGCGGTGGTATTCGCCTTGAAGATGTGGAGGCATTATTTATACGGCGTCCACTGCGAGATCTACTCGGATCACAAAAATCTGAAGTACGTTCACACCCAAAAGGAGTTAAACTTGAGACAGCGGTGGTGGTTGGAGTTCTTGTGCGATTACGAATTCACCTTGAATTACCACCCCGGGAAGGTTAATTCTGTAGCTGAAGCCTTGAGCCGAAAGGCACCGGGAACGAGCACGGAATCCCGCTTGATGAGGATGGAGTTAATCCGGACACTACAAGAGATGGAAATCACTTTGGTCTTTAAGAATCAACCGGAAGAGTATACAGAATATTTGGCCGCGATGAGTATAGTTTGCAACATACGAGACCGGATCCGTACGGAACAAAAGAAGGATGCGGCTTTAACCCCGGCTTTTAAGTCAATGGAGGATGGGACTACGGAAGAATACTCCCTAAAAGACGGCCTCGTCCATTTTCGTGGCCGGCTTTACATCCCCGAAGGTGACAACATTCGGGAGGATATTCTAAAGGAGGCCCATTGCTCCAAGTACTCGGTGCACCCGGGGATCGCGAAGATGTACACCGATTTGAGAAAAACGATGTGTTTGCCGGGCATGAAGAGGGATGTCAAGTACTTTGTTACTCATTGTGTGGCCTGCCAAATGGTGAAGGCGGAATGCAGAAGCCCCGGTGGAATGCTACAGTCGTTGCCCATCCCCGAATGGAAATTTGAGGACATCTCCATGGATTTCGTCCACGGGTTACCTCGCTCGCGCTCGGGGAATGATTCTGTGTGGGTGATAGTTGACCGGTTGACCAAGGTAGCCCGATTTATCCCAATGAAGAAGGAGGCGCAGGTGGGCGTCCTAGTGCGTCTCTTTGTGGAGCAATTTGTGCGGTACCATGGTGTGCCGAAGACGATCGTCTCCGATCGGGATGGTCGGTTTACTTCAAGAGAATGGAGGGCTGTACAGGCTTATTTGGGCTCGCGCCTCGCCTTTAGCACAGCCTTTCACCCACAAACGGACGGGCAATCTGAACGAACCATCCGAACATTGGAGGACCTATTGAGGTTGTGTGTGCTAGATAAAGGAGAACCATGGGAGAGGCTCTTACCTCTCGTGGAGTTCTCTTATAATAACAGTCATCAAGCTAGTATTGGAATGGCACCTCATGAAGCTTTGTATGGAAGGAGGTGTAGAACACCCTTGTCCTGGGTGCAAGACGAAGATCCGAAGACATTGGGAAATGAGTATATTGATGACACGGACGCGGTGGTTAGGTTGATCCGGGATCGAATGCTAGAGGCTCAAAGCCGACAGGCGAAATATTATAACGCAAGGCACCGTATGGTGGAGTTTCAAGTGGGTGATAAGGTGTTCCTGAAGATTCGACCGATGCACGGAGTGTCGCGGGTACGTGGAGTCAAGAAGCTCAGCCCAAGGTATGTCGGGCCCTATGTTGTAGTGGAAAGGATTGGCCCTCTAGCCTATCGATTGGAGTTACCACCGGAGCTGGAGAACCTTCACGACGTGTTCCATGTATCGTCGCTTCGGAAGGCTTTGTTGCGGCCTGAACAGTATATCCCCACGGCGGATGGCGCCGTGGCGTCTGATAGGTCTGTGCGACTGGAGCCGGTGCGGATCGTTGATAACGAGACAAGAACCTTGCGCCGCAAAAGTGTTCCCTTGGTGAAAGTGCTATGGTCTAATCACGGGAAGGAAGAGTGCACATGGGAGCCAAGGGATTTGATGCAAGAGCGCTACCCGGAATTATTTACTCCAGGTAAAAATTTTATTTGAAAGCATAGTTCCCTTTTTTATGTGTTTCACTCCCATAGCCTTACCCTGATTTCGGGGACGAAATCTTTTATTTTGTTTATAGGATTTGTAACGTCCCAATTCGCGCTAGGCCCCTTGATTGCGTATTTGGGTCAAGGGGGCTGTGGTGAGCCCAATGGGGGTGTGGGTGAACAGGTGCGGACGTACGGGAAATGAGGAAAACAAGGCAAAATGGCCTTTCTGGCTGACACGGGTATGGACACGGCCGTGTCCATACCCGTGTGCCTCATAAAAAAATAGGTTTCAAGTCAGAGAGGTACACGGGTATTGGGACACGGGCGTGTCCCTAGCCGTGTGCCAAGGACACGGGTCGGGACACGGCCGTGTCCCTACCCGTGTGCCGCAACCCTGACCCGGCAGAAAGTGGTTCTGGGATGAACACGGCCCTAGACACGGCAGGCCACACGGCCGTGTCACCTGAACACGGGTAGGAACACGGCCGTGTGCCTACCCGTGTCTGCGATGTATAAAAAGGAAAAAAGTTGGGAAACCCTAGCATTTCATCTCCTTTCTTCTGCCCCGAAATTCCTGAGAGGGTTCTTGGCTGGAGGAGGAGGAAGAGCTTGCCGGAGCCATCCTTGGAGGAATCAAAACGCCGCCACCGTCAAGGGAAAAACAATGCCGCCGTGAAGGAGTGCGAGGCTCATGACCGGCCATGGTGGTACCGCTGGACTTGAGGTGAGCTTCCTCCCCTCTCCCTTGGTGCTAGATCTATAGTTATTTTAGGAGAGACATCGACTCCATAGAGTCTTGATGGTGAGGAGGAGAGTTCTTAGGATAAGCCATGCCTAGGTTTTAGGCTTAGTCTCCCTCAACCTTCTCATCATTCAAAGTGGAGATGAGAGGGGTTTTCGTTGAGGGTTTGGCTTTGAAAGGAGAAATAAGATTGGGTGTGATTTCTGGAGAAGTTTATGCGAGGTCGTTGCAAGGAAGAAGATGAACGGATGTCGTTCATCTCGCCTTAAGATGCGTGCAGAAATCTGATTTCTGCACGCGGCGACCTTCGTGGCCAATTTCGGAGGTGTTCTGGCCAAATCTGGGTGATCGACTCAACACGAAAGTCGTAGCCCTTGAAATTACCTTTCCAACGAGTGGTTGCTCGTTTCCATGCGATACCTGTAGCCACAGGAAAGCTGGTTCGAGTCCGCTGCGTTCGGGAAAATTCCTGTACAGGAAACTGTTTCCTGTACGTATTCGAGTTGAATTTCTGGTATGTTGCGACCAGATCTGGGCGATCGACTCAACACGAAAGTCGTAGCCCTCGCAAATACCTTTCCAACGAGGGGTTGTGCATTGTGATCGGATTCCTGTAGCTCCGGGAATCCCAGTTTTAGTATTGGGCTATCCTATGTTAATGCACTTGTTAATTTATAATGTTAGCACTCTTGCAATGTTTGTGATTTGCTCATTTGATATCTTGCTCCCATATATCTATAATGTTGTTGTTGCTATAATTTAGCATGGTTACTCATTTGGTTGTGTATTGGGGAATAACCATGTAATGGTAGAGAAATGGATTGGATGGGAAGGTTAGATATTAGGAGTTGAGATTGGTATAGGATATATTTATACAATTTGGTGTTGAACATATCTATTATGCGTAGTGTTGAGGTGAATCCTTTGAATAAGTGGGCGTGAACATGATGAACACTATGTGAAGAGTATTTTGTAACTGTAATCCGAGCCCAAGGGGTTTATTAACAACCGATGCTTAGAGTTGAAGTCTCCCTACGGGTAGCATCGAGTGAGTTGTTTTGGGGCATGTGATGTGCGACGATTCATCGTGTCGCGATGTTGAGATAATGATTGTGGCAGGTCTACGGGTTCGCCAGTCGTCACACCGATGGGAGCCAATGGGTAGACCTTGGGCGGTAGGGTTAGATACTTGGTGTCCATAACCCGAGATCTCCTCCGCGCCATGAGAACGGTTGGGCTTGCACCTCGTGCGTTTCCGAGGTTCCATCCGGTTCGAAATCAAAGGCCAGGTTGGGCTGTGTTCTTGGTGCACATTTACCCAAGACCCCTTCTGAGCCGTAGTACGCATGTGAGCTCCGCTGTTGTGTTCTTAGCGTTGAGGCGTACGGGGGCCTAGGATAGGTAGTGTGATACCACCTAGTAGTGGAGACGCCCGCTCCACTGTCGCCATCTGGCCACGACGGACGACGCCTGAGAGGTTAGCTACCTGCTCGAAAAGTGGGAACTTCTAGTCTGTGTCGACATAGCAACTTGCATGTGCGTGCGTATGATTCGGTCATTGCATAACATTCATATCATGTCATTCATTGCATACACAAGATCCTCATCGTATAAGTTTGTATGGGCACTCTTATACGATGAGTTACTTTACTGTTAAGCCGATCCTTAACTTATAAGTTTGTATGAGCACTCTTATAAGTTAAGTTATTATTCTGATTATTTATACCTGCTGTCATTTATATATTACTGATATTCGTAGAACTGCTAGTTGTGTAGCGTAGTTTAAACTTCACCATACTTACTGTCACCTGCTTGTTTACTTGCTTATGTATATATATTGTACCTGTGTTCCTTTCTCCGCCCGGTGCCGAGGAGTCGCCGGGGGAGCGGATGTGAAGCCACTTAGTCTTATGACTAACGGTTGCTACGTCTTCCTTTTTAGGAGGAAACCACGCAGGTAGAGCGGCAACGGACTATGCAGCAGGACAGCCAGGCCCGGATGATAGGACCTGAGGTGGTGGTGCCATCGGCACCGTCAGTGACAGTAGTGAGTGTTTTCATGTAGCCGTTTGGCAAAACATTTCTAGACTCTTGTTTCTTTTGTACAAGCCTGTTGTGCTTGTTATCTTCCGCTATTTTTGGACTTTAACTTAGCTGTGAACTGAACTGCTTTTAGCTTTACTTTTCTGTTATGGTTGGGTTGGCATAATTGTTGTGATATGGATTGTAGCCGGCGGAATAGGCGTCTTGTGGTAAAGGCTAACCCGTGTGTTAGTGCTACCGCAAGGCGGCTATTTCGGGCATAAGACTCCCCTCGTGCCGTGTGTTGTGTTCCGGGAGGGGGGGTCTTACAAGGTCGGTCTCTTCAGTGCTTCTTCTTCATGAACTTCTGGAATTGCCTGGAGAAGGCAGAAAAATCTTCATCAGACCATTGGCAGTTTGATGTGCTTTTCTCTGATCTTCCAGAATCAAATTCGGCATCTATCCTTGGTGGAGAGGGAGACTTTCTTCTGCTTTTGTTGGAGCCTTCAGCTTTGAATGCTACAACCATGTCTCTTGTCTGCGATTTGTTGTGGTTCTCCTCTTCTTTCCTGATAGCGAGCTACATCTCATATGACAACAACTTCCCAAAGAGGGTGTGAGGAGCAGTATCACCCAGTTTTGTCACTTCTCTGATGACACAGATTTTTGTGTCCCAATCTCTAGTGAGAGGTCTAAGGAACTTGTCATTTAGTTCATAGTGATTGAATACCCTTCCATAAGTCTTCAGTTCATTCACAATCTTAAAGAACTTTTCATAACTGGTGATTATGTTGTCCCCCTTGGATTGCCTGAAAGCCTCATACTCTTGGTTGAGCATGGACTTCCTATCATCTCGAACTTCATTTGTCCCCTCCATGTAGATCACCGGTGTGTCCCACATTTCCTTTGTTGTTGTGCAATGGATCAGGTTCTGAAGTATAGATTCATCAACAACACTCATAATTATATTCTTTGCTCTCTTGTCTATTGAGGACGGGACAAGCTCATCCTTAGTCATCTCATCATATGTCTTGGGTGTCTAGACCTTTGCATCCAGTTCTGAGACCTTTATTGGGATGAATGGTCCCTCTTCGACTATAGTATACAAACTAGGGTCAACAACTTTCATGAACTACCTCACCCTTGCTTTCCAGATGTCGAAGTCTTCCTTCCTACAGATTGGAAGCCTCACAGCGCTCAGCTCCTTATTGTTCATTCCTGAACCCATAAAGACAGACTTCTACCTAACCTTGGAGATCTACTCAGACTGTTAAGTCTTTAAAGAGTAACCTCCCTCTAATACCACTTGAAATTCTTGTGTTCAAGTCTAGCTAAACACCTAGAGACGGGGGGGGGGGGGAGGGTGAATAGGTTTTTGTCTCTATTTCGATCTTCTTACTTGTTAGCCGATTTCCATCCACTGTCCCTATGCACCTTTCTAACAGTGTGTTAGACTAGGCTCTTCCCCTAAAACTCGGCTTTTTAAGAGCTTACAACACAGATCCCGTAGGACCTCACAAGTTACACAGACCTACCACTTAGGCACTAAGCCAAACCACAGGTCACAAAGACCTTTCACTCGACACTAAGCCAAACCACATGTCACAAAGACCTTTCACTCAACACTAAGCCAAACCACAGGTCACAAAGACTACCTTTATAACACAGGCTTACAACTTCAGACTCACAAAGAATATATACAGAAGAAATAAAAGGTGATTTTATTAGACACCAGAGCAAGAACTCTGTGTCTACTTCTTCCTGGACTGAGCAGATATCAGTCCAAGCTTTTGTTGTTGAAGACAATGAAGTCGGAAGTTGAATCTTTCTTCAAACAGCTATCGTTTCTTTGTAGAGCTTGTAGATCTGTTTCCTCAGAATTTCTTCTGAACCTACTATTACAGATGGTGATTAATTCAGATATCTCTTTCCTCTGCTAAGTTTTTTGTGCAGAACAACTTCTTTAGGCTCGACAAGAAAGACGAGGAAGAAGATGAAGTTCAGCCGCACTTTCATTTTCAGAAAACCTAGACAAGGATTCGATTGTTTTGCTCTGGCCGATTTGCTCTTTTTTATTCTTTGATGATTAATCGAGCAGTGGACCCACCACCAGGATTGATGGCTGAGATTTAGCCATACAACACATTCTTTCCATTTACTATTGATTCAACGGCTCTTTGCTGTGTGTGGGTCCCAACACGTAAAGACGAAAATATATCTTTCCAAGTGTAGAGGATGATGACCGCTATTCGCCAGCGCCTCTGGAAGCATTCCTACAACATTTGAATTTTGGTTGACTTTTTGACTTTGCTGACGTCAGTATGACTCAACATCTGTGGACTTAAAAAAAATTCAAACATTAGAAGTGAAGGCGTTGAGTGAATGACCATCACTCAGCGCCAAAAGACTTGGACAAAAATTCTGTTACTAGGCATTGGGTGAGTAAGCACCACTCAACGCCAAAACACTTAGAAAGTAGTTCGACGAACTCAGAGCTCAGCTCGATGAAAAGTGAAAGCTCAGTTCGATGAACTGAGAGCTTAGCTCGATGAAAAGTGAAAGCTCAGTTCGACGAACTCAGAGCTTAGCTCGACGAAAAGTGAAAGCTCAGTTTGATGAACTCTGAGCTCAGTTCGACGAAAGTAAAAGCAATCAACGAATTTGGAATTAGCCAAATTTTCTGAGCCTTAACGTTGAGAGAGTAAGCTCCACTCAATGCCAAACTACTTAATAGAATTTCTCTGTTATTTAGCGTTGAGTGAGTAAACTACACTCAACGCTTTTGGACTTATCCAAATATCTGTGTCTGAAAACACATAAGCAAGGATACAGTCAACGTTATTGCTCCATGGCATTGAGTGAGTAAGCTACACTCAACGCCTTGCTACTTAGACATATTTTCTGTCACGGCGTTGAGTGAATAAGCTTCACTCAACGCTAGTTGACTTAGTTAAAATTTTGCCCAACTCTTCTGTGGCGTTGACAGGCATAACAACATTCAATGCTAAAAAGCTATATGGAGTTGAGTGAGTAGACCACACTCAACCCCTGTGGACTTAGCCACATTTTCTCTAGGCTTTGACTGACTCAGCCAGACTCATAGCTTTTTGCTGTATGGCGTTGAGTGAGTAGACTACACTCAACGCTTGCGTACTTAGCCATATTTTTGGCTATCTACCTGTTAGGCTAAGATAGACTCAGCGTTATTCCACTCACTCAACGCCTGTGTACTTAGACAAATTTCTAGCTAGATAATATTGATTCCTTATCTTTAGCGTTGAGTGATCTTGCTCCACCTCAACGCCTGTGAACTTAGTGGATCTTTGCTATGTACAACAACCAATTGTTGTGTCCACTTATCCAATCAATGTAATATGGACTAACCTGCACTCATGACCTCAAATCAAATACAAATGATGTGTGTGACATTGACCTATTTGACTTCTCACAAATCAGGGACATTGAGAACATTGGACCCAACAAGCAAATTGATAGAAAGCGAATGGAAAGAAAGGGGAATTACCATTGGCCCGCGGGAGATCTTCCGGTTTGTGAGGAGAGGTGATCTTGGGGGCCATCTCGTCATTACCGACCTCAAGCCAGTGCGGAGCAGCACTCGCCTCCCCAACCTTCTTCCCCTTTGGAGGGACCTATAGACGAGTACGTTGACATCTGTTTTTATCCCAATAAGAAATGTAAAGCGAGTGAAGATACCTGAGGGATTCCAGAGTTGGATTGAGTTCGCGAGATGGACTCATCCTTGGTCACGTCGCGCCTGACCATCTTGGCCTTCTTCATTTTTGGGGAAGAGCCCCGGGCTTTTGGGGCCAGCCAAGCGACGAATGAGCTCATCAGAGTCTTGTTCTCGACACGAGCAGCATTGAGGTGATCTTGGGCTTCTTTCGAAAGCGACATCAGGTTGGAGGCGAGAAAGCCGGAGAGAAAAGGGATTGGACGGAGCAAAATTCATGTTCGTGATTGGATATTTATAGAGCCTTGACGGGGCCCACAAAAGATTCTCTTCCAGGTTAGCACACACTCATCAAATACTTGAGGTTAGATGATTCTTTCCGAGCTTTACGAAAGCTCGCAAAGAACGGGGATTGTGTACAACCCCGTATTTGCTGAATGAGCCCCTTCCGGCAGGTTCAGGGTATTACAGGACATTCAGGCCCAGAAACACCAGATTGGCGGGCTGACCTGCACTTGCCCGGTGCCTAAAGGGGCATTCGCGCGAATCAAGGGAAAGGCCATTTAGGCGAGTGCGATCTTCATCACACATTCGCACCGATCTCGCGCCTCAGCACTTGTGCTGGAGGACATCTCGCCGAGCCAGGCGAGTGGTTGCCCAAGCTAGCTCTCACCCTTCAAAGAGAGCCTAGGATGCGAGTACACGACTCCCCCATCACTCGCTCCTTTAGGCGAGTGGTGCCTTCATGGGCCATTCGCCAGTGGAACCCAATGGTAAAATTACCCGGATGCCCCCAAAGGTCTGCAAATATCCTTTCAGGATAGCAGAGTTTGACTGTTGAAAGACCCAATTGGACTACATATAGCCATTTGGAATAGCAGAGTTGAGCTATTTATAGGCCAGGATTAGGAATCTACAAATAGACCCAAGGGGACATCTCAAAAGGCAGAGTTTTTCTCTCTTTAATCTTCTAGCGCTTTCTGAGGTGCCCTTTGCTCAGCATATGCTAATGAGGGGGAAACACTCTATGATCTTCCAGTTGTGTGATGAGATCTCCGTGCTGGAGCCTTGGGTCGGTTTTTAATTCTAAGTATTCAGTCAGTCAAGCTCTCTAGAAAAAGTAAGTGTGCGGTCACCCCTTTCCCAATAGTTCGAACTCCACAGAAATCAGTTCTCGATTTCAACAAGAAAGAGTAGATAAAAGACTAAATAATAAAAAATAGAAAGAATATCCTAAAAGAAAGAAAATAATGAAATATTATAAATAACAAATATTTATGTATATTCCAATATATTTCCTAAGCTTATAAAGATACTCTAACAATTAAAATTTATTTTCATTCTTTTCACCAAAACATGCTTTTTTAGATGAGAGAAATTTGTATGCACCTATCTCTCATCTAGTTTTAAATCCATAATTAAAAGCGGCTTTATGATCTGATATTCAATATCCTACGGTAGTCGCAAAATATTGTGATATTCTAAAAATATTATCAGTATTGTCAAATACATCAATACATTACATTGTTTTGCAGAAAACAACGATTTGATACTCAGAGTACAAAAATCTTAGCTGAAAGTAGCCCACCTAATTATTAAATGAATAACTTAGGCTGTGTTTGGGGGACTTATTTTTACCGTTCGAGTGATAATTAAGGTCTTGTCTTAGAGAATCTAAAACATACGGATTAAGCTAATATTAACTATATATATATAAGACGAGAGCACAATCTCCTCACGCTTCCGTCTTCAACCCATTTATATACAGAACCAGGTGGCACTTCAATGGCCGGGGTTCAACAGGCGGATATACTGGAGGTGTCATCGGTCTGTCTTTCCGGCCCCCCTTCCACCCCCGGCTCCGATCTCCACCTGGCCTCCGCCGGAATTAGGTAAAACGATTGTTTGAATTTGTGGTGGATTATGTTTTAATTGTGGATAAAACGGACATGTGTTGTAGAGATTTATTGTCAGAGCAGCTTGAATGAGGTTTGAAAATGGTGGTAATCGTCTTCTCCGGCAGTTTTTGTTTGGTGTGAATACTTAAATTGGTTATTTTCGTAAAGGGTTTTGGAGCCATTTTTGTTAGAGCTGGATCTGTGGGCAATTTAGGATAGTAGCGTTATTGGTCGGTTGGCAATATTATTTTTCTCTGTAATAACAGATTATTGTGCAAGGGGAATTAATAACTGTGTTTGACGTCAAGTAGTTCTTCTAGGTTTCATGTTTTTATTTAATGAGCAAGACATATTAAAAAATAATTATTAATTCGTTATAACTTACATGCTGATGCTAAGGGAAATGAAGGTTGTGCCATAGGGTTGCTGAAAATTCATGGTTCCAAGATCTACAGAAGAAGAAGAAGAGCAAGCTCAGACTCAATTTGGGTTCATTTACAAAAGCAGGGTTACAAGAAATCTTGTTTTTGAAATGGAACCCAAGCAACAGATCTTTTTGCGGAATTATGTCCGACAAATGTGGAAAAAAGTAAAATTTAAATAGAAGCAGTATAACATTGCACACACATGATTGAGAGACCTTTTGATTTGACATGCATCAACTTAATCTTGAATAAACCATGAATGAACACGATGAGTGCATCAAGATGCGCTATATCGGATTCCCCGACTTTAGAAAAGTTCATCTTCCGAATTAGAGGTATGAAAAGTTCAATTTTCAAGATTTTGGGACTCTCGGCACATGATTTTTCTTTAGTGGCTTCAACGCAATGGTTTGATGACCTTTTTATTTCCATAATATAGTCCCTTCCATGGAATGATGTAGTTGAAATGCTACAATTGCCCGAAAATGAGGTGACACACCCATATCGAACACATTGAAGGTGACCTCAAATGAGTACAAGACGTCGAAGGAGAAGTTGGTCTCGCACATTTTGGAATTGGCTATTATCCCACCTCATCCGCCTGATCTTATATGAGTTCCCTTTTTTAAAGTAGGTAATTGGATCCTCTCGACCATAATTTAAGAACTCTGTTTTTAGTGCAAGTTTTTTCTTAGTACGTAAGATGTTGTGCCAATGAGTAGACATCTCATTTCGTGTAAGAAACATTATGCAATGGAGGACAAACAAGAGATTTTCACAATTTTCTTATGGTTCAAAGCCAAAGTATCCTTCGACATCATCCCATTTTGCATTGTTTTCATTTAAACATCATATTCTATTAAACCATTATTTGTCGAGTGGGGCACACGAAGGATGTGTGTTTGCGACTCGTTACTCGGTATAATGGTAATACTTTGGTCTGCTTGGATCTCTGCAGGACGCCTTAAACCCATGTAGTTCTACCTTGACTATTGGTTGAGAAAGTTACTTATTTGGGTTGTAACTTCTTAGTTGTTGGTATGAATTATCATGGTTGCAATAGAGGGCTTGGGAGTTCGGGCAATATACTCTCAACATGCAGTCAAAAAGTCTTACTTTGAGCTCTTCACACTAATATGTGCCCTTTTTCCAAGGGAGGTGACAAACGACAAGAACAAATGGTAATTATATCCTTAGATGTTGAGATGGGCGTGGTCCGTGCTAGACTCTGCCCATTACTCATGTACCGACCATGTCGTGTGTGCAATGTTGAAAGTTTTGGAATGCATTGTGCTGCTTATCTTCCGGATGAAATCTTTAACAGTAGTAGTCATCATTTCTTTGTCAAGTAGCTACCTTGTGTTGTCATTAATTTTGTCTTGTATTTCTCTCCCCATGCTAGGATTCCTCTTTCAAAGCTCGTTTCCATCATAAGAATTTGTTGACGAGTGAAATCTTTTGCCTAGTGGAAGGTCTAAGCTTGGCGAACTAATCTAAAAATTATGAACTACATGAATTCTATGAAAAGAAGGAATATTATTTTAATGTGTTGGCGAAGTATTTATAGCGGCTTGTAGTAGTGTTGAACCTCTTAGTGTGGTTCTCCATTATTATGGCGAGTAGAGAGTTCACGAACAACGAGGTTCAACTAATTAGGTGCCAATTGGGTAGAAATTTTTGAGGGAGTCACTTGATAGTTCTTGATAAATGATCCTATCTATGTTAATTGCTTCTTTAAATCTGGCATGACAGTTATAATGTCATCGGATTTTCCATAGAGGGTGTAGTTGTAACACCTCTACCCGTCAAGAAAAATATAATAGAGGGTCCGGCCGGGGCCCCACATCATATTCCACAAACAGGCGGAGACGCTACGAAATAATATCATAACCAACGCATCCTAACACAGAGCATTCTAGAGGAAGCTTCACGGTTAAAAACTTGAACTCAAGAGTAACACGAACTGTCCACTAAAATATAGGAATGTATACAACCAAAGTATCTGGCCTTAAGGCCTTACAAATTTCTCTTAACAAGGTGTGGTTTACAGACATCGACACGCAGGCCGGCCACACATGAACAAGAAGAAACAAAATAAAGCCTTCTCGGGCAGCAACGCAGCTTGGGCTTCAGCCCGCTAAGTCCCGCTCGGACCAGCACCTCCTGCACCTGCAAGAACCAATCCACCAAGCAGTGGTAAACAGGGCAACGGTCAGCATTTAGCTGACCAATTATAACGACCCTGCCCCTGGCACGGGGCAGCGGAATTCCATCCCTGCAAAGCATGTTTCAACAGTATGTATAGCAACCCATGCAAGACGTGCACGACCGCACAGTCAATACATATCACAAACGCCGGCACGACGGCCCGACGCTCCGTGCACTCAGGGCACATTCGGGTGTACCGGAAACGCCGGATCCCACCAATGAGCATTTAGTTTGGCACGACGGCCCGAGACTCTCATTATGCCGCTGACGAAAGCCCAATGCCTTGGCGCTTTCATGTCCAGCCTACATAACGCAGGTACGGATCAGCCACCCCCCGTTGCTCAAACCGCCTTGCCACTACCAAGTACATCGTACCTGAGGCCACAAATAAAGGCGCGGGTCGGTTTCACCTTGCCTGTTCGGCACGAAGCCTCATTTTATATAGTTGCTGCCCAACGGCTCAACACCACGTAAAGTGACAACTCACGGTCACAAGAGTTGAACCAACTCTCACAATTTCCTGGACTTCCTCCAGTACTTCCTGCTGCACCAAGCGAAAGGTATGCACCACAGATTGCACACAAACAATCAAATACTCGGAGATTCCTCCGAATGCAAACAAGCATCACCAATCCAGACTAGCACGTCCAGATGGGCTTCACACAGCATGCCTAGATCCGTACTCCAATTTCGGACTCTAACAAGGGGGACTTCACATATCTACCCCAAGGGACACCACAACCCACCGCACACTCGCGGGGACGGGTTTTCCCTATGCAAATGCAGGAAAGTAGGACTTCACATGTCCAAGACGGAAATCGCTTACCCTTGGAAGTCGCCTCAGAGCCATGGAGAGAATTGAGACGGATGAAAGCCTTCGCAGCAGCTTTGCTTTCGTAAATCCGAACTCGGCTCGCGATTTGGACCACCGCAGCACCACCGGCGGCCGGATTCCTCTTCTTCTTCCTTGCCTTGCTCTCCTCTCTCTCTTAACTTTAGAAAGAGAAAGATGAAACTCAAATGAGCTTTCTCCTCTTCAATCCCGGCCTTATCAACCCAGGGAAGAGCCCAGACCATTGGATCTTGGTCAAAGAAAATGAACGGCTCTGATCAGCCCTGAATTTGATTTCCTGGGCCGAACACGGGTTGTGACACGCCCGTGTCACAGGCCGTGTTCCTGAAGCGGTGCACAACTGACTGAAAATAAACCAGAACACGGGCATTGACACACCCGTGTCAAGCCTGACACGCCCGTGTCACCCAGTACACGGCCGTGTACCTGGCCGTGTCACTCCTGTAACACGATCTCCAAAATCACCCGAGCAGGACACGGCTAAGGCACACGCCCGTGTCCTTAGCCGTGTGCCAAACACGCCCCTGTGACACGCCCGTTTCATAGGCCGTGTTCCACACTCGACGATCAGTTCTCGAGTACTCGTCGAGAATAGGGACACCCCCTGGGACACGCCCGTGTCCCAGGCCGTGTACCCCTGACACGCCCTGAGACACGCCCGTATCTCAGGCCGTGTCAGCCAACCTGAATCCCACTTTGGCTTTTGAGATTTCTGGGGTGTTACAACCCTCCCCTCCTTAATAAAATTTCGTCCCGAAATTTGGATGCAGTAGGGAGATGCAAGCATGACATAAAAAGTGATACATTTACATATATGTTGCAACACCATACAGACGAGCAAACAGTTTACACAAATAACTCGGGGAACTCAGCTCGCATGGTCTGCTCCCGCTCCCATGTTAGCTCTTCTTGGCCACAATTGTCCCACCGGACTTTGACCATCCCGATCGTTTTGTTCCGCAACTGTTTCTCGGCTCGATCCTTGATCCGAATGGGCCTCACCTTTATCGTTAGCCCATACTCAACCGGCACCCGATCATTCTCAATCACTTGAGCTGGGTCTTTGACTGCTTTTCGTAGTACCGAGATGTGGAACACATCATGCAGTCTACCCAATTCCGATGAAAGAGCTAGCCGATAGGCAGCTTCCCCAACTCGCTCCACCACTTCAAACGGACCAAGGTATCGCAGACTTAGCTTTTTCAACCGCCGAATCCGAGATACGCCTTTGAAGGGTTTAATCTTTAAATAGACCCAGTCACCCACCGCGAACTCCACGTTCTGGTGCTTAGCATTGTAATACTTGACTTGCCGATCCTGGGCTATTAGTAGTCTTTCTCGAATAGAGCGTATTGTTGAGTTAGCATCCTCGACTTCCTTTTGTCTCAAAAGTTTGGATTCACCAGTTTCTGCCCAAGCTAACGGTGTACGGCACTTGCGACCATACAAAGCTTCAAACGGTGTCATACCGATACTCGCTTGGTAGCTATATTATAGGCAAACTCCACCATAACAAGATGATCTTCCCATTTCTTACCGAAGTCCAGGGCGCACATACGGAGCATATCCTCCATTGTTCTGTTGGTTCGTTCAGTTTGGCCATCCGTTTGCGGATGAAAGGCCGTACTGAATGCTAACTTCGTGCCCAACAGCTGATGAATTAGCCTCTAATCTTTCGAAGTAAATCGCCCATCTCGGTCACTTACGATGCTCCGGGGAACACCGTGCAATCGAACAATCTGCTCCACATAGAGCTTTGCCAACATTTCCACAGAATCGTCCCGCTTGTTCGGTAGAAAGTGAGCCACCTTTGTCAACCGGTCTACAATCACCCAGATTGAGTCATTCCCACGTTGAGATCTCGGCAATCCGTGCACGAAATCCATAGAAATATCCTCAAACTTCCACTGCGGAACCGACAACGATTTCAGGAAACCACTCGGCCGTTGACATTCTGCCTTTACCAAAGCACAAGTACGACACTTAGCCACATACGCGACTATGTCCTTCTTTAAACCGGGCCACCAGAACAATTTCTTTATGTCCTTGTACATTTTTGTGCTCTCAGGGTGAATTGAGTACTTTGTAAAGTGTGCTTCATATAACAATTCTTCTCGCAACAATCGGCCATCCTTCCGTAATAAACCGTCATCCCAGGAGAATTGGTCACCAGACCCCTCCTTTGCATAGCGCTGGAGACTTTCATCAAACTCCGTTGCCCGTCGAACCCTGTCCGCAAGGTCATATTGAACCTCCATCCAGTTCAAGCATGCATCGGCCGAAGAATCCCTTTCCACACAAGATATCTCCAACGCTTCCAACTCCTAGATTAGACGCTCATCATGTATCCGCAACCAACTTGCCCGCACCGGAGTCCGACGACTCAAGGCATCAGCGACCACATTTTCCTTTCCGGGAACATAGTGAATGTCGAAGGTATAATCCCCTAGGAATTCCATCCACCTCCTTTGTCGCATATTCAAATCCTTTTGATCGAGCAGATACTTTAGGCTTTTATGATCTGTATAAATATCTACCTTCACGCCATAAAGATAGTGCCGCCACAACTTTAGCTAAAAGATCACCGCCGCTAACTCCAAGTCGTGGACGGGGTAATTACGTTCATGCACTTTCAATTGACGTGAGCCATAAGCGATCACCTTGCCAAACTGCAGGAGAACGCAGCCTAAGCCGCTTCCTGACGCATCGCTGTATATCTCAAAACCGTCTGTACCACATGGCGACGTCAAAACAGGCGCCGTGGTCAAACGACCTTTTAGCTCCTCAAAAGCTCGCGCGCACTCCGGTGTCCAAACGAACTTCTGATCTTTTCTCGTCAACGTAGTCAAAGGCAAAGCAATTCGGGAGAAGTTCGCCACAAATCGTCTATAGTAGCCTGCCAGTCCAAGAAAACTCCTGACTTCGGCCACCGAAGACATCACTGGCCAATCACGAATGACACTTATCTTTGCCGGATCCACCGCTATGCCCTCTCCACTTACCACATGGCCCAGAAAAGCCACCGACGAGAGCCAGAACTCACACTTAGAGAACTTGGCATACAACTTATTTCTCCGCAAGGTATGCAATACCAACCGCAAATGGTTTGCATGATCTTCCTCCGACTGTGAGTACACGAGGATATCATCAATGAACACAATCACAAACAGATCCAAGTATTCGCGGAACGTTCGATGCATGAGATCCATGAATACCGAAGGCGCATTATATAAGCCGAACGACATCACTGTGAACTCATAGTGACCGTAGCGTGTGCCAAACGCTGTCTTGGGAATGTCACCTTCCCTAATCCGCAATTGGTAATACCCGGATTTCAAATCCAACTTGGAATAGACGGTTGAGCCCGCTAGCTGATCGAACAAGTCATCGATCCGTGGAATCGGATACTTGTTTTTCTCCGTCAGCTTATTCAGTTCGCGATAATCAATACATAGCCGCAAACTACCGTCTTTCTTTTTCAAAAAAAGAACAGGCGCGCTCCAAGGTGACATACTTGGGCGTATGTATCCTTGCTCCAACAGCTCTTGCAACTGAACTTTCAGTTCGGCCATCTCTTTTGGCGCTACCCGATACGGCGAACGGGCCACAGGTTTCGCACCCGGCACCAGCTCGATAGCGAAGTCGATTTCCCTTTGGGGAGGTAACCCCGGAAGGTCCTTTGGAAACACATCAGCATACTCCGACACAATCGGCACTTCACTCACACTGGCCTTCGGCGCCACCGCCTCTACGAGTGTGAAGAACAACTCCGCACCCTTCCGAACTGCCTTAACGACTTGGAGAGCAGATAGCAACATCCCACTCATCCCTTGTATACCAATGAACTTGGTCTCTTGTTCAGTATTCTGCCCGAGTGTGACCTCTTTTGAAGTGCAATCTATTCAGGCACGCTGCTCTGACAGCCAGTCCATACCAAAGATTATATCAAATTCCTTGATCGGCAATACTAATGTTTCCGCCTTGAACTCCCGACTCCCTATCTTGACCTCAAGACCGCAAGATTTATCCGCGCACATCAAACATCCGTTAGGTAATAACACCTTTACACTGTCTGTCGTGGTCCGGATAGGTACCCCGACGCGAAAGACAAAATCTCAGACAGAAACGAATGTGAAGCACCTGTGTCAAACAGTGCTCGAGCCGGATACTCTCGTATATGGACAAACCCTAAAACATCACAATCAAAACAAGCACAACACACAGTATAAAATAACATTAAAAACTGCGCGCACCTGTGACGACATCCGCCTGCTTAATGGCCTCCTGTTGTCCAAGGTTGAAGACCCTGGGCTTCGCGTGCGAGGCAGAAGACTCCACCACAGTCTTCCCTTTCTCCACATAAGACGCTCCTGTCTTCTTGTCACCCTTTGGAGGACCAACTCGGCAATCACGTGCGAAGTGTCCCAACTTCCCGCACGTAAAACAAGCGCGAGATCCATTCCTAGATGTCTCTGTCACAGTCGCAGAAGGAGCTTGTCCAGTAGACTTGGACTTCTTTCCCCATCTCTTACGGTACCCAAACTTCTCCGGACGCGGCGGCTTGAACTCTGGCTTTGTCACAACCAAGGTCCCTTTTGCCTGCCCTCTTCTCATGTCCGTCTCCAAAGACCGAGCCGTACAGACTAAGGCTTGAAATCCCTGACTCACAGAACTCGAGAGCAAATACCGCAGCTCATCTCGCAGTCCCGCATAAAACCTACTAGTCTTACGCTCTTCTTCGGGGAAGATTGTACCCGCATATCTTCCCAAATGTGTAAACCCATGCAGATAATCATCCACACTACGATATCCTTGGGTTAACCGTTGAATTTCCATTTCCATCGATATCCTTTGCTGCATTGGTAGATGTTGTGCCAAGAACAACCGAGAAAATTCGTCCATCGGGACCTCTGCAAGTTGTCTACCGGCCAAGTGATGCAGTTCAATCTCATCCCACCATAAACGAGCCTCTCCTTCCAGTAGGAAAGTGGCCAACATAACCTTCTGTCCCTCCTCAACCTTGATCGCTCTGATGATCCTCTTGATCCTTGCAAGCCAATCCTCTGCTTGGGCCGGTGACCCTGCCCCAGTAAATTGTGGAGGATTGAAGCTCAAGAATTGCTTCAATTGTTGATCTGCTGCCCGCGGATCAACTACAGCTTCTACCGGTTCTTGCCGTACCCCAGCATGTGTTGACATCACTGCAGGACGTGCCTGCCCAGCCTGCTGAGCATTCATCACAACAAGTACCGTTTCCGTGATGAAACGTACCGTTTCAGCGGATGGAGGAGGTGTGGGCACCTCAGCTGGTGCCGCACTTTCCACAGTATGTTGAGGTTCGGATTGACCCGCAACACTTCTAGTCACCTATATGTGTAAAACACACAATTTAGCGACCAAGTAAAACAGCAAACATACAAAAAGAATACACAGGTTCAACAAACAAGTGTATTTGCATTCCTAAGTGGACATTCTTGAGTTCAAGTTAAGTGTTACAATGACAGCACTGACACGTGCTCGCCACCCCTCAAAAGAATTCGTCTGTGAATTCGGAAGAGATCGACCAACAAGCTGATACCAAATTGTAACACCTCTACCCGTCAAGAAGAATATAATAGAGGGTCCGGCCGGGGCCCCACACCATATTCCACAAACAGGCGGAGACGCTACGAAATAATATCATAACCAACGCATCCTAACACAGAGCATTCTAGCGGAAGCTTCACGGTTGAAAACTTGAACTCAAGAGTAACAAGAACTGTCCACTAAAATATAGAAATGTATACAACCAAAGTATCTGGCCTTAAGGCCTTACAAATTTCTCTTAACAAGGTGTGGTTTACAGACATCGGCACGCAGGCCGGCCACACATGAACAAGAAGAAACAAAATAAAGCCTTCTCGGGCAGCAACGCAGCTTGGGCTTCAGTCCGCTAAGTCCCGCTCGGACCAGCACCTCCTGCATCTGCAAGAACCAATCCACAAAGCAGTGGTAAACAGGGCAACGATCAGCATTCAGCTGACCAATTATAACGACCCTGCCCCTGGCACGGGGCAGCGGAATTCCATCCCTGCAAAGCATGTTTCAACAGTATGTATAGCAACCCACGCAAGACGTGCACGACCGCACAGTCAATACATATCACAAACGCCGGCACGACGGCCCGACACTCCGTGCACTCAGGGCACATTCGGGTGTACCGGAAACACCGGATCTCACCAATGAGCATTTAGTTTGGCACGATGGCCCGAGACTCTCATTATGCCGCTGACGAAAGCCCAATGCCTTGGCGCTCTCATGTCCAGCCTACATAACGCAGGTACGGATCAGCCACCCCCCGTTGCTCAAACCGCCTTGCCACTCCCAAGTACATCGTACCTGAGGCCACAAATAAAGGCGCGGGTCGGTTTCACCTTGCCTGTTCGGCACGAAGCCTCATTTTATATAGTTGCAGCCCAACGGCTCAAAAACACGTAAAGTGACAACTCACGGTCACAAGAGTTGAACCAACTCTCACAATTTCCTGCACTTCCTCCAGTACTTCCTGCTGCACCAAGCGACAGGTATGCACCATAGATTGCACACAAACAATCAAATACTCGGAGATTCCTCTGAATGCAAACAAGCATCACCAATCCAGACCAGCACGTCCAGATGGGCTTCACACAGCATGCCTAGATCCGTACTCCAATTTCGGACTTTAACAAGGGGGACTTCACATATCTACCCCAAGGGACACCACAACCCACCGCACACTCGCGGGGACGGGTTTTCCCTATGCAAATGCAGGAAAGTAGGACTTCACATGTCCAAGACGGAAATCGTTACCCTTGGAAGTCGCCTCAGAGCCATGGAGAGAATTGAGACGGATGAAAGCCTTCGCAACAGCTTTGCCTTCGTAAATCCGAACTCGGCTCGCGATTTGGACCACCGCAGCACCACCGGCGGCCGGATTCCTCTTCTTCTTCCTTGCCTTGCTCTCCTCCCTCTCTTAACTTTAGAAAGAGAAAGATGAAACTCAAATGAGCTTTCTCCTCTTCAATTCCGGCCTTATCAACCCAGGGAAGAGCCCAGACCATTGGATCTTGGTCAAAGAAAATGAACGGCTCTGATCAGCCCTGAATTTGATTTCCTGGGCCGAACACGGGTTGTGACACGCCCGTGTCACAGGCCGTGTTCCTGAAGCGGTGCACAACCGACTGAAAATAAACCAGAACACGGGCATTGACACGCCCGTGTCAAGCCTGACATGCCCGTGTCACCCAGTACACGGCCGTGTACCTGGCCGTGTCACCCCTGTAACACAATCTCCAAAATCACCCGAGCAGGACACGGCTAAGGCACCGCCCGTGTCCCTAGCCGTGTGCCAAACACGCCCCTGTGACACGCCCGTGTCACAGGCCGTGTTCCACACTCGACGATCAGTTCTCGAGTCCTCGTCGAGAATAGGGACACGCCCTGGGACACGCCCTGGGACACGCCTTGGGACACGCCCTGGGACACGCCCTGGGACACGCCCGTGTCCCAGGCCGTGTACACCTGACACGCCCTGAGACACGCCCGTGTCTCAGGCCGTGTCAGCCAACCTGAATCCCACTTTGGCTTTTGAGATTTCTGGGGTGTTACAGTAGTGCTCCTCACTAGGGATATTGTGGCACACTGGAAGAAGCTGCTTTTAATGGGAGGATAAGAAGTGCTGTTTATACAAATCTTGTTGTGGATTAGAGATGGGTGTTGTTGAAGCTACTGTCGACAATGGAGAAGGAAAAGCAGAAATTTCTTTGCTGCTATGGACTGTGATGCAATAGGAAGGCGAGACTGATGCAGTAGGAAGACGATCACTGCTGTAGTTGAAGGATGATCACTGTTGGAGTATGAAGGACTGCTCATCATTAAGGATGAAGAGCTGGGCACTTCTGTTCTCGAATTTCAATTGATAAAGAAGTTGTGGTCAATGACTAGGCTACGATCAAAGATTGTTGTTGCGGATCACGAAGACATTTCATTTGTTTATTGATAAGAATCAAAGATCTATTGTCACTGAAGGAAATGTCGTTGTGGTCAAAATTGTTGGAGGAACTTGTTGTTGCTTAAAGGAGGATTGTTGTGAAGGCAGTTGCCGGAGATGAAGGCTATGCTATTGTAGGAGGAGGTCATAGTTGACAATAAGGATGTGGTCAAGGGGATAAACTCTGTGTAGAAAAACGAACCAGCTCACAGTTGAAGCTGTTGTACTAGATAAAAGTAATTTAGTTAAGCTATAATGAAGGTTGTCAAAAGATCGGTATGCTTGATACCACTTGATATGGGAGGCAAGTAGCAGAAGGGATTACTAGTGTGTCACTACCTAGGAAAATGCCAGTCACAAGGAGTTGCAAAATCCAAAAGAAGAAGAGCAAGCTCAACACCCAAATTGCATTCATTTTCAAATTGGAGCTACAGAGGCCGATGAACCTATTTATATAAATAAACCAACTCGAGGAACAAGTTGATAAAAGTTAAAAAGGTAAAACACAATAGGAAAACAGCTCAGTTGATTATGATTTATCAAAATATAGGCATGGATAAATCATAATTAATTGCAGAAGTCCCTGATTTGATATTTCTCGGCTTTATCTAATTCTATTGCAAATGAGCTTATTTATTGCATCTTAGTGTGTTATTAATTCCCTCTATTATCAAATTAGTGGATAAGAGCAATAATTGTCATTCAAACAATAAAAACACTCAACCCTTTATCCCACTATAGTGGGGTCGACTATATGGATCCTTTGTCTGCATTGTGCCCTATCTTTAGTCATAATCTCACTAATGCCCAAGTATATGTCTTTCCTTATGGTTTCATTCTATGTCTTATTATTGGTCTACCCCTCTCCCATTTAACATGCCTACTGACCAAACTCTCACAACTCCTAACAAGTTCCTCTAATGGTCTCCTTTGTATGTGTCCAAACCATCTTAATCGAGCTTCTCACATCTTCTCTGCAATTGGTGTCACTCCTGTCTTATCCCTGATACATTCATTCCTAATTTTATCCAGTCTCGTGTGTCCACACATCCGTGTAAGCGTTATCATTTCCACAACTCCCATTTTATGCTCATGTACATAATTCACTTCCCAACACTCAGAACCATAGAACATCGCTGGTCTAATTGCAGTACGGTAAAACTTGCCTTTAAGTTTTAATTATACTTTACAACAACATAAGATCCCTTACTCGCCTCTCCATTTCAACCAACCTGCTTGGATTTTATGTATCACAACACCTCCATCGCTTTGAACTACCGATCCAAGATATTTAAAGCACTCACTGCGAGAAATATCTTGATCACCTAACTTAATAACGAACTCATCCGTTCTTCTTGCACTGCTAAATTTAAGCTTTATATACTTCGTCTTTGTCCTGCTCAACCTAAAACCCTTCTTTTCTTAAGTGTCTTGCCAAGATTCAAGTTTTGCGTTTACTCCCTCGCGCCTCTCATCGACCAAAATGATATCATCACAAACAATAACCACCAAAGTATGCTTGTTGGATATGTCCGATGAGCTCATCTAAGATAAGGGTAAAAAGATAAGGGCTTAAAGCCAAACCTTAATGTAAGCCAACAGTCATAGGGAATTCCTGTGTTAATCCTCCAAAATTCCGTCTCTGAATTTATATACATATCTTTGGTCATTTTAGTGTATGATACATTTACACCTTTCTTTTCTAAGGCTCTCCATAAGATCTCTCTTGGAACCCTATCATAAACCTTCTCTTGATCGATTAACAACATATGCAAATCTTATTTTCTTTCTCGATAGTTGTTAATGAGTCTCCTCAAGAGATGTATATCTTACATAGTCGACCGCCCTAACATGAATCCAAATTGATTTTCGGAGATGTTAGTCTCTCGTCTTACTCTTCTTTCTATCACCCTTTCCCATAATTTTATGGTATGACTTATTAATTTAATTCTTCTGTAATTAACACAATCTTGTATTTCTCTTTTATTTTTATACAAAGATATCAAGATACATTCTCTTCATTGGTCCGACATCTTTTTTGACTTCAGTATCTTTTTGAAGAAACATAAAAGCCACAAAATTCCTTCTTTCCTTAATCCTTATACATTTTCATACTTCGATGAGTACGTTTGACCCAATCGCCTTTTCATTTTCATCTTTTTTAGAGCATCATTTACCTCAGATACTTGAATTTTACGATAAAACTTTATGTTCTTATACTCCTTCAATTTACTTAACTTTTTCAAGTTCAATTCATTGTCTTTTGTTTTATTATAAAGTTGCTAAAAGTATTTTTTCTATTGCTCTTTAGTACATCCGTCAAAACTGTATCTGTTTCATCTTTTATGCATTTAACTTGTCATAAATCTTGTCTTTCTCTCTCTAGCTCGAGTAATTTTATATATGACACATCTCCATCTTTAATATCTAGTCACTTATAAAGTTCTTCATAAACTGATTTCTTGCTTTAATTACTGCATGTTTAAATTCTTTTTTGGCAATTTTATAACTTGCTAAGTTTTTATCATTCCTACAAACGTAGAGTGTTTTATAGCTAACCCTCTTTACCCTCATTTTGTCTTGCACCTCCTCTTTCCACCACCAAGATTATTTATTTGGGGGCGCGCGACTTTTTGATTCTCCAAGTACGTTCTTTCCACTTATTCTTAATTGTGAGGGCATAACTTCTTATGAGACACTATGATCAACATAAGGGTCATCAAATAGTTGTTCCATAACTACTGTATTGAAAACAACCAGCTTTTCCATCTTCAAGTTCCACGCTCGGTTCCGCAATCCTATGCTGACTGTTGTTCCGCTCCGTGTGTGTTTCCGTTCCTGACTGCATGCGATGATACCAAAGTGCATGAGGTTTTGCATGCCCCGTCTCCTCTACCTATGCCAACTTGTTTGTGTACGTCCCTCGCGCCATGGATGACGATGCCTGCATCCTGCGCTAGCCTCACTGTTCACCGATCCATCTGTTTCTGCCTTGATGCTTGGTTCCTCTTTGTTTTGTGTCGCCACCTGCTTCAACAGGTTCACGCGTCGCAACCCACAACTATGTATCCTCCCTAGCCAACCAGCCTTGTTGATTGCATGTACACCTACGTTCCATGGCACAATCAGATGTTCTTGCGACTTAGCCCCCACCGACCAGGCCATCTCTCACCGCCTCGATGCTAACAAGGATCCCATCACCTCTCTTCAGGCCCTACTCCAACGTTTGGATACACAGTTTAATCACTTAATCGTCTGACGACTAAAAACCTCGTGTACTTCTAATGCCGTCTCCCATTCGGTCCTTGGCGTCCCTCCCATCCTTATCGTTGAGCCTCCCCACTGCCCTTCACCGCTCTTCCACGACCGGTACTTTGACGTTCCCACTTTCAACGGAACAGACCCCATGTGTTGAATTTCGCATGCAGAGCAATTCTTCGATATACATCACGCCTCTGAGGCACAGAAGATCACCATGGTTCTTGACGGCATGGAACGACTGACCCTCCATTTTGTTTGCTAGCTTCATTAGAACAATTCTTGCCACTCTTGGTCAGAACTTCAACAAATCCTCATACTTCGTTACAATGTTCTCTATTCCGAGGCCGTGGTGGAACGTCTATATGGCGTCCGCCAGTGAAGCCTTATTGATGACTATATCGACGAGTTCATTGCTTTGACAACGTATGTTTTGGGCTTACCGCCAAATCTTCTTCATGCAAGAGTTACTTCCACCATCTGGTCCCACTTTCGCACCCACCTACCCTGGTCAATTATTGATACCATGGATATCGTCTGCTTGGTGGAAACGGACTTCATTGTCTCATCTGTCATCGACCTTCCTTCAAGGAGTTTTCAGCCCTGACAGCTTCGCTGCTTTCCAACACCCTTCCTACCTCCACCCCAAGATCATACAACGGCTCTCCTGCATCCCGGGACACCTCCTCGGCTATCGAATGACCCCCAAATGACCAACCAGGGGTTCTACGATCTTCTCATTAAGGGCTTCTTTTTATGTTGTAAACATCTCTACTCCCCGACTCATGACTGTCCCCTGAAGGAGTTCTACATCACCATTGGTGAAGTGGACCCCAAGGTCACCATTGGAGATTTCAAAGCCCTAGAGGGTGATGACACACCACACGACAATGGAGCCCAAACGAGGTTCCATTGTTTAAAGCTTCTGTGCTTCACGGTTGGCGGCATCGCTGGCCCCCAAACCAGAAGCTCTCTGGTTCTCTGTATTGCACTCCTATGATTGTGATGATTCACTGTGGGGCCAACCACATCGTCATCTCTAAGTGCCCTGTGACACTGCTCAACATTCGCTCTCCTATTCCTCGTTTTGCTGATTGCTTAGCTGAAGATCGCCGCTGAGCCACTGGGGGCCTCTGTATGAGCCTGAAAATGACTGTGGTCCATTGCACTCTTCGAGCATATTTTTACTCCTTTGAGCTCAGTGATGTTGATTTCATATTGGGCGTCACATGGCTTTGTACCCACAGTGACATGTTTGTAAATTGGGATCGAATGAAGACGCGCTTTCATCAATTACAAGTTCCTTTACTTTTGGCAGGGGAGACTTCCCTCACTCGGCAGGCGGGTGACTTCCATTCTCCTCATAAAATAGTGGAAGTAAACTTTGCCGCGTACTTGTGGCATGATGTCGAGCCGACCCGCTTGGCCGGTTTGTACACTAATTCAGCTACAACGCGCTTTGGACGTTTTCCCATGGGTCTTTGCCGATGCCACCCCACCTCCGCGTCGGTGGAACCGCCATTGCCTTTGACACCACCCACTAGACTACTTTCCCTAGCTCATTCAGGATACCCACACTTTACTCCGAGAGGATCTCTTCATAGATCCGGTATTGGTGTTGTGGGCAGACTGACCCCCTTTGGAGACCACATGGATGGACTGTGACATATACTGCGCCCAGTTCTTAAACTTCAGTCTTAGGGACAAGGAGAATTTTCCAGAGAACAACATTGTTACGAATACAGACGAGGGCTAGGGGCGTCCTCCTGCGTGACGTGTTTATCAATGTTGGGGAGACGAGGACATAAATCTCGGCGTGATGGCAAACGTTGGTCTGTAGTGCGCACAGACGCCGCACACCTGACAACTTTATGTTTTATTATCACATATGTATTTCGGGCCATGTGGTTATTTACCGTTTCTTTTGTGTGCTTCTAAGCTAGGCACTATATAAGCTTTTGTATGACTCTCATTTTCTTCCTTCCTAATCCTACTTCAACAATAGACCTACATGGGCCTCGACTGACGATTATATGATCGTGAATGATGATGATCCTATAATGGTCTATTACTAATTACTACCAGCTAAATTAAACCCAGTAAACTTGATGAAATCTAATGTATTTCATTATGCCACTTGAAAATCACCTAAATTCTGTGCAAACTGATTGTTCAGGCTATTTGGGCTAAATTTTCATAATGATTCATATTTGGCAAATCTAGTGGGCAACAAGAGGAGTTGAGAGGTAAACAACATATACTAAATTCATCCTTTACTTTTAGTTTCAGTGTGATGTGTTGAAGATTATACTCCCCTTTTAGATGCTTTTATGGCCTTTGTGCAAGTGCTAGTTTTCAATATTTAGGCAGCTGATGTTTATTGCCTTTTTAATACTTAGATAACAGATCATGAATGTTGAATTGTTACTAAACAGTGCTACTATTTTATTTTGTAGGAATTCTTAATTATGGGGTCTTACTGAACTACCATAATGTGTTGTTCAGCAATTGTTTTATACTGCTAGTATCCATATAGTTTATGCAATCTCCCAACAATTGGCTCATATTATTCACACCCGCATATTGTTCATTCAGGTAAAAACACTTATTTCAGCGAGCTCTTATTGGAGATTCATTATTAATAATAAAACTTTGGCACTTAATCTACCTTTCTCTGGCCTGCATTGTCTTACCTTGTGTACATTGCGCTAAACAAACACTAAGATTTTTGTCTTTTCCTTGTTATACTCATTACTATTATAATTTGTTGCTCTCCTAGGCTGTCATGCTCATTATTTTTGCCCAATTAACTGGTTTCTCATCTTATTATCTTGACTTTGGAATTTAGCATTTAATTTTCACGTCCAAGTCAAAAATTTTTCTTTTTTGTCTGATGTCGAATATCTTGAGACTATTCCCTTAAAGCCTAAGATTAGAGCTGCTGACATTTTCTTTCTATGTGAGTTGCAACTTGGCAGATAAGTGCCTCCTTGTATGTTATCATATCTTTTGAACCGAATCTCTATTTATTTTACTACTTATTTACTAAAAGTTCTTTCCATCTGCTCCATATTTTTCAGGGAAGTGGAGAACCTTTTATCTGGATTCAACATTTTAGAGTTCCTATGGGAAACTGTTTCCAACGAGTAAGCCATTTTTATTAATAGGATTTCATGTTTGTACTGAAACCTCAAAAGGTGTTGGAATATGTTAAAATAATGAGTTTTATGTTGTTACCTTATTTTCGTCATGTACACCCATATATATATGAGAGCCTCTAATGTAATGTATGCGTGATTGATTCTTTTCCTCAACATGGTATCAGAGGGAAAAAGAGTTTAGGGTTTTCCGGATCTCGTCGCTCCAGCACAAGCTCACAACCCCAGCCCCCGACTCCCGCACAGCGCCGTCGCCCCGACTCCCGCACAGCGCCGTCGCCCCGACTCCCGCACAGCGCCGTCGCCCCGACTCCCGCACAGCGCCGTCGCCCCGACTCCCGCACAGCGCCGTCGCCCCGACTCCCGCACAGCGCCGTCGCCCCGACTCCCGCACAGCGCCGTCGCCCCGACTCCCGCACAGCGCCGTCGCCCCGACTCCCGCACAACGCCAACGGCCCGCTCCCGCACAACACTCTCCCGCACAGCGCGCAGTCGCCCCGCTCTTCCGCCTCAGGCTCTACCGGATCCTCTTCTTCTTCTACTCCGGCTTCTGTTGGATCTTATCGCGTCCCCTCAGATCATGATGCTCCTCAAATCACCACTGTAAAATTGGATGGTTCCAACTACCTCCCGTGGGCTCGCTACATCTCTCTTGCTCTCAAAAGCCGCCGGTTATTTGGCCATGTCAGTGACACGGTGAAGACTCCTGCGTTTGACTCTCCTGAGTGGCTTCAGTGGGAGTCTGACAACTCCCTGGTGATGTCTTGGCTACTTAACTTTATGACGAAGTCCATTTCTCGGAACTACCAGTTCTTGGATACCGCAGCGAATATCTGAAAGCGTGCAGAGACTACCTATTATGGTCGCGACAATACAAGTCATACCTACCAACTTCATCGCCGGTTGTTCCTCCTGCGACAAGGTGATTGACCCCCCTTGGCCTACTATTCAGAGTTCACCTAACTCTATCAGGAGTATGATCATTTTTGATTCTCTGGCCTTGGTGTCTCCTGAAGATGAGGTGCTTGTCCGAGCAAGAGAAGAACGCAATCGCATCTTTGAGTTCCTCCACGGCTTACATCGGGACTTTGATCCGATCAGCATTCAGATTCTTGGCCGCTCTCCTCTACCTTCTCTGCCCGAGGTGTACAGTCTTGTCCAATAGGAATTCGATCGCCGTCTGACTCTGCTTCCCGACTCTACCCCCGAGGGATCTGCCCTTGTCTCTCTTTCTCAGCCCGAGGCTCGTCCTTCTCGTGACACTAGAATGAGGACTGCGGAGAAAGATCACCTAGTCTGTGATTATTGCGGGAAGACGCGCCATATTAGAGATACCTGCTTCAAGCTTCATGGTTTTCCTCCTCGAAGAAGCCCTGCCTCTCGTGGTGGCCGGGGAGGTGGCCGGGGAGGTGGCCGCTCTCAACACAGGCCTCCTCTGCCCAGATTAGCCCACTTATCGGATGCTTGGGAGGACTCTACTGCTCTTTCGGGTGAAGAAATTCTGGCGTTCCGCCGGATGATGCTTGGACCTCCAGCGGAGCCTTTCGGTTCTGCCTCCTCTTCCTATGCTCATCAGGGACCTGCAGGTGCTCACTCGGCTTCCTCCCACCTCTCCTCTTAGTAGATCATTGATTCCGGGGCTACGAACCACATGGCCGGATCAGCCACAGGTTTTGTGTCTAACACCTCTGTCGGTCAGGGACAAAGTGAGCATTGCTGATGGATCGCTATCTCCCATCGCTGAGAAAGGATCCATTTCATGCTCTTCTCTTACCCTATCCTCTGTTCTTTATGTTCCCGCTTTCACCCGCAATCTCCTCTCTATTAGTCACATGACAAACTCTATGAATTGCTCAATGACCTTTTTTTCTGCCTCGTGTTTTTCAGGACCTGAAGACGGGGACGGTGATTGGCTCTTGTAGACTGTGCAACAAGCTCTATGTGTTCGACCCCTTTGTTTCCACTTCATCCAGCATCGCTCGACCTCCCAATGCTCTTCTTACTGCTCGTCCCCCTGAGTTGGATTCCCGACATTGTCGGCTAGGACACCCTCCTGTCGCTATTATGAAGCTGTTGCTTCCTGCTATGTATTCTACTTTATTTAATGTTTTTCATTGTGATGTGTGAACTGGCTAAACATTATCGTAGTACTCTTCCTCTTATGTCCCCCCCGTAGCTCTACTGTTATTCATACTGATGTCTGGGGTCCTAGCCCTATTGTTTCTATTTCTTGTTGCTCGTGGTTTGTTTTTCATTGATTGTTACTCTCGTTGTACCTGGGTTTACTTAATGAAGCAAAAAAGTGATGTGTTCTCTCTTTTTCAGCGCTTTCACAAGATGGTCACAACTCAATATGGTGCTCTCGTTAAAATCTTATGTAGTGACAATGGTCGTGAAAATATTGATGCTCGTTTTGACAAACACCTAAGTGACCTAGGTATCATTCATCAAATATCCTGTGTGTACACCCCTGCTCAGAATGGGGTGGCTGAGCGTAAGAATCGACACCTCCTTGAGGTGGCTAGGTGCCTTCTCCTTCGGATGCATCTCCCAAAGTATTACTGGGGTGATGCTGTTCTCACCGCGACCTACCTCATCAATCGTCTTCTTACACAGTTCCTCGGGTTTCAGACCCCTCTCACCACTCCAGGGGGCCGTCCTCTCTCTCTCTCTCTCCCCGTGTCTTTGGATGTGTCTGATTTGTCCACACCCAGCCTAAGACCAAACATGATCCACGCGCCATGAAGTGTGTGTTTATTGGCTACTCTCATACCCAGAAAGGCTATAGGTGCTTCCACCTATTGACATATTTTCTGGTTTATTGACGTATTTTCTGGAATGGGTTTAGTCCCACATTGCGGGCTACCTTTATTTGTATTCAAATCTCCTATTTATATCCCCTATAGTGGAAGAATAAACTATCTAATTTCTCCTATTTAATTTGGTATCAGAGGGAACCCTCTCTCCCGATCCCTAATCTCCGAACCGGTTCTCCCGCATCCCGCATTGCCGAACCCGCGACGTCTCTCGCATCACCGATTCCGCAGCTTCTCCTGCGACAGTCTTCCTCCACCGTGCTCATGTGAGGCCACTGCTTCTCCCGCGACCGTCCGACCGCCCTCCTCCCGCGCCGCTCTACCCGCACTCCTCCCGCGCCGCTCTGCCCGCCCTCCTCCCGTGCTCTCCCTTCTTCGCCGATCCCGCAGTTTCTCCGAGGGTTTTTTCTGTCGGCTTTGCTTAGTGTTCCCCCTCATTTCCCCTTTCTTTTCTTCTCATGACCTAGATCTGTGATCTACGGTCTTTCCTTTTTTTTGGATGAGATTTCTTTCTTGTGTTTGAGAGTTTCTTAGCCTTTTCTCCCTTGACATTTTTCGTTTCTTTTGGGAGTTCTCTTGTTCCTATCCCATGGATTCCTCACCTCTTGTTTCGAATGATGGCTTTGCTCGGCGCATCACCACCACCCTTCTCAATGAAAAGAATTTTATCGCTTGGTCCAACTCCGTGCGTGTCCATCTTGCCGGACATGACAAGCTAGATTGGCTTGAACCGAATGGTGTTCCCCGTCCTTCCGATGAAAAGGCTATCCGTCAATGTCGCACGAAAAATTTCAAGATTCTCGGGTGGCTTTAATGCTCCATGGAGCCCCGCATTTACGAGCAATTCATGCGTTTCGTTTCCGTGTCGTCGCTTTGGGTTGCCTTGACCCGTACCTACGGTCACACACTCGTTGATACGTGGATTTATTCTGTCTTCCAAGAGATTTCTATTGCTCGTCAGGGGGATCGTTCGGTGCACGAGTATTTTACCTTTCTCTCTGGGCGATTCCAGGAGCTTTCTGACCTCGAGCCACTTAGTGCTTTTCCACATCCAGAGGATCTGCTTGTTGCCAAGCGGAGGCAGGAGAAGCGGGAGACCTACCAGTTCCTGATGGGGTTACGACCCGAGTTTGAGTAGATTCGGGTTCAGATTGTCAACATAAATTCACTTCCTGATATATTGGATGCTTATTCCATGGTGGAGGAGCATGAGCGCCGTGCTCGTCTTACCGCTGTTTCTTCAGTTCTAGATTCTGTTCCTCTTCCAGACCAAATGGACCTTGCTTCCGGTCATACTTCTTCTGTGTGCGGGGGGCGTACTACTACCTCTAAAGGTTGCGGGGGTGGCCGCCACAACCCATTTGCCTCTGTTCAGTGTTAGCAATGCCTCCGGACTGGTCATGAGAAGGCCCGATGCTGGCTGCTCTTTCCTCACCTACGCCGGCAGTCCACCACCACTCGTGCTGCTGCCGCTACTTCTTTCGACGGGCCAGCCTGATTCCGGTGCTCCGTCTGGGGCCCCTTTCGCCGACTGGAGTTAGCTTATTGCTCAAGTGCAACAACTTCAGTCTCAGCTCCAGATGCAGTCCCTGTTTCAGACTTTGCACCAACCTCTTCCTACTCAGCAGTTGCCTGCCTCCTCGTCGTTCTCGTCGACTTCAGTGTCTGCGTCAGGTAGCCCGACGACCTTCCATGTCACTCAAGAAGGGTCTTCCTCTCTCTGGGTGATTGACTCTGGGGCCACTGATCACATGACTGGTGAGACACGCTTGTTCTCTTCTCTTGAGTCTCCGAGCGTCCATCGGCAGGTTCGTCTTGCCGATGGCTTTGTGACCCCCATTCTTCACCGGGGCACAATTCCCTTGTCTCCCTTCTTCTCCATGGGTTTAGTTCTTCATGTTCCCAAGCTTGCTTTAAATCTTCTTTCTGTTAGTCAATTGACTCGTTGCGGCATTGCTCAGTGACATTTTTTTTCCTTCTGGCTGTGTTTTTCAGGACCTGACCACAAGGAGGACATTTGGCTACGACCGTGAGCGCGACGGGCTTTACCAGCTGGATCTTCCACCTCCTTCGCCCTGTCTCTCACCCTCGTCCACCGCTGCCGCTACTACTTCACCTGCTCTTTGGCATGCCAGACTGGGGCATGCAAGTCCTCAGATTGTGTCGTCTCTTTTTCCGAGTGTCTCGTTTGAGCACTTTTTTCAGTGTGATGTGTGTCAGCTTAGCAAACATACACGTACTTCCTATCCTGTTTCTGTTTCTCATAGTTATGCACTGTTTGATATTATTCATTCAGATGTTTGGGGGCCTGTCCCGGTTGTTTCTTATGATGGATATTGGTATTTTATTACTTTTATAGATGATTTTACTCGTTGTTGTTGAGTCTATCTTATGCGTGCCAAATCCGCTGTCTTTGATTTATATTCCCAGTTTACTAATATGGTTAAGACCCAGTTTTCCTCTACTATTCAGGTCCTTCGCTCCGATAACGGGGGGGGGGGGGGGAGTAAACCTCTTTCACAGCTTTCCTTGCTAGCCAAGGAACCCTTCATCAATTCTCCTGTCCCTATATACCATAACAGAACTACGTGGAGGAACGCAAGAATCGTCATCTCTTGAATGTGACTCGGTCTCTTCTTCGTGGATCTCACGTCCCTAAGTCGTTTTGGAGTGCCACCCTTCTTACGGGGACCTTTTTGGTCAACCGTCTGCCTTGTCAGCCTTTAGCGGGTCGGGTACCCCTTAGTCTTCTATCTCCCCCCGCCCTCTGTTTCTCGTCCCTCTCCGGGTGTTTGGGTGTGTGTTTTGTCCAGTATCGTCGTCTGACTCGGACAAAGCTTGATGACAAAGCTATCCGGTGCTTATTTTTGGGATATTCCTCCTCTTCCAAGGGCTATCGGTGTTTTGAACCCGCTTCTCGCAGGACTATTCACTCTCTGGATGTTACGTTCTTTGAGGATGTCCCCTTCTATGATACCTCCCCTGTCACTGTTGCTCCTTCTGCTCCGCCACAGTCGGCTCCGGTTGCCCTTGCTCCGCTGCACGACTCTCTTCCGTTGCAGACATACACTCGTGGCCCACGCGGGCCCTCACATGTCCACCCCATTCTTTGGGATCCACCGGTTACGCCCAACTCACTGGACCTTGTGCCATATCCTCTGGCAGGTGATGTTCTTCCCTCCTCTGACTTAGCCATTGCACTTCGCAAGGGTAAGCGTTCTTGTGTTACTGACCATCCTGTGGCAAGCTGTGTCCTACTAGCGTCTTTCTCAGGGTTACCGGACTTTCCTGACTGCTACCGACCAGATCAGAGTTCCGAGTTCGATGACTGAGCTGTTCCAGCACCCTGAATGGGTGGCGGCCATGTAGGATGAGATGTCCGCACTACAGAAGGCGGGCACCTGGCGTTTGGTCCCTCTTCTTGCAGGTCGGAAAACTGTTGGCTGCCGTTGGGTTTACACTGTTAAGTATAATGCCGACGGTTCTCTTGACCGCTACAAGACCCGTCTTGTCACGAAGGGCTTCACTCAGACTCCTGGGGATTACGACTTGGCCTTTTTCCCGGTGGCCAAGCTTTCTACTGTCCGTCTACTTGTCTTTCTCGCTGCCTGCCATGGGTGACCTCTTCATCAGATGGACGTGAAGAATGCCTTCCTCAATGACGATCTTGCTGAGGAAGTTTATATGGATCCGCCCCCCGGTTACAAGCTTCAGGGGGAGTATTTGGACCGTGTTTGCCTTTTGCAGAAGTTCTTGTATAGGCTGAAGCAGTCTCCTCGTGCGTGGTTTGAGCGGTTCAGTATTGTTGTGCTTCAGAGTGGGTTCTCCAGATGTCATGCCGACCACACGTGCTTTGTTCGGACTGCTGTGGATGGCCGTAGGGTCATTATTCTTGTCTATGTGGATGATATCATTCTTACCGGTGACGATAGCTCAGGGATACTTTAGATTAAGGGGGTTCTTCAGAAGACATTTGAAGTGAAATATTTGAGGCCTCTGAAGTACTTTCTCGGGATTGAGGTTGCCATATCTCAGCAGAGGATCTCTTTGTCTCAGTGCAAGTATACACTCGACCTCTTAAGTGATACTGGCCTTCTTGGGTGCTCTCCTGTGTCTACACCCATGGATCCGAACCACCGATTACACGCCGAGTCTGGAGATCCTCTCCCTGAGACGGGCATATACCAACATCTTGTTGGCAGACTTTTCTACTTGACCAACACTCGCCCCGACATTAGCTTTGCTGTGAGTGTGGTCAGTCAGTTCATGCATTCTCTACGGACTTCTCACCTTGATGCAACGTTTTGGATCCTCCACTTCCTGAAGGGATCTCCTGGCCTCGGGCTTTTCTATCATTCATCTCCGTCCCCCGGTCTCACATGTTACACGGATTCTGATTATGCTGGTTCCCTTACTGATCGACGGTCTACTTCGGGGATGTGCACTTTCTATGGTGACAATCTTATTTCCTTGAAAAACAAGAAGAGTGTTTTCTCCTGCTCGTCTGCTGAGGCTGAGTATCGGGCTATGGCCCATGACGCTACTGAACTCCTTTGGCTGCGTACTCTCTTGACTGAGCTTGACTTTCCTCCTTCTGGTTGCTCGACACTTGTTTGCGACAACCAACTCGCTCTCATGCTAGCCTCAGACTCTATTCTCCACGAGCGGACTAAGCATATTGAGGTTGATATTCACTTTCTCAGGGAGCACATCCGTTCAGGAACTCTTGAAGCATCCTATGTACCCTCCGCAGAGCAGATTGCAGATGCCTTCACCAAGGCGGTTGGGCCTTCCAGACTCCTCTCTACCTGTGGCAAGCTGGGCTTGCTTGATCTATTCACGCCAACTCGAGGGGGAGTATTGACGTATTTTCTGGTTTATTGACGTATTTTCTAGTTTATTGACGTATTTTTTGGAATGGGTTTAGTCCCACATTACGGGCTACCTTTATTTGTATTCGGATCTCCTATTTATATCCCATATAGTGGAAGAATAAACTATCTAATTTCTCATATTTAATTCCACCCGGTTACCAAGCGGGTATTTGTTACCATGGATGTCACCTTCCGGGAATCTGAAGCTTATTATGGGAACTCTCTTCAGGGGGAGAGCACAACTACATAAGTGAGTTCCCCACCTTCTGTTCCTCTGCTTATTCCTCCAACTCAGGTGCCACCTCCCGTTCCGGTCACCCCATCGTCATCTCCTGTTCCTACTACTCCCGTTCCTCCGGTGCCTCGGGTGTCTCCTCCTATTTTGCAGGTCTACACTCGACGTAGAAGGGGTACGAACACTCAGGCTCTTGCTATTCAACCTATGCCATCATCCGATCCATCGTCAGGTATTAACAAAGGTAGTTCTGCTTCCACTCTATATCCTGTTTCTCACTTTGTGACTTATGACTCATTGTCTCCTTCACATAGAATCTTGCTTTCATTTCTACATCCTCCGGTGCCTCCATTTCTATTCCTCAGTGTTGGAAGGAAGCACTTGAGCATAGTGAGTGGAAGACAGCCATGCTAGAAGAAATGAGAGCCCTTGAAAAGAACAATACTTGGGAGCTGGTCCAACTCCCTTAGGGGAAAACTGTTGTGGGATGCAAGTGAGTTTTCTCTGTGAAGCAAAACTCCAAAGATCTTATGGAACGATACAAAGCCAGGTTAGTGGCGAGAGGATATACGCAGACATCGGGCATTGACTATCAGGAGACATTTGCACCAGTGGCAAAAATGAACTCCATCAGGATCTTGCTTTCATGTGCCGTGTGTAAAGGGTGGAGTCTCCTTCAGTTGGATGTGAAAAACGCATTTCTCCATGGTGACCTTGAGGAGGAAGTCTACATGTCCTTACCTCCTGGTGTTAGCCAAGAAGGATCGGCAAAGAAAGTTTGCAGGTTGAAGAAAGCTCTGTATGGCTTGAAGCAATCTCCACGTGCATGGTTCAGGAGATTTCACCGGGGTATGATCTCTTTCGGGTACAAACAGAGCAATGCTGATCACACTTTGTTTGTGAAACATAGTGACAGTAAGGTGCTGCTCTCATTGTCTATTTGGATGATATAGTAATAACCCGCGATGATACCGAAGCGGTTGAACATCTAAATTCTAAATTGTCTCAGGAATTTGAAGGGAAGGATCTTGACCCCCTCAAGTATTTTCTGGGCATCGAGGTGGCTAGATCCAAGCATGAAATCTGTATATCTCAAAGGAAGTATGTTCTATACTTGCTTGAGATGACTGGAATGCTCAGGTGCAGGCCAGCTGATACCCCAATTGAGGTCAATCACAAACTTGGAAGAGATGGAGGAGAAGTCGTTGATGACGTGCCTGACTTCCAATGATTGGTGGGAAAGCTTATCTATCACTCTCACACTCGACCAGACGTATCCTATGCCATGGGGGTTCTCAGTACATGCATTCACCTAGATCACATCACCTGGATGTTGCACACAGAGTTCTGAGGTATTTCAAATCCACTCATGGCAAGGGAATTTTGTTCTCACCCAATGAGGCATTGACCATAGAGGTCTATACGGATGCGGACTGGGCATGATCAGTTGATGACCAGAGGTCAACATCAGGATACTGTTCCCTTGTTGGGGGTAATTTGGCAACCCGGAGAAGCAAGAAACAACATCTTTCCAGATCCAGCACAGAGGCATAATTCCGTGCTTTGGCACAAGGGCTATGTGAAGGGTTGCGGATCCAGACGATCATGAAGGACCTTGGCGTGAAGTGTGACAGTCCAATTAGGATCTATTGCGATAACAAATCTTCGATCAGCATTGCCCACAATCCGGTGCCACACGATCGCACCAAGCACGTGGAGATCGACAGACACTTCATCAAGGAAAATATTGTTAGGGGGATTGTGAGTACCCCGTTTGTCCCATCAAATCAGCAGCTTGCAGATGTGCTTACCAAAAGGCTGGGTCAGAACTCGTTTGACAGAATACTGAACAAGTTGGGCAAGACAAACATTACACGGCCAACTTGAGGGAGAGTGTTGGAATATATTAGAATAATGAGTTTTATTTTGTTACCTTATCTTCGTCATGCATATATATATGAGAGCCTCTAATGTAATGTATGCGTGATTGATTCTTTTCCTCAACAAAAGGTTACTGTGTTCAACAGTTAGAATTTTATCAGCTTCACCCAGTACGAATTTAGCTTTATGAATTATACTGAAGGGTTTAATTAATTTTCTGTAATTGCTGTTTTAAAGTTTTCTAGGTGACTGCTCTCACCCTTTCCTGAATCCTCATGCTACTGAACCAATGAGTAAATATATGCTTTTGACTTGTAGCACTATGTTTCCTTCCTCTGATGCAAGCCAAAGGCCCTTACAATGGCCCCCTTCCCCCACCCTCATCAGTGTTGCTACGAAGCCAACATCATGCCTGACTTGGAATCTTAAGCTAGTTTCATGACATGTCGATAGATGAATGATAACTTTTTTCTGTAAGAAAAATTACTTGCTGTTCAATAAACATTAAGTCTCATTATCGATGTGAAGAATGTTGGGAATTAAGATGAATTCCTCTAGAATTAACAACCACAGAATTGCAACCTTTATTCATGAAATAATCTCAAAATCTGAAATCCCTTGAAATTCTGCAATGCCCTCAAAAGAACTCCACAAACATATTTATAAGCTAGAAATACACAACGAACTGTTGCGATTGTCCGTCACGATGCACAAAAAAATATAAATAAATAATGTGCGAAACGAATGGAGTAAATACATAGACAATATCATGTCGACACTCTGAACGCGATGATGGGCAAGGATTGTCCATACGATGATCCTAAACCCTTCTCCGGTGAGTGTAAACGATAGGCTTCAATAGGGTTCGGCCCGCCCGTGAACTATGATCCCCATCAAAATAAAAGACTTATCTATGTTTCTTAGAAAAGAAAAAAATGTGACTTATAAATGCAAGTAGCATATGTATATACGAGTGAAAAGGCACGGGCTTCTGGCCTTACGTGAGTGCAACAGCACGGGCATCCGACCCTAGGTGAGTGCAACAGCACGGGCCTCCGGCCCTATGTGAGTGCAACGGCACGGGCCTCCGGTCCTACGTGAGTGCAACGACACGAGCCTCCGACCCTACGTGAGTGCAATGGCACGGGCCTCCGACCCTACGTGAGTGCAACGACACGGGCCTCCGACCCTATGTGAGTGCAATGGCACGGGCCTCTGGCCCTACGTGAGTGCAACGACAAGTGTCTCCGTCCCTACGTGTGTGTAACGGCTCTAGCCTTTAGCCTTACGTGAGTGCCACGACACTGGCCTCCGACGTTGCCCCCTCACGACGGCGCGCCCGCCGCTCATAGAAAACATATATATGAAGAATTATAAATATACAAGTGACAGTACACGGGGTGCCCCCATGCCCCGCGCGACAGTACTTCAGCGACGACAATGCCCCTGGCGTGACGACGCTCTCTTTGCTCGTGAACCCCCGTCTGTTATGCTCCCCATTTCAAATCGCAACTTTTTTTATTTATTAGGATAGATAAATATTGTATTGTTTTAAAAGTTATAGTTGTCAACCATTCAACGTGGTTGAGTTTTTAAAATAAATTTTAGTGTTTAGCATAAAATGGTAATTTTGTGGAGTGGTCAAGTTTTTAAGTAACATATAACTGGTTGTGATTTCGATCTCAGGAGAACGCTATTTTGCTATTATTAATTTTTCAATGTAGATAAGAGCGAAATTGTAATTTCATGCCGTAGGGTAGTTTATTAAAATATAGGCCTCAGACACCATACCATAGTAGGTTTAAGAGATCTAATAAAATTAATAAGTGGATAGATTTGATTTCAGTGAGATTGGACGATTATGATTGCTTTGATGGCCCCCCACGGTTACATATGGTATGCCAAAAGTATTTCTTTGTATAGTAGATATATAAAGATTTATAACTATATGTATATATATATATATATTCTGTGGGAGTGAGAGTGGAGAGAGGGGAGAGAGGAGACCTTGAGAGAGAGAGGAGATTTAGAAAAAAAAACAAATTTATATTAATAATTGACGGCGACAAAAAATCCATAGATCACGTCTATGAGGCGACGAACTTGGTTTGTCGTTTTTTTCACGATGGTAAAGGAAATGGCGGCGAGGAAGAGAGGATGGGATGTTGATGTCTGGGAAGTGATTTTGATGGATTTGGGAGCGATTGTTATGCATGGAAAAAGTTGGAAAATTATTCATTTCCATAAGTTTATTATCAACCTAAAGAAAAATTCGCAATTGGAAACAATTATGTGTATGAACACTTACATTGAAAATTGAAATCATAGAAGCGTAAAAACGAAAATATAGAAATGGACTGCTAACCTGAATTAAGCAATCAAACACTATCAATAAGGGAGGCGGGGCAACCCTAGCAGAGGCCCCTGGTGAGGAATGCCAAACAAATAGTCAGAAAATTGTATGCGTAGAGAAAAAATAGAAAAAACCTGACAATGACTTGGATATTGCTAACATGGGGTGGCCTATCAGGAGGCTCTTTTGGTGGAGTGTAGACAAACTCATCCCGTGTGTGACGAGTGCTCAGATGACCGTGAGAGACAACTATACTCAAATACGGGCTCGTAAAGAGTCAAATGTCTCTCGGGGAACGTAGTGCATCAGGTGGATCCCCAGGAGGTGTGTAAGAAAAGTCATCACGAAAGAGACGACCACCTGAGTGAAAATCGTGTACACCGACTAGAAGTCGTGACTCTAAAATATGGTAAGCGTCCCAGACAAGAAAGAACTCATTGGGTGGTTCAGCGGGTGGCATGTCCCAAAACTCATCTAGTGTGTAAGGTGTCATAAGGTAGGTCCTCACAATATGAGTATGCTCAAGTGGACTCAAGGTAGGCCCTACATATGCCATGCTCCACTCAAGGTCCCTTCTCTAGGGCAAGGCCAGAGATGATAATGAAAGAGGTGTCATACCTGAGTGGCTCACCCAAGTCTCAACCTCACCAAGATGTGGCGGATCATCGGGAGGCTCAACAGGGGGCTCGTCATAGGGCTCGTCACTAAGGTCAAGGTCCTCCCGATGAGTACCATCGAAAGGGGTAGTGTCCCTGTGCATGGGTGACATAGCCACTACGAGATCAACACCAAGCTCTGAGCTCTCGATCTATTATCATCGAAAGGGGTAGTGTCCCTGTGCATGAGTGACATAGCCACTACGAGATCAACACCAAGCTCTGAGCTCTCGATCGTAACGTGGCTCAGGGTAATGCCAAGGGAAAAGTGACATAGACCTACGCTCAAGAATGGGTCTGCGGGTGCGATGTCAAGGCATGAGTCTAGGGTATGAGTGTCAATCAACCCCGGACATGCCAAAAGTGGAGGTGTGGATGAGAGGCACAACACTACAGACTCAATAGGTTGCTCAGGATCACCCTCCGTCATAGTCACAAGAGATGGGTCAGAAACAAGAGATAAGTCACTCACGGGGCTAAGCATCTCGTTGGGGTGAGAGCAATCTGTATCAGGTATCACTTCCGTCGTGGGTGACAGGACAGTGGTATACATCGTGGTGATCTCAGTATGAGGACTCATACTGCCGAGGTCAATGTGAGGGTCTAACCGACCAGCTCTTGCGGATCTCAAAGACTGTTCGAAATAAAGGGCAAGTTGAGACGTCTGCTCGAGGGACTTCGAGCTATGATAAACCACCTTAGTATGGATGTCAGATCGAAGCCCAGACCGAAATCGGCAAGTGGTCATGGCTGAGTCCTCTCGGATATCGCTCCTCACAACTAACTCATCAAAGCAATGCCTGTACTCTTCGACCGACATGGATTCTTTCTGAAGGGAAAATAATTGGTCGATCAAGCGACTCTGATATGATGAAGACAGGTACCTCTGACACAATGTACGTTTCATGTCCACCCAACTAGTGATGCGACGAAGACGGTCTCGCTCGCGGGTCCTCTCAACGCTAGCCCAATATGCCCTCGCCTGATCTAAAAGTATAAGTTTTGCAAACTTAACGTGACGCTCACCGAATAACTCAAAATGATCATGTAATACTCAATATCCACGAGCCAATAGCTGAAAGACTCGGGACTCGATGAGCCGTCAAAGGAAGAAGAAACTGTACGAAACTGACTCTCAAGATCTCTCTTAAAGTAACGATCCTCATAATAGTCATCCCTATGGTAATCGTGTCGAGTCGAAGGGTCAACACGATCCGCTAGCATGCAAGGATATGAACGACGACAATCATCATACTGATCGTCTCCGGCATAGTGAGGTTATGTCTGTGGGTCGACACGATCTCGGGAAGTGGTGTGCCGTAGACGATAATAATCATCATGATAACGCGAGGATTTCTCTGAAGTCGCTCTACGAGATTGGGTATAGGCGGACTCAGAATCCCCAAAGTGAGGAGAGGAACGACGACAATAATTAGTCATGGATGAACCTATAGACTCTATATGACCTACCACTACAAAGCATGCAAATGAAGACCTTCCTCTGATTTTAAAATGTAGGGTAGGTTAGTGGTGCTCGGGAGCGAAGACTCTAAGTGCGGGTGCGGGGAACACACTAATGCAACGCTAAATGCAATGTTACTGTCGGGTAACGACAACAATTATTATAAGCAATGAAATTAATAACGCCACACAAATAATTGAAATAAAGACACAAATAATTAATTTTTAGCAAATTAGGCAGCGGCTTCCTCCGCTCGGAGGGTCTAAGCAAGCGTGCGGCGAATACTTCCTCCTGCAATTATTAGTATAAAAGGATCAATTTCTAGGCAACAATAATTCCAGCACTATGATAAAATATAAAGTGAAAAAATGTCGAATCACAGAATACAATACCACAAATGCTCACAACGTAGAGAGGTGAACCGAGACACTGGAGAATTTGAAGGGCCGGATATGTAGACGGACAATCGGAGGTGAAACCGTTGGTACGACGATGGCGAGGTGGCTGCCCACGGTGGAAAAGAGGTAAAACGCGCCAGAAACGGAAAGATCCGACTACTAGGGGATGGATCCGGGTGAAGGTGGATAGATCCGATGTTTTGACGGCGGATTCGGGCTACGGGATGATGAATATTGGTGAAAATGATGGATCGGAGGACGGTAGCACTAGATCAAGGTAGATCTAGTGTTTTCAGAGCGGTGGGAAGTGGATTCACGGAGGTAAGGAGGCTGCCAGATTGGTATAGGGCCGGCGGATGAACAGTAGCTGCGGATGAACAGTGCGGACGAACATTAACGGTGGATGAACAGTACGGGTGAACAATACCGCGTATGTACAGTACTCATACAGTACCGTGAACATTAATTCTGTTCTGGACAGCAAAAGGCTTGTTGTTCCGTGGGTTGTAGGGGCTGCGGATAAGGGTTTCGGAGGGGAGAGGAGAAGACTATGGATGGGTATTACCTTGGGGATGAAGAAAACCATCTAGGAGTCGTCACCTAGGGCTCCACGGCGTCGGCACCGGGGAAGGATCGCAGGAATCCGAAAATGAACTCTCCAAATTCTGCAATACCTTAGATCAGCCCTCATATCTCCTATTTATAAGAAAAGACACATTAGGGTTTCCCCATCAATGACTATGATTGGCCGGTGGGTTCGCCCTTAAAATATATCAAAAATAAATTGACAAAAATAAAGTAATATAGTATCTTGACTCGCGGCGACGCTCCGGACGCAATCGTGGAGACCAATCGTCGATCCGGGCACGCCATATATGGAAAGTTGCCAAATCAGCCCCGAACGGGCCCAAAACGCGTCTTCGTCTCTGCTCCGCATCACAATGGAGGGCAATTCCTCACAATTAAGTAATTGAAAACCACAGAAGCGCTAGAGGATGATTGAAGATCCAAACAATATGAAATAAACACAGATGGCATTTAAGTTGTGGCATGTTGATAGAAGTGTAAGGAAAATAAAAGAAGTAGAACTGATTTCGCACCTTATTTTTAAAATTTTTGAAGGTTATTTGGCGCAAGGAGATGTCCATTCGAGATGAATGCTTTTGATAAGAACTACTTATGCATGAAAAATTATGATTGGAACAAAGAGAGCATGCTTCTCATTATTAGAACTACACACGCATAAAACTTGAGACATATATGAGTTAAAGAGCTACACATACATAAGGATCAATCACCTGAGAAGAATATATAATTTGTAACTAAAAAAAGAATCATGTAGATGAGTGAGTTTACTTGGAGAAAAGTTATACATGCTTGCTGCTCCCACTTAAAGATGTGGACTGTAACTAAATCTCTTGTCATCTAAATATTGTTTCAGAACCTGGGCCAGAGTGGTTCTGTAGTTACGAAGGTTGAAAAATAAGACCGAACTCATATGAGGAAGGATTTGGTTTAAATTTGCATCCGATGTACAGATGACATGTGAATATCCAATTTTTCTACTGGAAATTTAAAACACTAAATAGATTTGCCTCATCCAAATGACCAGCCTTCATAAAGTTTTACCTTAGAAATCAACTCTTGGTAACTTGAATTCCAAATCCATTTAAGATGATTCATTGTCAGCCAATACAGATATTGAGGAAGCCAAAAATCCCCGACAGAGCAAATAGTGGATGCGACATTACCGGCATTTGCAGACACCGTCATCAGACATGAGGAGACGATCCATGTCATCCTCCGGGAAAGAATCGCCGACGAACCCCCTTCGTCTTCTTCGCCTCCAATACCGGCGACTAGCCCCTCCGCAGAGAACGTCACTGTCGAAAATGCAGCAGGCCTGAGATATGTCTTGGACCCGTACACAGGTGCCATCGAAGGGCACAGAGGCATCGTTTTTGGGATCTTGATGCCCTAGCCAACATCTGTTTCAGGGAGCTATGAGTGCCGGTGATCGAGCAGGGGAACCATCATCGCCTTCGAAAATGGGAGGAGAGGGATTGGGAGAAAGAACGGCCGAGACGGGAGGGTTGGAATAGCATCTTCGAACGGGCTTCGCCCATTCTCGATGCGTCGCTGTGGGCTTCGACCGCAACCCAGCGGGCTTCGCCCGCAACCCAGCGGGCTTCGCCCGCAACCCAGCGGGCTTCGCGCGCAACCCAGCGGGCTTCGCCCGCAACCCAGCGGGCTTCGCGCGCAACCCAGCGGGCTTCGCCCGCAACCCAGCGGGCTTCGCCCGCAACCCAGCGGGCTTCGCCCGCAACCCAGCGGGCTTCGCCCGCAACCCAGCGGGCTTCGCCCGCAACCCAGCGGGCTTCGCCCGCTCCCTCTCTCTCTTTCTCTCTCTATCTCTCCCCGATGCATTCTTCCGCCGCCCCTCCCCCCTCTCCCACTTTATCTATATAATATTTATATAATATCTCTCTCTCAACCCTCATAATTACCCACTATCCCCTCTCTCTTCCCCTCTCTCCTACTCACATCATATAGGGATAAGAGACCTATGAATATTCTCTCTTGATCATTAAATATCTGACGACTTTTGCTTGAAGTTGAGATAATCGGATGGCTGATATTAAAACGATGGTGTGATTTTGAAGATATGTATATTGATATATATGGTAGAGATATATACGAGTGACTGTGCATGGGGGGCCTCCGTGCCCTGCGCGACAGTACCTGACCCGTAGCGGTGGGCTTCGCCGTCCTTCGGCAGACTTGATTTGTCGTGCTGGAGACATGTGTCATGGGGGGGCAATATTCGTCGTGGGGACGACATTGGCGATGGGGGTGACATTGGCTGTGGGCGGCAAATTTTGTCGGGGGCGGCGACTTTCGTCGGGGTGGTGACTTTCGTCGGGGCGGCGACTTTCGTCGGGGCGGCGACTTTTGTCGGGGGGCGGCGATTTTCGTCGGGGCTGGCGACTTTCGTCGGGGGAGGCGACTTTTGTCAGGTGCGGCATCATTCATACACATTAAAATGAAATTGTGAAGCTAACACTGATGAAATATCGATTAGAAATTACGAATTTCTAAATGCCCGCGTTTAAATGAAATTGGGTTGAAACTTTATAATACTTAGTATTTTACTGTAATAATTTTCTTATGGTCTAACAAATTTCACAATTCATCAACATTAAAATTTATACTAAATTTTATTAAATTCTGTTTTTTCGAGCGTATTTTAATAAATACTTAAATATTGAAAACATAATTGGAACCAAAGCAAAAAACTGAGTTTGAAATGAATGATGGTCAAGGCCATATACCTTAAGGTTGCACACTTGATGTGGATATCCATCAACAATTCACTTCCAAGCCCTACACTCAAGTTTTCATCTCTAGGAAAATGAAATTTAATTGGTGACTAAATAAGAAGTCTTGCACATTCCTCAGGACTATCTACATTTGACAGAACATGAATCCAAAATGAGTGCTGATAATCGAGCTGGGAACCATCGTCGCCTTCGAGAGTGGGAGGAGAGGGACCGAGAGAAAGAGCGGCCGGGACGGGAGGGTAGGGCTTCAGTTAGTGAATATCTTTGGAACGAATGACGGAAAAACCACTCATTTTTAAATGGTTTTTAATTTTAGGACAAAATTTGTACTTACATAGAAGGGTGATTTTGGTAATATGAATGTTGCACAAAATGGACTTTTTCCCTTATAGAATAGTGTCTGTGTGTGTGTATATATATATATATAGAGAGAGAGAGAGACTAGTTTGTGTATGTATATATATAATTTAATTTTAATTACACCATACCCCAAACATACTTGTATTCTTATTATTAAATTTTTTTCGTACCACCATACTGGATGCATATCATACCAGTACCTGTACGGATTCTTCATAGGTGTCTAATTAGAGGGTTTAAACACCCATTATTAACAAACGATCTTAGCTGTTCATAATGGATGCCCTCATCCTTCTAACTCTATATATGAGTGTTAGGGATTAAAAGGATTTCATTAAGGTTTTGGAGCTTCTTCCTCCAAATCAGTGCATCTTCATGGTGCCTACTCCACCAACTTAGGTGCTGGTTCCACCAACTTAGGTGCTGGTTCCTCCAACCTAGGTGTCGATTCCTAGGTAAGTTACCTTTGTTTTTCCTCCCCTAGATTGATCCTCTCCACCCTCTAAAACTTCCATGGACACCTCTTTGTCTTTCCTCCTCTAGATTGATCCTCTCCACCCCCTAAAAACTTTCATGGGCACCTCGAGAAGCCCCATCCACTGCATCAATTCCTTAACTACAACCGCCCTTATACCCTCCTCCCCTATAACAAACGACCATCTTCCATCTCTTCCCCCACAGCAAAACGCCACCTTCCAGCTCTCCCTCACTACGGACCACCATCTTCCAGCTCCCCCCCGACAAACTGTCATCAACCGCTCCTTCCCCTGCAACATATCACCTTTGCCAGCTCTTTCGTGTCGCCGCAAGCTCTAGCCGACCCTTCCTTGAAAATTACCGCCACCCCGCCTCTCCCTTACAACAAACCACTGCCCGCCAGCCTTCCCCTTGCCTCCGCAAACCCCTTCCTTCCCTCCTGCGTCCATGAGTTCCATCCAGCCCCCTCCAACTGCCTTCTGCTCCAACCAGCCTCCTTCCTACCACGACAAGGTCACGGTAGCCCTTTGACCTGTATCCAGCACCTACATACAACTACCCAGCCCCCGTATTCCCCTCTTTTCCATCCCTTTGCATCCGGTCACCACTCCGCATTTGCCGAACACTTAAAATACATCTCTAATACTCATGAGTTTGTAGTTTTGATTGTCTTGTCCTGCTATTGTACACCTTGGATGTTTGTATTATCTAATAGAAACCTGATTCATACTTGTTTGCTTCTTAATTATTCAATACATAGTACTGGTAATGTTTGCTTAGTGTTCTAGCTTGTGAAACATTAAACGGAGAAGAGCTAAAACTTATGAAGCACGGATATTTCCCCGAAGGCAGCGAACCCGTACCAGATACGTATCCAGTACCGGTACGTACCCGATACTTGACGAATACACCTTTGTGGTCACACTTGAACTTAGCACATCATTCTGTATATTGTGATATATAGGAGTCTGTTTTTCTAGAGTAAACAAAAGTTGGCTCTATGCTAAGAAGCGTGTGTACGTCCAATTAAGTTGTGTATCTGTACCGGGTATGTTTCTAGTACTGGTACGTTTCTGTTACAAGTGCATGTATTGAATGTGTTGATACGACGCAAGTTATTAACAAAATGACTAACTTGTCTCTAGACTAACCGGAGATTGAAGATGTTAATTTCCAACAATGAAGCTGATCTCCAACAATGAAGAAGAAGAAGAAAGGCTCATGAGTAGACTTAAGTTTAATTTTATATCTTTTAGTTAAACATATAAGATGTTAAATTTTTTAAAATTTACAAATGCTTAATGTTTGAAAACTCCATATTATGTTGCATTGATTTGTGGACTTGTACTTCAAGTTATGATTTATGTTTGATATTTCGATGTTTTGAGAACTATTTCTTGCACTTGTGATATATATGTATATATATATTATTTGTTATAACACATATCATGCCGCATCCTTATTTTTTAAATTTTGTCGTACTGACGTACCGATTACGCGTCGTATCCGGTACGCGTACCCTTACCGGTGCTTCCTAGGCTAAAACTCGTTTGGTTTCAATTTTACCTGCAAATTTCCATGAATCTTGCTACGTGCTTATTGTTACATTATTAAATTGTTAATCTACCGACTTGATAATCAAAGTTGCTCACATTTAATCTCAGGCTGCAGTCATTTAGCTTCTAGTTGGACTTATATGTTAGTTTTCATCAGGTATTGCATCACAAGGACCCCGAATACACTCACCAAGTCTGTCCTACATCACATATGCAACCATTCAATAACCAAATTTGGAGGAAAAAGTTTGGGAAATGGGTGAATAGAAAATAAATACATTACTGGAAAATTTCAAAGTATATATAATGTAAAGAATATTTGGATAAAAGTAATTGAAGGTGAGGAAATGTCTTAGTGTTATTGAATATAGAAAAAGAGTAACAACCCAATATATATGAGTAAGGAGGACTTAGGGAAATACATAAATACAAAATAAAAATAATCAGAAATACATAAATACCAACACTCCCCTCAAGTTGGGCTTGTGATGTCAACCATGTATACAGTCCCTTATACACCCCCCTCAACTTGCTAATGATTTTTCCAAAAACACTTGTATACAGTCCCTTATTGAGGATGTCAGCTAATTATTGTTCTGATGGCACAAACGGACTAACCACAATGCTTCTAACACTATTTTCTTTGATGAAGTGTTTGTCGATCTCAATGTGTTTAGTACGATCATGTTGCAGTGAGTTGTGAGCAATACTGATGACCACCTTGTTATCACAGCATAGTCTGATAGGTTCCTTTTCTTTAAGACCAAGATCTTTTATGATAGTAAGGATCCATAACCCTTCACAAATCTCGTGAGGCATAGCCCTAAACTCCGCCTCTGCACTGGATATGGCGACCACAAGATGTTTTTTGCTCCTCCAAGTAACTAAATTTCCACCCACCATTGTGCAATATCCTAAGGTGGATCGTCGATCATCAATTGATCCCGCCTAGTCAGCATCAGTGTAAACTTTAATAATTAGTTCATCATTTGTTGAGAATAGGATACCCTTCCCTGGTGAGGACTTGAGGTATCTGAGGATACAATAAGCAACATCAAGATGACGAGTCTTTGGAGAATGCATATAATTGCTGACAACTCCCACTAGGGCTGTGCATGGGTCGGTTCGGTTCGGTTCTGCTCAGAACCGAGAACCGAATCATATAGGTTCGGTACTAAATATTTGGAACCAGAACCGAACCGAGTATTTCTTCACCAAGAACCAGAACCGTATTCTCGGTTCCGGTTCGGTTCCGGTTCTAGTTTCGGTTCCTAAATATTAACAAATAGTCATATAGGTTCGGTCGTTTCTGCAACAATCGCGAGGCTGGACCGCTGGAGGAAGAAGATCCGCTCGTCGTTCGCGAGGCTGGAGCGTCGTTCGGTCATTCCTGCAAAGATCGCGAGGCTGGAGCCTGGAGGAAGAAGATCCCGTGAAAACTGAAAAGTAAAAACCTAACCGGAGACAAGGCAACAAGCAGTGCGGCAGTGGCGTGGTTTAAAACTTCCGTGATTTAAAAGTTAGTACTATGAAATGATTTATTTATTTATTTAACACTGAATCATTGTTCCATGTGGACATCACATCATAACTTTTTTTATTTAAAAAATAAAGACATGGCAGTGGCGTGGTTTAAAAGTTAATACATAAATTCACTCAGTCCTGAGTTCGGGTCGGGTCGGTTCTGGGTAGAACCGACACCAGAACCGGGAACCGACTTGTAACCCCGGTTCTTGGAAATTTAAGAACCGGAACCGAACCGGTAACCGATAGAACCGACCCAAATGGCACCGGTTCGGTTCGGTTCGGATCGGTTCTTCGGTTTTCGGGTATTTATGCACAGCCCTAACTCCCACTGTATAGGATATATCTGGACAAGCATGCGACAAGTAGATCAGTTTTCCCACAAGTCTCTGAAAGCTGTGGATGTCTCCAATAGTCTCACTATCATCTTTTCCAACCCTATAGTTAGCTTCAATTGGGTGTTAGAGTTAAATATATTTATAATGTTTTTATTTTTTAGCCTATAAATATGTAAGCCCGATTTAGGGCAAACATCTATCAATCCATTCTATTCTACTTGGTATCAGAGCCAGGTTTTCCGCCGCTCGCTCGCGTCGCATCTCCCGCTCGCCGATATCTGCGTCGCCACTCCCGCTCGTTCCTTTTGCCGCTCTCTCCGCACTTGGCGCTGATCTCTGCGTCTTCCCCGATCGGGAAATCTGGCGTGATCGGGGGACACATCTCCTCCCGTCGCCAGATTACTGTTCACTAGTCGGGCCTCTTCCGCCTAGCTCCTTTTCGTCACCAGTTCTCCTCTTCCGCCTTCTCCTCTTCCGGCTTGCCGTTTTGTCCTCCATGGGGGCTGCCGGAGACGCCTCCCTTATATCCTCGGGTGTTCTCTTCGGCTTTCAGATCTAGCTCACACCCGTAGGATGTACTCTTTTTTCACTTGAGATCCTTGTACTCTACTATGGATGATCAATCCACTTTTTCTCCTGCTTCTCAATCCGGTGCTCTTCCCGGTTCCCCGGCCCCCCGATCAGATACTTTGCACAGTCCCTCGGGTGATCCTCCTCAGAGTCATGGCCAGTCATTGAAGATTACTACTGTTGCCTTGGATGACACAAATTACCTGGAATGGTCTAGGGCGGCTCAACATGCGATTCGCAGCCACCAATTATATGGCCTTATTGATGGTACTATCGTAGAGCCATCACGTTCTGATCCCTCGTGGCGCAAATGGGATGCGGACAATTCGTTGGTCGTCTCGTGGCTTTTTCATTCGATGTCTCCTCAGGTGTATCAGAGTTATATGTTGTTGGACTCCGCATACGATATTTGGACGCGAGCCCGTGATACTTACTCCCAGACAGACAGTTCGATGCAAGTATATGAGCTCACTCGCCGTGTTCTGGAACTGAGACAGGGAACTATGCCCGTTGCTGCCTACTATTCTGAGTTTGAGCGTCTTTATCAGGAGTTGGATTTCTTTAATACCTTTACTGCAGCTTGTACGACTGATGCAGTGGATCTTTAGAAGGATAAAGACCGTTTTCGTGTTCACGTCTTCCTTATGAGCCTTAACATGGAGTTTGATGCTGTTTGACTGCATGTTCTCCATCGTGAGCCTCTTCCCTCCCTTCGGGAGGCATTCAGCATGCTCCTCAGTGATGAGAATCGCCGTCGCACACTTGGCTCTGCTACTGATCATTCTGCGCTCGCTGGCATGACTCGTGGCCCTCCTCTTGTTTGTAGTCATTGTGGGAAGACCGGCCATGTCAAAAGCTCTTGTTTTCGTCTGCACCCGCACCTTGCTCCAGGTGGCCGGGGCTCTAGTACCCGCGGTAGAGGAGGGTACCGTGGTGGTGGTGGCGGTCGTCATTCTGGTAGTCACTCTCAGTCTTCTGCTCACTCTACTAAGGTTCTGGAAGATACCTCTGGAGTCCTGTCTGCTTCTGAGTTAGAGGCCTTCCGACGCATGTTGCGCTCCCACACTGACTCTACTCCTGCTTCCTCTCACGCTGCTGTTTCCACTTCAGGTATGTCCAGTGCTCATGCCGTGTCTTCCACACCTTCCGAGTGGATTATCGACTCAGGTGCGACCGACCGCATGACTGGCTTTGCCTCAGGTTTTACCTCCTACACTCCTCTTTCTGGTCGTGATAAGGTTATTGCTGCCAATGGCTCTCTCTATGCCATTGCTGGTAAAGGGACGGTCCCATGTTCTTCTGACCTATCACTTTCCTCTGTTTTGCATGTCCCTTCTTTTCCCAGAAATTTACTCTCTATTAGTCACTTGACTAACTCATTACACTGTTCTGTGACATTCTTTCCTGATGTTTGTGTTTTTCAGGATCTGACTACGAGGCGGACACTTGGCAGTGGTAAGAATGTTGGCGGCCTGTACTTGCTGAACCAGTCTTCTCCCAGTGCCCTATCTTCCACCAGATCTCCGACTCTTGATGATCTTCGACGATAACATCAACGCCTTGGCCACCCTTCTCCTTTATATCTTACTAAATTGTTTCCTGTCTTTCATCATTTACTTCAGTCATTTTCTTGTGATGCGTGTGAACAATCTAAACATGTTCGTCGTCGTTCTACTCATTTGTCTGTTCCTAGTCTGTATCCATTTGATGTTATTCACTCTGATGTTTGTGGTCCATCCCGTGTTCTCTCTTTATCTGGCTATAAATGGTTTGTAACGTTTATTGATTGCTACTCCCGCACTACTTGGCTTTATATGCTTAAAAAGAAAAGTGACGTACTTTTTTGCTTTCAAAAATTTCATAAGATGGTGGTCTAACAATTCAGAGGCAAAATACGTGTGTTACGTAGTGATAATGGTGGAGAATATGATGATCGCGGTGTCTTTGGGGCCTATCTTGCGGACCATGGCATCATCCATCAAACTACGTGTGTCCACACCTCCACTCAAAATGGGGTGGCCGAACGAAAGAATAGGCAGTTGCTGGAGGTGGCCATGTGCTTACTTCTTTCTATGCACCTCCCTAAATCCTACTGGGGGGATACTGTTCTTACAGCCGCGCATCTCATTAACCGTCTTCCGTCCCGTGCTCTCTCATTTGATACGCCCCTATCTCGTCTAGAAAAAACACACATTGTCCACACCTCTCATCTTCCCCCTCGTATCTTCGGCTCCGTGTGTTTTGTTCATGTCCATAGCCCGCATCGTGATAAACTCGATGCACGGTCTCTTCGGTGTGTTTTCGTTGGTTATTCTTCTACCACCAAAGGGTATAGGTGTTATCACCCTCCGACACGTCGGTACTATTGTACTGTCGATGTCACCTTTCGTGAGGGGGAGTCGTACTTTGGTCCTCGTCAGGGGGAGATGACTAGCACTGGTGCCGAGATGATTGACTCCCGCTTCCTATTGTTGCTACTCATCCTATTCCTCCACCTGCTCCTATTCCTCCACCTGCTCCCGTTCCTCCACCTGCTCCTGTTCCTTCCACCTCCGCTCCTCCGATAATATGCACATACTCCCGTCGTCCTACGACTGTTGAGCAAGTGCAGACTGAGGATGTTCCGCCTGTACCGGTGACTGTCTCCAGCCCAGATTCTGATGATGACCTCCATATTCCTCTTGCCCGTCTTATAGGTAAGAAGGGTAGCACTAAACACCCCATTGCCAACTACATTCGTTACAATCACCTTTCTCAGGCACATCAAGCCTTTGTTTCTTCCCTTTCATCTATTGTTATCCCTAAGACATGGCAGGAGGCTGTTCAGATACCTGAATGAAAAACGACAATGGAGGAGGAACTGCGTGCCTTGCACAAGAATAAAACATGGCGGCTGGTGAGCCTTCCTCCAGGGAAGCGAACGGTCGGATCCCGTTGGGTTTTCACAGTTAAACAAAACCAAGAATGCCTTTTTGAATGGTGGTCTGGAGGAGGAAGTATACATGGATATTCCACCGGGCTCTGTTATCAAAGTGTCCAAGGGGAAGGTGTGCCGAGTTCTAAAATCCCTGTACGGCTTGAAACAGTCTCCGAGAGCGTGGTTTGGACGTTTTTACAAGTTCATGCTTCAACTTGGATACACTCAAAGTCACGCTGACCACACACTCTTTATTAAGAGAAAGGGTGCCCAGGTCTCTATTCTTATTGTGTATGTGTACGACATCATCATTACCGGAGACCACTTGGAGGAGATCATTTACTTGAAGAAGCAACTGAGCAAAGAATTTGAAGTTAAAGACCTGGGAAATCTGAAATATTTCTTGGGAATTGAAGTGGCGAGGTCTCAATAAGGGATTTTCATCTCCCAAAAAAAGTATACTCTGGATCTTCTTGGAGAGACTGGGATGCTTGGGTGTGCACTCGTGGACACACCTATTGATGCTAATCACAAAATTGGTGCAGATACTAGTGGAGAAAAGGTGGATGTCTCAAAATACCAACGTTTGGTTGGACGACTCATATACTTGTCCCATACTCGCCCTGACATTACGTATGCTGTGGGAGTCCTAAGTAGGTATATGCACTCTCCTTCCATTCGTCATCAGCAGACGGCCTAAGTAGGTATATGCACTCTCCTTCCATTCGTCATCAGCAGACGGCCTTTAGAGTGCTTCGGTATCTCAACAAGGCACCAGGCCGTGGGATTCTTTTCAAAAACGGCCAATCATTAGAAGTTGAAGTGTTTACAAATGCTGATTGGGCTGGTAGCCAAGACGATAGAAAATCAACCACGGGGTACTGCACCTTTGTGGGAGGCAACCTCGTTTCATGGAGGAGCAAGAAGCAGAATGTGGTAGCTCGATCAAGTGCAGAGGCAGAGTATAGGGCAATGACACAAGGTGTTTGTGAAGGATTGTGGTTGAGGACTCTTCTTCGGGATATTGGTCTTCAGGGGAACAATCCTATCATGATCTACTGTGACAACAAAGCTGCCATCAGTATTGCGCACAATCCAGTGCAACATGATAGAACCAAACATGTGGAGGTTGACAGACATTTCATCAAGGATCACCTAGATAAAGGGAATATTTGCACCCCTTTTGTGAACTCATTCGATCAGCTTGCAAACGTCTTCACCAAGGGTTTATGCAGCGACAACTTCAAGGACAACACAAACAAGTTGGGAATGATCAATATATATTCCCAACTTGAGGGGGAGAGTTAAATATATTTATAATGTTTTTATTTTTTAGCCTATAAATATGTAAGCCCGGTTTAGGGCAAACATCTATCGATCCATTCTATTCTACTGTTAGCTGGTCTACACCATAGGAGCAACAAGAGTTGGCAGCAAATCGGAGAGAAGACCCCCTTCTCCTCTGTGACGGCTGGATGGAGAAGGCCCCCAGTTGGGATGGGCTCTGAATGGAGGAGACGGAGCGGATCTGGGAGAGCGGAAACGGCTAGGGAAAGGACTGCGGCTGAGGATGCGGCGTGGGAGAGGACGTTGTGGATGTTGGACGGAGAACTGCAGCTTAGGACTGCGGCTATTGGACGGAGGAGACAGAGACAGGCGCTGGAAGAGCGGAAGTGATGCGGAAGAGGAGTCATGAGCGGATGCGGCGCGAGGACAGATCGAGTGGAGGTGGATGCCCTAAGGCTCTGATACCATGAGGAAATGTCTTAATGTTATTGAATATAGAAAAGTGTTACAACCCACTATACATGGGTAAAGAGGACTTGGGGAAATACATAGATACAAAATAAAAATAACTAGAAATACATAAATACCAACAGAAGGTCACCTGAAGTACCTTAGATAAATTGTACTGTAAATTCTAGGACTAGCTGTCGGTGCGGGATGTAATCTTTGACTGTTAATTACAGATATGTCAAAACGTCTGCTCTGTTTTATATTTGATATTCTTTGATTGACTAGGTTTCTATGTTGATTTATCTGATACCGCCTACATAGTTGATTGTGTGGCTCAACTTTAAGATTTCATACAATTGTCATTCTGAATTTTATCCTACATTTGGATTTTCTTGATGCTGTATATGCATTTGCACAATCATCTATGATATCAGAGTAACATACTAATTTGTTTTATTTCATCCCAAAGTAATCCGAATTACTTGAGTGTGTGTGTAGAGAGAGAGAGAGACATACATACGAGTGGCAGTGCACGAGGGCTTCCTGTGCGGCCGCACCAGTTTCTTGATCATGACAACACTTCTGCCGCAATAATACCACATTCACTACAGTCCCTCGACCCATGCATGCCTCCTTTAGGGTGCTCGGGGCTCGCACGTGCCCAACAACTAGTGTGAGCGCATGGAATATCGTTGGGCACGTGCGAGTACCAAATACCCTATAGGAGGCGTGCATGGGCCGAGGGACTGTAGTGAATGTGGTATTTATTACGGTCGAAGTACTGTTGTGATCAGGGTAATGGCACGGCTTCATGGGGATCCTCCGTGCACTGCCACTCATATATATATATACAAACATGTACATATATATAATGTATATAAGTACATGCATGTATATAGTCACAATGCACGGGGCCTCCCATGCGGCAAACAACAGTACCCCAGCCGCAACAACGCCCCAATGTAATGACACGCCCGCCACTCGCAGTCCCCCAAGCACACGATTGTTGTCCCAAGGGCATCATGAGGGAGGAATTTTTATTTAATTAACTAAAAAATAAAGAGAGGAGGAGATGATTGAATGGAGGGCTAGGATTTCTTTGATGGTACACACCATAAGGGGATAGCTTTCTATATTAGTATAAATGTATATTTATACTGATACGTTCCCAGAGGAGGAATTTGGTGTGGGGAAGGGCTGGCTGAAGAGAGGAGAAAAAAAGGTGGGAGAGATTGAGAGGAGAACTCTAGGGAGTAACCCTAAAACACTTTCATCCAAAGATGCTCAAACAAGTACAACACAAGCCCTTATAGGTGTGGGGTGCGAATAACAAAAGTATGAGTTCCAATAGTAAAACATACAACATAACAAAATACAAATAAGATAATCATGTCATATGCTCGTATTCGGTCTCTCCTCCTCCAAACAGGCCATTTATCATCTTCCTTCGCATGTAGACTCGCCACAACATCTCGTCGGTGTGCACGCATCTCGCTGGCATGCACAACCGTAATAATGCGTGCGCCCGTCTCGTCGGCATGCGCAACCGTAACAATGCGTGCGCATGTCTCATCAGCATGTACAACCGTAACAATGTCGCCGTCTGAAAAATATGCCTTGTCCTCATGACAGTTGATGTAGAATCAGGTTAGGGTTTCAAAATTAAAATATATATTTTAAACAAAATAATTTATTCGAACTAGACTCAATTTAGGGTTTCAAAAGATAGCATTTTTTTAAAGCTAATTAACTTAATTTATGTAGGCCGAGCGTGCCAATTTGAGCTTTCGCGTGCAGATCTTCTTTGTTGCATGGATTTAACAAGACCGTTATTTTTATCTTAAATTGCACTTCTATGTGTTTAACGGGTTCAGTCAAAACGAGATTCGCACGACCACAATCAAAATTCGCAATAATAACTTATGAAATAACGACAATTAGGGCGATACGAACGTTCAAAGGCAAGCTCTATTTATCTAATTTAATTGCATAAATTTAGGCTAATCAAAAGAGGAGCAAAGATTACCGCTGGTTCAAAGCAGCCCGGGATTGTTCCGTCTGAGGCTCGTCACGCACAAGGAGCCCTTGTCCTGTCTGGGGAAAGGACGGGAAGTCGATTGCAGTGCTCTGATTGGGTCGCCGGAGGGAAGAGGCCGGGTTCGACGACACCCAATCGTTGTAGGAGCGCGGTGCGTCTGCGGGGAGGGCGTACGACTATGCCGACGAATCCTAGAAACACAACGACGAAGGCTTGAAGGGCTGGCGGTGGAGGATTTCGGCTTCAGGGCACCGTCGGGCTGGGGGCTGGACGACGTGAGGGTGGCAACAACAGAGTTAGTGAACATGGCGTGAACGACGACGCATTGGTGGACAAAAGTTGGGATTCACTGGTTCCGACGGTGGTTGGAAGAGTCGGCCGACAATACATGGGACCAGTCGAGGTCGTCCCTGTATTCTTTTCGGCCTGCTTTGTTCTCTCCATCGGGCAGCATTTGTAGAGGAGGATTTCCAATTCTTTTCCAAATCAATAATTCTTTCCAAAATTTCATTAAAGCGACTATGTAAATTATTCTCAATTTATTTTGTTCCAAATAGTTCCGAATAGGCTCTTTCCTAAATCAGTGGTTTTCCCAAAAGGTCATTACAACAACTATTACAAATATTCTTAACTTATTTTGTTCCAAATAATTTTGATTCAAACATTCAAATAATTCCTAGTTTGCGTTGATATGTTTTAGGTATCTTTACAGAGTTACAGGTTAAATTTATGCGACATTAAATGATTTGAGCTTGTCTTCTATGTCCTAGTCATCTAAATTACCAGAACTTTTTTATTTAAAGTCTCATCGAACAGTCAACCTGAAAAGCCGCAAAAATATAGATAGTTGCATGACAATATAATACGTAAAATGCAAAATAAACATGAAATAAATTTAGTAAGCAAGGTAAATAAAGCTAGGATGTGTCGCATGTCGCATCAATTCTCCCGGGGTTGAGAGAACTCGTCCCCGACGAGAATTAACAGAGATCGACAACGGAGAGATCTGTCGCCATCACTGGAGCTAAATCAGGTGGAATTTCTGGGGCCTCGACAGGTGGCTCAATGTGCTTTTGAACTCGAAACGGACTAAACCTACACAATAAACAAATACCAAATCTCCCTTTGAAAAGTACAACTCATGACAATAACGACCGACTGTGAATTTATACTGTTCAAATGTTGCTCGCAACTTTTTAGCAATAAATTTATGCAAACATTTTAAGTAATTTATACGAGCTTGCGCATCGAATGAAATACGTTCATGGAAAGGGAGGGAGCAGTGGTCATTTAGGCGGATTAGTAAAAACACATATAATCTCGAAAGGAGTTTTACTATGCGGGCAAATTTTAGAATCATTATATGTGAATTGTTCTTGTGGCAGTACAAGATCCCCTTATTTTAAGTTCGCCCCAGTTACACGCTTAAGTAGGCCCTTAAACTTTTATTAACGAACTCGATCTGTCCGTCGGTCAGAGAGTGATAAACGCTACTAAACTCGAATTTGCTTCCTTTCTAACCCAATAGTAGGTTCCAAAAATATGATATAGAACATTTAACAATTTGTTGCAACTTTACAAATTTTTCTATACCTAAAGATTGGCGTGATGAAGTAAAGGTGTGATCCTTAAATATAAAGTTTGCATAGTGAGGTGTGTGGACTCGAGTAGGTGACACTTCAACCATCAATAAAGATGGAACCGTGGCTCGGTCATGTGGGGTGAGTGCAGTAAGTAGTAATGTGGTGGAAGTAGCGACAAGTGAATTAGGAGTCGTAGGGGTTTTCTCGTGTGCCTTTGGAATAAGACAATTCTTCTGGGGAAGAAGAACAATCTTGTGTCCGCTGTGCTCGAAGGAACGAGAGTCTCGTGTCGTCGTGCATAACATGCCAGTCGTATTGTTAGGATCTCCCTAATAGGATGTGACAGACGTCCATGACGACGACATAACACAACACTATGTTGGAATATGTGCTCCCTATAGAAAACTGTACTAGACAATAATGAGTGACAGGCATAGTCAAATGACTATTGACTCCGGATAAGCTGTAGGGTTGTTCTAACAGGTGCATCTCAAACCCTAATATGTCGACCATGCGTTGAGATACAAAATTCTCCATATTACCACTATCAATGATAATAAAACAAAATTGCCCTTAGATGCGTGCAATAGTGTGGAAAATATCATGTCTCCTATGATCATCCTTAGTAGACTCACTAGGGGTGATCAAACTATATCATAAGACATAAACTAAGTGTTCAACGTGTTTGCCTTACACTTCTATAACATCCTCAGACTCGTACTCATGCTCAGGGTGAGACTCATTTATATAAACTCCAAACTCAGGTTCACTGAAAGATCTTATTTTCAAGGTAGCTAACAACCCAGAGTGGGGGGGGGGGAAATAGGTTTGTTTATGTCTTTTTATAATCTCTTCAATATCTTATTACTTTCTTTTAGCTTTCAGCTTAAGATGATCTAGAGCTTGTCCTTAACACTTGCAAATAAGAAAAGAATAACAAGTACAGAAAAGCACACATGTATTTTATAGTGGTTCCCTAAAATTATGGGTACATCCACTCTCCTCCCACCTTGCTAACTTCCTGTTAGTCAAGGCACTTCTCCAAAACAATGCTTCAAGGAGCTTACACCTCAGATTCCTCAGGATCTCTCAGTCTCCTCCAAGACTTACACCTCAGCCGTAAAGGCCTACAGCTCAGTGACACACTCATCACTTATCTCAGGCAATTAAGCCCTACCACTCAGGCTATGGAGGATAGCCCTACCTCAGAGCAAACTTGCTCCTACAACTAAGAGAGATACACTCTCCTACAGCTCAGGCAATACTGTCCTACAACTCAGTGAGTAAACTCACTTACCTCAGATCCCTCAGGATCCTACACTAAGAAATGATTTAATTAACTTTGACTTAGAGAAATTTCTCTATGTCAACAACTAGAGCAGAGAAATTTCTGCTCTAACTTTCTCACAACAGAGAAAAGGCTTGCTGGAGGAACTCAAAAACTAACTTCTGAACTAGCTGAAGAAGGCTAAAGATCTGTTGATCTTTAGTTTTCAAGCAGCTCACTGAACCTGCTTAAGGATGAAGGTTCTTCTTTCTTCAGAACTGATTCTGAATCTGTTGTGGCAGATGGAGACTTGCACAGCTAACTGAACTTTTCTTGCTGGAGAGCTTCAATCTTTTCACATGCAGCAATGGTGAAGAAGATGAAGACGGCTGCTCACTTTTGAAATTGATAAAAGCCCTAAAAGTTGTCTTTGTCTTGGGCCCCATCTCTTCCTTTTATTGTTCGCCGATCAACGACTCTTAGAGATCGGTGGGCCCCACCTGCAGCATCTAGCCGCGCCTTGCTTTAACGGAAGAAGACGTACAGTATCTTCACGACAAAGTTTGTCGTGTACTGTAGCTTCCCCGTACCTTATTTGACCTTAGTTGACTTTGTCGATTTTGCTGACGTCAACACCTGTGGACTTAGCCAAAATCGAGCATCAGTAGAATAGGCGTTGAGTGAAAGAGTTTCACTTAACGCCAAAACACTTAGACAGATTTACTGTCTCTTGGCGTTGAGTAACCTTCACTCAACGCCAAACTACTTAGAATGTAAATCTGTTTCTAGGCGTTGACAACGTTGAGTGAGTAACCTGCACTCAACGCTTTTTTGCCTTAACCATATTTCTGCCTCTGCAGCAACTTATGCGTTGAGAACGTTGAGTGAGCACGCCTCACTCAACGTTTTTTGCCTTAGCCAAAATTTCTGATCTAAGATCGACGAACTGAACTGAGTTTGATGAATGACGAGCTCAGCTTGACGAATTATGAACTGAGTTCGACGAATTCTGAATATAGTTCAACTGGTTCAACTCAAAGCCTTTTTATTGTATGGCGTTGAGTGAGTTGACTTCACTCAATGCCTGTGGACTTGGACGGATTTTCCAGTCTCTCATTTATGGCTTTGACTGTTTTAGCTTATCTCACAGCTTTTCGCTGTATGACGTTGAGTGAGTTGATTTCACTCAATGCCTGTGGACTTAGCCACATTCCCAGCTTGCCAAAACTTTGGCTTTGACTGTATAGGCTACACTCAGCGCTATGAGTCATCTGGCGTTGAGTGATTTAACTTCACTCAACTCCTGTGGACTTAGACAGATTTCTGTCAGCCCACACCTTAGGTAAGTGTTTACCTGACTTAGCCACTTAGGCTACCTGTCTCATCATTGTTGCTAGAACAACCTGCATGCATGAACTTAGGCACACATCAAATACACTTTTGTGTATATCATTGATATTATTGACTTCTTCAAATTTTAGGACATTGTGGGCAATGGACCCAACAATCTCCCCTTATTTGAAGAAGTTAAAACCATACTCACAAATGAGTCAATGACATACACATCACTTATGCATCAATAAAGGTATATAAACAAAATACCAAGAGATTAACATATAGTTACCATGTTCCCATGCTTGCAGGATGATCATTATCACCCTGATCATTATCACCCCTGCTCCCCCTGAATTGCTGCTACCTCATTTGATCATATCCATACTCACATGTATCCCTGCTCCCCCTGTATTGCTGCTACCTGATTTGATCATATCTTTTTCCTTCCCCTTTTTGACTTCTAGAAATAGGCAAGGAGGTTCTTGTTTTCTGCTACTCCTTGAGTCAGAATAGCAACACTTGCACACTTGTGAGTGCTGGAGGTGTGCTGAACTTGCTCCCCCTCAACTGAAGCACCATCTCTCATGCTTCTTGGTACCACTGAAGGTATTAGCTTGAAATGCCTTCATGGACCTGAAGAACAATTCCACCTGCAAGACAGAAAATATCTTGCATCTATATGAGAACAGCTGAAGCTATGCTAAGTTTAACATACTCAACTCAAATTTGAAGGTGTTAAACTTTGCTTCATCTAGTGGCTTAGTGAATATGTCAGCCACTTGCTTGTCTGTTGGGACAAACTCAAGGGTGATGTCTTCACATTCCACATGCTCCCTAATGAAATAATACATAATCTCTATATGTTTAGTCCTGCTGTGGGAGACAGGATTCCTAGCAATTGAGATTGCACTAGTAGAATCACATAATAAAGGAGTTCTACTTATCTGGAGGTTGTAGTCTTGAAGCTAGGTGCTGGATCCACAACAACTGAGCACAACAGCTACCTGCTGAGATGTATTCAGACTCTGCAGTTGATATTACAACACTGGTTTGTTTCTTGCTGCTCCAAGATACAGTCTCCCTCCCAAAAACTTACAGGTGCCAGATGTGCTCTTCCTGTCCTCTTTGCAGCCTGTAAAATCTGCATCTGAGTAGCCTGATAGTTTAAACTCTCCATTCCTAGGGTACTATAAGCCAAGATCAAGAGTGCCCTTAAGATACCTCAAAATTCTCTTAGCTGCAGAGTAGTGAGATTCTTTAGGGCATGCCTGGTACCTAGCACAAGCACATGTAGTATACATGATGTCTGGCTTACTTGCAATCAGATATAGAAGGGAGCCAATTATCCCTCTATACAAAGTTTCATCAATAAGTTTCCCAACCTCATCTTTGCCTACAAGCATACTAGACCCATAAGAGTTTTCATGGTGGAGGAGTTCTCCATGCCAAATTTCTTATCAACTTCTTAGTGAACTTAGACTGGGATATGAACAAGCCATTATCAGTCTGTCTTATTTGGAGGCCCAAGAAGAACTTAAGTTCACCCATACTGCTAATTTCAAACTTCCCCTGCATAAGTTTAGCAAACTTTTTGCAGAGGTTGTCATCAGTAGATCCAAAAATGATGTCATCTACATAGATTTGAACTAGGATGATCTTACCCTTAGATTCCCTTAGGAATAAGATTTTATCTATTTTTCCCCTTGAGTTGTTCTCAATGAGGAAACTAGACAAAGTCTCATACCATGCTCTAGGGGCATGCTTCAGTACATATATAGCTTTCCTAAGTCTATAAACATAATCAGGTGAGTTAGAAACTACAAAACCTGGAGTCTGCTCAACATAGACTTCTTCTTTTAAGTCACTATTAAGGAAGACTGACTTCACATCTATTTGGTAGACCTTGAATCCCTTGTGTGCAACATATGCAAGGAACAATCTGATGGCCTCCAATCCTGCTATAGGGGCAAAGGTTTGATCAAAATCAATCCCTTCTTCTTGTTTGTATCCCTTAGCTACTAGTTTGGCTTTGTTCTTAACTATAATGTCATTTTCATCAAGCTTGTTCCTGTAGATCCACTTGACTCCAATGACATTATGACCATGTGGTCTGGGAACCAGTTTCCAGACCTTGCACCTCTTTAACGGGTTCAGTTCCTCCTGCATAGATCCAATCAAATGCTGGTCTATGTTGGCCTCTTCAAACTTCTTGGACTCTATTTGGGTTAAAAAACTTGAATACATGGCTGTGTTCTGACTTCTGCTCCTTGTCATTACTCCATGACTGGCCTCACCAATGATTTGGTGTGCGGGATGATCTCTCATATGTCTGACTGCAGGTGACAGTCTTCTTTCAGCAATAGGTGCAACTTCTTGTTGATCTTCATCCACTCCCAGTGTGCCTGGTTGATCTTCTGGAGTATCCACTTCATCTTGGATAACTGATGATGCTTCCTTGATGGTTAGCTTGTCCATCATCTGTTCTGTACCTGCAAAACTATAAGAGGAGCTAGACAGCCCACTGTTAATCATAGTAGACTCATCAAAGACTACATGGACTGATTCTTCTAAAACTTGGCTTTTCAAGTTGTAGATCCTATAGGCTTTGCTATGATTGTTGTACCCAACAAATATTCCATCAAAGGACTTGGCAGCAAACTTAGTCACATAGGACTTGCCATTATGAATCACAAAACACTTACTACCAAAGATTCTGAGATAGCCCAGATTTGGTTTTCTGACATTCAAGATCTCATAGGGAGTCTTCTTGTGCCTTTTGGTGATAGATGCCCTATTGAGGACATGACATGCAGTATTTACTGCCTCATCCCAGAAATATTCTGGGAGAGATGTATCACTCAACAGTGTTCTATCAACCTCTATGAGAGTCCTATTTTTTCTCTCTCAACTATCCCATTTTGCTGGGGTGTTCTAGGAGAAGAGAATTCTTGATGAATCTCATGCTCTTCACAGAACCTTGTCATGTTATCAGACTGAAATTTAGTCCCATGGTCACTTCTGATTTTGACCACAGCACTTCCCAGCGCATTCTGAATTTGCTTGACAAACCTCATCAAGACATCAAAGGTTTCATTTTTTTTCTTAAGAAAGAACACCCAGGTAAATTTGGAATAGTCATCAACTACTACAAGAGTGTAGACTTTCCTACCAAGACTGTGAATTGGCATTGGACCAAATAGGTCCATGTGTAAGAGGTATAAGCACCTCACAGAGTCTTTGGTTCCAATGCCCTTGAAGGAGACTTTTGTCTGCTTACCCTTTTGGCAAGCTGAGCAAATGCCCTCTTTGGAGCACTTCACATTATGGCCATTCCTAACTAGCTCTTTGACTGAAGAGCTTGCCAATAATCTTGAAATTTAAATGGGCTAGCCTCTTGTGCCACTGGACACAGTAGGAGACTTTCTCATTTGCCACTAAACAGATAGGAGAATCTGTATCTAAACATAGAAAGTTTAGACAATAAACATTTCCATTCCTAGTGTCTGTCAAGATGACCTATTGGTCACTTGACCTCCTAATTAAGCACTCATCCTTGTGGAAGACAATAACATAGCCAAGATCAGAAAGCTGACTTATGCTTATAAGGTTGTGCTGCAATCCTTCAACATAAGCCACCTTTGTGATGGTGACTATGCCATTGATAATCTTACCATATCCTCTGGTTACACCTCTATCTGAACCACCAAAGATGACTTTGAGTCCATCTTTTACTGGAGTAAACTCTTTCAAGTTGCTCCTTGTTCCAGTCATGTGCCTGGAACAACCACTGTCCAAGTACCATATAGGGGTATGACCGCTTGGACTATCCTGCAATACACAGTTTACTTTACCTTAGGACCCCAATATCTTTTGGGTCCTAGGTGCACATTAGTATGAGACTGAACATGCCCACCAGTAGAATTTCTGACTGGTGGACTGCCCTAGCTCTGGCCACATTGGGATTGTGCCAGCAATCAATGTCAAAGTGCCTTATCTTACCATAACACCAACAATCATGTATGTTATATCTTCTCTTCTGTGTAGACCCTACAACTTGGTTAGCAGCAGCCTTAATAGGAGTAAGATGTGCTGCAGCCCTTTTTTGATTTCTTTCAGCTAAAATTTGACTGAAGGTAAGTCTTTTAGCTGGCTGATTTGGTCTGCCCCGTGTGCCAGCTGCAGCAGGTTTCTTTTTAGAAAGCATGCTTCTGATGGCTTCAGATATGCCCATATCAGCCTGACTCTTAGACTTGCCCTTAGTCTGAACCTTGCTGTCAGACCCCGAGCCTTGGTTCCAGCAACATTCTTGAGTGTTGGTGCAGAAGCACAAAAAACAAATGGTCCAGATTGGGCCATTTGAAATTTCTCATTGGCAGCCTTAAATGCACACACCCTGCCAAAACCTTTATCATGACAATGAACATCTTTGTTCACTCCAGATGAACAACCCTTCTCCCAGTGACCATAAGAGCTTTTTTGGTCATACCTGTTAGAAGGTATCATAACTTTTCTAAAAAGAATGGAGGCTTGTGAGGTGGCGCTGGAGCTTTCCCCTTCCTTTTGGAAGGAGCAACTCTTGTGCTTCCCTTGAATCCTAACCCCTTTTTATCCTTTTGAGAGCAGAAGGAGTCTATCAAGGGGAGGACAGTACTTGACTTAGAATAGCTAGCCACTATTCTTTTCTCCTTTTCAAGCTTATCTTCAAGCTCCCTGATGAGACAGTTCTTGTGATTGATGAATGCTACCTGGATGTCCAAGAGGAACTTCAGTTGACTTATTTCCCTAGTTTTTTTGTCCATCAGATTAGCTGTTACAGTCTGCTGGGCAACTGCAAGCTTAAGAGATGAAATCTCTTTAGTTTGCTTCTTGGACAACTTCTTGACCTTCTTGAAGGCATCCAGAAGTTCTCCATATTTGTCAATCAGTTGATTGACATCTCCTTCAGATCTAAAATCTTCTTCACCACTGGGTGAAGAGGTTTCTGAGCAAGGACTGGTCTCATACTCAGACAAAGAAGCAGAATTAGGTAAAGAATGTACCTTGCTTAGACCAGGCTGATCCTAATTGTCCTCTTCATTTGTCATTGCCATCAGCCCTCTGTAGCTATGGACATCTTCATCCACCTCTGACTCACTATCTGACAGTGTCAGAGGGGCCCTGATTCCTATCCTCACTGGAGGATTGACTTCTCCTGCTGCAACAACTTCATCTTTTGCAACAACAACAACTAACCCAATGTAGGCTTCCTATTCTTCAGACTCAGAAGATGATGAGTCTGACCAACTCTTTTCCTTCTTAGCAATGAAGGTGTTTTCCTTCTTTCCTTTGTGCTGCTTCTTCTACTCAGTCTCCTTCCTCTTCTCTGGACAGTCAGCTATCATGTGCCCAGGCTTGCTGCAACAGTAGCAAACTACTTTAGAAGAATTATATTTATTAGGTTTGGAGCCATACCTGTCAGTCTTGGACTGATTCTTCTTGTGATGAGTGGAATTGGAAGGCCTCTTCTTCCAATGCTTCTTCTTCATCAACCTCTGGAGTTGTCTGGAGAAGGCTGCAAAGTCTTCATCAGACATGCTACTGTCTGATGCCTCTGAGTCTGAGCTATCTGACTCAGCTGGTCTTCTTGGTGGAGAAGGAATCCTCTCCTTGCCTTTCCTTGTGTATTCAGCTCTGAATTCCAAAGACTTTTCCTTGGCCAGTGATTTGTCATCTCTCTTATGTCACAGATCTTAGTATTCCAGTCTCTAGTGAGAGACCTGTTAAACTTGTCATGTATTTCATAATTATTGAAGACCCTTCTATAGGTCTTCAACTCATTTATGATCCTGAAGAATCTTTCATAACAGGTAGTTATGTTCTCCTTCAGGATTTGCCTGAAAGCCTCATACTCTTGGTTGAGCAGAGACTTCCTATCATCCCTTACCTCATCAGTACCCTCCATGTAGACCAAGGGTGTCCCACATCTCCTTGGAGGTCTGTCAGTGAACCAAGTTCAGAAAGGTTGAGTCATCTACAACACTGACAATGATAATCTGTGCTCTCTTATCCAAGCCAGCTAAGATGACCTCATCTTTGGTCATTTCAGAGTATGTCTTTGGTGTCTGAATATTGGCATTCAGAGCAGAGACCTTCATAGGAATGACAGGTCCCTCCCTAACTGTTGCAAAGATTCATGGATCATAGACTTCCATAAATAGCCTCACCCTCTCTTTTCATATTCCAAAATACTCCTTTCTGCAGATGGGGAGTTTCATGGAACTCAGCTCTCTCTGGCTCTCTCCTGAGCTCATGATCACTTAACTGCAGCTACCTTTGGAGATCACTCAGATTGTTAAATTTTTTTTGAGCAACCTCCCTCTGATACCACTTGAAAGATCTTATTTTCAAGTTAGCTAACAACCTAGAGGGGGGGGGGGGGTGAATAGGTTTGTCTAGGTCTTTTTATAATCTCTTCAATATCTTGTTACTTTCTTTTAGCTTTCAGCTTAAGGTGATCTAGAGCTTGTCCTTAACACCTGCAAATAAGAAAAAAATAACAAATACAGAAAACACACATGTATTTTATAGTGGTTCCCCAAAATTATGGGTACATCCACTCGCCTCCCACCTTGCTAACTTTCTTTAGTCAAGACACTTCTCCAAAACAATGCTCCAAGGAGCTCACACCTCAGATCCCTTAGGATCTCTCAGTCTCCTCCAAGACTTACACCTCAGCCGCAAAGGCTTACAACTCAGTGACACACTTGTCACTTACCTCAGGCAATTAAGCCCTACTACTCATGCTATGGAGGATAGCCCTACCTCAGAGCAAACTTGCTCCTGCAACTCAGAGAGATACACTCTCCTACAGCTCAGGCAATACTGCCCTACAACTCAGTGAGTAAAACTCACCTACCTCAGATTCCTCAGGATCCTACAATAAGAAATGATTTAATTAACTTTGACTTAGAGAAATTTCTCTATGTCAACAACTAGAGCAGAGAAATTTCTTCTCTAACTTTTCTCACAGCAGAGAAAAGGCTTGCTGGAGGAACTCAGAAGCTAACTTCTGAACTAGCTGAAGAAGGCTAAAGATCTGTTGATCTTGAGTCTTCAAGCAACTCATTGAACCTGCTTAAGGATGAAGGTTCTTCTTTCTTCAGAACTGATTCTGAATCTGTTGTGGCAGATGGAGACTTGCAAAGCTAGCTGAAATTTTCTTGTTGGAGAGTTTCAAGCTTTTCACATGCATCAATGATGAAGAAGATGAAGACGGCTGCTCACTTTTGAAATTGATAAAAACCCTAAAAGTTGTCTTTGTCTTGACCCCATCTCTTCCTTTTGTAGTTCGCCGATCAACGACTCTTAGAGATTGGTGGGCCCTACCTGCAGCATCCAGCTGCGCCTTGCTTTAACGGAAGAAGACGTACAGTAGCTTCATGGCAAAGTTTGTCGTGTACTGTAGCTTCCCCGTACATGATTTGAACTTAGTTGATTTTGTCGATTTTGCTGACGTCAGCACCTATGGACTTAGCCAAAATCGAGCATCAGTAGAATAGACGTTGAGTGAAAGAGTTTCACTCAACGCCAAAACACTTAGACATATTTACTGTCTCTTGGCGTTGAGTGAAGGTTACTCACTCAACGCCAAACTACTTAGAATATAAATCTGTTTCTAGGCATTGACAACGTTGAGTGAGTAACCTCCACTCAACAGTTTTTGCCTTAACCATATTTCTGCCTCTGCAGCAACTTAGACGTTGAGAGCGTTGAGTGAGCACGCCTCACTCAACGTTTTTTGCCTTAGCCAAATTTTCTGATCTAAGATCGACGAACTGAACTGAGTTCGACGAATGGCGAGCTTAGCTCGACGAATTATGAACTGAGTTCGACGAATTCTGAACATAGTTCAACTGGTTCAACTCACAGCCTTTTTGTTGTATGGCGTTGAGTGAGTTGACTTTCACTTAACGCCTATGGACCTGGACGGATTTTCCAGTCTCTCATATATGACTTTGACTGTTTTAGCTTATCTCACAACTTTTCGCTCTATGACGTTGAGTGAGTTGACTTCACTCAACGCCTGTGGGCTTAGCCACATTCCCAGCTTGCCAAAACTTTGACTTTGACTGTATAGGCTACACCCAGCGCTATAAGTCATCTGGCGTTGAGTGATTTACCTTTACTCAACGCTTGTGGACTTAGACAGATTTCTATCAGCCCACACCTTAGGTAAATGTTTACTTGACTTAGCCACTTAGGCTACCTGTCTCATCATTGTTGCTAGGACAACCTGCATGCATGAACTTAAAGCACACATCAAATACACTTTTGTGTATATCATTGATATTATTGACTTCTTCAAATCTATGGACATTGTGGGCAATGAACCCAACACTTACGTCCATCAAGAGCGTCGATAATAACAACAAAGTGGCGCCGCAGACACTCAGATGATTTGTGCCCCAACTCTATATACTTGAAGCATCAAAATACTCCAGTGTAGAGTTTAGCCCCAATAATCTCCTTACCCTTGGAAGGAATAACGGATGGGGTCGGAGTCCCGACAGTGACGGGAGGGTGAGGGGAATTCAAGATCCTAGCCGTGGTAAGTGGTGGTGACACTCGATGTAGATCTATCAGTAGATCTGACTGCGATTGACCGTTTTTGTGAGACCTCCACTCTCGGTGCACGACTTGATATTTCTCCTAAGTGCTTGTAATTAAATAACTCTAGCGGGTCTTTAATGGAATAACGCAGTCCGTTCAGATAACGGGAGACAATCATATCATCATCTTCTCGGAGGTCGAGGCGAGACTGAAGGATTAGGAATTCGTTTGTGTACTCATCCACCGTCTATTTGTCTTGCCTTAGGTTGTGGAACCTACGGTAGAGGGTTTGCAAGTAGTCCGCTGGGGCACATCGCCTTCACAATTGAATTTTAAGCTCATCCCAAGTGGTAACCGTGGGCAATCCTAAGTTGAATCTAGACCGCTCTAACTGTCCCCACCAAACCAAGGCGGAACCCTTCAACCTAAGGGTAGCGTGCTCGACTTGCCTAGCTTGGGGCAATTGCTTCCAAGCCAAGAACCGATCCATTCCATCACACCAATCAAGACATCCCTCAGGTTCTAGATGCCCTTCAAAGTCACCAACGTCGAACTTGATCCCCAGGTCCCATCGAGGTGCATCCCTTACATTTTGTTGCCCTTGCACAATCCATCGTAGATTAGGGATGTCGTTTTCAGTTTTCTTATGGTTAGGACCCTCTTCAATTTGGGGTGGGATAATCCCCAACTGTTTGTTGGCTTCTAAGATGTTAACACGCGTGCGCAACCCATCTATCACTTGTCCCACATCTCGCATGTTTGCAGTAACATTCGTGCTCAACGCTTCAATTGTTTTAGTTAAAATTTTAATTTGTGCGCTCAGATTGACCACTCTATTTTATAAATTACCCACATGATTTTCCACATAAAATAGTTTGAATTAGATTTTTTTAAAAAATTTAAAATAAAATAAAGATTTAATTTTAAAGTAAAATTTTAAATTAAAAGGACACCACAATTTTTTTTATATAACAGATTATAATTAATTTAAAATAGAATTGTTTTTTTTCTTTTTTTTTTAAAAATTGAAATTTGGATCGCGTGATTCGGATTGTGTGTTTCGCGATAGGAGCGAATCACAGACCTTCTGATACCAAACTGATGTAGAATCGGGTGAGGGTTTCAAAAATTAAAATATATTTTTAAACAAAATAATTTATTCGAACTAGACTCAATTTAGGGTTTCAAAAGATAGCGTTTTTTTTAAAGCAAATTGACTTAATTTATGTAGGCCGAGCGGGCCAATTCGAGCCTTCGCGCGCATATCCTCTTCGTTGCATAGATTTAGGAAGACCGTTAATTTTTATCTTAAATTGCACTTCTAAGTGTTTAACGGGTTGAGTTAAAACGAGTTCCGCACGACCACAAGAAAAATTTGTAATAATAACTTATAAAATAACAACAATTAGGGCGATACGAACGTTCGAAGGCAAGCTCTATTTATTTAATTTAGTTGCATAAATTTAGGCTAATCAAAAGAGGAGCAAAGATTACCGCCGGTTCAAAGCACCCCGGGATTGTTCTGTCTGAGGCTCGTCACGCATAGGGAGCCCCTGTCCTGTCTGGGGAAAGGACGGGAAGTCGATTGCAGTGCTCTGACTGGGTCGCCGGAGGGAAGAGGCCGGGGTCAACGTCACCCAATCGATGCAGGAGCACGGTGCGTTTGCGGGGAGGGCGTACGACCACGCCGACGAATCCTGGAAACGCAACGACGAAGGCTTGAAGGGCTGGAGGTGGAGTTCAGCTTCAGGGCACCGTCGGACTGACCCCCATTGGACGGCGTTTGGGCAGCGACAGCAAAGCTGGTGAACACGGCGTGAACGGCGACGCACTGGTGGAAAAAAGTGGGATTCACTGGTTCCGATGGTGGTTGGAAGAGTCGGACGACAACACCGGGGATGAGTCGAGGTCGTCCCTGAATTCTTTCCGGTCTGCCTTGTTCTCTCCATCTGGTAGCACTTGTAGAGTAGGATTTCCAATTCTTTTCCAAATCAGTAATTCCTTCAAAAATTTCATTACATCAGCTATGTCAATTATTCTCAATTTATTTTGTTCCAAATAGTTCCGAATAGGCTCTTTCCCAAATCAGTGGTTTTCCCAAAAGGTCATTATAATAGCTATTGCATATATTCTTAACTTATTTTGTTCCAAATAATTTTGATTCAAACATTCAAATAATTCCTAGTTTGCGTTGATACGTTTTAGGTATCCTTACGGGTTAAATTTATGCAACATTAAATGATTTGAGCTTGTCTTCTACGTCCTAGTCACCTAAATTACCGGACCCTTTTAATCTAAGGTCTCATCGAAAAGTCAACCCGAAAAACTGCAAAAATATAGATAGTTGCATGACAATAGAATATGTAAAATGCAAAATAAACATGAAATAAAAGTAGTAAGCAAAGTAAATAAAGCAAGGATGCGTCGCATGTCACATCAGCAGTAGTCGGAGGACTGGCGACAGAAGTCATCCCTGGGCAGCCACGTGACTTCAGACCCCGGTTGGTAAGACCCAACAACTAGGACCTCCTGCGAACAGAGTTCCCCCTGAAGGTGGTACCGGCGATCAAGTATCTCGGTTGGGTAGTACAGCGCCAACTGTGTTCTTTCTTCCAGACTAAAAGAACTGAGCTAGAAAATTGGCTCGCACCAGAACGGGTAAGGCTCCCCATCAACATCTCCTGCACCAGAGGCTCGAGCTCATCCTTCCGCCCATGGTCAGAATGGAACGGCTACGCCGAGACTCCTGTGATCTTAGGCTGGAGGGAATTCGCGCGGTCGGTCGGCTGGGCTGGTGGCAATCTTGTTGGAGGCTGGATGATGTCGGTGAGCGCAATGGGAAGCTCTAGGAGGTAGAGAAAGGCACATCAGATGGGCCTGAGAGGGGATACAACCCCGCAGAGAGGCCTCCGTCCGTGGTACGCTGGAACATGCATAGGGAGACCAGAGAGTGGAGTCACCGTCGATGCGACATGGCCGACCCCCGTGGAGGAACTACATGGTCATAGTCGCCCAATTGGCGCATACATCACCGACCGTTCAAAGCCAAGCCACCCCCAAAATGGTGTCAATACCTCCTATGCCAAATGTGTAGAAGTCCGCGGTTACGGAACATGAACCCATGAAGAGAGACACGACAGTGCAACGGCCCTGAGTCGGTCGGCATCGCCCATTGCCAAGGCGGACCGCAAAATCCGGGGAGGGAACCTAGGGAAGACGGAGCTGCTGCACTAGGCGCTCAAAGATGAGGTTGTGGCTTGCGCTGTTGTCCACCATGATGATTATCGGGCGATCCCGCAACGTGCATGAGAGCTGCATGGTCTGCTGGCCTGAGATCCCGCCTTCCGAGGCACAGGATAACTCCAGGCGATGAAACATAACTATGGTGGGGTCGAAAGGGGTATCCTCCGCTTAAAGCTCCAGGGCCTCAAAGTCGGCCAGGGTAACCTCAGGGTCGACGTCGCCGATGATGGCGTGAAACTCCTTCACAGAGCACTTATGGTTGGAGGCACTAAAAACATAGACCCTTACTGCGAAGCTCATTGCAATCACTGTTTGAGGCGCTAAGGGGCTGGTGGGCGGCCCGACCGGTTTCCCCCGGGCGGCGGCCGCGGCGGAGGAGCCGTGACGGGTGGTCTCCGAGGTGGCCTAGGCTGGTAGTGGTCGACCGCAGGAGCAGGTGGCCGAGGGGAGAGGTCGGCCTCCACTAGCGTGCTAAGTTTAGGGCATCAGAGATTGTTTGGGGGTGCTGCGTGCAGAGACGAGAGTAGATATGTGGCAGTTTACCCTGCATGAAGAAGCCTAGGTAATGATCAGGGGGCATCCCAAGGACGTGGGTGACCAGGGCGACACACTCATTAATATAGTTGCCTAGGGCAGCTGCCTGACAAGCGCCACAAAGATGCTCGATAGCGGAGGAGCCAGAGTAGCGGGTGTCATACCGCCGGATCATCTCCTGCTTGAGCTCGGGCTAGGAGAGGAACAAGTTGGATTGGCGGAGCCATCGAGCCCAGTGGAGGGTCGAGCCGTCCAGGCCAACCACAGTCATAGACACCTTGTCCTGCTCTGGTGTGTAGTTGAGATCAAAATATTGCTCCTCTTTGCCGATCCAACCCATCGGGTCAACTCCGACAAAAGGAATGTTGAGGGAGACGGTGGACTGGACCGGAATGGTCAGAGGAGTTGTCCCGAAGGGAATGGGCGGCGGTCCTGCACCGAGGAGAAAGTCGCCGTCTGCAGGTGAGCCGGAGCCGGACGCGGCAAAAACGGTGGCGGCGGACGCCTGGAGGTGGTCAATCTTGGGAGTGGAGGGCGAGAGAGGCGTGCATAGAGGCGACAAGTCTCTTGAGCCTCCATGCTACGACTAAGGGCATTGATGGCTGCATCCGGAGGGAGATCACCGGCGGAGCGAGTGTTTGGGGAAATTCCATCGGCAGCCTAGGGAATGCAGTGAAGCCGCGTTGGAAGGAAGGATGGAACGGCGGTGAGTAGAGAAATAGAGGTGTTGCGGTGTTGGGATGATCAACAGGATGGTGGCTTGCGTCGTTGTACGCGGACGATGTGGCGGCGCGGTGCGGGTTCGCTGTATGCAGTAGATTGTTGCGACAAAATGATACAGTAGATCGATACATGTTTGCAGGTGCGATGCAGGCGGATCGGGCTTGGTGGGCCGCGATACAGGCAAAAGCGAGATACGAAGCAGGAGGGGTGGGGCTTGGTGGGTCACGATTCAGGAGGAAACGGAAGACGGTGCAGAAAGTAGAGTCTCAGACGATTGGCGAGTACTGACGGCGGAATGGCAGGAGGTCTAACAGGTCAGACCAAATGATACGTTCCCGGGGGAGGAATCCAGTATGGGGAAGGGCGGGCGGAAGAGAGGAGAGAAAGAGGGAGAGATTGAGAGGAGAACGGTAGGCAGCTACCCTAAAACACTTTCATCCAAAGGTGCTAAAAAGAGTACGACACAAACCCTTATAAGTGTGTGGTGCGGATAGCAAAAGTAGAGGTGCCAATAGTCAAGCATACAATTTAAGAGAATACAAATAAGATAATCATACCATAGACGCGTCTTTGTTCTCTGCTCCTCCAGACAGGCCCGTCAACGTCTTCCTCCGTGTGTAGACTCGCCATGACGTCTCGTCGGCGTGCACACATATCGTCGGCATGCGCAACCATAACAATGCGCGTGCGCATCTCATCGACATACACAACTGTAACACACACACACACACTCACACATGCATAAGTGACAATGCACGGGGACCCCTGTGCGACCGCGACAGTACAATTGATCGTCTACGTCCTTTGTAGACAATGGAGCGGCGAAAGTACTACTAATACTTCATACATCCCACACACTTCACTCGTACATACATTTGAAATTTAGTATTCTTTTTTCTATAGAAGTTATTTAGTGAAGTTGGTATGTAGCGTTTGTTGAACACTTTTGGTCTCTGTTCTAACCTCACCCTCTTTGTTGAGTTATTAATTTGAGATTTTTATTAAAACATTGTTTAACTAAATAATTTGTTTATATTTAAAAATATTTAATTTGATAATAAATTCAATGGCTGAGATTTACCGGATAGTCCTCCCATTATACCAGGGTATCACAATGTTTTTTAAATATAGTGTGTATATATGTATATATACGAGTGATAGTGCACCCCCACCCCGAGGCCAATGACAGTACCCCAACCGTGACAGTGCCTCGACGCGGCGACACTCTGCCACACGCAGTCCCCCGAGCGCACGATTGCAGTCCCAGGGGCATCGTGAGGGAGGAATTTTTATTTAATGAAATAAAAAAATAAAGAGAGGAAGAGAAGATTGAGTGGAGGGCTAGGATTGCTTTGATGGTCCACACTATTTCTCTCTAATTTTGCATAATTACAAGGACATCCCGGTCTTTATCTTTTCAAATTACACAAACCTGTCATCTAAGTTTTTCATAATTATTCCTATATGTTTTCGTGTGTATATGTTTGTGTGTGTGTGTGTGTATATGTTTGTGTGTGTGTGTGTGTGTGTATGTTTGTGTGTGTGTGTGTATATGTTTGTGTGTGTGTGTATGTTTGTGTGTGTGTATTGGTGAAGTCATTGATGGTTGCACTGATCTTTAATTTCAGAGGCGGGGCAGTGGCAGATCTGATACTGATTCCACGCTTACTTTTGGAGGAAACGTGCATCTTATAGGCAGCCAAGAAGAGTGGGATGAGAAAATATCACAAGCAAATAAAGAAGACAGACTGGTAAAATCGGTTTAGTTCTTGTACTTGCAGCACATGTTATTCTTGTGATTTCGAAGTATTAGTTAGTGTGGTGTACCTCTCAGTTCAAATATTTTACTATTAATTATAGTTTCATGTTCTAAATGTAATTCTAGCTGCTTCTCTTGTTCCATTCAAAATTCTTTTTGATCTGTTAATTTTGAGGACCAACTTGTTCAGTCTTTTCAACTTTGATTTGATTATCCTGACATTCTATTCTCTTTTTCAGATTTTACCACAGAAATCCTCATTATTAATCATTAAAATCATCTTTGTTATCAATAACCTTATCCCAGCAATTTGAGGGCAGCTTTATGAATCCCTATTTCCATTCATTCCTACCGGCCAAAGTGTTAAACACAGAAATAATCTTTAAACAACATGCATTCATATTACCTTGGGTTTGGGCCTTCATTTATCTAATCCTTCAATACAATCTTTATCTATTTGTCTAACAGTGCATTTTCTAACATTTGGTTTACAGGCCCAAACCACCGAAGTTTCTTTTGTATATAATATTATTTTCGATTGATACATCTCCCACTAATTTTCTATTCTAATTAGTCATTAATCTATCTTTTCGAGCTTTTAAACTCATCGATCTTGGTATTCTCGTTTCTATCATTTCTCAATTTAGATTTCAAGGATTTCTTTATTGTGCGTTGATAGATCACCTACATCTGGTTTAACAAACAAACTAAATGCAAGCATGACATTGGTGATCTACATTATCAAGATTGTCATGAACAAAGTACGAGTGACAGTGCACGTGGGCGGCGATATTCGGCGGGGCGGCGACATTCGGCGGGGTCGGTGACATTCAGTGGGGGAGGTCCATATTTATATATATATGTAAAACATAGTTCAATGTTGTTCAACAAAAACCATATCGTGTGATGATTGACATTTTTGTTTGATATAGTGGGAACCTGAGTTTAATTCTCACCGTTGTCATTTTTTGTGAGTTTAAAAATCGGATCATATGACCCTCTTTTTTCATTAAATTTTGGGGTAAAATTGTAATCATTTTGTAGGGTATCTTACACCTTAGTATAAGCCTAGAACACCATATCATAATATGTATAGGAGCTCTAGTAAAAAAGATGTACGTAATCGGACGGTCTAGTATTAATCATGCCATAATTGATGGATCTGATCTTCCCAATGACTTTTTAATACCATATCATAATATGTATAGGAGCTCTAGTAAAAAAGATGTAAGTAATCGGATGGTCCAGTATTAATCATGCCATCATTGACGGATCTGATCTTCCCAATGACTTTAATTTTTTGCTATCTGCATGACACAGTATTTCTGTTTAAGGTAGTGTGTGTGTGTATGTATATATATATATATATATATATATATATATATATATATATATATATATATATATATATAAAGAGAGAGAGAGACATAATCAAATTAGAATAACCTCCCATGCAAATAGCCTTAATAGTGCACGATAATATTCATATAATATATGAAAATGGTGTAGCTCGATGAGTCTTACAACTTTCATGATGAATACTTTTCCTAATTTTGCATGTATCAGCTGTATGTTTGCCCCGAAAATATCATGGGCGTCCTTATCTTTTTTTTTTTTTTGATATTTTCGGGGCGAAAATCTCGCTCATACATGCAAAGTTAGGAAAATTGTTCAACATTAAAGTTTTATGTCTCGTCGAGCTACCCCATTTTCATATATTATATGACTATTTTCGTGCACGATTAAGGCTATTCACACCTATTCACACTGGTGGTTATTCTCACTTGATTACATCTCTGTAAAATGAAATGCAGGTAATTCAATGAGTGCGCTATTAATGAAGTGTAGAAAAACAAAATGCACACCGTTCTTTGATTCGGCCTCATGTTACCTGGTTGCCGGCATTCTCCATAATACACTTGAATCCAGATTAAATTCACTGCACTTGATGAAGAATCTGACACGAAGAATATCAGAATACAAGGCAATATCGCCGGTACTTAGCTGTCCTACCTCTGCTAGGGCTGAAATACATGAGGAAGAGGAAGAAAACAGTAACCACTGTGTTCCTTCTTCTTTGATTTGCACTGAATGATCAATCTCTCTGCAAAGGAAGAAAACATGGGGAAGGAGTAAACACAAGCCACTTTCGTCGCCCTTGTTCACGCTCAAATAGAGTAATTGCTTCTTAAGTTTGACAGGTCCCAATCTCCCTCAATAGGATGCGAGAATTAGGTGTTGAGTATTAGGTTCCAAATGTACCCCCTCAACATTTAATTAATGTCAAAACCGGCGTAAGTACTTAATTTCGTTACACAAAATTTAACTCGGTTGCTTCAAACGTGCCAAGATTGAGAACAAGGTTACACTACTTAATAATGTAATTATCTAGCCTGCCTATCACGAGTTTTGACTATTTGCGCAAAACAAATTGACACACACTTACGGGAGAACCAAATGAACATGCACAAATGTGAATACTTGATCGAGATAACTTCATTGATTTAGTCCACTTAAAAAAGGAAAAAACTTATATTCTCCCACTTGGAATATGCCATTTGTAATTTATGTAAATCTTGTATCAAAATACTCCACTCAAATTATGGGTACCATAGTGAAGCACATATCACGAGTTTACTCCACGCATCAATCCGATCCAGCTGAATCATGTACTCTGAATCATGGTGGGAACCACATCATTATGCGACACTGGACCTTCCATGATCATAAGAGCTTACAGATTCAATTGACAAGAACACAATGCGATCATAAAGAGTTAAAACAACACACTAAATATGTAATCACCTATTGTTGTTTAACACAATGGTCAAATAATTTCTCTATTGAATGATTTAAATTATACTTTGAGAAAATTTTAATACTAAAAAGAGTGTGTCTCAATAAAATGAATATTTTTTTGATTTGGTTAATGTGTTAATGAGACATACGAACAAGGTCTTATGAATTAAACGAATGTCCGAAGCTTTACTCTTGAGACTAACACCAGTTTCAAGACTATTAACGTGACAGGTGAAAATTATATTAATTAGAGTTATATTTAGCCTCCTACCAATCAACTACATCAATGGACTTCACAAGCCCCGTACTATAGACATGTTTCTTAAAAATATTAGGCCAATGCCCCTTGGTAACTGGATCAACCATCATATCGTCTGTCCCAATGTGCTCCACCATGATCTCATATTTCTTAACCATTTCTTTCACGATCAAGAATTTAATCTCCATGTGCTTGGATCCTATGATGCTTTTATTGTTCATGGAGATCATCATAGCTGAAATATTATTACAGTGCAAACGAATGTGCCTAGTAACATTATTAACGACCATTAGTTTAATGAAGTTCTTGAGCCAAACTCATGAGTAAAGGTACCCAAAAAGAGTATCAAACTTTGCATGCATAGTGGAAGAAGTAATTAGGGTATGCCTGATGCTATTCCATGAAATAGCTCCACCAATTAACTTGAAAATGTATCATGATGTTGACTTTCGACCATCCTTATATCCAACAAAATCATAGTCCGTATACCCACTAGTTATAGGGTCTGGATTTGACTGATGTTTGCCTAGAAGTCCTACTACAAAAGCAATGCTCGGTCTGATTTAGACTTGGACATACATTAAGTTGGCTACTACATTTAGCATAAAGTATATTCTTCATGTACTCTCTTGTTATCATTTTTGCGGCATTGTGACATATCGTCAACCTCATATTTAAGCATGTTAAATCTCTCAAGTATATGCTCAACTTAAGCCCACTAAGAGAGTCCTAATGTATGGCGAAATCTATCCCTAATAATCTCAATGCCTAGAACAAAAGATGCTTCTCTAAGATTCTTCGTATTAAAATGTTTGGACAATAACTGCTTAGATTCATGTAGAAGTCTTAAATCACTGCTCGTAAGCAAAATATCATCTACGTAAACAATTAAAAAGATGGATTTGCTTTCATTGATCTTGAGATATATGCAGTTGTTGGTTCTCAACAAAACTAAATGAAGTAACCACCTCATCAAATTTTAAATATCATTGTCTTGAGGCTTGATTTAAACCATATAGAGATTTTTTAAGCTTACACGCAAGTTGGCTAGAACAACCAAACTTAAATCCATCGGGATGCACTATATAGACTTCTCCATCCAGGTCATTATTCAAGAATGTGATTTTAACATCAATCTTGTGTAGCTCCAAAGCATAATGAGCTGCAAGTGTCATAATGATTCTAAATGATTCTTTAGAGGAAACATGGGAGTAAGTTTTGTGATAATCAATCTCTTCCCTCTGAATGAATCCCTTAGTAAGCAGTTTGACCTTAAACCACTCGACCTTTCCTTTAGAATATTTCTATCATAAGTACTCATTTATAACTAATGGGTCTGCAGTCTTTAAGTAACTCTACTAATTTTCAAACTTTATTATGCGTCAAAGAATCAATTTCATCTCTCATTGTATCCCACCACAAATCAGATTAAGGTCCAAAAACAACTTTAGTAAACGTCACTTGGTCAACCATGTGACCAATATCAAAATCGCTCTCACCCAAATAAATTTCATAGTCAGAAGAAATTGCAGGGCTCCTCTCCCTAGTGGATCTTTTAGGATGTGTCTGAACAACATTGGTCTGCTGAGGAAACTGAATGGGAGGCTGCTGTAAAGCTGGATCCACCCCCACTACAAGATCCACTATAGGTTCAAATACCTTTAGTCTTTCAATCATAGGTAGAATGCAATTAATATTCCTAACTTCATCGGCTTCTTAAGTGGTGTGAGAACAACTATGTTTCTTAGAAACATTAAACTCCAAAAAACTTTGCTATTCGTAATTCAACAATTTTGGGACCTCCTTTTGTGCAGTAGATTTGAAAACTCTTCGAGTGATCTGGGTAGTCTATGAAGTTGAAACGAGAAGACTTAACGACAATCTTAATTTTTGATGGGTTATATAAACAATTTTTTGCAGAACAACTCAAAACACTTAAGTGATTCAAGCTAGGTTGTCTCCTAATCTGTTACTCAAAATGTGTCTTGGGCATAAGTTTAGACAAAATTCTATGAAGTATATATATTGTTGTTTTAAGAGCTTCATACTAGAGAAATTCAGGTATATTTGTCACACTCATCATACTCCTCATCATATCTTTATGGGTGTGATTGCGCCTTTTAGGCGCACGGTATCATTCTATTTAGGGCTATCCTGTATGAAGTATTTGGTAACAATATCATAATTCTCTAAGTATCTGACACAAGAAATTTTATGTTGCCCGGAGACATCATGTATACCAAAATACTCATCTCATCTGCCAGACCTAACAATTTTAATAACTTTTCATAATTGTTTCTCGATTTCAATCTTGAAAATCTTGAATTTATCAAGTGTCTCAAAATTTTCCTTAATCAAGAACAAGTAATCATATTGGGAGAAATCATCAATAAAAGTAATGAAGTGTTTTTGCGGAGCGTAGATGAATAAGGTCACTAATGGCCGTATGAATAATATCCAACAGGTCAAGACTACGCTATGTAGCATAGTTGTCCTTCTGTGCTCGGGTACTAGTCACAATCAACTACTCATGTTTGTCAGCTATTAGGTCTAGATTAATGTCCGTCAATTATTGAAAGTTGTTATGAACTGTAAAGGTGACTGAAAAAGAAAACAATACAATATATTTAGCAATGAGAATAAAATGTGTTTTAGAACCTTAAATTACACACTAATGAGAATTCAGACAAGTCAACACGCAACACCTTTGGCCATAATATGTGTTACGCAGTTAGATAATTTCTATACAGGATGAGAAACGACCGTGTTTAAGCTTTTCCCAAACCTAACCTTTTGGGCGAACAGTTTACTAGAGCCCTCTGTTACGGGTTCTTTTATGGCGTTATTTATTATTTCTTAATATGCATTTATTCTTTCTTAGCGTTGCGTCCTTATATGACGTCGTTATTTATGTCGTGTCTTTATGAGGTGTCCTTTTTTGTCGTATGTCCAAGTATGGCTCGTATTTCAATTATAGGTCTATTGTAAGTCTTATTTAAAGGAACCATTGGGTCTTGTATTGGTATGAAGAAAGAAAGTCTATTTTCTTAAATGCTAAAAGAGATCTTGAAAGCTCTTTCTTGAGAGCATGCCCCTCTTAGGTAGCCCCGGTCAAGGCTCCACAGTATCTCTGCCACCTTCATATCCACCTCCGGCCTCTCCTCCGGCAACCTCTGAGTGTACCCTAACAACTTGGTATCAGAGGGTGTGGTCCTCTTCCGTCGACGTCATTTCCCCCTTTGTCAAAGTATCTTTCAACTCGCCAATCGTTTCTTGGGCCACCTTTTCCTTTTGCCTACACTACTTCGTCAGCCTTCCCACAACAATCCACGTCATCGAACCCATTTCCGCACTCTTCTCCCGCTGACAGCCCCCGCCGCGGTCCACGATAACACTACTACAACCACATCTTCGAACATCGTCAAGCATCGTTGAGCCCTCCGCGGTTCTCGACTTTCGTTGTTCGCGTGATGCCAGTCGATAGCCCCACGATAGACGCCAGATCTCTGTTTAGCGGTATTCCGACGTGTCTTCCACACGAACGTGACAAGCCGTCGTTCCTCTGTTCTTTTCCCCGTCGACATTCGACGATGGAACCCTACGCGTTGTACCCCCAAAATGCAACGTCACCCCGTCTCCACCTTTTCGACCACGTCGCCCCGTCTCCTCCTTTTCTGTCTGAAGCACGCCTTCCAGTTGAACCGACACTCACGCGTGTGCCTGCAGGAATTAATTTTCGCCTATTCTGGCTGGGCGTCGAGAATTAAGTCTTTCCCAATCCAGCCCACAATCCACGCTCACCTTTCCTTCCGTTTGAGCCCTATGCAGCGGTATATCATTTATGACTTTAATTTTTTAATTGATTAATTAAGTAATTAATTAATTGTCACAGACTTTGTGTCACAGAGATATTGCCCTTCGTTCGGTAGAGGAAATAATGATCTCCTGGGATGCACTCCTTCGAGATGCCAAAGCACGTCATCAGAACGCCATGACTACGCTCCTCCACAAACTTGATAATTTGATAGTCGGTCTTCCGCTGAAGTCTTCAGCTTTGCTGCTGTAACGCCCCGCCTTTTCAGCGATTATTTTTATTCTCGTTTGGCGTTACGATGACGCGTTTTCGTGGCTTGTGCCATGTGTGGAGTGTGGTTTAGCTCCTTAGAACTGAGTGCCCTGTTTGGTAGCCTGTTGGCAAGATCTCCCTAGCAAACCGAGTCGTTTTGGTGACCCGGTGTGGCCTCTCGGGGGGATGTTTGTGTTTGGCTTTGTTTGGGCATAACTCGAGTTCTGTTCGTCGAAAGTTAATTTCGACTTCGCCGTTGTGTTCGTAGCGTGGGTATTTAGCTACGGTGCGAATTTCGTCGAATTCCGAGGTGAATCGGTTTTCGCGTCAATTTGGTGCTTTATGTAATTTTGTAATTAATTATATAATTATATAATTATATATATATATATATTTAGAATGAAATGAAAAGCCCCATCATCTTCTTCACGTAAGAAACCGCCGCCCCTTGTACGAGAGAAACGTAACCGCCGAGCCTTGCCTTCGGACGCCGATTCCCGGAGCGTTTGTGGACGGAATTCGATTCCGAGAGTGGATACGGATTGCTCTCGTCGAGACCTTCATTCCTGCGGTAAGAAATTCGATTTTCGTGGAGTTTTGGAAGGATTGGAATTTTCAGTTTTGGAAGTTTTCCGCCATTAATGGCCGAGTTTTTGTTCTAGGTGTTGCGGCCGTCTTGATCCGTGCGAAGAGGAGGAAAGCAGTCCAAAGCTTCGCTGAGATTTGAGGCAAGTGGTATTCTTGCCCTTGCCAAGTGTTTTCTTTGATTTTATTTGCTGAAATTGAAATCCCGGTTAGCCCAGGTTAGAGGCCTTGTTGTTCTCGTTTTCTTGCTAACCATAGGGCTTAGTTCTTCCTACTGAAACCCCCCCTATGTTGTGATGTTTGGAATCCAAATTGGCGGCATGAAGCCGTTGTTTTCCTTTAATTTTGACTGATGCTCTGGTTCGGGCGTAGCCGAGAGGGAGAGTTAGGAGGGGGGTGTGGTTGCCAATTTCCCTCGTTAAGATATTATTCGAGTGGTTAGGCATAGTTTGAATGGTAGTAGCGTGAGACGTTGATAGTTGTCTACTGCTACTGCAGTGGCGTGAGTCGTGTGCGCGTTCCGGTGTCGTTCGGAAAATTCCAAACGGTACAGGTTTGCCGCGCACGGTCATTAACCTTTAGGGCGCACGACCACTGGTCGTGTGCCTCTGTTCGTGCGCGTATAAATTTCAGTTTCCAAAGTTCTGTCTCGGGCAATCGCACGAGCGCTGGCAACAGTGCGCACGACCACTGATCGTGCGACACTGATCGTGCGCAGTTGCTAGGTTTTCTGTCAGGTTTCCAGGTTCGTTTCGCACGATCATCAGCCGATGAGTACGCACGACCACTGATCGTGCGTCACTGATCGTGCGCTTTGTATATTTTCTTTTGATAGGCGAATTTAGGTGATTTCGAGTGCGGGAGTTTAGATACTCAAGTGGCAGGCAATTACTTGAGTTCTGGATCTTCTGCCTTGGTCGTTCGACTGCCGTCGAGCTCCGTTTTCTTTAGTGGGTTTGTGGGTAGTAACTTAATTTTGGCGGCGAGTGAGGCTAGCTCACTCAAGGCCAAAGGTTAGGTAGGCACTGAGTGCATTTCACTCAACGCCTAGTCGTGTTGGTTTATTTCAACACTCTTCCTTTACCTTGTATTTCGTTTCCGAGTGGATTTTTTCCAGTTGTATTTCTGGGTTTTCCTTGTCGGCCGTTTTCTTTATTTTCCTAAAGGCCGAATCGTGGGTCGTGGATAGTAGTGGTGGTTGTAGCTCTTTATGGGGGTGGAGTTGTGTGATATAGCCAAGGCCACCCATGGATTTCTTGCTCCAGGTACGGGCTGGGCATGTCGGGTGGAAGGTCCCTTGTGTTTTCACGTGTTGACCCTCGAGCTTTTGACTTGGACATGGTGGATTGGGGGACTGCGTTTGCCTTCGATCCGGTTCCTCGTTGTTGTTTTGCTACTATCACTTCCCGCAGTTTAGGGTGTTAGAAGTTTCTTCTTTGGTAGTGTTGCAGCATTCTGGCTCTTGGTAGTCTAGTAGGCCCTGCAGGATGTTGTTCCTGGGCTGGGTCGTTGCTGTTTCTTTGCACGTTGTGCATTTCTTGTTGTCCTGTTTTGGACAGTTGTGACTCTTTCTACTGCATGTTTTCTGTTATTTTGTCCTTTTGGTTGACTCTTTCATGCAGTTTTACCTTGATTTTTGCTTGCTGAGGTATTCTGTTTTCTTTTGGAATACCCCAGGTTCTGAGCTGTAGCCGGTCTGGTGGCTAGTTGGAGGTGTTGTTGTTGGTGGACTTCCGGACTTTGGAGTTTTGTTTACCTTGTTTGTGAGGTTGTTTTCAGTACTTTCTTACAGACATATATGTGTGCTGGTGGGTTCGTGTCAGGTTGTTGGCGCCCACTAGTAGTTTTTACCTTGTACTAGATATATACTATTGCTGCTACCATTTATTTTTTTTTCTGGAGATAGTCTACTTGCTTTGAGAAAGTTTTATGCTAGGTTGCTAGTTATTTTTAAACTATAAATACTATTATAAATGAAGCTCATGATCAGCATGTTTTTATAAACTTAATCACTATATTCCAAATCACGTACGAAAACCGTTTTCTTATATATATTATATAAACTAAGTGTAGTGTCTTGCATAGCATGAGTGGTTCTCTTGGGACCCTTATGCGCTCTTTAGGGTGTAAAGCCTAATTAAAGTATTTTCCGCAGCGTTTAAATATAGTTTTCTTTTGTGGACTAGATGATCCACTGAGCCGAGGGATACGGACTCTAAACATAATTGATTTTCTATTCATTAAGCTCATGATTTTCTTGCATAAAGATTGTAGTTGGATTTGCCTGAGCGTCAGCAGTTATCCCCTGCTTGACGTGGCATCATGACGCGTGTTTTCTCTTACTCTGATAATTCTTAATTCGGGGAAAATGCGGGTTGTGACAGTTGGTATCAGAGGGAGGTTGCTTGACAAGTTAGTTGGGCAACCTTCCTTGGATGCTGTTAGTAGTTCAGCATCATGTCATTCACACACCGATATGTCGTCAGCACGTCTTGGCAAAAGCACGAACACTACACTCATAGCATAACATGAAGTATACAGGGCATATTATGTAGTATGGGATGCATAATATGTGTTCGTATATGGATCCACCATAGGGGCTACATGTGAGGGTTATGTAGTATGGGATGCATAACCTCACCACATGACTGCGACTAGCACGTTTCTTTTTCGTTGCATGGAAATGTTATGTAGTATGGGATGCATAACATTTTCATGTGTACGCCGCTCATATCATGCATTAGGGCCTTCTTTTTAGAATGCATAGTACAATCATGCATATCATATCATTGCATAAGCACAACGCGCCGAGCTAAAGATTTGCAAGATGACATATGTACACACATAAGTTTTCAAACTAACATAAGTTCATGCATCCGATCTAGGCACAAGAGTTAGTGAGGTGGTGGTTAACCATCCTAGGTTAGGGCATATCATCTAATTATTGTGAAGAAGATAAACTCTCAGAGCAAGTTTAGCAGCTTTAAGTCTATATCTACATATGTATTGTCTGTACTGGTAGTCGGTTCTAGTCGTGGGATTTGGATCTGATTTGCGTTGTATTGATTTTTTTTAGGATGGCTAGGCGTCCTGCGACCCGATCGACTCCCCTGTCTGAGGGTGAATCTTCTGGAGCTCAGAACGATGCGGTGATCGAGGGTCTGCGTCAGAGTAGCGAAGCTATGGGGAGGCAGTTGGAGGAAGTGCAAGCCCAGATTCAGTCTTTGGTGGCAGTTGTCGCAGGGCAGACTCAGGGTGCGCAAGTTCCTGCAGGGGGGTTAGCTGTTCCTCCTCCTCCTGCACCCTTGAGGCCTCCAGTGGTGGTGCCAGCAGAGATGGCCTTCATCTCGCAGTTTCAGAGGCTGAGCCCTCCCACTTATGATGGGAAGGCAGATTTCATGGTGATAGACGACTGGCTGATCTCCATGGAGGAGATGTTCTCGTACTCAGGGATTGCAGATGATCAGAGGGTGATGATAGCCGCCTATCAGCTTAAAGGATTGGCTAAGAGTTGGTGGCTGAGAGAGAAGGAGAGCTTAGTGGCTGGATGCTCTTGGGAAGTGTTCAGGGAGATGCTGTTGAGGAAGTTCTTACCCTCGGTCGAGCGTGACCGCCTCATGAATGATTTCCTCTATCTGAAGCAAAGGCAGCTCACGGTGGGTGAGTATGAGATAGAGTTTAGTAAGTTGAGCCGTTTTGCCCCTGGATTGGTCAGCGTGGAGGCTGATCGAGTTAAGCGATTCCTCGGTGGTTTGAGGAGTGAGGTGCAGCAGTTGGCCAGTGCTTCTGGGTCAGTGACTTATGCTGGAGTTGTAGAGGCTGCTCTTAAGGTTGAGGCCATTGAGACGGCGAAGAGCAGAGGCCAGCAGTTGAGGAAGGATAAGAGGAAGTTGGTAGAGGAGAAGAAACCCCTGGTACCCGATGCTGTTCCGGGAAAGAGGAGCAGGGTGGTGTGCAGTTTTTGTGGCCGGTCAGGCCATCCTGTTGAGAGGTGTTTCAAGAAGGCGGCAGCTCAGAAGAAGGAGCAGGTTCATGCTATTCAGGGTGCTCCTGGGAGAGATGTCTCCTGTTCAGTTTGCAAGCGATCCGGGCATGATGCAGCCCAGTGTTGGTCCAGGGTTAGAATCTGCTATCAGTGTGGGCAGAAGGGTCATGTTAAGTCGAGGTGTCCTCAGGTCCAGTCAGCTCTTCCTGCAGTTCCATTGCAGGCTTTGCCTCCACCTCAGCATGTGGACAAGGGAAAAGGAAAGCTGAACGTGATTTCTTCCGAGGAGGCTCAGACTTCGACCCAGGTGATCTCAGGTTAGTAGTTGGTTGTTTTTTTTTTGTTTGTTTTTCTTTCTAGCCTGGTAGTTTAGTTGCTAGATTATTTGCGGTACTGTTGTGCTAGTTCCTTAGCTTTGTGCGTTCCTATAGGGAAATTTAAGGTGAAGAACCGTTGGGCGCGTGTCCTGTTTGACTCCGGCGCTACTCACTCGTTCGTGGCTAGAGCCTTTGTGGAGCGTCATCGGTTGTCTCTAGATCGTGTTCGGGATTCTTTCCGTGTCAAGTTTCCCTCTGGTGAATCTGTGTTGTCAGATTTGGGTATTTTGGATTGCCCGGTTTTGTTGGGGGATTTCCTTGCGAAGGCGGACCTGAAGATGATTGATCTAGAGGACTTCGATGTCATTTTGGGCATGGACTGGCTCTCTCGGTATGATGCGGTCATTCAGTGCAAAGGAAAGCGCTTGGACTTCATCAGGGACGACGGTCAGCCCGGCAGCGTGTATGCTGATCCGTGTCAGGATTCTCCTGTTCTCTCTGCGGTATGTGTTCAGAGATTGTTTCTTTCTGATAGTTGTGTTTGTTTAGTATCGGCGGTTGGAACCGTTGTTAGCGGGCCACGCTTGGAGGAGATTCCTATTGTTCGTGGTTTCGCCGATGTTTTTCCTGATGATCTTCCTGGTATCCCTCCTGAGCGGGATGTGGAGTTTGTTATTGATTTGGAGCCGGGTACGCGTCCTATTGCTAAGGCGCCGTACCGGATGGCCCCTCGTGAGCTAGAGGAGTTGCGAATTCAGTTAGATGAGTTGTTGGCTAAAGGTTTTATCAGGCAGAGTTCGTCGCCTTGGGGTGCTCCTGTTTTGTTCGTAAAGAAGAAAGATGGGTCGATGCGGCTTTGCATCGACTATAGAGAGTTGAACAAGGTCACTATCAAGAACAGGTACCCTCTGCCGAGGATCGATGATTTATTTGACCAGTTGCGTGGTAGCACGGTGTTCTCCAAGATCGATCTTCGTTCGGGCTATCATCAGCTCAGGATCCGTGAGGCAGATATTCCACGGACTGCGTTTAGGTCGAGGCATGGGCACTTTGAGTTTCTGGTGATGTCGTTTGGTCTGACCAACGCACCATCAGCCTTCATGGATATGATGAACAGGGTGTTCAAGGATTTCCTAGACAAGTTCGTTGTGGTCTTCATTGATGACGTGTTGGTTTATTCTCGCAGTGCTGAGGAGCACGAGCAGCATTTGCATTTGGTCCTATCAGAGTTGAGGAACCACAAGTTATTCGCCAAGTTGAGCAAGTGCGAATTTTGGTTGCCTCAGGTTTCTTTTCTAGGCCACGTGGTGAACAAGGATGGGATCTCGGTTGACCCAGAAAAGATTGCAGCAGTGACGGATTGGAGTAGGCCGAATACTCCTAAGGAGATCAGAAGTTTCTTAGGGTTGGCTGGCTATTACAGGAGATTCGTGGAGGGTTTCTCTTCTCTAGCCGCACCATTGACCAAGCTGACTCAGAAGAATGTGGCTTTTGTTTGGAGCGAGAAGTGCGAAGAAGCTTTTCAGGAGTTAAAGAGGAGATTGTGTACTGCTCCCGTTCTGACCCTTCCTACTGAGGGCGTGGATTATGATGTGTATGTGGATGCTTCGCATTTAGGTCTGGGATGCGTATTAATGCGGGTTGTGACAGTTGGTATCAGAGGGAGGTTTCGATCCTCCGACCTGTGGGTTATGGGCCCACCAGGTTGGAAAAGTAATTGCTTATGGGTCAAGGCAGTTGAAAACTCATGAGCGGAATTATCCTACGCATGACCTTGAGTTTGCAGCTGTTATCTATGCGTTGAAGTTGTGGAGGCACTTACTTTATGGGGCTCAGTGCAAGATTTTTACGGACCATAAGAGCCTGAAGTACGTGTTCACGCAGAAGGAGTTGAATCTGCGTCAGCGGCGGTGGCTCGAGTATGTGGCGGATTATGATGTGGAAATCCAGTATCATCCGGGCAAGGCCAATGTGGTGGCCGACGCCCTGAGCCGAAAGACGGGAAAGATCTTTAACCTCTCCGCCGATCGATTAGTTGAGGAGTTCCTCCTTATGGATATTTCAGTGGGATGCTGTAGTTTACAGAGTAGCTTATCAGTGGAAGAGCCGTCCTGGATTTCTTTGACTAGATTGCATCAGAAGGACGATCCGGATCTGTTGCACCTTTTTACCAGGACAGAGAAGGGAGAGTTGCCAGATTTTTCTATTGATGATGCGGGTACTTTGAAGTACCGCGGCAGGTTTTGCGTTCCCGCTGTTGGGGACATTAAGAGTATGATTTGCAGTGAGGCTCATGGTTCCAGCGTTGCCTACCATCCAGGATCTACGAAGATGTACCGTGACTTAAGGCAAATTGCTTGGTGGTATGGTATGAAAGGAGATATAGCCCGATATGTTGCTGAGTGTCACACTTGCAAGCGTGTGAAGGCCGATCATGGAAGGCCTGGTGGTAAGTTGACTCCGCTAGATATCCCGACTTGGAAGTGGGAGAGTATATCTATGGACTTCATTACGGGTTTGCCAAAATCCCCGAGAGGATTTGATTCTGTTTGGGTTATAGTGGATAGATTGACAAAGTGTGCTCACTTTGTGCCATATAAGATTGATTACCCGATGAAGAAGATAGCGGAGTTGTACTTGAACGAAGTCATCCGACTCCACGGTGTGCCGGTTAGCATCATTTCAGATCGAGACTCCCGGTTTACTTCTCGTTTTTGGCAGAGTCTGCAGGAGGGTTTGGGTACGGATCTGAGGTATTCTACTGCGTACCACCCTCAGACCAATGGGCAGACGGAGCGGGTCAATCAGATTGTTGAGGATATGATCCGGTGCTATATTTTAGACCACGGTGGAGCGTGGGATGAGCGTCTGCGACTCATGGAATTTGCTTACAATAACAGTTATCAGGAAAGCTTGCAGATGGCTCCGTTCGAAGCGTTGTATGGGAGGCGCTGTAGGACTCCGTTGTTTTGGGCTGAGGCTGGTGAGAAGCCTTTGTTGGGTCCTGATGCTCTAGAAGAGATGGAAGTCGCCGTGAAGCTTATTCGGGAGAAGATTCGCTTAGCCCAGGAGAGGTATGAAAAGAACGCCAATCGGCGTAGGTCTGCTTTGGAATTTTCAGTAGGGGATCATGTATACCTCAAGGTTTCTCCAATGGTTGGTGTGAAGAGATTTGGTAAAAATCGGAAATTGGATCCAAGGTATGTGGGCCCGTTTGAGGTCTTGGAGCGGATTGGTGTGTCTGCATATAGATTGGATTTGCCAGCGAACTTCCCTGGTGTTCATAATGTTTTTCATGTTAGCCAATTGCGGAAGTGTGTGCGCAGCAGTGGGCAACTCTTGGATGTTGTGCCCCAGTTAGAGCCCAACCTCTCTTTCGTTGAAGTGCCAGTTCGTATTTTGGATTCTCAGGAGCGTGTGCTGCGAAAGAAGTCCATACCGATGGTGAAAATTCTATGGAAAAATCAGGATTTGGAGAGCGCGACTTGGGAGCTAGAGTCGGCCATGAGGAGGGCGTACCCTCACCTGTTTCTCTGATTTGATCGGTATGTTTCCCTTTGTAACTTCCGTTTGTTACTTTTTCCTACTTTTGTAGGAGGGTTGTGCGTAAAGTTTCGGGACGAAACTTTCTTTTAGGGGGAGTGACTGTAACGCCCCGCCTTTTCAGCGATTATTTTTATTCTCGTTTGGCGTTACGATGACGCGTTTTCGTGGCTTGTGCCATGTGTGGAGTGTGGTTTAGCTCCTTAGAACTGAGTGCCCTGTTTGGTAGCCTGTTGGCAAGATCTCCCTAGCAAACCGAGTCGTTTTGGTGACCCGGTGTGGCCTCTCGGGGGGATGTTTGTGTTTGGCTTTGTTTGGGCATAACTCGAGTTCTGTTCGTCGAAAGTTAATTTCGACTTCGCCGTTGTGTTCGTAGCGTGGGTATTTAGCTACGGTGCGAATTTCGTCGAATTCCGAGGTGAATCGGTTTTCGCGTCAATTTGGTGCTTTATGTAATTTTGTAATTAATTATATAATTATATAATTATATATATATATATATTTAGAATGAAATGAAAAGCCCCATCATCTTCTTCACGTAAGAAACCGCCGCCCCTTGTACGAGAGAAACGTAACCGCCGAGCCTTGCCTTCGGACGCCGATTCCCGGAGCGTTTGTGGACGGAATTCGATTCCGAGAGTGGATACGGATTGCTCTCGTCGAGACCTTCATTCCTGCGGTAAGAAATTCGATTTTCGTGGAGTTTTGGAAGGATTGGAATTTTCAGTTTTGGAAGTTTTCCGCCATTAATGGCCGAGTTTTTGTTCTAGGTGTTGCGGCCGTCTTGATCCGTGCGAAGAGGAGGAAAGCAGTCCAAAGCTTCGCTGAGATTTGAGGCAAGTGGTATTCTTGCCTTTGCCAAGTGTTTTCTTTGATTTTATTTGCTGAAATTGAAATCCCGGTTAGCCCAGGTTAGAGGCCTTGTTGTTCTCGTTTTCTTGCTAACCATAGGGCTTAGTTCTTCCTACTGAAACCCCCCCTATGTTGTGATGTTTGGAATCCAAATTGGCGGCATGAAGCCGTTGTTTTCCTTTAATTTTGACTGATGCTCTGGTTCGGGCGTAGCCGAGAGGGAGAGTTAGGAGGGGGGTGTGGTTGCCAATTTCCCTCGTTAAGATATTATTCGAGTGGTTAGGCATAGTTTGAATGGTAGTAGCGTGAGACGTTGATAGTTGTCTACTGCTACTGCAGTGGCGTGAGTCGTGTGCGCGTTCCGGTGTCGTTCGGAAAATTCCAAACGGTACAGGTTTGCCGCGCACGGTCATTAACCTTTAGGGCGCACGACCACTGGTCGTGTGCCTCTGTTCGTGCGCGTATAAATTTCAGTTTCCAAAGTTCTGTCTCGGGCAATCGCACGAGCGCTGACAACAGTGCGCACGACCACTGATCGTGCGACACTGATCGTGCGCAGTTGCTAGGTTTTCTGTCAGGTTTCCAGGTTCGTTTCGCACGATCATCAGCCGATGAGTACGCACGACCACTGATCGTGCGTCACTGATCGTGCGCTTTGTATATTTTCTTTTGATAGGCGAATTTAGGTGATTTCGAGTGCGGGAGTTTAGATACTCAAGTGGCAGGCAATTACTTGAGTTCTGGATCTTCTGCCTTGGTCGTTCGACTGCCGTCGAGCTCCGTTTTCTTTAGTGGGTTTGTGGGTAGTAACTTAATTTTGGCGGCGAGTGAGGCTAGCTCACTCAAGGCCAAAGGTTAGGTAGGCACTGAGTGCGTTTCACTCAACGCCTAGTCGTGTTGGTTTATTTCAACACTCTTCCTTTACCTTGTATTTCATTTCCGAGTGGATTTTTTCCAGTTGTATTTCTGGGTTTTCCTTGTCGGCCGTTTTCTTTATTTTCCTAAAGGCCGAATCGTGGGTCGTGGATAGTAGTGGTGGTTGTAGCTCTTTATGGGGGTGGAGTTGTGTGATATAGCCAAGGCCACCCATGGATTTCTTGCTCCAGGTACGGGCTGGGCATGTCGGGTGGAAGGTCCCTTGTGTTTTCACGTGTTGACCCTCGAGCTTTTGACTTGGACATGGTGGATTGGGGGACTGCGTTTGCCTTCGATCCGGTTCCTCGTTGTTGTTTTGCTACTATCACTTCCCGCAGTTTAGGGTGTTAGAAGTTTCTTCTTTGGTAGTGTTGCAGCATTCTGGCTCTTGGTAGTCTAGTAGGCCCTGCAGGATGTTGTTCCTGGGCTGGGTCGTTGCTGTTTCTTTGCACGTTGTGCATTTCTTGTTGTCCTGTTTTGGACAGTTGTGACTCTTTCTACTGCATGTTTTCTGTTATTTTGTCCTTTTGGTTGACTCTTTCATGCAGTTTTACCTTGATTTTTGCTTGCTGAGGTATTCTGTTTTCTTTTGGAATACCCCAGGTTCTGAGCTGTAGCCGGTCTGGTGGCTAGTTGGAGGTGTTGTTGTTGGTGGACTTCTGGACTTTGGAGTTTTGTTTACCTTGTTTGTGAGGTTGTTTTCAGTACTTTCTTACAGACATATATGTGTGCTGGTGGGTTCGTGTCAGGTTGTTGGCGCCCACTAGTAGTTTTTACCTTGTACTAGATATATACTATTGCTGCTACCATTTATTTTTTTTTCTGGAGATAGTCTACTTGCTTTGAGAAGGTTTTATGCTAGGTTGCTAGTTATTTTTAAACTATAAATACTATTATAAATGAAGCTCATGATCAGCATGTTTTTATAAACTTAATCACTATATTCCAAATCACGTACGAAAACCGTTTTCTTATATATATTATATAAACTAAGTGTAGTGTCTTGCATAGCATGAGTGGTTCTCTTGGGACCCTTATGCGCTCTTTAGGGTGTAAAGCCTAATTAAAGTATTTTCCGCAGCGTTTAAATATAGTTTTCTTTTGTGGACTAGATGATCCACTGAGCCGAGGGATACGGACTCTAAACATAATTGATTTTCTATTCATTAAGCTCATGATTTTCTTGCATAAAGATTGTAGTTGGATTTGCCTGAGCGTCAGCAGTTATCCCCTGCTTGACGTGGCATCATGACGCGTGTCTTCTCTTACTCTGATAATTCTTAATTCGGGGAAAATGCGGGTTGTGACAGCTGCCACCACCAGCCCCTACAATCGTCTTTCCACAACTTCCAACGCCAGTCGCAGCTGCGCCACCGCTCTCCATTGTGGTTGTCCTTTCACAACCAATTCATGCAGGCTCCACCTTGCAGTCTTCGTTATCGACATTGCCGCCTCGTCTGCGGCCACCTGCCCTGTCAGCCCCTCTGGATCCATTTCTTCCGCTGATCATCCCCAAGTCGTCACCGCCATTGCTGATCAACGTTGCTCCTCTGCCTGGGCTACCTTCGCCTTCGCATGTTCGTAACTGTCAGGGACCCTTGTTTTACCCGTTCATCGCCATCTTTTATGGCCCCGCTAAAGCAACACAATATCGAGAGTTCTTGCGGGAAATCAAAGAGCCAGATGATCAAACAATGCAAGCCTCGTTCAAGCTTGAGGATAAGCTCGATTTGAAGGACATAGGAGATGTTTTGGGTTCTTTTATGACATTATTTATTATTTCTTAATATGCATTTATTCTGTTTTAAAATCGTGTCCTTATATGACGTCGTTATTTATGTCATGTCTTTATGAGGTATCCTTTTTAGTCGCATGTCCAAGTCTGTCTCGTATTTCCATTAAAGGTCTGTTGTAAGTTTTATTTAAAGGACTCATTGAGTCTTGTATTGGTACGAAGAAAGAAAGTCTATTTTCTCAAACCCTAAAAGTGATCTTGGAATCTCTCTCTTTCTCTTTCTCTCTCTCTCTCTCGTGGACGCCCCGCTTAGGAAGCCGCGATCAAGACTCTGTAGTATCTCCGCCACTGTCATCTCCACCTCCGGCCTCTCCTCCGACAACCTCTGAGTAGGCCCTAAAAACCCTCGCACTCCCGTCCAAATACCCGGATGCATTAATCCTATCACGTGGACACCACATTTGGGTGAATGATCACGTGCCAGAATCAGAGTAATCCCAAAATCGCGTGAGAATGAAATCTTTTAAATCAATCGAACTAGTCATTTTGGTGGCTACAGTTCAATTAACCCATGAGATTCTCCTAATCTGAGATTCTCTTAATTATCCTCAATTGAAGTCTCTTGATCTTATCACTAATGACATGAAATGCCTAAAGATCATCAGGACTTGGGGACTTACAAATTAAAGCGCTTCACAGGTCCATATCGCATTGATTTTCTTAATTAATTAATAGGTTTTAATAGTGTGCTCGCCAGTGGTTAATTAATCTAAGTACACACATAATTAATGAAATTAATTAACTTGTTCAAGGTCGCTTTGATGCCAAATGATAAATTTCGAGTGGCGATGATAAATCACATGTGGTTTAACAAACCCACTAAATGCATGCATGACATTCTGATCTACGTTATCAAGATCGTCAGGAACAAATTAACTAACTCCCATGACTCAGTGTAATCAAATCAATTTTTGATCCCTCACATACACACACACACACGAACATTATAAAATGAAATGCAGGTAATTCAATAAGTACACAATTAATGAAGTGTGTAAAAGCCAAACTAATGCGTACCATTCTTTGATTTGTTCTTGTGTTGCATGGACCGCATGGTTGCCAACATTCTCAATAGTGCACTTGATTTCTTCTGGATAAAATTCACTGCACTTGATGAAGAATATAACATTCACTATATGTGGATTAAAGTTGACGTAAACACAACAGTTGTGCAGCTTAGCAAATCTAGAAAAAAAAGGGGAATACCGGGAAGAAATCTCTTTATGAGAATTCTCAAGTCAATAATGGAAGAAGGTGGCCTCTGTTCTTTAATGTTCTCACAACAGAAGTGGGAATTTAATTGACTGTTAATTTGCACCAATCAATCCAAAAAGTGTCCTCTGTACAGCCTTTTGTTCCAGAAGCTTTATCTTCTAGACATAGATCTTTGTTCGCCACCTGGTTCTGGACTCGGGAAGAAGCCCACAGTTGTTTCGCTCTGGACTTGCAGTGCTGCTAGCCTTCAATCTGTTCTAGACTTATAGGACTGGAAAGGTTGCTGCAAGTAGGGAGGGCACCGTCGGGTTTTACCAGGGAAGAATGGCAACAATGAATTCAAGCTTCGTCGATTTGGAGAGGAAGAAAATCAGAATATATGGCAAAATCGTCGGTAGTTACCTGGTCCTACCTTTGCTAGGGCTGAAATACATGAGGAAGGAGGAAGAAAAAGAGTAACCGTTGCTTTCCTTCTTCCATTTGCACTGAATGATCGATCTCTCTGCAAGGGCAGAAGATCGTGGGGAAGGAGTACCGCAAGCCACTTTCGTCGCCTTGTTCACGCTCGAATGGAGTAATTGCTTCGACCATTCCCCATTTAATAGGATAGGAGAATTAGGTGTTGAGGAGTAGGTTCCAAATCTACACCTAACATTAATTAATGTCAAAATCGTCCCAAGCACTTAATTTGGTTAAAAGAAACTTTACTCGGTCGCTTCGAACGTGCCAAGATTGAGAACAAAGTTGCGCTACTTAATTACGAAATTGTCTAGCCTACTTATCACGAGTTCCGACTATCCACACAAAACAAATTGACACACTGGAGATGCAAATAATCTTGCATTGATGTGAATACTTTATCGAGACGATTCGATTGATTTAGTCCACCCAAAAAATAGGAAAACTTGCATGGTACATGCCCAAACCACCCTAGTTTCTTTTGTATATAATATTATCTTCGATAGATGCAACTCCAGCTAATTTTCTATTATAATTAGTCATTAATCTATCTTTTTGAGCTTTTCAACTCATCGATCTTAGTATTATCGTTTCTACCATTACTAAATTTAGATCTCAACAACCTCTTTATTGCCCAACATTGAATTTCATACATCATTTGCCTAATAGCATTTTTATCAAGTTTAACTTCGTTTCCAAGATATCCTCTTAAAGGCACTTTTCCATGTTAACCACCAAGCGTTAATTCTAGAGGTTATATACTCATTCTTTGAAAGAATCGACCCATCCTACTTGACCCTATCACAATAGGTATCTCTTAATTTTTGAAAATTAGATTTAAAATTATAAATCATATACGGGCTTTATTCTACTTATTTGATAATTATGACTGCATGCTGGGACTCCCAAAATCTCCTCTGCTTCCATTTGATGGGCAAAGCTGTGATATGTGCAGGTGGTTGTAAATTTCAGTGCAGCATGGTGTGGTCCATGCAGAGTAATTGCTCCTCTCTATACTGAACTCTCTTTGAAATATCCACAGCTACTCTTCCTGTCAGTAGATGTTGATGACCTAATGGTAATCGCTCATTCTTTGACTGTTCCTTTATGAATTATGCAAATTTATCACATTGTGTCAAATCTGCTTTTTAATCCTAACTTTGTTGGATGAGGGTGTTTTTAGGGACGTTGACTGGTGGGTTTAGTTCTGCATTGGGCTGCTTAAAAATGGGTTGGTGAGAAGTACGTAGAGGTTTGCCTTAATAGACTATAAAATGGCTCTACTTTTGGCCCATGTGATTTGAATCTATTTGAAGGGTCATTTACTAGGACATCCCCTCTAACTTCCATAATTACAAGAACCTTCCCTCTATCTTTCAAAATTAGTAGGGGAGGATTTGACAATGCAAACTTAGAGGGGAGGATTTGACAATTTTGGAAGATAGCGGGGTGGTCCTGTAATTATGCAAAATTAAAGTTGTGTTTTTTCATAATTATTCCTTTATATGAATGTGTGGTCTTCGAATGTGCATCTAACTTATGAGGCCTAACCCAGTAGAAGCATCAGGGCTAATGAATGATAATACAAGTGATAAGCTGAATAGGAACCAGGTTTGGTAGGCCATGAGATATGGTAAAATTCTTGAGGATTATTGTTACCGTGGGCTAAAATTTGGGAAAATTTTGAGGAGAAGAGAGGGGATGATAGAAGAATTCTAAGAAAAATAAAGTCCTTGGCCAAGCCCTACACTTCAAATTGTCATTCCAAGCATAGAAGAGTTCATAAGCACATGGTCCCAATATATATGCCCAAACATTCAAGGGCAAAATCGTAAGGAAAGTATTATAAATGTAAATGTGGAAATTAATAAGGACAACTTGCCGGGGTACCTTACTCATAACCAATGGTATTATACCGTCCTTATGACCCTCCATATGCCATGTTCGTCCCTCCCCCAGGCCCCGCCTCCTTAACAATCGTTGTCCCCTTTTACGTGATAGCAATATTGGTACTGCATGAAGCTCCGAAGAAGTTTATACAAAAAAAACAGCTGACTTAAGAATCCTGAATATTATAAAAAGAATGAGGGTCAGGTTATTTCATTGACAGCTTCATGGTTGCAGGATCTCAGTTCATCTTGGGACATTCATGCAACCCCGACTTTCTTTTTCCTGAAACACGGGCAGCCAAAGGATAAACTCGTGGGCGCCAACAAACCCGAACTGCAGAAGAAAGTACTCACTTTCACCGAGTCTATTCAATCTTGAACTTCTAAGCAAAAGAGTTGCCGCTCGCTATGCAGCTTTTCGTAGTGGTGGAAGATGCAGGATCATTTCTCTTTGATGCATAGCATAGCAGGTGTAGCGTTCACTCATTCGCGTTTGGGAAGCAGTTTTCATGATCATTAATGTTTAATCTCATGATTGGTTTGTTAGAGTTTTGGAGCCTTCATTTTGTTTTCATGCTTCTCATCTTTAGTTGCGTATCGTTGTCCAAGTCGGGAAATTTTAACGTTCTTTTGTGTAAAAAGTTGCAAATTGTTGAATGTCTCGCTCTTGCACCCCCCAACCCCCCACACTTTTTGTGTTTATTTTGGGTTTCTTGTCTTTGCACATTTTCGACAGTCAAGGAGTTAGATGTCTCTGCGATTTCTCATGTATTCTATTACTTACTATGAAAGGGAGGTTTTTTTGATGTAATACTGTAAGTTTTTCATCTTATTCCCTATTTATATCTTTTTTGCTCTTGTTAAAGATGGAAGATTGCAAAAGAGAGAAGGAATAATTGGAGATCATGCGCACAACTAATATTAAGCAACAAATCCAGCCAAGACAAGAGGATGTAAAGTGTGTCTCTCTCTCTTATATTTAATCTAGAATCATTATAAAAAAGAATAAAATTAAAATATCATATAATAATGTCTAATTTTATCATTTTTCATGCATATTTCTAATGAAAGGAAGTTTTTTCGTAAAATGGGAAAACCTAGAGAGGAGGCAAATGTAATTTTGAAAGATAGAGAGGTGCAACTCTTAATTATGCAAACTCCTAGAGAGGTCCAGGAAATTAACCCTATATATAGATATACTGTAATAACTAATGCGATATAAGAGACAGACCTTTGTTTTGATATGCAATTTTTAGCTGGTCTGGAATCTGTTCTGTTGTGTTTCTTGGTGAAATATATATCGAAAAGCAATAATTTGATTGACTTGGCGGTGGTCGAGGATGTGGATAAATAAATACAGCTCTTTGTGCGTGCTTTCGGAATCAAACATAGTTTGTTTTTGAATACAGCTCTTTGTTTGTGCCTTCGGAATCAAACATAGAGCAGTGTTTTTCAGTGATCATCGATTTCAAATGTATTCAATTCAAATGTGTAAAAGTAGCATTTGTGCAATAGAGAGAAAACCCCAAACAAATGGGTGCCTGAATATCCCCTTCAAAGGGAAAAAAGATTATCATTTTGGCATTATTTTTGCATATATTTATGGTGCTAAGCGTTTGAATATTGGGGTTGGGTGAAGTTCAGTGCAATGCATTTGGTTAAAATTTCTGAACTGCTCAAAATTTATGGTGCTAAGTGTTGGAAGTATAACCAGCTTAGTAATTTCTCAGTAAACTTCTTTTTCACATTTCAAACATGATGTTAAAAAAAGTGTGGAAACTAAAGATTCAGGGAGAATGCAAGCAACACATACAACATAAGAAATATAGTAGTTTCTCAAACACGGGTATGTCCACGCTTCTGTCGCAGCAGAAACTAAAGTATCTCTAGTGCAACGTCTTTTGATATGGAAACTCTTATAACCAGGAGTTGTTGATAGGTCTCTCCGAATCAAGTAGTTGACAAAGGAACTCAACCACTTAGTCTTTTGGTAATGAAACTCTCACAACTTGGAGTTGTTGATGGGGTCTCTCCAAAACCAAGTGAGATGTTGATAAGGAAGCTCAATCACTGAGTCTTTGATAAGCAGACTCTCAGAATCGGAAGTTATTTATAAGGTCTTTTCAAAACCAAATGACTTATTGATAAGGGAGTTCACCACTGAATCTTTTGAGGGGGGGGGGGGGGGGGGGGGGGGGGGTTGTTAGGACTCCATTGTACATATTCATTTGAGATAGATTTTTCACAATGTGTCCCTCAACAGATTGAAGGAATTGATGCTTTGTGGATTCAGGTTGAGAGCGGCAATCTACTCTTCTTATTGAACGCGACACTAAGGAAGAAGGTTGAGTCGTGATCTACAATAATGAACCTTCAGGACAAAGTCTTCTTTATTTGAATCTTTTGAGAGAGTGAGATTCTTATTTTTGCTATTCGTTGGATTTTAGAAGAGTACACCTTCTTTTATTGCATACTTGAGGAAGATGAATCTTCCTTTTTTTCCTTCTTTCTTCTTCTTCTACTTATTCTTTCTTCATATTCTTTCCCCTTCTTCTTATTGTTCTTTTGTTGCTGTTTTTGTTCTTCTTATCTTTGTGACAACACCTGTATATATTTTTATATTCTTGTTTCTTTTTGAATTCCCATATAAATTTTCCTAAGCATGCTCTAAACTGCTTTAGACCAGAACAACTTGCTCGAAATAGATATTCTAACAACTATATTTTATCTGCAATCTTCGACGTGATAACTTTTAAGAGAGATGACCGTTTGAGTAGTTTTGAGGAATCAATGTAGATTTATTGAGTGGCTTCTTGGCGCTGTTTTGGTGAACTCGATGCACCTTTACGATTTCAGCGTCGTCTGAAGATGTGTCACTTATTTGAACAATTTCGATGTAGTGCAGATTTTTCTTTTTGACGCATCTTACATATTCAATGCTAAATTCTAGCGCAGTTTTAATATAATGACGCAGATGTCCCATTGATGTTTTACGTTGTTTTGAATATATTTTGACGTTTGTTGACTTTAACACCGAGTTTTTCTGATGCTTCCTTAGGACAAGATCTACTAGCTATGATGCCAAGTCCTTATTACAAAAACTACGCTTCTATACAACATGAGTATGCCCTAATAAATCACTCATTAAACTGTATATCAAAATATGAGGTGAATTTTTTCCAACAGTGGCGCAGCCGGCCGGCTGACGGCGGCATATTCGACATTGTATAAATGTCGTTCGATCTCGTGATTGAGATCGGACGGCTACAATAATCTTAATTTATCTGAACCAATCATTGGATCCCACAACTGATCCACTTTGGGGCTGTTGTCCCGTTCACGCATGGCTCGATCTCAACCACCAGATCCGCCTTAAGATGTGTACAGGTCCTGATTTCCTTAAACAAAAAACTTATAAATTTTTTGAGGTGAATCCATTAATCAAATGCAGAAACTTTGAACATCAAAGTTGTAGAACTTGACAAGAGCTACGCTCAAGAAAAGTTTGATAATTTTTGTATGCAGTTTTACTATTTTAAATAAATTAAAACATGACAAAAGTCTTTGATTTAAATTATCAGAGGGCCTTCGCTTGAATAAAAAATTATGAAAAATTTAGCATATACTGGCAGAGGTGATCTAAAGCAACTGTAAAAGTTTGAAAATATTGGAAACTATTGAGAAAATTACCTACAATGTTCCTAATTTGAAGAATCCCTGATAATTAAGATGAACACATCATGTATTTGATCTATGTGTTTGATTGTGTTGATTTCAGGTATTCGATAGTGCAAGACTAGCATAGGGCTAGTCTTAGTGTCACCCGACATATTTTTGTCAATGTAATCCCTCATTGTGCAAAACACCATGTCGACATAAGATATAGACTATGTAAGACTTGTTACTCACTTATAAACATCAGTAAGTAAGGTCTAGAAGGTTGGTTAGTGCAAAGGAATAAAATTCTGGAAGTTCAATTTTTCACTAAGTACAACTGTCGGTTAGACATCTAGCCGGTCGACTAGACATCTAGCCGGTCGACTAGACATCTAGCTGATCACACTGAATAATCAGGACGAGATGCCTAGATGTGACTTGAAGTTCATGAATTTGTCTAAGTACAATATCAGCTAGACATTTAGTTGGTCGTTTAGACAGATTGTTGTTAATGCCTAGAATATCACTAGATCAACTAGAAGAGTGCAAAATCAGTTAGAAGATGATGTATAGGCTAGAAGTGTGATGTGTCACCTCGAAGCACTCCATATCGCTTAGAAGGTCTTTATATATGATAGAAGAATTTCTAAAGAAGAATAAACTTGAAGCTTCTCAGATCAAAATAATTTTATGTATTTTATCGTGTAGAAGCTTATCCTATCAGGTAAAAGTGTTGTTGAAGTAACATGTCGCCTAGACACTAAGTATATCTGCTAGATGAGTTGATATAGGCCATAGCAAAGCTATATCAGCTAGATCTATGCCATATCATTTATAAGCACTCCATGTCGGCTAGAAAGGTTCAAGAAGGTTCAGAATCGTAGAGGCAATAGTTGAATCGTGCAGAGAAGAGCTATATCGTGCAAACAACATATAGCGCAAACATCATTAGTATCACCTAGATTGTCTTTATATTGCCCAGACACGTTGTTTCAAATTTGAATGTGTTATTTGATGAAATCAATACCAGACTTCACGCTGACATTCACAGTTGTCCTTGACACATATCTACCTCTAAGAAAATGTCACTTATATTCGTTGAAACTTGTGCTTAATATAAAAAGGAAGTGACATTGAAAAGTAACCCTAAAGAACTTATAAATCAAATCAAATCAAGCTTTATGCGCCCTCAAATTTTTTGTGCTCTTCCTTCTGAAAGCGGAAGAGGGAGAAGAAAACCATTGAAAGAAAATTTCTTAAATCTTCAAAAGCCTTTTGGTCTTCTAAAGTTTAGAGAAATACTTTTCAACAAAAGTTATTATTCAAGATCTCTGATAAAAGACCAAGTTGATGCTAATCTCCATCAAGCTTCAAAAAGATTCTACTCCTTAAGATTTATTCTTTAGAGTCTAATCAAGCTGTAATAAAACTTATAAATACTCTTTTTTGTAGGATTTCTCTGAAATTTGAGTGTAGAATCGTGTGTGACCTGAGTGTAGGGTTCTGGGTTGAACCTGAGGTAGGATTATAATTATAAATTTGAGTGTAGGATCATGAGCTAGGGGGTCTGAGGTAATGATCAGTTAAAATACCTGAGGTAGGAGTATTGACTTCAAGGTATAAGATTTGTGAAACTTATTTGATTTGGCTGAAGTTGTTGATGCTAGCACATTGTCAGATAGGCAATGAGGGGAAAGTGGACGTACCCAACTCGGGAAACAACTGTAGTTTTTTGTGTTTGTGGTGATTGCTTTGGGTATCCCTCTTATATTCTTATTATTCCACAAGGATCTTCATCTATTAATTGACTATTATATTCTTATTAATGCCCTTGGGATTATCAGTCTACTCATAATGCCTTCTAAAGAAAATTATAAAGAGTTCAGTTCAATGAAGTTATCAATCTGCAACAAAGAGAATTTTGCTATTTGGAAGAAGAGGATCAAGCTCGTTATGGAAGATTTTGACCCAAGGATCTTCATCACCATAGAAGAAGGTCATTTTATTCCTATGAAGAGTTCAACTACAGATCCAACAATACAAGTCCCAAAGAAGTACTCTGAGATGGATAAAGATGAAATTAACTCGGTCACCATGGACAAGAGAGCTAAGAACATTCTTGCCTATGCAATTAATGATTATACCTTTCAAATTTTGATTTAATACAAGACTACAAAAGAGATGTGAGATTCTTTTATTGTGTTCATGGAGGGAACTGAAGAAATTCAGGATGATAGAATGTCCTTGCTGAATCAGAAATACAAGGCATTTAGGGAAGATAAGGACTCAATCTTTGAGTGCTTTGAGAAGTTCTTCAAAATTATGAATGAACTGAGAACAAATGAGAGATAGTTCTCTAATTACGATTTGAATGATAAATTCATAAGATCCCTGAACAAGGAATTATCCCTGCATAAATCCAAGGAGGACAGGTATAGCTCTAAACAAAACAAATATTTTTCAATTGATATTATTTGTTATTGCTGTAAGAACCAGACCATGTTATAGTTGTCTGCCTTGCAAAAAATGAGAATGCAAAATCTGAAGAGAAGAAAACACTTAAGGGAAAGAAGTAGGAGAAACAATTTAATACTAAAAATTCAAAGACTATGTTATAACATCAACTGCTCTTCTAAATCAGAAGAAGAAGCCTATCTTGGTCTTATTGCACTATCTGAAGATGAGGGCCAGGATAACTGTCCTTCTACCAAGGTGTGAATAAGGGCGCCTTTATCCTTGTCAGACAGTGAGTTTGAAGAAGAGGATGGCTGATGAAGAAAGACAGGATGATTCATATCCTGCAAAGGTATGCATTAAAGATAAACAATATATATCAAGTTTGGGTCAAAAGCAAGCTCATCATCTGATGATGAGAGTGATTCTAATCTAGTGGACCAATTTGGTGCTCTTTTGGAAGTACTAAAAAGAATTAAAAAATAAGTCAAGGCTTAGGCAGTGGAAATATAAATTCTTGAGCCTTTTAAATCTCAGGTGGATGAGAAAAGAGTAGAAATAACAAAAATAAACTATGACTTGTTGTTGCTTCAAAAGAAACTTGAAGCACAAGCTAAAACTATATATCAAAAAGAAAAGGCTACGAAGGATTTGGAGGACAAGCTCATAATTGAGAGGAAGATTATGACCAAGTTTTCTAAGTCACAAACTATGCTTCCAATCATTGATAACTTCTCTGCACCTGATAGGGGAGGTATATGTTTCACTGAGGAAAATGATAATTGGAAATCCCCAACAGATAATATTATTTTTCAAAAAATCTTATTGCCCAACAAGAGTTATGACCATGATATTTCATATAGTTATTTGACAAATGAATGTACCATTAGTGGAATTATAAAACTGCAGAACTAGAGAAATAGAAAAAATCTTGGATCGAGTGCATTAAAAGCACCACATGAAGAGATTACTATGAAAAATCATGAGTCATTTGCTGTTGGCATTTATGCTCCAACACTAAAAGAAAAATCAAAGGTAGTAACTAAGAAGCCAACTGCCAAGAAAAGGCCAGTGATTGTGATGCCTCATGCACACAGCCATAGAGTTAACTGCAATGTGGTAATGACTTCTGGTGCCTGCTCTTTTGACCACCAGCATTCACGCTCATATCATCAAGTGAGTTAGAAGAGAACATACAATGGATTTGATTGTTGGTGATGTGATAAGATTGGTCATTTTCCCAGGGATTGTTGGTTAAATCCAATAGTACTTAGAGAAAATAATATTAAGTTGACTAATACTATTATTAAGAAACATTCTGCTACTATAGGTAAAAAGAACCAAAGACCTAATACTCTTTGGGTTCCTAAGGTAAGGTAATTCTTTTTTATAGGATTGTCCAAATACCAGTAAAAATCCATGTTGGAGCATACATTCCTCACCTCGTTGTTTGAGTATATCAAATGTCATGATGTATTTGATCTAGTCTTGTGTGTGTTTATAGTGCACATATCATACAGGTAAAATCATATATTGAACGAGGAGATATGTTATAGGCCAAAACTCATTGTCAGTGGGCTAACGCGGGGTAATATATGGGCGGTTTTTACAATGAAGATGTGATGGGTGCTAACACCAAGTGTTACAGCTACCGCAACACAGTAAGGCAACGATCTCCACCATGATCAACTCGATCTAGGCACACGATGCACATGAAACATCTAATGTGGGGTGGTAGTACCACAATCTGCATGGTTTCAGCCACGATATCCACAGTTTATGCCACAATCTCCATAACATCAGCCACATGTCTACACAATAAGATACCGCTGGGTGGTATCACTATCATCGGCTCTTCCACTTCTATGGAAACGATTCCTCATCCTCCAAAGCCAGAACTCCAAATATCTTGAGAGAGGTTCATCTCCAGAGATTGAGAGAACTCCCTTGGGCAAACACGAAGATCAAATGAATATTTTAAATGAGAGGGTCTACAACGAATATTCAACACAAAGGGCGAACACATCAAGAACACCAACATCTACATCACCTTCGTCTTCATTTTAAAAAATTCTTACGGAGTCTCTCTTACATTTTTATTACCTTGTAATCATTTACTTTTCCTTTTTTGTAATGGGTGTGGAGAAATCATTCTGGGAGAACGTCGGATTCAAGGATGGATTTTATTTGTAATTCGTCGTGGTTGTTGGTGACTAAGTCTTGTGAGACTTAGGGGGGAATTCATCGTGTGTTGTGGAGACTAGGTCTTGGTGTAGATCTAGGGTGAGGCTAAAGGTCGTATCTAAGGTATGATAAACTATATCTAGCCGGTCCTTAGGAGAAGGATCGGTGAAAAACAAAAAGATATTTTCATATTTCGCCTTGATTTCTAGTGTTATATAAATCAAATATTTTTGTAATTAATTTCTTATGAAATAAAATCATCTCCTTTATTGTTCCATTAACTTGATTTTTTTCTGCTCTAAAAATGTTTTTAATAATATTTTACCTTAAAAGTATTAAAGAAAAATATATTGAAAGGTTATTTTGTTGATCAAACTCTTAAGATTCATTCTTTGTGAACTAGTACTGGGTGGTAGTTTCTACCACCAGTGATAGTGAAGAAATATTAAAATTGTCTTATTTCTAAATGTAATCTTCAATATTGCCTTTTCTAAAATATTAAATATAGTGGATGTTCCAAGTATATGATTGGAACAAGAAGCCTACTCAAGGAGTTTCCCTCTATTGAAGATGGACTCAAGGTCATCTTTGGCATATCTGATAGAGGGCTGACAAAAGGCTATGATATGCTTACCAATGTCATAGTCTCCTTGACAAAGGTGGCTATGTGGAAGGGTTGCAACACAATGTTATAAGCATAAGCTAACTCCGTGACTTAGGATATATTATTGAGTTTCACAAGGATAAGTTCTTGATTAAGGGATATATAGACTCTAAAATAATACTGACATGCACTTTTAATGAAAATATATATTACTTAAATTTCGTATATTTAGATTCTTGTACACCTATATGTTTGGTAACAAATGATAGAGCATTTCTTTGTGTTCAATGACACAAGATATTAGCTTATATAAATTATAAGAATATAAATAAACTGTTAACAAAAAATTTAATAAGAGATGGACCCAAATAGAAGTGCATTAAAGATGGCTCATGTTATGCATGCCAAATGGGAAAGCAAACAAGGGCTTCCTTTAAGAGCATTGAATCCAAAGATTTAACAAGATACCTATATCTTTTGCAAATGAACTTGTTTGGTCCTATGACAATTCATAGTCTAGGAAGGAAATCATACACCTTTGGGATTATTAATGCTTACTCTAAATTTGTATAGGTGTTCTTTCTAAAAAGAAAGTCAAATACTTTAGGCATCTTTATATCTTTTGTCAAGAAAATCCATAATGAAATGAACTGTTATGTGGTCAAAATTAGAAGTGACCATATAATAGATTTCTAGTCTAGAACTATGACAGAATTATGAAAGGGTCTAGGCATCTTTCAAGAATTCTCCTCTCCTAGGACTCCACAGTAAATGGAGTAGCTAGGAGAAAGAACAAAACACTTATTAAGGCAAGTAGGACTATACTGTATGACTCTTCACTACCAGAATATTTCTAGGCTGAAGTAGTTAACGTAGCTTGTGATGTGCAAAATAGATCCCTAATCAACAAGAATCATAATAAGACTCCCTATGAGCTAATGAAAGGAAAAAACCAACTCTGTCATACTTTAAGATCTTTGGAAGAAAATGATATGTGATGAATAATGAAAAATCATATCTTATTAAATTTGCTGAGAAATGCTTTGAAGGCATCTTTGTGGGGGTACAACAGCCATAATAAATCATATAGAATTTATATTAATAAAAACAAATGTGTGAAGGAATCAATAAATGTTGTATTTGATGAGTCAAGCTTGATACATGAGAGCTTGCCTAGTTCTTCTACTATTGCAGGTATAGACTCAAAGCTCAGGGACCTGACTATTGGTGAGCAGGAGATCTAACTGTAATAGAACAACATGCTGAAGTTGAAGAACCAGAAACTAAAAGAAGACCGCAAGCAACTATAAGACATCAAAGAGACTATCCACCACAACCGATCATTGTAGACCTCAGCCAAGGTGTGCACACAAGAAGGACAACTCTAAATGAATAATTTCACCTCATCTTCCTGTCTCAAATTGAGCCAAAGAAATTTGAAGAGGCCAATATTGATCCTACTTGGATAGTGGACATACATAAAGAACTCAATCGATTCATGAGATTCAAGGTGTGGAGGTTAATTCCTAGACCCCAACATCAATATGTAATTTGAACCAAGTTTGTCTATAGGAACAAAATGGATGAGCATGGAGTGATAATTAAAAAAAAGCTAGAACGGTGGCAAAAAGATAAAGACAAAAAGAGGGAATAGACTTTGACCAGACATTTGCACAAGTGGCCAAATTATTGGCTATTAGGTTGTTCTTATCATATAAAGCTCACAAATGTTTAAAATTCTACCAAATGGATGTGAAATCTGTAGTCCTCAATGAAGTTCTTAAGGAGGAAGTGTATGTAGAGTAGCCTCTAGGTTTTGTTGTTTCTACCTTTTTGATCATGTTTACTTTCTTAAGAAAATATTGTATGACCTAAAATAAGCACCAAGTGTTTGGTATGAAACCCTATCTAGCTTTCTCATTGAAATTAAGTTTTCAAGGAGAAAGATAGATAAGAGATTATTCCTAAAGGTAGTTAGAGGCAAGATATTGTTAGTATATATATATGTTAATGACATTATCTTTGGATCTGCAGATGAAAACCTGTGCAAAAAAAATTGCTAATTTGATGCAAAGAAAGTTTGAAATGAGCAGTAAAGAGAGCTAAAATATTTCTTAGGCCTCCAAGTGAAACAATATGATGATGAAATCTTCATATGCTAGAGTAAGTTCACTAAGGAGTAGATCAAGAAATTTAGAATGGAGAATATTGTTTACCCAGTAATCGATGATCCTATCCAAGATGAATGATTTAGGGTGCCCAACAGTTTTCCCTTTCCTAGACTATGCCAACCGCAAGGTCACGCGGTCAGCTTTCTTTTGTTGCGATGACCATAAGATCTCCCCCTTGGTAAAGCTCGCAGTTTGCCTTCTATTGACTGCATTGACCGTGAGGTCGCGTGGCTAGCTCTTATTGCAGCGTTCACAAGGTCTCCCCCTTGGGAGAGCTTGCGGTCTGCCTTCTCCTGACTACGTTGACCATGAGGACGCATAGTAAGGTCTCATTGTAGTGACAGTAAGATTCCCCCTTGGGAGAGCTTCAGGTCTGCCTTTTCCTGACCACGCTGACTGTGAGGTCGCATGTTCATCTCTCATTATAGTGACCGTGAGGTCTCCCCCTTAGGAGAGCTCGCAATATACCTTCTCCTGACCTCGCTGAACATGAGGTTGCGTGATCAATTCTCGTTATAGTGAACGCGAGTTCTCCCCCTTTGGAGAGATCACGGTTTGCCTTCTCCTGACCGCACTGACCACGAGGTTGCACAATCAGCTCTCATTGTAGTGACCACGAGGTCCCCCCTTGGGAGAGCTCGCGGTCTACCTTCTTCTGACCACACTATCTGCGAGGTCGCATGGTTAGCACTCGTTGTAGGGACCGCGAGGTCTCCCTCCTTGGGAGAGCTCGTAATCTGCCTTCTCCTGACCACACTGACTGTGAGGTCGCACGGTTAGCTCTCTCTAGTCATGGTGAACGTGAGGTCTACCCCTTGGGAGAGCTCGCGGTCAGCCCTTTCTTTATTTTTGGTAGGTCTAGGCAATCTTAGCTGCTAGCCGTGTGACTAGCCTTTTCCTAGATGTGAGGTCGCCCTCCCCGAGCTACCCAAGTTTCCCGGGCCTACCCATCCGGGCAACCCCCGATTCCAATAAATAGGGGTCCAACCCTCTCTTTTAGGGGGATCTCAGAGGGAGAAGTCGCAAGAATAACTTGCGGTTACGTTTCGTCATACCGCATGACCTGCTTTAAGCAACCCGGGCGACCTGTTCGCTTAACCACACAGTCTGCTTTAGGCGACTTGGATGACCTGCCTTTTATAGTCAGGCGACCTCTCCTGAGGTTCATAGGCAAACTCCTTTTCTTAGTTGCAACCAGTCTTTTCCCATTCATCTATGACTCGAAATAACTGACTACTCACGACCATCATATACCTTCAGTTTGGGCAGCAAGACTTTTTCCCTCTGCCATTCGACCCAACTCGCGATAGTGCGCAGAGAGTTGGTATCGACATTTTTGGTGCCAACAAATGCAACCACTATGAGGTATCCAATGAGATCAAATATGTCTCTAGACAAAGATGAAAAGGGGAAGCCTTTTGATAAAACCCTATACATAAACATCATTGGATATTTTCTCTACCATACTACTAGTAGATAAGATATCATGTTTACAATATGTGTATATGCTAGATATCAGGTGAATACTAGGGAATCTCATTATACATCTGTAAAGAGGATATGAAGATACCTTAAAGGTACACCAAATCTTGGTCTACGGTACTATATAAGTAATGACTTTGAACTAATAAGATTTTTAGATTCAGATTTTATAGGGTGCAAAGTGGATAGAAATAACATATCTAAAAGCTATCAGTTCTTAGGCATAAGGTTGATCTATTGGAGTAGAAAAAATAGAATAGTATGACAATCTTTACTATAGAGTTAGAATATATCTCAGCTGGAAGCTGCTATGCACAAATCTTGTGGATTCAACACCAGCTGGACGACTACAACATGCACATTAAGAACACACTTATGTTATGTGATTCCTATAGTGCAATTCCAATTGAACAGAATACTGTATCTCACAGTAGAACACAACACATTGAGATCAGGTACCATTTCATTAGAGAATGTGTGGAGAAGGAGGACATGTGCTTGGAGTATGTGCAAATAGATAAGTAGATGGTTGACATATTTACCAAGCCCTTAGAATAAGGTAAGTTCAACTTCTTCAAAATTGAGCTTGGAATGCTCAATGTTGAATGAAGACACTTTCTTTAATTATATTAAAATAGTTTTGGGCATTATTTACCTATCTTTATCTAGTATCATTAAATATGGACTAATAATAGTTATTGATTAAACTATTTAGTATTTTGGGTAAATTACTCATAATTGAGAAAATAATTCATGTTTAATGTAGTACATTCAATTTCTCTATCTAGTCCTGTGTTGACTGATATAGGGCTTAGAATTTTAATTCTCAATCAACATAGTAGCTCTCACCTGGGGAAATCTATAAATTTTTCTAAGTGATGATAAGAATTGGGTTGAATTCAAGGTCATCAGGTGGAATTTAAACCAATCGCGTGGAAGAATAGGAGATATAATGCAGTGTTGGCTAGAGGTGCAATCCCTAAATAAATAGCCAATCTTAGACGTCTATCCTTTAACTAAGCAAATCCAACAGTCCATATTTCTACAAATAGGTGCGCATCTTTTGGCATTCTAAAATAGATATATAAAGTGGTCTAAATGTTAGATTAGGTTAAGCAATCTATTTTCCTAAACCCTACAACAAGCACCACTCCGTCTTCTTTGTTATTGCAAAGGCAACATCAGTGTTGAAGCCAAAAATGACCGAAGCCAAAATTGACTTCTGTGGAGTTTGACCCTTGGGAAAAGGGGTGACCACACACCTACTATGCTCGGAAGAACGTCACGGACCGAAGACTTAGGAAGCTATGGGACAGACCCTTGGCTCTAGCGTGGAGGTCCCACCTCACACCCGGAAGACCTTTGAGGTCTCCCCCTGTAACGCCCCCGAATTTTCGATGATTTATTTTAAATCCTTTTTCGGCGTTACATTGACGTTTTCCGTCTCGAGCCGTTGTTAGAGTACCTCGTTAGGTGTTCTTAGAGGTTTAGCCTGTTTGCGGGTTTCCCCAGCTAGCCGGTGTCTGTTTTGGAGACCCGGTTGAGCCTTTCAGGGAATTCTCGTGTTTGGCTTCGGGCGAGGTTAGCTCGAGTTTTGTCCGTCGGAAGTCGTTTTTGACTTCGCCATTGTTCTCGTAGCCCGGGTATTTAGCTACGGTGCGATTTTGGTCGAAATCCGAGGACGTCGCGTTTTCGCGTCGTTTTGGCGGTAGTTGGTTTGTGCGAGTCGTCATTTTCTATGACGGCACGTCTCTTGGCGCATGTGTCGCGTGGCGCGCGACTCGTGCGAGCCGGAGTGGTTTTGTTCGGTGTGCGTGTTGTACGGGTGAGGTTATAATATTTACGCATGTGTAGCGTGGCGCGTGGTTGAGGCGTGCCTTTTGTTCGTGCGTGTGTGTACGTGCGAAGCTTATAATATATATACGTGCTGTTATTATTATTGGTATATATGTGCTGTTATTATTATTGGTATACATATTAGTAATGATAATGTTGGCGGTTAGTGTAGGTTTATAATGTAAACGGTGGCTTATGTTTAATACTTAGGCTTATATTAGTGTATAGGCTTATAGTTTGTTACTTTTGTTATAATGAATTAGTGTTGGCTGTTAGTATATAGATATTTATATATATATAGAGATTAGGTTTTTATTTAGGTTTCCTTCCCCCTCTTTGACCGAACAGCCGACATTTTTTCGGCCTGTGCAAGCCGATCGGGAGAGAGACGGGAGAAACCGCCCTAGCCGCCCCTTCCGCCGCCCGCCGCCGGCAGCCCCGACCCCTCTTCCCGATCCGAGCCCGGATCCGAGTTCCCCTCGCCGAGAGCTTCGATCCTTGGTATGCTATCGAACCTTTCCTCCATGTTTTCAATTTGATTTCGTTTTGGATTTCTCCTTGTTTTTTTTGGATATTCTTGTTCCTTGTGGTGTTTAGAATGCAATCTTAGGTTATTTTGGTGGTTTAGGTGTTGGTTGGAAGCTTTCCGGAATTTTTGGGCGTCCGCCATAGCGCCGTTGTGCTGGCGAAATTTTCGGTGACACGTGCGAGGCAAGTGCTTCTCCTCTTTTCGCCGTTTGGCCTATTTGTCTCTCAATTTTCTTGCTAATTACTCTAATTTCATGTTTTTACGCCACGAATTTGAACGTTCCTAACCCTTATCCCCATTGGAAACCGCGTTAAAAATTTAGGCTTTTACCCTCCCGCTAGTAGATTCCCGTTCTAGGACGGCGTCGCGGTAGATGTTTAGCGTAGGTGTGGGTTAGCCTAGAGTTGGGTTTATGTTTAGGTCTAGGGTTTGGGATTTTTGCCTAGTTTGCCTATTTGAGGTGTTTAGGTGTAATTGTGCACGCACGGCCTATGGTCGTGCGTCTTTTAATCGTGCGACCCGATGTCGGTGCTCGTACGCTAGGCTTAGAATCGAGTGAGTGTACTCACTCGCAGCGGCGTTGCGTAACCGCAGCGATGTATTCCTTAGCGTTGATTTCTCCCCGAGTGTTTTGCTCGTGTATCGAGAGTCCCTTGTCGGCTGTTACCTTTCGAAGGCCGAATCGTGGGTTGTGGTCAGTAGTGGTGGTGGATGGCTCTTTTAGGGGTTGTGTGGCGTGATGTAGCCTTGACCACACTCTTTACCTTGACCCGAGTAGTTTCTGGGCAAGTGAGTGATGGGTCTTTTGTGCCTTCACGTGTCAACCCTTGAGCAATTTATTGACTCGGAATTAGTGGTTGGGCGATTTGGAACGCTTTCAACCTGATTCCTAGTTTCTTGTTTTTGCTACTGCCGCCTCTCACAGTTTAGGATGTTAGGCGTTTCTTCCGTAGGTATTGCAGCTTTTTTTTTTTTGGCATCATGGCCATGTTGACTCTGCGGGTTGTTAGGCAGAGTAGTTGCTGTTTACCCGCACCTGGTGCAGGTTTGCTTTTCGCCCTCCTGGGCATTGTTGTTCTACTCTAGTTGTACTCTCTTTACTTCACTTTACCTGCTTTTACCTTACTTTTCTTTTTAGCACTTGCATTCCTTTTTCCTTGCTCTGAGGTGTTCTACTTTTCTGAATGCCTCAGGTTCAGGACAGTAGCCAGTAGGTGGCTTGCTGTGGTGCTGTTGGAGGTTTCCTTTCTGTTGGCTGTTGAGACTCTCTTGAGTCATAGTGAGGTAGTTTTACTGTCTTCCTACAGACTTGTGTACTTGCCAGTGGGTTATTGTCGTATGTGACGCCCCTGGTAGTTTTTTTACCTTTGCACTGGATATGTCTACTTTTACTGCTACCCTGTTTTTGGGGACTTAGTTTACTTGCTCTGGGAAGTTTTATGCTAGGTTGCTAGTTACTTTAAAAACTATAAAAGTAAAAACTATATTATGTATATAAAGCATGATCAGCATGATTTTAAAAAAAAGAACTCACTTAACGTACTTTCTTGTTTGCGTATAACAAATGATTTTTCCTATATATGTATAAATTAAACTAGAGTTTTGGTTCAGCGTAAGGGTCCTTCGGGATCACTTATGCGCTCATTTAGGATGTTGGCATAAATGAAGTATTTTCCGCTACGTATAAAAATCTGTTTTGAAACCGTGGACTCTTTGGTCCACTGAGCCGAGGGATACGGCCAATAAATAAATCAAGTTTTCCTAATCAATTAATTCATGATTTGAAGGATTTGGAGTGTCGCCTGAACGTCGGCAGTTATCCCCTGCTCGACGTGGCATCACAGCGCGTAGTTTTTCTCTTACTCTGATTTTATAAATAGTGAGAAAAATGCGGGTTGTGACACCCCCTCCCTAGCCAATGCTTGAGCTAGGTGCCTTGAAGGAAGAAAGCCAAAGAGATTTTTGTGTCTAAGGAATGAATGAATGCCCTCCAAGGAACCCTCAAGGGTCTATTTATAGCTTTTCCAAGTCCTAGGGGTAAAATGACCAAAATACCCCTAAGGCAACTAAGCCTCTAGCCAATAAAAAAACTCCACATCGGGGGGTAGAGAGGTAATCCCCCCCCAGGGCATAACGGTAAAAAAATGGTCTGGAGAGAGGTCCAAGGGTGGGAGGAGCCACACCCCTTATCTCCCTGGGAGCTGTCCCGCCGAGACCCTGGGAGCTGTCCCGCCGAGACCCTGGGAGCTGTCCCGCCGAGACCCTGAGAGCTGTCCTGCCGAGACCCTGTGAGCTGTCCCGCCGAGACCCTGGGAGCTGTCCCGCCGAGACCCTGGGAGCTGTCCTGTCGAGACCCTGTGAGCTGTCCCGCCGAGACCCTGGGAGCTATCCCGCCAAGACCCTGGAAACTGTCCCGCCGAGACCCCTGAGAGCTGTCCCGCCGAGACCCTGAGAGCTGTCCCGCAGAGACCCTGGGAGCTGTCCCGCGAGACCCTGGGAGCTGTCCCGCCGAGACCCTGGGAGCTGTCCCGCCAAGACCCTGGAGCTGTCCCGCCAAGACCTTGGGAGCTGTCCCGCCGAGACCCTAGGAGCTATCCCTCCAAGACCCTAGAAACTATCCCGCCGAGACCCCTGGGAGCTGTCCCGCCGAGACCCTAGGAGCTGTCCCGCCGAGACCCTGGGAGCTGTCCCGCCGAGACCCTGGGAGCTGTCCCGCCGAGACCCTGGGAGCTGTCCCGCCGAGACCCTGGGAGTTGTCCCGCCGAGACCCTGGGAGCTGTCCCGCCGAGACCCTGGGAGCTGTCCCATCGAGACCCTGGGAGCTGTCCCGCCGAGACCCTGACAACTATCCCGTCGAGACCCTGGGAGCAGTCCCGCCGAGACCCTAGGAGCTGTCCCGCCGAGACCCTGGGAGTTGTCCCGCCGAGATCCTGGGAGCTATCCCGCCGAGACCCTGGGAGCTGTCCTGCCAAGACCCTTGGAGCTGTCCCGCTGAGACCCTGGAAACTGTCCCGCCGAGACCCCTGGGAGCTGTCCTGCCGAGACCCTAGGAGCTGTCCCGCCGAGAACCTGGGAGCTATCCCGCCGAGACCCTTGGAGCTGTCCCGCCGAGACCCTGGGAGCTATCCCGCCGAGACCCTGGAAACTGTCCCGCCGAGACCCCTGGGAGCTGTCCCGCCGAGACCCTGGGAGCTGTCCCGCCGAGACCCTAGAAACTGTCCCGCCGAGACCCCTGGGAGCTGTCCCGCCAGGTCTACCTGGGGCCTCCCGCTACACCCGTACCCTAAAGAGGGGCCGGGGCGAGTGCCAGCCTCCCGCCGCACTCTCCTCCTGAAGAGTACTCCAAGCACTAGTCTGGTAAGCTCCTTTTTTCCTCCCCTACTAATATATTTCCAAGGCAAGGACAAAATTGGCCACCAAGAGTGCCAAGACGTCCAAAAAGCTTAAAACTATATAGGGGCGAATACGGGGTTGTACAATCAGTGAGTGAAGCAAGGGCGCCAACCTCTTCATAAATCTTCCATATATATACATTCAGAATTTCTATAGAGAATTCTTCCCTTAAATCTTCTTCTAACATCTTTGAGAATTCAAAAGAATTCCATAATAATCATCTTCAAATAACTCTTGATAGATCTCCTGAATTTTCCACTTTGGATTTATTTTGATGCTACATTGACTTTTAGTGGAATGTGCGTCGAGATCTGCCTTTATAATGAAGTTCTATCAACTTGGTTAAATGCTCGACATTGTGTCGATGTCTTATCAACACATGCATCGTATTCTACTTTGGAGGTGCGTCAACTTATCTTTTGAAGTTGTACTAACTTCCAATCAAATTTGAGTCGACTTCCAGACATCATTGCGTCATCTTCTAATCAACACATAATTTCTTTAAATGATTTTTTATTGATTTTAGCTAGCCTTTCTCATTGCTTTGACTCAACCGATTTCCTAGGACTTCTATGACCCAATTATCCTCACTATACATCATGATAATTAATATAGGAAGTAAAAATCACTTAAGAATAATTTGTTAAGTTAAATAATTAAGGATTTTCCCAATAATATTCCCTGTTTTGCTTAACAAATTTTTCAAGACTTTTAGATTGATTTTATAGAATAATAAGAAAGAAAGCAAGCAATTTACAACATTAACATATAAAGAAAGCAAAGCAAGAGCAAAAAACTAAAGAATTTGTGGCATTAGAAGACTTTGATAAACCATAATTAATCTTGAGTGGTTTATTGAAATATTAATCAAAATGTACAGATGAATACTTTTGAAGTCCCCCATATATGTTTCTTTATCAGTAAACCTCCTTTGCAGCATACCTTTTACTTGACCTTACTTACAACTTCCTTCTTTTAGTGTAGTGGATTTTGATAGACCTTTGAGGAAACACAAGTGGTTGATTCTCCTCATTTACCTATGGATCTCTCTGAGCTGGTGAAGCAACTTTTTAAGTTTTCTCTTGATCTTTCATTTCAACATTTATATCTCCCTGATTAAGTGCAACCATTTAGACCACCTCTCTGAAAATATTCAATATATCTGCTACTCTAAGCCTCTCATCATCCCCCTATGTTGAAGCTATAATTATAAATTTATTTAGGTCTTCATCAGCATTATGTAACATATTCTCATTTCCAGTAATTTTATTGGGATCCCGCCCTAGTAAACGAGCAAAGACTTTCTTATACATATCCCCCTTTCGAACCTCATAAGCAAGTGAGGTTAAGAAAGACCGGGTAATAGGGGAGGAAGACAACCTTTCCTGTATACTCTTTACATATGTAGTGATCCCATCAATCTTGGGTTTTCATTAGACCAAATGTTGTGTGAAACTTTGTAGTATTCTCAGCCATAAGAGTGGTAAGAGAAACAATGACATGTTGTACTGCCTAGAGAATAATGGAATTAAGATTTAAGGAAGGAGTAGAGTGTAAAGTAGGTATACTGATTCTGTCTAGAGAAGAGGTTTGTTCTATGGTATGTTGAGGAGCTAGTTCAGATGCTGGTATAGTGTATGAGTCTGGGGGAGTGGATGATGATGGTTGTAATGAAGGTAGAGAGGTAGATGTGTGGGTTGGCAGAATATCCTTATCTAGAATAAGGGTTGAAGGCTCATCATTTTGTGGAGAGGATGGAGAAGATTCTCTTTGGGACCCGAGCTTAATGATTTGCTTGGTCCACTTGGAGAATAGTGTTGATGTAATCCTTTTCCCAGGAGGAATATTCACTCCTTTTGAGATACACAGTGCAAGATATTTATGGTATAATATCTGGCTCATGAATGCCATATAGGCATTCTCATTTAATACATACTTGTGGTATATCATCATTAGTATGCATTTTCACCTATTTATCTTCTTACCCAGAACTAAGACTCCCATCAGATACAGTTGGGACTTACGAATAACATCATGCGTAGAAATCTTGCACATCAATACTTTTCCTACAATGTCTGTCAAGAACATACACTCTTCAAAAAAATCCTTCTTTTTTAGATGGATTGGCTTGTCTTTTGAGAAGTTCATTATTATTATCGCCTCTTTAATTTCTCTATATTCATTATGCATCATCTTCTCCTAGCAAGAGATCAAAGGTTCGTTGAATGATCTCATATGTTATATGGATTTCTGTTCCAGCTATACTTCCTTTCATTATGCCATCCTCTTCAAATTGCACACTAGACACAAATGCTGCTAATTCAGCTTCATATATTTTGCATCGGGTGGATATTAGCTTGTTGAGCCTGTGATTGCTGAAGAGTTGCAAAATCCCTAGGAAGGCCTCGACCGCAACCCCAAAAGAGTCCAAATCAATAATGAACCCTTAATTTGTTTCGGTGCCATCAATGATCCTGTAAAAAAAAATCAACAAAAATGAGAGAATGCGAACAAGAAATAATAGAGTAGAGAAGATGAAGAGTTTGAAAGAATATTAAGTATAACAGAAGTGTTGGAATAAGTAGACGATACATCGAAGATTAGGGTACATGGTGACGCATTATTAGGAAATTGTTGTCGCAACGCACTGAAATCCATTTAAGGAAAGAATTTTATGCGTGCTTATGAAGTCAATGTTGCATCGACTTGTATTTAATGTTGCTTTGATTATAACCTAGCAATCCTTCTATCGACGAATGTGTCGATTATTATTGACGTTGCGTCAAATAGATTAAGACTATTCATAATCTATAACTCTTGATGTTGCATTGAATAAAATTCGATGTTGCGTCTATTTGTATCGATGTCACGTTGAATACAGATTTGAAAATTTTAAGTCTTCTACTGTTTTCCCCAACAATTATTTTACTAGAAAATGAATTTTGTTCATATTATAATTTGTTTTATTACGTACCATCAAGCATTGTCAATGCATTGATGTCATGATTATGCTTAACTTCATCAAGGGGATTTGTGAAGATATTAACCCTTTAAATTTCAGTGGATACATATTGAAGTAAAAATTTCCCTTTTCTACATTATATCTGATAAAATGTTGTCTAATTTCTATATGTTTTGTTCTGTTATGGGGCACTTGATTAGAGGCAATTGAAATTGCACTTGAGCTATCACAAAATATTATGGAGTTTTTGATAAAAAAAATTATAGTCAATTAATTGATTCTGCATCCATAGTATTTGTGAGCAGCAACATCCAAATGCTTCATACTAAGCTTTTGTTATGGAAGTAGAGATTGAAGTTTGCTTCTTACTGAACCAAGAAATCAGTTTAGCACCCAGAAATTGACAAGTTCATGACATGCTCTTCCTATCCAGCCTACATCCAGTATAGTCTGCATCTGAGTAGCCAACTAACTTAAATTCATATTCTACTGGGTAACATAAGCCGGGTGTACCCTTTAAATATCTTAGAATTCTTTTTACAGAACTCAAGTATAACTCTTTAGGGTCTACTTGGAATCTAGCACACACACATATGACAAACATTTTGTCTGGCCTATTAGCTGTGAGATAGAGGAGAGATCATATGATTGCTCTATAAGTCTTTTGGTTAATTGATTGACCTGATTCATCATTATCAATTACAACATTGGCAGCTATAGGGGTTCTCATAGTGGAGGCTTTTTAGTCTAAACTTTCTAATAAGCTCTTTAGTATATTTGGATTGGGATATGAAAATTCCTTCACAATTTTGCTACACGTGGCGACCAAAGAAAAATTATATCTCCCCAATGCTACTCATCTCAAATCTGACTGCATTAATTAAGCATACCTTTTGCAAAGTCTTGGATCTATTGAGCCAAATATAATATAATCAACGTAAATTTGACCTATTAATAACTTTTGTTTATATGTTTTTGTAAATAGTGTTTTTCCATCTTTCCTCTTATGAATCATTGTTCTAAAAGGAATGTGGATATGGTATCATACCAAGTTCTTAGAGCTTACTTTAGACCATATATTGCTTTATTTAATTTAAAGACATGAGATGGAAAAGATGAATTGATAAAAACTGGACGTTATTCTACATAAATCTCTTTTTGAATAGTGCCACTGAGGAAGGCACTTTTGACATTCATCTGGTAGGCTTTGATCTTCTTGTAGGTATCATAAGCAAGGAATAGCTTTATTGCTTTCATCCTAGTAACTGGTGTAAATGTATGGTTGTAGTTTATTCCCTCTTCTTGTCTATATCCTTGAGTAACTAGTTTGGCTTTGTTCCTAACTATCATTTCATTGGAATCCAACTTGTTTTTATATACCCATTTTGTTCCAATGATTGGGTAATTTCTAGGCCAGTTCACTAGTGTCTAGACCTTGTTCCTTTCAAACTGAGCTAGCTCTTCCTACATGACAACAATTCAGTGGTGATCTTGGTCTGCTTTCTCAAACTTCTTGGGTTCATATTGAGAAAGAAAATAATGCATCATAGCCTTAGGTGATAGTTTGTTCTTAGTCAAAACTCTAAGAGTCATATCTCCTATCACTTAGGAATGGGGTGATCATTGAGAATTGCTCTCTCAGGATCTATTCTAGTTACATCAATTGTAAGTTCAATCTCTTCAGGAGCTTCTTCTTCACTAACGATTTCAGTTCAAAGACCTATTCTTGGTTATGAAGATTTTCTTGTGTTGTTTCATGTTTATGAGATTTTTCTTCATCAAAAGGAATACTAACACTATCCAACTGATGATAGTACTATTTAGATGAACCTTCTCCACTCTCCTTAATGCATTGTTTCTCCAACTCATCGACCAGAGAATCTTCTTCCTGAAAAATATTCTTGGTGGAAGTTTCCTACCCCTGAAAAATTAATTAGCATTATTAAATACTATATGCATAGACTCTTCTATTTTAATGGAGAAAAAATTAAAAACCTAAAGGGCATGGAGAACCAATTCGGTAATCGCATGCGATCAAAATCAGTATTCCACTACTGGATCGAAAAATTTCACCTTTCTTACTTCTTAGAGAGTAAGGTATGTCACACATCAACGTCAGCCAAGTAAAATTGTTCTTGTGAATAGAACAAAACACAAAGGACCCAACCACGCCCGAAGTGAAATGATAACAAAATGAGAACTAATTATACAACATAATTCACATGAAATGACAATCATCAATTAAACATAATCCTCCAAATAATATGCATCCTGACTACAATCTAGACTCGACGAGATCTAGCAATAAAGTATCAACACAAATCTTGTCTTAGTCGGATGTCACCTTTGATATCCATATCTCTCGATCTAGAACAATCTAGAACGCCAAAACAAACACAAGAAACTACATATGAAATAGTCTGATCTCAGTCGATTGGAGAAGACTTTTTATTCAGTTGTGCTGACCAACTCCACCTTTAAGCGGTTTCCTTCTAGGGCCAACTGAAAGCAAAATTATAGATTGTGATCTCGCATTATAAGTTTTTCTCGGCTTAACATGTATCAATTCCACAATATAGATATATTTTTCTTTTTTCTCCTCTTCCTTTTACACTGCAACATCCTATATATATATGTATAGCAAATGTAGCAGTCTCCATAGCACACAGATCAAAAGGATGACCGCTGACACCCCCAACATCCAGTTCAAAGGGGTTCAACCTTAATAGGTATGCAAACCGTATACCCCAACCCATCTCCGGTCCACCGACAGGTTATTGTAGGAGGCATCCTCCCTTAGATGAGAGAAACTTGATATTTAAGTAGATATTATAGGGATATCCCGGGAGGTCACCCATCTCGAGACTATTCCCACCCGAGCATGCTTAATTATGGAGTTCTTCAACTTCTCATCACCAGCTCAATTAGTGATGAGAAGTGAACAAATTTTATAGTTAAGCTTGTTTGGATGAGAGTAGTTCCGGGATGGTTCACCTCCTGGGAATTCCTCATAAGGGAGCTTAACTGGACCACTTCTCATCAAAGGGAGGTTGCGGCCTCCCATAACTCGCTGGTGGGATTGGAGAGGGGTTAGTGTATAAGGTTTATAGACTTGTTGAAGCTGAACCATTTCTAGATGGATGTTGGGGGTGCCGATAGTCATCCTTACGAGCTTTATGATGGGGAGGCCATTACAAAAAGCTGGCACCCCCAGCATCTAGCTCAAAAGGGTTCAATCTCAACAGATCTGCAAACCGTACACACCAACCAGTCTTCAGTCCACCTGCAGATTGTTAGAGACCGCAACCCTCCTTTGATTAGAAGTAATCCAGTTAAGCACCCCTACAGGTACATCCCAGGAGCTCACCCATCTCGGAACAACTCCCATCCTAACACTCTTAACTATAAAGTTGTTTCTCTTTCATCACCAATTGAGCTGCAACTTAATTGGTGATGAGAAGTGGAAAAACTCTATAGTTATGCATGCTCGAGCTAGAGTAGTTCTAGGATGGGTGACCTCCTGAGAAATCTCCATGCTTCCTGCTTAACTAGAGAGTTTCACTCATCGAAGGGAGGTTGTGGTCACCAACAACCCGCTAGTGGGCAGAGGTGCCAATTGAGGCAGTCCATGGAGAGGGGTTGGAGTGCTTGGGCTGCAGCCCAGTAACAGTCCGCCTGACCAGTAAAGCTCTTCTTGAGGTGGATTGGGTTCTTAGGTCGAGGGGATGTTACAATAAAAGTGCACTTTTTGTAACGGCCTCCCCAGACAGCTCAACTGGTGATGAGAAGTGGAAGAACTCCATAGTTAAGTATGCTCGGGTGGGAGAAGTGTTGGGATGGGTGACCTCTTGGGAAGTCCCCGTGCTGCTCGCTTAACTTGAGTTTCCCTCATCAACGGGAGGCTGTGTTTTCCAACAATCCACTGGTGGACCGCAGTCGGGTGTGGTGTATGGTTTGTATACCTGTTGAGGCTGAACTCTTTCGAGCTGGATGCTGGGGGTGCTAGTAGTCATCCTTTCGAGTTGTGTGCTGGGGAGGTTATTACAACAAACAGATCAAAGATTTCGAGATTGTGAATTGTCCAAGGTAAGATTTGGAAGGAAAATTTAACTGACGAAGAGCAAATGAAGAGCAACTAAGCAAGTACCGGTTCCAATTTTGTGGAGAAATGACACAATAATTGGAGAAAATATCTAGAGGAGATTAACAAAGAGTAAGGATGAAGGGGACCAATGCCTCCAGCCCATGAATATCCTTTTGGTTCTTCACCCAAATTGGCCTTTTTCTTGGGTATAGGTCCCGGACCACATCCGAGACTAATGAGAAAGCACCATTTAGTGGGATCGATGTGTTGGGTCCATTGATCCAAATGTCTCAGATTTGTAAGAAGTCAAACAAGTCAATGACACACACTAGTTGTATTTGATGTGTGTTTGAGTTTATGCATACAAGTCAGTCCCTATTACACTAATTGGACAGGTCGACACCAATCAAGCTAGTGGTTAGGCAGAAATTACACTAAGTCCACATGCGTTGAGTGGAGCAAGATCACTCAACGCCAGCTGTCTTAAGAAAGAAAGCTGGACAGGAAAATACTACCAAGTCCACAATCATTGAGTGAAATCTATTCACTCAACGCCAGGTAAGTAAAAACGTTGAGTATAGTCAGCCTAACTATTGGCAAGCTGAAAATATGGCTAAGTCCACAGGCGTTGAGTGAAGTTTACTCACTCAATGCCATACAGCAAAAAGCTGTGAGATAGGCTAAGACAGTCAAAGACTAAAAAGAAATAACAAGAAAGTGAATAAGTCCATATGTGTTGAGTGAAGTCTACTTACTCAACGCCATACTCCATAATCGTTGAGTATTGCTCATATAGTCAACGCCACAGAAAATCTGTGTTGATATTTGACTAAGTCCATAGGCGTTGAGTGAAGCTTACTCACTCAACGCCATGTGATAAAAAGCATTGACTGAACCTTAGTCAGTCAGAGACTGTGATTTCGCAGAAATTTGGCCAAGTCCAAATGCATTGAGTGAAGCTTACTCACTCAACGCCAAGTGACTAAAATCAATTCTAAGTGTTATGGCGTTGAGTGTAGCATACTGACTCAAAGCCAAGTGACAGAACTTCAGTTAAGCAGTTTGGCGTTGAGTGAAGCTCAATCACTCAATGCCTAGAGATAGAAAAATTTTCTACGTGTTTTAGCGTTGAGTGAAGGTTACTCACTCAGCGCCTAATGACAGAAAAGTGTTTTATCGTTGAGTGAAGGCTGGCCACTCAACGCCTAATGACAGAAAATTTTTCTAAGTATTTTAGCATTGAGTGAAGGATGCTCACTCAACAACTAATGACATAAAACTTTTCTATGTGTTTTGGCATTAAGTGAAGGTTGCTCACTCAATGCCTAATGGTAGAGAAATTTTTCGTTCTTTTGGCGTTGAGTGAAGGTTGCTCACTCAACGCCTAGTGACAGAAAATCTGTCTAAGTGTTTTAGCGTTGAGTGTAGCTTACTTACTCAATGCCTATACTAAAGTTGCTTGATTTTGGCTAAGTCCACAAATGGCTGACGTCAGCATGAGTCAGCAAAAGTAAAAAAAGTCAACGCAATTAAAATTTGTTGTGGGAAAGATGCAGTATGCCTTTAATGGCACCGATGGCCAGCTGTTGTCGTATTCTGCAAATGGAAGGTGGTAAATCTACAATTAAGGCGGGGGCCCGCAGTGCAAAGAGCCATTGATCAACGATCAATAAAAGTGAAAGATTGACTGTGTCAAAAGTAGCAATTAGAGTTTTCTGAATACGCATAGCGGCGAAACTTCGTCTACTTCCTCGCCTTTAACAACGAGCCTGAGCACAAGTTCTGATTCAGTGGGCCTAAAAACAGAAATATATAGCTGTTGTGATTCCTATTAGTGATAGCAAGTTCGGAATCAATTTCTGATTGAGAAGGGAAGCAGATCCTTTAGAGTCTGCTAGTCTAGATAGTTGTTTGAAGAAGATACAAAACCTTTAGATCCATTGTCTTTAATAGCATATCCGAATCTTGATTCTGAGTTACTTCAAGCACAAGCAATCCAGTATTGAAGATATTTTCAACTTTTTTGCTAAGAAGAAGACAGGGCAGAAATCTGCTCAGCCAAGAAAGACAAACACAGAGAAAACCCTCTAGTGTCTAACTGTTTAACACTATTTCTATTTTCTGTAGGATCTAATCTTAGATATGAGTGTAGGATTCTGAGTAGAATCTGAGTTGTAAGCCTGTGATATAACGACTGAGTATAAGATCCATTTTGGATCTGAGTGTAGGGCTGTCCTCCCAGCCTGAGTTGTAGGGCTTTTGAGCCTGAGGTACGTAGTTATTTAATCACTGAGTTGTAGGGACTTGTGCCTGAGCAGTGGGTCTTAGAGGATACTGAGTGGTCCTGTGGGATCGAGCTGAAAGATCTTAAGGAGCCGAGTTTTCGGGGAAGAGCCTTGTATAACACACTGTTAGAAAGGAGGAGATGGACAGTGGATGCACCCATAAATTGGGGAACCACTATAAAATTACTGTGTCTTTTGGTTGATGTTCTTGAAATCTAAACTAACTAATCCCTAAGCATAGTAAAATCAGGAATAAGTCTAGATAATTTCAAAAGAGACCTAAAACCTATTCATCCCTCCTCTAGGTGTTGACTGACTGTGAAAACAAAGTATTTTAATTGGTATTAGAGGGAGGTTACTCAAAAAGGACTCAATAGTTTGAGTTGATCTCCAAGGTCAGCAAAAAGATTGTCCTTATGGGTTTAGGAGTGAACAATAAGGAGCTGGGTGCCATGAAGCTTCCAATCTGTAGAAAGGAAGGGTTTCACATCCTGAAGGAGAGGGTTAGGCAGTTCATGGAAGCAGTTGACCCTAGGATCTTTATCACAGTCAAGGAGGGGCCTTTCATCCCTATGAAAGTGTCTATTCTGGATGCAAATGTCCAAACACCCAAGACCTATACTGAGATGACAAAGGATGAAGTCATCCTTGTTTCCATAGACAAAAGAGCCCAGAATATCATTGTCAGTGCTATTAATGATTCTACCATTCAGAATCTGATCTACTGTCCAACTACAAAAGAGATGTGGGACATACTTGTGATCTACATGGAGGGGACAAAGGAAGTAAGAGATGATAGGAAGTCCATGCTCAACCAAGAGTATGAGGCTTTCAGGTAGAGCAAGACTGACAACATAGCAGAGTGCTATGAGAGATTCTTCAGGATAGTCAATGAGCTGAGGACATATGGCAGAGTCTTCAGCACTTATGACCTGAATGACAAGTTTATCAGGTCTCTAACTAGAGACTGGGATACAAAAATCTATGCCATCAGAGAAGTGGCAAGGCTTGCTGACACTCCATAAATAACTCTGTATGGGAAGCCGCTCTCCTATGAAATGCAACTGACTGCCAGGAAGTAGGAGGAGAAAAATAGCAAGTCTCAGGCCAAAGAAAAATCCGTGGCTTTCAAAGCTGAATCCTCAAGGAGGAGCAGAAGGAAGACTCCTTATCCACCAAGGAGGGATGCTGAGTCAGAATCAGATGACTCAGAGTCAAGAAAATCAGACTGCCACATGTCTGATGAGGACTTTGCTGTCTTCTCCAAACAATTCAAGAAGTTCATGAAGAAGAAGCATTGTAAGAGCAAGGCCCTCCTCATCCTCTCACCATAAGATGAAATCCTCCAAGTAGGGCATGTATGGTTCTAAACCTAGTAAGCAGATTTCCTCTAATGTTATCTGTTATTGCTGTAGCAAGCCAGGGCATGTTGTAGCCGACTGTCCAGTAAAGAGAAGAGAGGATGGAGAAAAGAAGCAACATCTTTAGCATAAGGGCAAGAATGAGAAATCCTTCATTGCTAAGAAAATAAAGAGCTGGTCTGACTCTTCCTCATCAGAATCAGAAGAAGAGGAAGAAGAGAAATCCTACTTTGGGGTAGCTACTGTTTTAGAAGATGAAGACTATCCTACTACCAGGATAGAAATCAGGGCCCCTTTGTCACAGTCATATAGTGATTCAGAGGTGGATGAAGAAGAGGAAGAAGACAACTGCTGCTATAGAATGATGGCTATGACTGATGAAGAATCCAGTCAGGAACAGCCTGGTCAACACAAGGTACATTCTCTGCCCAAGTCTTCTTCTGAGTTAGGCTATGAGACCAGCCCAAATTCTGAAGCTCATTCATCAAGTGATGAAGGAGACTCTGAATCTGAGGAAGATGTCAATTCTTTAATTGACAAATATGGTGTCCTTCTGAGTGCTTTCAGGAAAAGCAAGTTGCTGGCTAAGAAGTAAGCTAAGGAAATTTCCTCCCTTCAACTTGCTGTAACATCCCATTTCCGGCTAGACCCCTAGGAGTCGGTTGGTCGAGTCAGAACCCCAGGGAGCACAAAAAGTGAAAATAAATCGATTGAGTTTTCGGGTCAAGGGTTGGTCACGCCCGTGACCAACCCGTCACGCCCGTGACCAACCCGTCACGCCCGTGACTTGGGCGTGACTACTTCGACGATCGTCGATCTCCACGAGACGATCGTCGAACGTGCTGACTGGGGCATGTCACGCCCGTGACCAAGGTGTCACGCCCGTGACTAGGGGCGTGACCCCATCGACGATCGTCGATCGCCGTGAGACGATCGTCGAGCTTGCGTCCCGGGCATGTCACGCCCGTGACATGAGTGTCACGCCCGTGACCTAGGGCGTGACCAGCCTTCGACGATCGTCGATCTCAATTCGACGATCGTCGACCTCGAAATTTGCCGTTCGGGCATGTCACGCCCGTGACCTAGAGGTCACGCCCGTGACTTAGGGCGTGACCAGCCTTCGACGATCGTCGATCTCAATTCGACGATCGTCGACCCACAATCTGCCATTTGGGCCTGTCACGCCCGTGAACCGAGGTGTCACGCCCGTGACCATCCATCGACGATCGTCGATCTCAGTTCGACGATCGTCGAACCCAGGATTGGCTATTCGGACCTGTCACACCCGTGACCTATGTGTCATGCCCGTGACATTGGCCGAAACGACGGTTCAGGCCCGAAATTATTCCAACACGCGTGGTATTAAATGCTGGTGTGGGAAGTTACACCAGGAGTAACTACCGGCCGTTTTTCTTCTGAAATTTTATAATAAATGAGGAAAAGGTGGTCCAATAGAAAACCGCCAGCTGGACACACCTGTTCAGTTCCGCCGTTTCTTATCCCTTCACCGTAACCGAAACGTTAAGGGGGAAACTTCATGGCCATAATGGTTTTACCCATTCACCTTCCCACTTCCTGAGTTATAAAAGCCCACCTGGACAAGAGGAGAAGGTTACACGCTCAAGTAATCAGAACAGACCTTTGTTCTTGCTGTAGGAGAAGTTCAGCAAACGCCACCACCGCGCCATGGCACCCCGACGTTCTTCTCGCCTTCAAACCGCGAACAAGGTCCTCCTCTACTCCTTCTCTTTCATGGGTAGATCTTAGGATTCTTAGAAAGGAGGTTCGCGCTCAACGGAGCCGGACTCATCTGCCGTTTTCATGGAAAACCATGAAAAAGATATTTTTGAGTTCGCCGGAAACCGCCACCTCCGGCGGCCAAACCACCGCCGACCGCTAGCCATCGCCTCAACGGAGGTGGTGGTGGTGGTGGCTGGCCAGGGAAGTGACCGTACGACCGGCGACGGATCACGGAAATGTTACAGGAAAAATGGCTTCCTGTGTTCTGGTTTTCGGGCTTGTAGAAGATGAACAGTAAAAACGGTTTATAATATATAACTTATGTAAATAATTTTATAAGGAAAAATATACTTGGATTAGTATATTTGAGGCTACAAAACGAGGCATTTAGAGGCCGATTTAGGAAAAATGACCAGTCACAAAAGTTGTAGCCCTCTGGGTCTACTTTGGTTTAAAATTGATTTGATTCAATTTGGGTGAGTGGTTTGACCACAGCACTCATTTTGGTGGGATCAAGACCTAGGCTAACCAGAAATTGAAATGGTTGCCCACGGTTCATAACCTGTCCAAATGACTTGAAATTTGGGCTGGAGGTCTAAAATATGTATATCGAGAGGCTGTCCAAAAATGAGAATTTTTGGAGAACTTTTGCCTAAAGTTTTTGTAAAAATTTAATAAACGATATGAAATTAATTAGGAGATGAAATTAAGTCCAAACTCCCCCAAATTTTGGGTGGTGGTCCCTGGCATCAATATTAAGATCTGTACAAGATCTCAACTCGATGGGTCGAGTTTTGAATAGGGATGTATCAAGTCCTAGATAGGTCTTGGTGAGGGGTACTTTGGGAAAAGTACGATTGGGGATGGAGTGGACAAATCTCCTCGAAAGAGGCTGAAGTTGTTGGCCACTGATTTGTTGAGTCTATGTCTACCCTCTTGGGTAACATGGTGTGGCTTAGGGTGGATTTTACCCTAAGGGATTGGCTCAAACCCAACGGGTGGGAGTTTGAGGTTTGTGAAGGACATAGGAGCAAGATCTCTTGTATGCCCTTGAAATTTGGAGGAGAGGGGGATGATATAATGAAAACCCTCTGGTTGAAATAGTGAAGGAATTGGAGGTAGTTAGGTACCTCAAAAGTTGAGATGTCGGAATAGGATAGAAATGTAATTTAGTTATTTTAAGCACTAAGTCTAATCCAAAAATTATGAAACTCGGGAGGAGGGGGTTTTTAGGATGTTTTAGACTTATGGTAATTTTCCTGGAATTTTATGATTATTAAATATTATACTTCATGTGTTAAAGGATTAATTGCCGAAATTATTATTTCAATTATTTGGAGCTTTAAATTATTTATAATCAGTTGAAATTCTGGATTTAGATCTTTGTTAGTAGCACAATGACCCCTGGATTTTTATAGAATTTTATGTTGAGTAAATCTAGTACCTTATTCACAGATGATAGAAAGGGGCTTTTATGTTTAAAAATTTATTATGGATAAAATACTTGCTGGAAAATTATGAAACTTGGCCAGTGCTAATTTTAGGCCTTTATCTGCATATCATGAATTATTTATAATTTTTGGAAGAATATTTTCTGTACATGCTTCATAAACAATAGAAGTTAGAGATTATTTCTAAAATAGTTTTCATGCCCTTTTAATGATGGAAAAATTATGATACTTAGGATTTAACCTATTGAGATAACCTAGTATTTATCATAAAATTGCTGGACATCTTGCATGAGAACCTAGGGTAGTTCATGTTCAAACCGGTAGTCCTTGGAATTTCGAGGGATTTAATTAAATGCCAAATAAATTAAGAAAAATTTCCATTTTCTGGACTTAGGTCATTTATGTCATGGTAAGTCTCCAGTAAATAATTTAGGGCATTTGGATGAGTAATGGATCATTTCATAACCGGTTCGACATGTAGCCTAGGTAGGTCTGCATTTAGTAAATTGTGAAATGCAATAGGACATGATCTGAGGAAGATATTAAGAGTAGTGAGTAGAGGTGATAGCTAGAGTTAAGAGGTGCTCGGGTTTGGCGAAAGATCGCTTTTCTCGAAGAGTGGAAGGTATAAAAATCACCCTAGGATAGTCTATCGTAATATGAGAAGGAAATCGGGTTAAGGGAAATAAACCAATAACAATAAGTGCCTTGCGAAAGGGAACTTCGGGCCGTAATGCACCGTCTTGGTTCCTAGTGCCCCTTGAGAGCCCTTCACGGGGTATACCGGGGGCAGTCCTGGGCTAACGTAAACTGTAATAATAAACTAGCAAGAGTAACTTAGTAACTAGGTTTGCACTTTACACAAACACTGTTGGCACAGGAAGATTGATGTGAGCTTCGGCTCGGGTGATTTGGAAACGGACGTTTGGGTCCGGGGAGCTTCGGCTCGGTTGTTCTGGAGACGGACGGGATGGTCCGGGGAGCTTCGGCTCGGTTGGTTGGAGACGGACGTTTGGTCCGGGGAGCTTCGGCTCGGTTCTGTTTGTTTGCGAATAAACTTGCATGTGCATAAGATCGGAAAGTTAAGGTGGTGGGTCTTTCGATATCGGGGAGTTCGATTGCACCAACACCGATATCGTTGACTCGGCGAGGTGGTTAGCACTTCGCCAACAGAAGTCCGGTGCGCCAGCCGGCAAGAGTACGCAGGCGTCCGCTTAGTGCACCAAGCGTTGAGGCGTACGATAGGTCAGACCAGTGGTGCTTTTACTGGTTTTGGAGGTGGGCGAGGCCCAACCCACCGCTTCCGTCTGCCACTACGGAGGTATCCTGGGAGGTAACGGCTCCGAAAGGGGGAACTAAAGGTCTGTGTGCACAGAGTCGGGTGTGTGAGTTGCACTTGCATGTTTCATCATACCCACTAGCATGTCATAGCATAATCGATTCATTTAACCCTGACACCTAAAGTATAAGTGGTATGGGACGCTTATACATTAGGACCTGCAAAACGACCCCTTGGTCTATAAGCTTGTGTGGGCAAGTTTATAAATCAAAGGTTAATTTCAATATATAACAACCATTGCTGTTTGATAACCGACACCCCAACGTATAAGTGGTATGGGACACTCTATACGATGGGAGCCTTGCAAAAGATCCCTTTTGCTTATGTGTTCTCGCATAAGTGAAGGTTTAAATTCTTATAATTGCTTTTCTTACTGTTAGACCTATTATAACCTTCATATAACTGCTCACCGAATACCACTTGCTAGATTAGTTTCCGCTGCCATCTGTTTCATGTTTAATCTCTACCTTCATGTCCTTCCCTTTCTTCCTCTCCGCTCGGTACCTAGGAGCCATGGGGGAAGGGGTAGGGGATGATAGGGCTTAGTCTTTATGACTAACGGTTTTCGAACCGCATCATTTAGGGGATCGTGGAGCCCAGCATGGAGGAGCAGCCCCAGAGATCGGTGCGCCTGGAGATGGGGCAGTCTAGCTCCGGAGTTCATACAGCCGGGACCGTGAGTCTCGACCTTGAGTAGTTTCTGTTTTTGCTTCCGCTTGAGAGACTTGTAGTGAGGACATATTGTACCGGGCATAAGCCCGTATTTATAGTACTCTGATGATTTCTGTGGACACTCCCTTCGTGGAGCTTTATTTTATATATGTGATTTTACTATTGTGGACTACATTACTCTTACTGTTATAATTATGCTACTTTTCTGTGATCGAATTGGCCGGCAGAATCGGCGCCTTGTGGTGATGATCCTTCAGGATGTGAAGGAGTCACCGTAAAGCGGCGGTTCTGGGCCTAAGACCCCGGTGGTTGAAAAAGAAAAAAAAGGGGGGTCTTACACTTGCTGCTTCCCAGCATGTTGATTCAGCTTCACTACTTGATCAAAAAATGAAAGAAATCAGAGAGCTGGTAATTTTCTTTTATTCAAATTGGCACTATAGAGTACTAGGAAAATAGAATAAGGGACCTGGAAGTGCTGTTGGAGAGAGAAAAGAGAATAGTGGCTAGTTATTCAATGCCAAATTCAATGCTTCCCTTGATAGACACCTTCACTTCCCAGTACGGTAAGAAGGGGTTGGGATTCAAGGGATCTACAAGAGTTGCCAATCATAAAGGAAAGGGCAAATATCCAGCACAACCATTGGCCTCCAAGCCTCATGTTCCATTTAAGAGAGTACTGCTACCTTCAAACAGGTATGACCAAGAAAGTATCTTTGGTCATTAGATGACTGGTAGATCCACTAGTGTGAGCAAAGATGCTCCACACTATGGTGGTAGATATAGTAAGGGTGTAAGTGCCTTTAATGTAGCCCATGAGGAGATTCAAATGGCCCATTATGGATCATTTGTGTTTAGTGCACCAGCTCCAACACTCAAGAGCAAGACAACAGCCATTTCTCAGAATGTCCCTACCCACTCTCAGACTAAAGGCAAGTTTGTTAGCAGGCCAGACTTGGGCATATCTGAAGCCATCAGGAGTATGTATTCTGAAAAGAATACTACTGCTGGTAGGGTTCAAGATACTCTAAGTACTTCTACTACTAGACCCACCTCAGGTCAGACTATGGCTAGGAAACATAAGAAAATGATGTTGCTGTACCTTTTGGACCAAGAACTACAATTAACACTGCCAGCAGGCCTTCTCAGAAAAGAAGGTACAATATCTTTGAGTGCTGGTGCTGTGGCAAGGTGGACCATTATGCTATTGATTCCTAGAACAATATAAGTATGACAAAAGTAAGAGAGAGCTTACCTGTCAGAAGAGCTGTAGGTAGGCATGGTTATTATCAAACTAACATGCACCTAGGACCCAATAAGAAGGACCCAATAAGAGCTGTAGGTAGGTAATCTTGGCAGGCACTAGGAGAGGAAATGTTTATTGCTTAAATTTCCTATGCATAGATAAGGACTCTCTTGTATGCCTAGTGGGAAATAAGAAAACCTCATATTGTGTACAATGACACAAGAGATTAGCTCATTTGAACTACAAGATCATTGAGAAGCTCTTTAGTGAAGGGATAGTTAGAAATGGTCCCAAGTTGAAATGCACTAAGGAGGGTATCTACTCTACATGCCAAAAGGGCAAACAACCTAAGACCTCTTTCAAGAGCATTGGGACCAAAGACTCAGTGAGGTGCTTGTACCTCCTACACATTTAGACTTGTTTGGTCCTATGCCAGTTCATAGTCTTGGTAGGAAAGTCTACACCCTTGTGGTGGTTGATGACTATTCTAGGTTTGCTTGGGTGTTCTTTCTTAAGAGAAAGGATGAAACCCTTCAAGTCTTCAAGAATTTTGTAAAGCAGATACATAATGAACTAGACAGTACTGTGGTCAAAATCAAAAGTGACCATGGGACTGAATTTCAGTCTGCAAACATGACAAGTTTCTGTGAAGAAAAAGGGATTCTCCAAGAATTCTCCTCTCCTAGAACACCCCAGCAAAATGGGATAGCTAAGAGGAAAAATAGAACTCTCATAGAAGCTGGAAGGACCTTACTGAATGACACAAATCTCCTAAAATACTTCTGGGCTGAGGCAGTAAACACTGCTTGTCAAGTCCTTAACAGGTCTTCTATCACCAAAAGCCATAAGAAGACTCCCTATGAGATCTTGAAAGGCAGAAAACCAAACTTATCCTACTTCAGGATCTTTGGTAGCAAGTGTTATGTACTGAACAATGGAAAGTCCTATGTAACTAAGTTTACTACCAAGTCCCATGAATGGATCTTTGTTGGGTACAACAACCATAGTAGGGCATATAGGATCTACAACTTGACAAGTCAAGTTGTAGAAGAGTCAGTTCATGTTGTCTTTAATGAATCAAACATGATTAACAGTGAGCTGCCTAGCTCTTCTTCTAGTTCTGCAGGCATAGAGAAGGTGATGGACAAGCTCACCATTAAGTAAAATGCTCCAATAGTCCAGAACAGGCTAAAGAACTGGTCAATACAATGGAAGGGCAAGGCACACTTGAAGTGGTTGAAGAACAACTAGCTAAAGGCAATGAAGAATAGCTAGCTGATGGAAATGAAGTATAGTAAGCTGATGCCATATTGCCTCCAGCTGTCTGGCATCTAAGGGATCATCCAGCACACAAGATCATTGGTGAGACAAGCCAAGGAGTCCAAACAAGAAGTAAGAGTATCAACACATCACTCTACTCAAGCTTCATGTCACAAGTAGAGCCAAAGAAGTTTGAAGAGGCCAACATAGACCCATTTTGGATTGGAGGAATGCCAGAAGAACTAAACCAGTTCAAAAGATGTAAGGTCTAGAAGCTGGTTCCCAGACCTCAAGGACATAATGTCATTGGAGTCAAGTGGATCTATAGGAACAAGTTAGATGAGAATGACATTGTTGTTAAGAACAAGACTAGACTTGTTGTTAAAGGATACATGTAAGAAGAAGTGATAGATTTTGATATGACATTTGCCCTAGTAGCCAGATTGGAAGCTATAAGACTCTTCCTTTCATTTGCTGCATACCAGGGATTCAAAGTTTACCAGATGGATGTGAAGTCAGCCTTTCTAAATGGGGACTTAAAGGAAGAGGTCTATGTTATACAACCTCAAGGTTTTGTTGACTTTAACTCTCCTAATTTTGTTTATAGACTTAGGAAAGCTCTATATGGGTTGAAGTAATCTCCTAGAGCATGGTATGAGACTTTGTCTAGTTTCCTCATTGGGAACAAATTCACAAGGGGGAAAATAGACAAGACCCTATTTCTAAGGGAATCAAAGGGCAAGATCATCCTAGTCCAGATATATGTTGATGACATTATCTTTGGATCTACTGATGACAACCTTTGTAGGAAGTTTGCTAAACTCATGCAAGGGAAGTTTGAGATAAGTAGTATGAGTGAGCTTAAGTTCTTCTTGGGACTCCAAGTTAGACAGACTGATGATGGCTTGTCCATATCCCAGTCTAAGTTCACCAGAGAGTTGATTAAGAAATATGGAATGGAGAATGCCTCCACCATGAAAACTCCCATGGGGTCAAGTAGACCTTTAAACCAAGATGAAGCAGGGAAACTTTTGATGAAACTTTATATAGAGGGATAATTGGATACGTTCTATATCTCACTGCCAGTAGGCCTGACATCATGTATGCTACATGTGTTTGTGCTAGGTATTAGACCTACCCTAAAAAATCTCACTACTATGCTGTAAAGAGAATCTTGAGATATCTTAAGGGCATACCAAATCTTGGCCTATGGTACCCTAAAAATAAGGATTTTGAACTAACTGGCTATTCAAATGAAGATTTTGCAGGATGTAAAGAGAACAAGAAAAGCACCTCTAACACCTGTCAGTTCTTAGGAGGAAGACTAGTGTCTTGGAGCAATAAGAAGTAAACTAGTGTTGTTATATCAACTGCAGAGTTAGAGTACATTTCAGTAGGTAGCTTTTGTGCTCAGTTATTGTGGATTCAACATCAGCTCCAGGATTATGACCTCAAGGTAAGTAGAACTCCTCTATATTGTGATTCAACTAGTGCTATTTCTATTGCTAGGAATCCTGTCTCACATAGTAGGACTAAACACATAGAAATTAGATATCATTTGATTAGGGAGCATGTGGAAAAGGAAGATATCAGTCTTGAGTTTGTCCCTACAGACAAATAAGTGGCTGACATCTTTACTAAGCCACTAGATGAAGCAAAGTTCAACACCTTCAAGTTTGAGTTGGGTATGTTAAACCTAGTCTACCTTCAGATAATCCCTATAGTTTTAATTTTGGTGCATGATGTATTCTTCTTGTAGGAGATGAAGACCTTAAGTGGTAAGAATACCAAAGTATCCATCAGTAAATGATGATAAACGTGGCTTCTATTAAGGGGGAGCAAGTCCAGCAGCTGCAGGAGTAGAACTAGCCTCATATAAAGAGGTAACTAACAGCTACAACAAGGGAATAAACTACAATTAGATAGGGGGAGAAGTAAATCAAGACAAGCTAAGTCTTCCCTAACTATTCTTCAGAAGTCAAAAAGGGGGAGAGAAAGAAGAAATTGATCAAGTGGCATATCAAGTGGCTTCAAAGATTGATCAAGTGTGGCATCATCAAGTGTGGCATCAGAGGTTGATCAAGTTGTATTAAGTTCAGGGGGAGAATGAAATGATATAGTTCATGGGGAGAAAGAAATGCTCCCATGTAGCATTCAAGTGGTATCACACACATTATAGCAAAACATGGGGAGCAGGTGATGCTCACCAAACAAGCAGGAAATGTGGTAACCTTTCTAGATCTGTTCTATTATAATAACACATTTTATTGCTGCATATGTTGTGTGTGTCATTGACTATTAAATGTGAACAATCTAAATAAGGGTTTTGACTTCTTCAAATAGGGGGAGATTATTGGGTCCATTGATCCAAATGGCTCAGATTGGTAAGAAGTCAAACAAGTCAATGAAACACACTAGTTGTATTTGATGTGTGTTTGAGTTTATGCATGCAAGTCAGTACCTATTACACTAATTGGACAGGTGGACACCAAGCAAACTGGTGGTCAGACAAAAATTACACTAAGTCCATATGTATTGAGTGGAGCAAGCTCACTCAATGTCAGCTGCCTTAAGAAAGAAAGCTGGACAGGAAAATACTACCATGTCCACAGTCGTTTAGTGAAGTCTATTCACTCAGTGCTAGGTAAGTTAAAATGTTGAGTATAGTCAGCCTAACAATTGGCAAGTTGAAAATATGGCTAAGTCCACATGCATTGAGTGAAGTCTACTCACTCAATGCCATACAACAAAAAGCTGTGAGACAGGATAAGACAGTCAAAGCCTAAAAAGAAATAGCAAGAAAGTGGCTAAGTCCATAAGTGTTGAGTGAAGTCTACTCACTAAACGCTATACTCCATAATCATTGAGTATTGCTCAGACAGTCAACGCTATAGAAAATCTGTGTTGATATTTGACTAAGTCCACTGGCATTGAGTGAAGCTTACTCACTCAACACCATGTGATAAAAAGCATTGACTGAACCTTAGTCAGTCAGAGACTGTGATTTCACAGAAATGTGGCCAAGTCTAAATACATTGAGTGAAGCTTACTCACTCAACGCCAAGTGACTAAAATCAATTCTAAGTGTTATGGCATTGAGTGTAGCTTACTCACTCAATGCCAAGTGACAAAACTTTAGTTAATAAGTTTGGCATTGAGTGAAGCTCAATCACTCAACGCCTAGAGAAAGAAAAATTTTCTGTGTTTTAGCATTGCGTGAAGGTTGCTCACTCAACGCTTAATGCCAAAAAACTTTTCTAAGTGTTTTAGCATTGAGAGAAGGCTGCTCACTCAACGCCTAATGACAGAGAATTTTTCTAAGTGTTTTAGCATTGAGTGAAGGTTGCTCACTCAACGCCTAATGACATAAAACTTTTCTAAGTATTTTGGCCTTGAGTGAAGGTTGCTCACTCAATGCCTAATGACAGAAATTTTTCTAAGTATTTTGGCATTGAGTGAAGGTTGCTCACTCAACGCCTAGTGATATAAAATCTGTGTAAGTGTTTTGGCGTTGAGTGTAGCTACTCACTCAACGCTTATACTAAAGTTACTTGATTTTGGCTAAGTCCATAGATGGCTAATGTTAGGAAGAGTCATCAAAAGTCAACAAGGTCAACACAATTCAAATTCATTGTGGTAAAAATACAGTATACCTTTAATGGCGTCGGCGGCCAGCTCTTGTCGTATTCTACAAATGGAAGGTGGTAAATCTGCAATTAAGGCGGGGGCCCACAACATAAAGAGTCGTTGATTGACGATCAATAAAAGGGAAAGATTGACTGTGTCAAAAGTAGCAATTAGGGTTTTCTGAATACGCATAGCGGCGAAACTTCATCTTCTTCCTCGCCGTTAACATCGAGCCTGAAGAACAAGTTCTGATTGAGTGGACCTGAAAGCAGAAACAGATAGCTGTTGCGTTTCCTATCAGCGACAACAAGTTCAGAATCGATTTCAGATTGAGAAGGGAAGCAGAGCCTTTTGAGTCTGCTAGTCCAGATAGCTGTTTGAAGAATATACAAAACCTTAAGATCCATTGTCTTCAACAGCAGATCAGAATCTTGATTTTGAGTTACTTTAAGCACAAATAGCCCAGTACTGAAGATCTTTTCAACTTGTTGCTGTGAAGAAGATAGGGCTGAAATCTGCTCAGCCGAGAAAGATAAACACAAAAAAAAACCCTCTAGTGTCTAACTGTTTAACACCATTTCTATTTTCTGTATGATCCAGTCTTAGATATGAGTGTAGGATTCTGAGTAGAATTTGAGTTGTAAGCCTGTGTTATAAAGGCTGAGTGTAGGATCCCTTTTGGATCTGAGTGTAGGACTGTCCTCCCAGCACATTCTACTCATTTCTGCATCCAAGATACATTATAAATTTACATTTTAGACCAAATAATATTGTCCTCTAATCTTCATAATCTAAAAACTTTATTCTTTTTTTAGTTGTTGGCATGATAATCATTTTCCAATGGGAAGGAGCAAAAGATTTCATGCGAGAAGCTCAATTTTTTATATGCAAATGGCAAAGACAGGCCTCAAACAACTATAAAACTTGAGAAATATTTAATAAAAGATCTCTTATTTAATCATAGCCCTGGGGAAGTAAGCCGAGCTGCTCTATATTTTTCTTGGATATTTTGTCATCCAAATTCAACTACGGTTCGATTGTGAGGATTCCAAGCCATGATCAGTTGCAGGGGTTATTTTGGTTCCAATTCTTTGGTCTGGTTAGATGTTCAGGTGATGTATTTGATATGCATGGCTTATCAGGGGGAAGACATAAACTAAAAGTATAATCTTGGCATTAAAAAATAACGAAATAAAAATGAATGAAAGAAGGACTTAAATGAAATGCAAATAAAAGTTAAGGGACTGTTTTGAATCAAATTAAACTTAAAGAATCAATTTGAAATGAGACCTGGAGATAAGAGACTAAAGTGAATAAAACAAACTTAAAGGATCAATTTGAAATGAGGTCTAAACTCAAGGGATTGATTTGAATACTTGTCCTACATAATAACAAGAAAAAGCTTATGTGACAATATTACCCGTAGTTTTTAAGGCACGATAATTTTGACAGCTCAACTAATCCCCAAGTGCCATTTCATTATGGAATCTCGATTTTATAAAGAGAAATGTTATTAGCATTCGTTATTTGATTATTAGTGCTTAGATATTAAGCATTTTAGGGTTTTGTAAATACCCTACCCGCGCTCACTCCTCTACCGAACCATGCATGCCTCTCTCCTCTACCCATTCGCAATTTCCAGGTGGACTCCTCCCGGCAGTGGCGCGGTATTATGAAGGTTCCATTACCTTACTCGATGGTTATTCCTAAGGTGTTGTTCGTTCCTAAACCAAATTACAGGTTTCGCCGCATGTTTCAAAGCAGGTTTTTGCCCCAAGTTTTTCCACAGGCGATGATTGACGGAAGTACGTTGCCGACTTCATGGATGCTTGAAGGATGTTGCGGGTCCATTGGTGCTCTTACCAACTGACCGAATTGAACCGTTTCAATTCGAGAGTGAGTCGAGTGTGCAAATAGTCACAGAGAAGAAAAACAGCTGACAAAGAAGCTTTGGACGTGGAAAAACACCAAATATGAAAAAAATAATAGGGTTGGATCAGTGTCAACCAAGTTCCACTATTCTTTGGAGGGTTACAAAAGTTAACTCTCGAGGGCAACCATCCCCTGCTTATTATAATGATTCTTCTGGACTGTGAAGGTCGCTTGGAGTGGAGTGGTGTTGAGCGTGCTTAGAGCAATCCAAAATGATGAATGGGGAAATGGGGCTATAAGATTGAAGGATAGAGCTGAATGAGGTCTTCAAGATGTCTTTGAGAGGGCCTTAGAGGAGCGAAGGAGATCTTCAAGGCACCAAAGGAATCGTAAATAAAAAGGCCGACGGAGATCTTCGAGCAAACTTTAAAGGATCTTCAAACTATGAAGGAGGTCTTCGAGCAATCTTCAAGGGATCTTCAAATTCTAAAGGAGATCTTCGTGCACCGAAGGAGATTTTCAAGCTCTGAAGAAGATTTTTGAGAGCCGGAGGAGATCTTCGAAGGGATCTTCAATCTCTGAAGGAGATCTTCGAGCACAGAAGATCTTTAAAGGAATCTTTTGTTAGAGCATGCGTTCCACACTCCTTGATTTGAAAACAACAAATCCCAAATGTATTTGAACATAGTGTGTTTGTGGTGTGCAGATATAACAGGAATAACATTCTGATAATTTTGGATGGACGACGTACATAAGCTTCTTACAAAGTTGAGCTATCATAGGCGATAGTCACTACCACCCCACGTAAGAGTGATGACATCAGCCATAACGTAGACCATGATTCCGAACAGTTGCCACGAAGCGCATTATCGGAGATACCACATGTTGATATCGTGATATCACGACGTGATAGTCCTATGACTGTACACGACCTCCAGCACCTCGACGCGGTTATTACAGAGTAAGACACGTGTCAACCATTGGAGTTATCGCAGGAGATATCACGCTACTGCCGCGCGATAGTGGAAAAAATATAAATGGACTGAACTTCAGGAATTTGATGTTACACACCTCCAGGAGCCTTGATTTCATGCATCTCCAACCAGATAACTCAATGCAACCAGAAAACTTCCTAAGTGTTCGTGAAATCTCAAGAGCGAAGAAGGGACCATTCATGCTTCTCATCTCCGACGATCTTCACCAAGATTTTCTCGCCTCTTCAGCGCTCAAGAACTTAGGGAGTTTTTTATTCTCAGACTATTTTTCCTTTTTCATTGTCTTTGTAATCGGTAGAGAATTTGCCGCCTTGTGAGTGGCGACTAGGTCCGTGTGTGGTTTAGGGGGAAATTACCCCCGTGTGTGCAGTGAGTTGGTTGTGGAGAGATCTAGGGCGAGGCTAGTTACTGTATCTATGGAGAGATAGACTTTAACCAGCCGGTACTTGGGATTAGGACCAACAAATTCAAAAAGGGATTAAATTTGTTCATTACAGCCTTGATTTCAAGCTTTATTGAAATCTTTTGTTTGTACTTTTTTTCACTTGTGAAATAAACTTGCATTTTGTTTTATCATAAATTTCAAAGTGATTTGTTTTAATTATTTTGCTGTGATCAAACTTTCTTGATTCTAGAAAAAATTGACTTAGTAGTTTGTTAATTTATAAAATTATAGTTTGCCCTTATTCACCCCCTCTCTAAGGGCGCCTCAAGATCCAACACTTGGTATCATAGCAAGGTTCCTTTAAAATGGTTTTACCACCAGGAGAAATGGCGCATTACAATCAAGCATTTTTTGAGGGGAAAGGAATTAGCAGAGCTCCTTTATTCGCTGGCACAAATTATAATTACTGGAAAACTCGAATGCGATGTTTTCTTATTGCATTAGATATATATGTCTGGGGAATGTTATAACTGTGCTACACTCCACCTATAATGGTAGTTGGAAGTGTAACTATGGAAAAACCGAAGGATAAATGGGATGATTTTGACAAACTTCATTGCAAAAATAATGCTAAGGCCATGAACGCATTATTTTTCTACATTAGATACAACTGAATTTAATAGAGTTTGCACATGTGAAACTGCTTATGATATTTGGAATTTGCTTGAAGTTACGTATGAAGGTACATCGCAGGTGAAGTACTCAAAGCTGTTTCAATTGGAGTCAGAATTTGAAAAGTTCGGGATGGAGGTTGACGGAGATGTTGATTCTATGTACACAAGGTTTACAAAAATCCTCAATGACTCCAAAGTCTTAGGAAAGCATTTCTCCATCAAAAATTTAGTAAGAAGGATTTTAAGATCACTTCCCCCAAAGTTCAATCCGAAGGTGACCGCCGTCTAAAAATAACATGATATTAAAATTCTTCAAATTGAGAGCCTTATCAGAAATCTGAAAACTCTTGAAGTAGAGTTGAAAATTCAACAACAAGAGTATAACTTGGAGACAAAGAAGAAGGTATTGGCGTTGAAGTCTAAGAAAGAAGTGGAAAGTTAAACAGATGAAAAGAATGAGGAGAGTTTTTTTATGAGGAAATTCAAAAGGTATATGAAGAATATAGAGAGGAGGAACTCATTTAAAAAGTTCTTTAACAAAAATGATTCTGGAGTTAATAAAATTAGAGGTAAAGTCAATGCTGAGGAAGATGAAGAGCATCCTCTACTAGAGTGCTACAATTATAGAATGATTGTTCAAATAAGAAGCAAGTGCCCAAAGTATCTGAAAGAGCAACAAGAAAAGAGGCACGAAAAAGAACAAGAAGGTGTTTAAGACAGAAATATGAGACAATTCATCATCTGAAGATTCAAGTGGTTCAGGTTCGAAAGATAATGAGGAAGCCAACATGTGTTTGATGGGAAAGAGCATTTTACCATCTAAAAGTGAATGTAGTGTCCGAAGCGACACTGAGGTAACTCCTCCTATTTATGAAGAATTATATTAAGAATTTTTACATACTTGTAAATTTTTTGATAGTCTTAAAGATATAAGTCTATTGAAATCTGAAAACAAAATTTTATTAAAAGAAAATAAAAAAATTATCAAGTGAATTGAAAGTGTTTGGGAAAGAGAAGGTCACTTGTCAAGAGTGTGATCACTCTTCAACAAGGATAAAAGAATTAGAAGAAGCTCTCACTAAGTTCAAAAACAAAGTAGATACTTGTAACAAAGAAAAAAGGGACTTAGAGAGAACTTTAAAATTTTCTCAATCTTAAATAGAAAGTGGCAAGAAGGCATTTACAAATCAGTGTATTATGTTAGTCACCGAAAACATCCGCTTTGAAAGCTAGGATCCACGATCTAAATTTGGCTATTTATAAATTTAGAATTGGTCGAAAATTGCTGGATATGATTTTATCCAACCAGTGTCATGGGTCTGCAAAGCACGGACTTGGATATATTACTAGAAGCTATCGCCATGTGATAACTTCTACCAGCGGCAATAACTCAAGTCTAGTAAATTAAAATTTAAAAATAAAAATAATTCTTCTATTGATCAACCATCTTCCAGTAAGAGTCCAAATTCAGTTGTGAAAAAGGCTTCGTCACTTTTTATTACTTGTGACAAATGTAATAGGTTTGGGCACACTGCTTACTCTTGCAGGAAGATATGCCATAGTTTAATTAAATAAGTCTGGGTACCTAAGGCATCCACCTAATCCTTGGGAAGGCACCACTTGAATATCCAGATCTTTACTCTCATCTCCTTTTTATGTGTGTTGGTAGGCGAAGGACAAAGAAGACGTGTGGTACTTGGACTCGGGATGTTCATAACACATGACAAAAAATAAATCCAAGTTCCTTTGCCTTGAAATGAAGAAAGGAGTAGTAGTGAATTTTGGCGAGAATAGTAAAGGAAGAATCATGAGCATTAGTGTAGGGTGTAACGATTTCTTTACTATTTCAAATGTTTTATTTGTAGATGGTTTGAAGCATAATTTAATTTTGATAAGTCAACTATGTGATAAAGGCTTAAATATCTTATTTGAATCATCTTCAAACACTTGCAAAATCATAGATTCAAAAACTCAAAAAATTGTTTTTACCGCACCGAGAATTCACAATGTTTATTTGATTACTTTTTATGATCTTTCTCAATCTTCACTTAAATATTTTATTTCAAAAAATGATGAATTAGAATTGTGGCATAAATGACTTGGACATTCTAGTACAAAACTTGTTAAACTTTCCAAAAAAAAATTGATTAAGGGTTTACCTTTGTTAGATGGAAAACTTTCTTCTATATGTACGCTGTGCCAAAAAGGAAAATTCACAAAATCATCTTTTAAAAGAAAAAATATTGTTTTTATAACTAGACCTTTACAATTAATTCATATGGATTTATTTGGTCCAGTTACTACTTATAGTCTAGGAGGTAGAAAGTATACTTTTGTTCTGATGGATGATTATTCACATTTTTGTTGGACAATATTTTTAGTATCCAAATCCGATGTGTATTTTGAATTCTCAAAATTATGCATTCATATTCAAAATGAACTTGATTTGAAAATTAAATACATACGATCGAATCATGGAGGTGAGTTTGAAAATGATAGATTTGTTTTATTTTGTACTGAATAAGGGATTAAACATGAATTTTCCACTACTCTCACACTACAACAAAATAATGTAGTGGAGAGGAAAAATAGAACTCTTCAAGAACTAGCACGTCCAATGTTATCTGAATATAAATTACCTGGATCTTTTTGGACTGAAGTTGTTGGTACTGCTTGTTATGTGATAAAATGAGTCATGCTACGTTCATTTTTAAAACTTACACCATATTAGCTATAGTATCAAAAGAAGCCTAATGTATCTTATTTTAAAGTTTTTGAATGTAAATGTTATATTTTAAATACAAAAGATGCTTTAGGTAAATTTGATGAAAAATGTGATGAATGAATTTTTATTGGTTATTCTTCAACTAGTAAAGCTTATAGAATATTTAACAAATGGACAAAAATAGTTGAAGAATCAATTCATGTTAAATTTAATGAGTTTATTCCTTGTGTAGAAGCTAATCCTACAGGAGATGATGAAAAACCCCTTCCTCCATTGGAGAAGGATGATGAAGAAATACTCGGAGAATAAGAAAAAGAAGATACAAAACAAAGAGAAGAAGAAGTTGAAGAATATATGCCTCCAAAAGAGCTTATATTTTCAAAAGATTATCCACAAGAATTAATAATTGGAGAACCATCAAGAGGGGTAAGAACTTGTTCTTCTTTACATGATTTATTTTCAAACCTATGTTTTATTTCCAATATAGAACCTAAGGATATTTCAACCACTTTAAATTGTGAGTCTTGGTTTTTAGCTATGAATGATGAACTTAATCAATTCGAATGTAATAAGGTTTGGAAACTTGTAGAGAGTCAATCTAATTATCCTATTGTAGGTGTTAAATGGATTTTTAAGAATAAATTGGATAGTGAATCTAGGATCACTAGAAATAAAGCTATGCTTGTAGAAAAAGGATATGCTCAAATTGACGGATTTTGATGAAACCTTTGCACCCATAGCCCGTCTTGAAGCAACTAAAATTTTTCTTGCTTTTGCTAATTTCAAAAGATTTAAATTATTTCAAATGGATGTGAAAACTGCTTTTTTAAATGGGTACATTAAGAAGGAAGTTAATGTAGAACAACCCCGAGGTTTTGTGAATGAAAAATTTCCAAATCACATGTAATTAGAAAAAGCACTTTATGGTTTAAAATAAACACCTCGTGCATGGCATGAAAGGTTAACTTTATATGTGATAAAAAATTATTATAAAATGGGTAATGCTGATTGTACACTCCTCATTAAGCATGTTAATGATGATTTTATAGTTTCACAAATTTATGTTAATGATATTATTTTTGGAGCCACTAATGAAGAGTTATGTAATGATGTTGTGAATGTTATGAAAAATGAATTTGAGATGAGTATGGTAGGAGAACTAACATATTTTCTAGGTTTTGAAATTACTCAAAAACATGATGTAATTTTTATGTGCTAATCAAAATATATTCATGATGTTCTTAAAAGATTTGGATTTGAAAATCTTAAGCAAGCTAGTACTCCTACGAGTGTTTTTTAAAGTTAAGAAAAGATGAGAGTGACATTTCTATTGATCAAACTTTATATAGAGGCATGATAGGATCATTATTATATTTAACCGCATCTAGACCTGATATTATGTTTACAGTTTGTTTATGTGCTGATTTCAGGCTAATCCTAAAGAATCTCATTTGAAAGCGATTAAATGTATTTTTAGATATCTTATTGGTACTTCAAAATTAGGTTTATGGTATCCCCGTAATGATGATTTTATCTTACATGGTTATTTTGATTTTGTTGGTTATTCTTTAGATCGTAAAAGCACAAGATGCACTTGTCATTTTTTAGACCCTTCACTTATTTCTTGGTCGAGTAGGAAACCAAATTCTATTGCCCTCTCTACCACTAAGGCAGAATATATTGCACTAGGTATTTGTTGTGCACAAGCCCTTTGGATGAAACAAACTTTAGAAGATTTTGGGGTAAAACAAAAAAATTATAGAATTAAAATGTGATAATAAAAGTACAATCGATCTAACCTATAATATAGTACATCACTCAAGGTCTAAACACATAGATGTTCGACATCATTTTATTAGAGACCATATTAAGAAGTATAATATTAAAATAAACTATATAAGAACCGATTCACAACTTGATGATATTTTTACAAAGCCACTTCCTGATTCACGATTTTCTACACTAAGATTAGAATTAGGAGTCTTAAATATTTCAAACTAAAACTATTAGTGAAACTTAAAAATTTTAATAACTAAATTGTTAACACAAAGATAAAAATTCACAAGCATTGAGATAACCTTCACACATATTATCAAATGTAATCAAAACCATTACAAATAGTCTTATCATAACCAATAATGTCTCACACCACACATAACACATAATGTCATATTAAACAATAATAAACATACAAACATATAAGGCCTCACATCACAAAAATAAGTAATACTGAAAAATTAACTATCGCCGGGCAACATCAGCTAATGCCCCGCGATAGCTCCAGAAACTAAAACCTATAAAAAAATTAAATTAAAACTCCCAATCTTCACTAGTAGCTAACTGGTCTTCACTCGAGCTTTGATCTCGTTACTTCCTTGGGCATCTCATTCGTCCAATAGAGTGATGAGGAGGATCCTCCACTGGAATCACCCCCTCTTTTTCTTCTGCCAAGGTAGCTTTAAGTTTCAAGCCTCTAGCAATAAAATTCATAAATTTCTTGATTCCTTTGAGCCTTGTCGTCCTCTCAGCATATCGAGTCTCCACCAAATCATAAAGGCCATCTATTTTCTCGCATAGCAATCAACCTCGAGGAAGTAGAGGTACATTCGATGTAGATGCTTCACCTCTAATCGATCGTGGTGTGGCTGAAGTGAATGCTTCACCATATCCTGATGGGAATCTCGCCATCTGCGTATTATATATTGGAGGAATACAGTCATCTACATATAAGATTTGATGAATCCATTTATACTTCGAATATATAAATTGCTAAATTAAACTTCCAAGTGGAAACGTATTAATTTTCTTTCTCAATGGATCCTTCATCTTATAAGTATAGCGGATCACAGATAATACAAAATCCGCGTCATCAAACGGCTTCTTCTCTAAAATCTTATAAGTGAAAATGTGAGTTGTGTAGTAATTTTTCTAGTGTCTCCTCCCTTTAATAATATAGTATTCCTAAGAATGTCATGCACCATGTACGTATCAAGAGTGAGAGTGTCTATGGAATGGATCAGTGTTTTCATTACAGTTCTATGGAGTAGTATATTCACCCATGTCCAATCTCTCTCATTGCGATAATTCTCCAATATATCAAGCACATTATCACAATCTAGTAAACCAAATTCATTCCTCAAGTATTCATGAGTGATCTCAATTATTACTCTTTGGACATGAGATCACACTCCTCAATTCAATCCAGAGTCTGCAGGATCTTCTAAGTGATTGTAAAAATCCCTCACAAATCCAGAACAAAACATATCCGGGATGATCATAGACATTTTACCTGCCTGTGCTAGGAGATCGTAGATGGGTGCGTCTCGTGGAATACAAAACTCCATAAATTTTGAAATCCATATCTCCACTTTTTCGATCCCTAGAAAGGATTTGTATGATGAATGCAGATTGCTGGAAGAACTTTTTCTTGCTCTTGAACTGAAAGCCATTCCTGCAATTTTCCCAAAAATAAATTAGAAGACGAATTTTCACTACCGCCGGGCGATAGTGGCTATTGCAGGCCGATAGCTCTTAAGCTTCTCCATCACTATTTTTTTCAAAAATGTCAGATCTCTGTGTCTAAGACCACATTCACTCAAAAATCCACCTAAAAATTCGATATATGCTAGAGATATACTAGATCTATGCAAAACTAATCCTAAGCCTTAAGGTTTCTTAACATCATTTCAAATCTCTTCAAATTCCAAAATTGTCTTCATATAAAAACTTTTTAATCCCATAGAACTCTCAAAATAGCAACCAAAATGAAGATCTAAAAAAAATTTCAACAAAAATCATGAAGAATATCTTAGATCCAAAGCTTCCACCGACATTACCTTCTTTTCTCGAGCTAAGGTTACAAGAAAAGGGGAGAAGAATGAAGTCCCAGAAAAAATCCGCCCTTTTATATAAAAATGCTATCACGACGCGATATCACCATCGCTCACAATAGTGACTTGGTTCTTCAAAATTGCAATTTCTCTATCCACTCTTGTTTGCTGTATCCACATAGTTTAGACATATGATTTAAACTCTGGTTTATTGGTTTGTACTTTTCGAAAGTAGTTCACTGTGTTTTTCATTTTCTCAAGTCTCATATAACATTGTATACGAATTTTCATGCTTTGAATATCTTCTCTTTTATAGAGTATATGCATATAGTAAATGTTTCAAATTATTTTTGCATGCCTCTAAGTATGAGTAATATTTTATACTTGATAAGGATTTCACATTTACAAATTTTGGTACTATACAACTGTTTGGAAATTTTTCATCTACATGAATGTTGTTTGGTATCATTTCCACAATAACCCTGATTTGAAGAAGTCCCCTTTGAACTTAGATGAATTGAGTTGCATTTGATGATGCTTTCAAGTTATGTGCTGGCAGGATTTAATTGCCAAGTGCACACAGTTGTCAAATTACAATGAGTCATGTAACACAAGACTATGCATATTGAGGTGTAACATCATTATGACTCATGTGTAATATCTCTATTGAGGTGTACTTCATTTTCAAGTGCATAGGAATCAAGGAAAAAGATGGTTGTTGAAGTCAGGAGGAATCAAAAATTTTCCTAAGTAAAATTCGTCGAGTATACATGTGAAGTCGATACATCACATGAATACTCGTGGAATTTGTCGAGTTTACTCAAGAAATTTCTGTCTGTTTATTAAAATATCTTCAAAAACGGCTAAGTCAAATTCATTGAGTATTGACGTGAAGTCTCAGGTCATTCATCGAGATGTCACGTGAATACTCTTGGAATTCGTCGATTATTATCGAGAAGTCAAGTGATTGTTCACAGAATATTTTCTTCTGGTCTTATTTCCATCCAAGTAAAATTCGTCGAATGATCTCGAGTAATTCATTGAGTGCTTTCATGTAATTCATCGAATGCACTCGTGGAATTCGTCGAATAACTGTGTGATTTGTCGAGTGTTCTAAGTATTACACGAGTCATTTCGACAAATGGACTTAATGATATGCACGTTGAAGCTCGTTTTGGAAGGTTATTACTAGCCATTATAGATGGAATCCTGTATAAATATCAAGGATTTCATTTCAATATTAAGGAATTACAAGAATCGCTAATCTCTCAAGAAATAATATTCAAAATCATGAAACGACCGAGATTTTTCTTTCCCGATTTACTGTGCTCGGAATTGATCAACCCGATGACTTCAAAGTTCATGATCAGCGACTCCTTACAAGAAGAAATTCGACAGATCACTGCTTTCAGATTATTCAAAGGTGTTCTTGATCTAGTCAGATTCCAAAAGTTTTTCAGATCAAGGTTTTCAAGTTTTCAAGTTTTCAAGTCTTCTTCTTCAACCTTCATTTCAAGATCTACTCTCCAAGAAGGAAGAAGATTGAATCCATTCAGATGTGAAGAAGAAGATTGTTCTCAATCTAGAATGTTGGATAAAACTATTTTTCTTATTGTAGGAAGTTTCTACTTCTGAGTTTGTAGATCCTTGTTTTTTTGGATCGAGTTGTAGGAGAGGGTGTTCTCCAAGTTGTAGGAGAGGTTGTTCTCCGATTTGTCGGAGAGGTTGTTCTCCGAGTTGTAGGATATTTGTCTCTGAGTTGTAGGAGTTGATGCTCCAAGGTGTAAGATTGTGATAATCTAAGTTTTGGTGAAGTAGCCGAGTCTAGCCCGAAGTGCTAGATAGGTGAGGCGGGATAGTGGACGTATCCATCTTGGGGAACCACTATAAATCCTTATGTCTGTAATGTGCTTCTATTTGTTTGTTATTATCAATTTTTTATTCCACAAAGACACAAAACTCACCTATTCACTCCCTCTAGGTGACTTAGGTAGACAACTAGATACCTTCAATTGTTATCAGAGGGAGGTTGTTTGTTAAAAGGTTAATACCTTGAATAAGATCTCAATCTAGTTATCAAAGCATAAGATTTTCTGATATGGACAAAAGCAAGGATATGTCCCCCATGAAGCTACCTGTATTGTAAGGAAAACTTTCCTATGTGGAAGGAAAGAGTCAGGTTCTTCATAAAAGCTGAAGATCCCAAAAATTTTCAGATTGTTCAAGAAGGTCTTCATGTGCCCATGACTGCTTCAACCATCAATCCAAGTCTGATGGTTACTAAGAAGTTGTTGGATCTAAACAAAGATGAGATTGCTCTTGTCGCTCTAGTTAATAAAGCGAAGAACATCATTGCAAGTGCCGTGGATGACACCATGTTGCAGAACTTAATCCACTATAAGTCTGCCAAAGATATGTGAAATTCTCTAATTGTCATCATGGAAGGAATGAAGGAGGTTAGGGATGATCGAAAATCCCTCCTCAACCAGGAATACGAGGCATTCAAACAAGGCAAAAGAGACTCGATTGCTGAATGCTACGAAAGATTCTTCAAGATCGTTAATGACACGAGGAACTATGGTCAGGCATTCATAAATGGTGAGCTTAATGATAATTTCTTGAGATCCCTGACAAAAGAATGGTATAATAAGGTTTGTGCGATAAGGGAGTTTGGTAAAATCGTTGACACTGACCCTCAAAATCTATTCAGGAAGCTTCTTTCATATGAACTTCAGCTCAATACAAGGAAAGCTAAAGAAGAGGGAAGCAGATCCTCAACTAGAGAAAAGTCAGTAGCACTAAAGGCTGATGGGAGAAGAAAGGCTAGAGCTGTGTCTCCTGCTAGAACACAAACCTCATGTGATTAGGAAGGCTCAGAGCCAAGCACTTCATGCTCTGAAATGTCAGATGGAGAGTTCTCTTTACTCTCAAAACAATTCAAGAGGATGCTTACCAAGAGGAGGCAAATGAGAAATCAGACCTCTTCATCTAATCACTGGAGATAACATCGCAGTAGTGATCACTATAAAAAAAACTACAACAGTAAAAATAAGTATAAATCGAAACCGAAGAAAGATATTTCATCTGACGTTATGTGCTACAGTTGCAATAATCCAGGGCACATGATTGCTGATTGTCCGCACAAAAAGAAGGAAGGAACTAGAAGAGAAGAAAAGAAATCCTTCTGCGGGAAGAAGAAGGAAGAAAAGAGCTTCATAGCAAAGAAACCAAAGACTCTGAGTAAAAACAGCTCAAAGTCAAGCTCAGATGAGGAAGCCTATTTTGGACTCATGGCACATACTGACGAGGAAGAATGCAACTCCTAGTACAATGAGAAGGTAAATTCTCACACACCGCTCTCCGAGTCATATACTGCCTCAAATGGTCATGAAGACTATTCTTCTGAGGAGTTAGATTTATTGGCTCAGTATAAGGTACTGTTGGCAGGTTTTAACAAATGCCATAAAGTAGTCAAAATTCAGGCCAAGGAGATTAACTCTCTCAAGGCAGTGGAATCTGATTTGAGAGAAGAAATTAAAAAAATTGACTTCTCTCAGAGATGAAGTCCAATACTTAAAAGAGGAACTCTTGACCTCTACTGAACTAATAAGGATGAAAGAGAAAGACATCAATAAATTAGAATAAAAGTTGTTAGCCGAGAAGAAGCTTGTAGCTAGCTTCTCGAAGCCAAACACTGTCCTTCCTCTCATAGATGGATTTTCTGCTCCCAAGAAGGGTAGTGGAGTGGGACACAAATCTACTAAGGGTAAAGGGAAGGCTGCTCAAAGTTACACTACATTCAAGAAAGTTATCTTCCCTACAAACAAGTATGACTTTGTGGAATCCAATAGTCACTTTGCTAGACCAACATATGTTGATCCTAACAAAAACTACCAAGGATGGAGCTGACCTAGGAATTTTGGAATGAATGCTCTAAAATCACCTCATGTAGAAATTATCCTTAAGGATCATGGTCCATTCATTCATGGATCGAGTGCAAAGAAGACACCAAAGGTAAAGCCTATTGTAGTCAAGCCACTTGAGATGAATTAGTCTTGTGTGTGTTGTAATCACGAGGCTTCTAACTCTAAGTTAGCTGCTCCCGCTAGACAACCCTTTCAAAAGGTAAAGCAGGAGAACAAGAGAAGATACATGTTTGACTATTGGTGTTGCAAAAAGGTTGGTCACGTTGTCATCGATTGTTAATTTAATCCTATGAATCTTCGAACCCCACGAGTTAACACTGCTAGAATGACCACTCGTAATGTTAATATCCCCAGTACTGTCATGCTAACTCAGAACTAAGGACCCAAATCTGTTTTGGTTCCTAAGGGAAATTAGTTTGTAAATGCAGGTATGTCCAAAGGCCAACAAAATTCCTATTTAGTATTTGGACAGTGGTTGCTCTCGACATATGACCGGGACAAGAAGCCTACTTCAAAACTATACCCCAGTTGAGGACGGTCCAAAAGTTATTTTTGGCGGTTCAGATAGGGGAATCACTAATGGCTATGGTATAATTACTAATTATATAAGTCTCTTTCACAGACATGGCTTATGTTAGTGGATTACAACATAATCTCATTAACATAAGTCAATTATGAGACAGGCTAAATGGTAGAGTTCTACAAAGATAAGTGCCTGATAAAGTCGTCTGATAGCTTGAAAACTATTTTGACAGGCACTCAGAGTAGAAATATTTTCTGTTTGAATTTTCTTTGTTTAGACTCGTCTACACTAGTTTATTTTTTTAGCAAAAGATAGTGAGTCTCTCTGTGACAAATGACACAATAGATTAACACATATTAATCTCAAAACTATTAATTTATTATTTTCTCACAACTTAGTGCGTGATGCCCCACTATTAAGTGCATTAAAGAGAGACCTTATCACTCATGCTAAATAGGCAAACAAACAAGGGAAACCTTTAAGAGCATCGTTTAAAATATTCTACTAGATGCTTATATCTACTCCATATGGACTTATTTGGTCCCTTGTAGATTCATAGTTTAGGAGATAAAACATACATGTGGGTTATTGTTGTTGATTACTTACGATTTGCATGAGTGTTCTTTCTAAAACACAAGTCAATTACATATGACTCCTTCATTAATTTTGTTAGGCAAATTCAGAACGAATTGAACTGCTCTATTATCAAAATCAGAAGTGACCATAGAACAAAATTTGAATCTGGTGCCATGACAAAATTCTGTGAAAGTCAAGGTATCTTTCATGAGTTTTCCTCTCCTCGCACTCCACAGCAAAATGAAGTCGCTGAGAGAGAATAACTCTCATAAAGGCATGCAGAACCATGTTGTATGATTCTTCATTATCAGAGTATTTCTGGGCGGAGGCCATCAACACTGCTTGCCATTTGCAAAATAGAGCGCTCATAAATAAGATCCACCGTAAGACACCTTATCAACTATTGAAAGGCAAGAAACCAACTGTGTCTTATTTTAAAATCTTTGGCAGTAAATGCTTTGTACTTAATAATGGAAAATATTATAAAACTAAGTTTTGTGAAAAATGTTTTGAAGGTATTTTTGTAGGCTATAGTAGTCATAGTAAAACCTATAGAATTTTCAATAAGAAAACCCCGATAGTAGAAGAAACTTTCAATGTTGTATTTGATATGAAGAGCATGCTACATAGAATCTCCTCCAGTATATTTATTGAAGATGCAGGTGCAATGTTAAAAGAACTAAGCTTAGAACAAAATGAAAAGGAAAATGCTCTAAGCACAATCAAAGTTAATAATCCAAGCCTGGTGGAAGAACTTCAAGATGAAGAGATCCATAATATTAAAGAAGATGCACCAGAAGTAATAGAACCACCTAGTGGCATAGAGGATGAGAGGAATCTAGTGATCAGGCACTCAAGAGATCATCCAACTGATCAGATCGTTGGAGATCCTTGTGATGGCGTAAGAACAAGAAGAGATACACTAACAAAATTTTGCACTTAAGTTTTCTCTCACAGATTGATGCAAAGAAATTCGAGGAAGCAAATAAAGATGCTTCATGGATCATTGTAATGAAAGAAGAGCTCAATCAATTCAAGAGGTGCAAAGTTTGGGAGGTAGTACCAAGACCCAAAGGACACAATGTTATCCGGACGAAATGGGTCTTCAGAAACAACCTGGATGAAGATGGTGTAATCATAAAGAACAAAGCCAAACTAGTGGCTAAAGGGTATAAATAAGAAGAAGGGATCGACATCAATCAGACATTTGCTCTAGTGGCCAGACTCAAAGCGATAAGGTTGTTTCTCTCATACGCTGCTCATAATGGGTTTAATGTTTATCAAATAGACTTGAAGTCAGTGTCACAACCCGCATTTTCTCTGCATTTAATGATATATCAGAGTAAGAGAAAACGCATGTAATGATGCCACGTCAGCAGGGGATATCTGCAGACGCTCATGCAAAACTCTAACATAACACTTTCACGTAAGATCCATAAGTTATTAAGAGGAAAATTCAGTTAAATTTTAAGCGGTTAGCCGTATCCCTTGGCTCAGTTGCTCATCTAGTCCACGGAAAAAAGATAATTATACGCTGCAGAAAATACTCTATTTACAATATTAGACGTCCTACATGAGTATAAATGTTCCCAGAGGACAACTCATGGTATACAAGACTCTAGATTTATAATAATTATGAAAGTAACTTTTACGACCGTTAAATATAGTGATTTAGATTTCAAATATGGCATGTATGAAGTAATAACAATAATAACTTTTATAATTTAAAATATCTAAAGTGCAACCTAATATAAAATATTCCCAGAGAGCAAGTACCACCAACCAAAAAGGTAAACTGGCAGCTAGCAAAATATTCAACATTTCAAAAAAAAACTACCAGTGGGCGTCAACAACCTGACACGAACCCACTGAAAGTATGCATGTCTGAACTAAAACTGGAAACAACAAACTACCTCACGATGGTGATGAAAGAACCCACTACAACAACTATAGTCCACAAGCTACCACCTAATACAGCTGCTCCACCAGCTATAGCCCTGAACCTGAGGCATTCAAAAAAAGAACACATCAGCAAGAAATTTGCAAGTGGAAATGAAAATAAGCAAGTAATAAGTAGAAAAAGGCAAGAAAGAGTTTACCAAATCCGGCTATAAGAAAAACTGAAACCATAGCTGATTAGCCAAATAGAAACAAGCAAAGAGAAAAGTTTGCAATAATGGAGTAAAAGAAATTTGCACCAAGTGCGGAATGAAGCCATGCTTCGACAAAATCTGCAAGGATAAACATGATATAGCATAACCGAACTATAAGAAGCAAATGAGCATAAAACAGCTCGAAAACGTGAATCCTTAACACTAGTGAAAACAATCAGGCCAGAGTCGGTGAAAAAAACGTCCAAAACCGAACTACCAGACCCAAATGTCTCACAAAAAGGCAATGTGGTGGTGGCCACCTGGCCGAACACAACCCAACAGCCCACAAAACAGATACCAAACATACCACCAAGTGTAATGATTCACATACCGGCGTCCAGTTGGTGGTCCTTTATCCACTACCAACCTTCCTAGCCTAAGAAAACATTATACCCAAACACCCCGAACCAAACCCACCCAAAGAAATACCATGACAAGCCCTAAATTAACTCTAAAGACCATACACGACGAACCAGACACAAATCGGCAAAAAAACACTAAGTCCAGCTACAATTTGGCGAGTATACCCGATTAATACTACTTATACTCGATGAAAAGGACATAAAGAGGCGTGCATACTTGACAAAAAAGACTTAGTCTCCAGACCATTCGACGCTTTCTAAGCCTAAGACAAACACAATGAATTTGTCAAATACACTCAATGCTTCCTACTCTAGGCCATACTCGATGAATCGTCAAGTGCACTTAATGCCTTTTACCTTCACTCAACGCCACGCCCGCCGATACTCGACGAACTCGACGCCTAGACACTCGACAAATCTAACTTCACTCAATGCCATACCTGTCAATACTCGACGAATAGTCTTAAGCTAATAAACCTATACTCGACGAAATAGTCGTAAGCAAATAAACCTATACTCGACGAATCTAATGACGTTACTCGACGAATTTCAGATAGTCTTCTACACTTATATTCAGCGATTTTTACCTAGCATGTCTAACATTCTCGACAGATTCTAGCCGAAAAATCCTAATTATCCTAGGGATTTTCTCTAGGCTAACCCCTACACAACTCCCACATATAAGGAGAGAAAGAAAAGGAAAGACATGGAAGGAAAATTAGCAAGTAAGGGGAAAATTTCCACTTGCCTCAATCTCGAAAAGATCCGCCTCCTCCAACGCTCCACGGCAAGGATCGGTCACAAGAAGACCTAGGCAACATTTCCTGAAACTTTTGGGGGAAGAAGGAGGTCAATACCACAAACCCTAATACCTAAAAATCGGAGAAATAGGAAAGACTTACCACGATCGCGTAGCTCTCAGCGAGATGTCACAACCCACATTTTCTCCGAATTAAGAGTTATCAGAGTATGGGAAAACACGCGTCGTGATGCCACGTCGAGCAGGGGATAACTTCTGATGCTCAGGCAAAACTATCTACTTTACTTTATGAAAATTCATGAGTTAAATGATTAGAAATAAACAGTTATATTTTTAAAGGCCGTATCCCTCGGCTAAGTGGATCATCTAGTCCACAGTTTAAAAACTATACTTATACGCTGCGGAAAATACTTTATTAAGGTTTGACATCCAAAAAGAGTGCATAAGTGTCCCCAGAGGACAACTTATACTATGCAGGACCCTACATTTAATTTATACTATATATAGGAAAACGATCTTTTTACGTTATTTGGAAAATAGTGTTGAGTTTTATAAAACATGATGATCATGAGATATACTTATAATAGTGTTTTTAGGTTTAAAAGTAACTAGCAACCTGGCATAAATCATCTCAAGAGCAAGTAGACTATCTCCAGAAAAGGTAGCAGCAAAAAGATAACATATCTAGTATCAAGGTAAAACTACCAGTAGGCTCCAACAAACTGACACAAACCCACTGGCAAGTATGTATGTCTGTAAGAAAGAAGCACAAAGCTACTGCACAAGACCAAGGAACTGATTTCCACAGAACGAGAGACCACCAGCAACAGCACAACACAACTAGCCGCCTAATCGGCTACTAACCAGAACCTGAGGCATTCAAAGAAGAAAAGAATACCTCAGCAAGCAAAAACAAATAAGCTGTACGGAAATGTTTATCTAAATGATAAGCCAGAAGAGTAAGTAAACCGTAACAAGCACCACTGTCCAAGGCAAGACAAAAATGAAAAACACTATGTGCGAGGAAACAGCAACAACCCTGCCAAAAAAATCCTGCAGAGTTTGCAAGGCTACCATGAGCCCAAATCGTTGCACTCTATAAAGGAAGAGACGTCTAACATCCTAAATTGTGAGAGATGGCAGTAGCAAAAACAACGCGGATCCGGGTTGGAGGCAAACTCAGTCCCCCAACCACCATTTCCAAGAAACAAAGCTCAAAGGTCTACATGTGAAAGCACTAGGGACCTCCCACCAACTTGCCCAGCCCGTACCTGGAACAAGATAAAAGTGTGGCAACGGCTAAGTCACACAACTTCATCCCTATTAAGAGCTTTAAACCACCACTACTAACCACAACCCACGATTCGGCCTTTGGAAAAAAACATAGCCGACAAGGAACCTCAAAACCAAAGGAAATTCACTCGGGAGAGAAAATCAAGGTAAGGGAAAAGCGTTGAGATGGCTCAACATGGAATGACGTTGAGTGAGCCCCACTCACTCAACGCCTAAACAGACAGTGGCGTTGAGTGAGTTAACCTCACTCAATGCCAAAACAGCTATGGTGTTGAGTGAGGTTCACTCACTCAACGCCTTCTGCAACACTGGCTGTGGCGTTGAGTGAGCTAACCTCACTCAACGCCAAAATAGCTATGTCGTTGAGTGGGGTTCACTCACTCAACGCCTAAACAGCTATAACATTGAGTGAGGTTCACTCACTCAACGCCTTCTGCAATACTGGCTGTGGCGTTGAGTGAGCTAACCTCACTCAACGCCAAAATAACGACGACGTTGAGTGAGGTTCACTCACTCAACGCCTTAGCACTTAGCTGCAAAAACTAACTGTGGCGTTGAGTGAGTTCACCTCTCTCAACGCCAAAATAGTTTTGGCATTGAGTGAGGTCGACTCACTCAACGCCAAAATACTTAACCGCAAGAATGGGCTGCGACATTGAGAGAGCCCGCCTCACTCAACGCCTAAACCGCCATGGCGTTGAGTGAGGCCCACTCACTCATCGCCATCCGACATAACTGCGAGGATTGGCGGCGGCGTTGAGTGAGTCCGCCTCACTCAACGCCAGCCAACCTATTCGCCCGGATTGGCTGCGGCGTTGAGTGAGTCCGCCTCACTCAACGCCTAGACAGCCATGGCATTGAGTGAGGCCGACTCACTCAACGCCACCATACTTAGCCGCAAAAGAACAGACCAATGAGGCTATGGATTTGAGTGTGTGCACCACACTCAACGCCACACCGGAACAGCCTAGGCGTTGAGTGTGTGCACCACACTCAACGCCGAGCCTAACATCCCAGGCGCTGAGTGTGTGCACCACACTCAACGTCGATCCTTAACTCTACTCCAACATGATACCAGCAAGCTTATTACTGTAGTAATATTATTCTAACAGCTAATCACATTGCTCAGGTTATAATGAGGACTTAGTAAAATTTTCGAGTTAAAGCTTCTAACTCCTACCCGGCTACAGCTACGACACAGGAAAAAAAATTAACCCTAGCCTTTACTTCATTTCTCAGCCCGAGAACCAGACGATTTGCTTGTAACGGTAAAAGGAAAACATAGTGCCCAGGCTGCTTTAGGTAAAAACCGTACATGAAGGCTTACAGTAGGATGTTTATACCCGATTTCAATCAAAGAATTGGGTTTCTAACCTAGGGCTAACAGGGCTTTACTAACATAGCAAAAATCTAGACAAGCTTTTCTACGACCGCAAGAACAAAGAGAGAAAGAAAACAATACTAGGCAAGGGCAAGAACACCACTAGCCTCGATTTCCAGAAGAAACTTGGCTGGCTCCTCCTCTTCCTCACAGATCTGGCGGCAAGGTACTAAGCCGAGCAAACTTGACATTTTCGGCGGAAAACATGGTTAAACCGAGAATTTGCAACCTTTAGAAATGCTATGATTCCAGAAAAACTCACCGTAGGAGTGAAGGTCTAAGCGCGAGGAGTCCAAATCTGCTTTCGGAATCGAATTCCGTCCACTAACACTCCCGGAATCGGCGTCCGCAGGTAGCGGTTCCGGCGGTTTCTCCGTTTCGCGAACAGGCGCAGGCGGGCGGGGGAAGAAAGTGAACAGGAGCGGTTTTATCTTTTAATCCTATTCTCATCCTATATATAGTACCCGATTAACCTTAATAGTTAATTAATTAAATATTATATAATGAGATACAATATAACCGCCAAGCACCCGCACCTTTCCAAAATAATAATTAATATAATATTTATTAAATAGTATTATTTTTCATAAAATACCAAACGACGCGAAAACCGAACATCCTCGGAATTCGACGAAATTAGCACCGCAGTTAAATTCCCATGCTATGAACGCAACGGTGAAGTCAAAATTAACTTTCGACAAACAGAACTCGAGTTATACCCACCCGAAGCCAAAACACAGGCATCCCCCGAGAGGCCACACCGGGTCACCCAAAACGACCCGGCTTGCTAGGGAGATCTTGCCAATAGGCTATAAAATAGGCCACTCAGTTCTAAGGAGTTAAGACCACACTCCACAGATGGCACAAGCCAAGAGAACGCGTCGACGTAACGCCAAACGAGAATTAAATAGTCGCAGAAAAATCGGGGGCATTACAGTCACTCCCCCTAAAAGAAAGTTTTGTCCCGAAACTTCACATACACCACTTCTACTTATAGAAGGAAAGTTGCAAACAAGAGCTTCTAGAAAGAAAACGTACCAAGCAAATTAGGGGAACAATTGAGAGTGAGCCTCCCTCATAGCCGACTCTAACTCCCAAGTTGCGCTTTCCAAATCCTGATTCTTCTATAGAACTTTGACCATCGGGATGGACTTCCTTCGCAGCACCCGATCTTGAGTATCCAAAATGCGGGCCGGCACTTCAACAAAAGAGAAATTAGGCTCCAACTGGGGCACAACGTCCAAGACCTGCCCACTGCTACGCACACACTTCCGCAATTGGCTTACATGAAATACGTCATGAACACCTGGTAAGTTTGCTGGCAAATCTAACCTATATGCTGACACGCCAATCCGTTCAACAATCTTAAACGGGCCCACATACCTCGGGTCCAATTTCCGATCCTTACCGAACCTCTTAACACCAACCATCGGGGAAACCTTAAGAAACACAAGGTCCCCTACAAAAAACTCCAAGTCCGACCTATGCCAATTGGCATTCTTTTCATATCTCTCCTGAGCTATACGAAGCTTTTCTTGAATAAGCTTCACTGCGACTTCCATCTCCTAGAGCGCATCCGGACCCAACAAGGGTCTCTCACCTGCCTCAGCCCAAAACAGGGGAGTTCTGCAGCGCCTCCCATAAAAATCTTCAAACGGAGCCATTTGCAAACTTTCTTGATAACTGTTATTATATGCAAACTCCATAAGTCGCAACCGCTCATCCCACGCTCCACCGTGGTCTAGAATGTAGCTTCTGATCATATCCTCAACTATCTGGTTCACCCGCTCCGTCTTCCCATTGGTCTATGGGCGATAAGCAGTAGAATACCTCAGATCTGTACCCAAACCCTCCTGCAGACTCTGCCAAAAATGAGAAGTAAACCGGGAGTCTCGATCAGAAATGATGCTAACAGGCGCACAGTGCAATCTGATGACCTCATTCAAGTACAGCTCTACTATCTTCTTCATCAGATTATCAATCTTATACGGCACGAAGTGAGCATACTTCGTCATTCTATCCACTATAACCCAAATAGAATCAAATCCCCTTGGAGATCTCGGTAAGCCCGTAATGAAGTCCATAGAAATACTTTCACACTTCCAAGTCGGGATCTCTAACGGAGTCAACTTGCCACCAGGCCTTCCGTGATCAGCCTTCACATATTTGCAAGTGTGGCACTCAGTAACAAATCGGGCTATATCACTCTTCATCCCATACCACCAGTCAATTTGCTTCAAATCACGATACATCTTTGTAGATCCTGGATGGTAGGCAACACTGGATCCATGAGCCTCTCTGCATATCATACCCCTGATATCTCCAACAACGAGGATGCAAAATCTGCCGCAGTACTTCAAAGTACCTGCATCATCGATAGAAAAATCCGGCAACTCCCCTCTCTCAGTCCTGAGGTATAAGTGCAGCAGGTCCGCATCATCCTTCTGGTGCAACCTAGTAAGATAAATCCAAGACGGCTCTGCCACTACCAAACTGCTATGCATGTCACATCATCCCACTGAGATATCCATAAGGAGGAACTCTTCCACTAAACGATCGGCGGAGAGATTAAAGATCTTCCCTGACTTCCAGCTCAGGGCGTCGGCCACCACATTGGCTTTGCCTGGATGATACTGGATCTCCACATCATAATCGGCCACATACTCTAGCCACCTTCGCTGGCGCAGATTCAACTCCTTCTACGTGAACACATACCTCATGCTCTTATGATCAGTGAAGATCTTGCACTGAGCCCCATAAAGTAGATGCCTCCACAGCTTCAACGCATAAATCACCACTGCATACTCAAGGTCATGCGTAGGGTAATTTCTCATACAATCACTTTTCAATCCTGCATAACCACGCAACCCAGACCAACATGCGAAGCATCCACGTACACATCATACTCCACACCCTCAGTAGGTAGGGTCAGAACAGGAGCAGTGCACAATCTGTTCTTTAGCTCCAGGAAGGCTTCTTCGCACTTCTCGTTCCAAACAAAGGCTGCGTTCTTCTGATTCAGCCTGGTCAAAGGTGCAGCCAGGGTAGAGAAACCCTCCACGAACCTCCTGTAGTAGCCAGCCAACCCTAGTAAGCTTCTGATCTCCTTGGGCGTGCCCAGCCTGCTCCAATCCATCACTGCTGCGATCTTTTATGGGTCGACCGAGATCCCATCCTTGTTCACCACATGGCCCAGAAACGAGACCTGAGGCAACCAAAATTCGCATTTGCTCAGCTTGGCGAATAATTTGTGAATTCCTCAACTCCGATAGAACCAAGCGCAGATGCTGCTCATGCTCCTCAGCGCTGCGAGAATAGATCAACACATCATCGATGAAAACCACAATGAACTTGTCTAGAAAATCCTTGAACACCCGGTTCATCATATCCATGAAGGCTGATGGTGCGTTGGTCAAACCAAACGACATCACCAAGAACTCAAAATGTCCATGCCTCGATCTAAATGCAGTCCGTGGAATATCTGCCTCACGGATCCTGAGCTGATGATGGCAAGAATGAAGATCGATCTTGGAGAACACCGTGCTACCGCACAACTGATCAAATAAGTCATCGATCCTCGGCAGAGGATACATCTTCTTAATAGTGACTTTGTTCAACTCCCTGTAGTCGATGCAAAGCCGCATCGACCCATCTTTCTTCTTTACAAACAAAACAGGAGCACCCCAAGGCGACGAACTCTGCCTGATAAACCCTATTGCCAACAACTCATCCAACTGGACTCACAACTCCTCTAACTCACGAGGGGCCCTCCGGTACAGTGCCTTTGCAATAGGACGCGTACCTGGTTCCAAATCAATCACAAACTCAACATCCCGATTGGGAGGAAGACAAGGAAGGTCATCCGGAAAAACATCAGCTAAACCACGAACAACAGGAATCTCCTCCAAATGCGGAACACTAACAGCAGTCCCAACAACTGAGACTAAACAAGCAAAACAATCAGAATAAAACAGCTTCTGAGCACATACCACAGAAATGACAGGAGAATCCTGGCACGGATCAGCATACACGCTTCCGGGCTGACCGTTGTCCTTGATGAAGTCCAAGCGCTTCCCTTTGCACTGAATAACCGCATCATACTTAGACAGCATGTCCATGCCCAGAATAACATCGAAGTCCCCTAGATAAATCATCTTCAAGTCTGCCTTCGCAAGAAAGTCTCCCAACAAAACAGGGCAATCTAGAATGCCCAAATCTGATAACACAGATTCACCAGAAGAGAACTTGACGCGGAAGGTATCACGAACTTGATCTAGAGTCAATCGATGTCACTCCACAAAGGCTTTAGCCAAAAATGAGTGGGTAGCACCGAAATCGAATAGAACACGCGCCCAGCGGTTCTTCACCTTAAATTTCCCTATAGGAGTATATACAACTAAGGAACTACCAAAACAAAACTATAACCATTCTAGTAAATAAAACTTTCAGGCTAGAAAAACAACTAACCTGAGATGACCTGAGTCGAAGCTTGAGTCTCCTCGGAAGAGATCACGTTCAGCTTCTCCTTACCCTTGTCCACACGCTGAGGCGGAGGTAATGCCTGAAGTGGAACTGCATGAAGAACATGCTGGACCTAAGGAAACCTTGTCTTTATATGACCCTTCTTCCCACACTGATAGCAGACTTTATCCTTGGACCAGCACTGGGCAGCATCATGCCCGGGTCGCTCACAAATAGAACAGGAAACATCCCTCCTAGGAGCACCCTGAATAGCATGCACTTGCTCCTTCTTCTGAGCTGCTGCCTTCTTGAAACACCTCTCAACTGGGTGGCCTGACCGACCACAGAAGCTACACACCACCTTACTCTTCTTTCCCGAAGCAGCACCGGGTACCTAGGGTTTCTTCTCCTCAACAGACTTCCTCTTGTTCTTCCTCATTTGCTGGCCTCTGCTATTTGCGGTCTCAATTTCCTCCACCTTCAGAGCAGCCTCCACTACCTCTGCATAAGTCTCTGATCCATAAGCACTGGTCAACTGCTAAACCTCGCTCCTCAAGCCACCAAGAAACCGCTTGACTCGATCAGCCTCAACACTCACCAACCTAGGTGCAAACCAGCTCAACTTGCTGAACTCTATCTCATACTTACCGACCGTGAGTTGTCTTTGCTTCAGGTGGAGGAAGTCGTTCATAAGACGGTCACGCTCGACCGAAGGCAAGAACTTCCTCAACAGCATTTCCTTGAATACTTCCCAAGAGCAACCAGCCACCAAGCTCTCCTTTTCTCTAAGCCACCAACTCTTAGCCAAACCCTAAAGCTGATAGGCGGCTATCATCACTCTCTGATCATCTGTAATACCGGAGTACAAGAACATCTCCTCTATGGAGATCAACCAATCATCTATGATCATGAAATCTGCCTTCCCATCATAAGTAGGAGGCATAAATCTCTGAAAATGCGAGATAAATGCCATCTCTGCTGGCACCACCACTGGAGGTCTCAGGGGTGCAGGAGGAGGAGGAACAGCTAACCCCCTGTAGGGCCTTGCACTCCTTGTGTCTGTCCTGCCACAACAGCCACCAGAGACTGGATCTGGGCCTGCATCTCCACCATCTGCCTGCTCAAGGAAACGCTACTCTGCCGCAGGCTCTCGATCACCGCATCATTCTGCGCTCCCGATGACTCACCCTCAGATAGGGGGGCCGATCTAGTCGAAGGGCGTCTCGCCATCCTAAAATCATAAGAACATTAGTCAGATCCTAGTACAACAGCTACAACTAACTATAAGTACAGATAATGCATACATAAATATGAACTTAAAGCTGCTAAACTTGCTCTAGGAGTTTATTTTTACAAGAATTGATGTTATGCCTAACCTAGGATGGTTAACCACCACCACACTGACTCTTGTGCCTGGATCAGGAATGCATGTCTTTATGTTATTTTTGACTCGAAAACTTTTGTGTGTACATATGTCATCCTACCAGTCTTTAGCTTGGCACGTTGTGCTTATGCAATGTTATGCTATGCATTCTAAAAAGGCCCAAATGCATGTTATGAGCGGCGTACACATGGAAATGTTATGCATCCCATACTACATAACATTCTCATGCAACGAAAAGAAAAATGAGCTAGTCGCAGCCATGTGGTGAGGTTATGCATCCCATACTACATAACCCTCAAATGTTGCCCCTATGGTGGATCCATATACGAACACATATTATGCATCCCATACTACATAATATGCCCCGTATACTTCATGTTATGCTATGAGTGTAGTGTTCGTGCTTTTGCCAAGACGTGCTAATGACATATCAGTGTGTGAATGACATGATGCTAAACTTCTAATGCAATCAAAAAGGAAAGATGTCCGACAAACTGTTCAAGCAACCTCCCTCTGATACCAACTATCACAACCCGCATTTTATCCGAATTAAGAGTTATCAAAGTATGGGAAAACACGCGTCGTGATGCCACGTCAAGCAAGGGATAACTACTGACGCTCATGCAAAACTATCTACTTTACTTTATGAAAATTCATGAGTTATATGATTAGAAATAAACAGTTATATTTTTAAAGGCCGTATCCCTCGGCTCAGTGGATAATCTAGTCCACAGTTTAAAAACTATACTTATACACTGCGAAAAATACTTTATTCAGGTTTGACATCCTAAAAGAGTGCATAAGTGTCCCCAGAGGACAACTTATACTATGCAGGACGCTACATTTAATTTATACTATATATAGGAAAACGATCTTTTTACGTTATTTGGAAAATAGTGTTGAGTTTTATAAAACATGCTGATAATGAGATATACTTATAATAGTGTTTTTAGGTTTAAAAGTAACTAGCAACCTAGCATAAATCATCCCAAGAGCAAGTAGACTATCTCAAGTAAAGGTATCAGCAAAAAGATAACATATCTAGTATCAAGGTAAAACTACCAGTGGGCGCCAACAAACTGACACGAACCCACTGGCAAGTATGTATGTCTGTAAGAAAGAAGCACAAAACTACCTCATAAGACCAAGGAACCGATCTCCATAGAACGAGAGACCACCAACAACAGCAAAGAACAACTAGCCGCCTAATCGGCTACTAACCAGAACCTGAGGCATTCAAAGAAGAAAAGAATACCTCAGCAAGCAAAAACAAATAAGCTGTATGGAAATGTTAATCTAAATGATAAGCAAGAAGAGTAAGTAAACTGTAACAAGAACCACTGTCCAAGGCAAGACAAAAAGGCAAAATACTATGTGCGAGGAAACAGCAACAACCCTGCCAAAAAAATCCTGCAGAGTTTGCAAGGCTACCATGAACCCAAATATGTGCACTCTACAAAGGAAGAGACGTCTAACATCCTAAATTGTGAGAGATGGCAGTAGCAAAAACAACGCGGATCCGGGTTGAAGGCAAACTCAGTCCCCCAACCACCATTTCCAAGAAACAAAGCTCAAGGGTCTACATGTGAAAGCACTAGGGACCTCCCACCAACTTGCCCAGCCCGTACCTGGAACAAGATAAAAGTGTGGCAACGGCTAAGTCACACAACTTCACCCCTATTAAGAGCTTCATACCACCACTACTAACCACAACCCACGATTCGGCCTTTGGAAAAAAAAACATAGCCGACAAGGAACCTCAAAACCAAAGGAAATTCTCTCGGGAGAGAAAATCAAGGTAAGGGAAAAGCGTTGAGATGGCTCAACACAACATGGAGTTGAGTGAGCCCCACTCACTCAATGCCTAAACAGACGGTGGCGTTGAGTGAGTTAACCTCACTCAATGCCAAAATAGCTATGGCGTTGAGTGAGGTTCACTCACTCAACGCCTTCTACAACACTGGGTTTGGCGTTGAGTGAGCTAACCTCACTCAACGCCAAAATAGCTACGGCGTTGAGTGGGGTTCACTCACTCAATGCCTAAATAGCTATGGCGTTGAGTGAGGTTCACTCACTAAACACCTTCTGCAACACTAGCTGTGGCGTTGAGTGAGCTAACCTCACTCAATGCAAAAACAGCGACGGCGTTGAGTGAGGTTCACTCAATCAATGCCTTAGCACTTAGCCGCAAAAACTAACTGTGGCGTTGAGTGAGTCCACCTCTCTCAACGCCAAAACAGTTTTGGCATTGAGTGAGGTCGGCTCACTCAACGCCAAAATACTTAACCGCAAGAATAGGCTGCGGCGTTGAGTGAGCCCGCCTCACTCAATGCCTAAACTGCAATGGCGTTGAGTGAGGTCCACTCACTCAACGCCATCCGACATAACCGCAAGGATTGGCGGCGGCATTGAGTGAGTCCGCCTCACTCAACGCCAGCCAACCTATCCGCCCGGATTGGCTGCGGCGTTGAGTGAGTCCGCCTCACTCAACGCCTAGACAGCCATGGCATTGAGTGAGGCCGACTCACTAACCGCCACCATACTTAGCGGCAAAAGAACAGACAAACAAGGCTATGGCTTTGAGTGTGTGCACCACACTCAACGCCACACCCGAACAGCCCAGGCGTTGAGTGTGTGCACCACACTCAATGCCGAGCCTAACAGCCCAGGCGCTTAGTGTGTGCACCACACTCAACGCAGAGCCTTAACTCTACTCCAACATGATACCAACAAGCTTATTACTGTAGTAATATTATTCTAACAGCTAATCACATTGCTCAGGTTATAATGAGGACTTAGTAAATTTTCGAGTTAAAGCTTCTAACTCCTACCCGGCTACAGCTACGACATAGGAAAAAAAATTAACCCTAGCCTTTACTTCATTTCTCAGCCCGAGAACCAGACGATTTGCTTGTAACGGTAAAAGGAAAACATAGTGCCCCAGCTGCTTTAGGTAAAAATCATACAGGAAGGCTTACAGTAGGAAGTTTATGCCCCATTTCAAGAAAAGAATTGGGTTTCTAACCTAGGGCTAACAGGGCTTTACTAACATAGCAAAAATCTAGACAAGCTTTTCTACGGCCGCAAGAACAAAGAGAGAAAGAAAACAATACTAGGCAAGGGCAAGAACACCACTAGCCTCGATTTCTAGAAGAAACTTGGCCGGCTCCTCCTCTTCCTCACGGATCCGGCGGCAAGGTACTAAGCCGAGCAAACTGGACATTTTCGGCGGAAAACATGGTTAAACTGAGAATTTGCAACCTTTAGAAATGCTATGATTCAAGAAAACTCACCGTAGGAGTGAAGGTATAAGCACGAGCAGTCCAAATCCGCTTTCGGAATCGAATTCCGTCCACTAACACTCCCGGAATCGGCATCCGAAGGTAGCGGTTTCGGCGGTTTCTCCGTTTCGCGAAAAAGCGCAGGCGGGCGGGGGAAGAAAGTGAACAGGAGCGGTTTTATCTTTTAATCCTATTCTCATTCTATATATAGTACCCGATTAACCTTAATAGTTAATTAATTAAATATTATATAATGAGATACAATATAACCGCCAAGCACCCACACCTTTCCAAAATAATAATTAATATAATATTTATTAAATAGTATTATTTTTCATAAATACAAAACGATGCAAAAACCGAACATCCTCAGAATTCGACGAAATTCGCACCGTAGCTAAATTCCCATGCTATGAATGCAACGACGAAGTCGAAATTAACTTTCGATGAACAGAACTCGAGTTATACCCACCCGAAGCCAAAACACAGGCATCCCCCAAGAGGCCACACCGGGTCACCAAAAATGACCCGGCTTGCTAGGGAGATCTTGCCAATAGGCTACAAAATAGGCCACTCAGTTCTAAGGAGTTAAGACCACACTCCACAGATGGCACAAGAAAAGAGAACGCGTCGACGTAAAGCCAAACGAGAATTAAATAATCGCAGAAAAATCAGGGGTGTTACACGAGAGCTTTCCAAATCTCTAATCTAATGACAAAACCGACCACCGAGTCGCTAGAAATCGTCGGCCAAAAGCATGTGGGACGCGAACTCCTCTTTCGTGAAACTGATGACGTCTTGGTTGGGAAGACGATGAATAGAATTTCGACGCGACCCTTCAAGCCGGTTATATATATAAATAATTTTAATATTATATTACAATTAATAATAAATAACCCCAAAATGACCCGAACTTAAACCAACTCGGAATCTTACGAAAATTGCACCGTAGCTAAATACCAACGCTACGAATTCAACTGCGAAGTAAAAATCCAAATACGACAAACTAAACTCAGGTAAAACACCGCCCGAATATAAAACGCCATCACATCCCTATAAAAAGCTCCACTGAGTCACCAAAACATACCCAACTCGCGAGGGGAGGTGTAAAACCAAACCAAAACCAATCACACAGGAAAACCTACTGAGCAAACCCATGCTCCAACAAACGACACCCATTAACCATGCATTAATGTAATGCCCTGACGTCAAAAATACGCCACTACGAGAATTAAAATAAATACCAAAAAATCAGGGGCGTTACAGCTACCCCCTAAAAAGAAGTTTCGTCCCGAAACTTAACATAAGAGGATCAAATCCAAAACAGAAGAAAAGTAACCAAAGGCTATCAAAGAAAACACTTACCAAAAGCATCAGGAGAACAGATGAGGATGAACCTCCCTTATAGCTTACTCTAACTCCCAGTCGCGCTCTCTACATCTTGGTTTCACCACAAAGCTTTAACCACGGGTATTGTCTTCCTTCTCAATACCCGATCTTGAGTGTCTAAAACACGAACAGGCGCTTCCACATATATAAGGTTAGACTCCAACTGGGGCACACCATCAAGAATCTGCCGGTCACTAACAACACACTTCCGCAAATGGCTCACGTGAAACACATCGTGCACACCAAGAAAATTGGCAGGCAAATCCAGCCTGTAAGCTGATACACCAATCTGTTCAACAACTTTAAAATGTCCCACATACCTAGGATCCAAACTTATGGTTCTTACCAAACCTCTTAACACCAGAAATCGATGAAACCTTAAGAAAAACCATGTCCCCAACAATAAATTCTAAATCAGTCCTTGGATAATTAACGTTCTTTTCATAACGCTCCTGAGCTACACGAAACTTCTCTCGAATATGCCTAATAGAGATATCCATTTCTTCCAAGGCCTCCGGACCCAACAACAGTCTCTGACCAAACTCGGCCTAAAACAAGAAAGTTCTGCAATGCCTCATATACAAAGCCTCAAACGGGGCCATCTGCAAGCTCCTTTGAAAACTATTATTGTACGCAAATTCCATTAATCTCAAACACTCATCCCACGCTCCTTCGTGGTCCAAAATATAACATCTGATCATATCCTCCACGATCTGATTTACTCTCTTCATCTGACCATTTGACTGTGGATGATAGGCGGTGGAATACCTCAAATCGACACCCAACCCTTCCTCTAAACTTTTCCAAAAATGAGACGTAAACCTGGAGTCTCGATCTGATATAATACTAACAGGTACTCCATGTAATCTGATGACCTCATCCAAGTATAACTCAACTATTTTATTCATGGAGTAGTCGATCTTGGATGGCACGAAGTGAGCACATTTTGTCAGTCTGTCTACTATAACCCATACTGAATCATGTCCTTGGGGGGATCTCGGCAATCCCGTAATAAAATCCATCGAAATACTCACCCACTTCCAACTTGGAATTTCTAAAGGTGTCAACTTACCTCCAGGCCTTCCATGATCGACCTTAAATCTCTTGCAAGTTAATCATTCAGATACAAACTTTGCTATATCACCCTTCATACCAGACCACCAAATGATCTGCTTCAGATCCTTATACATTTTAGTAGAACCGGGGTGGTAGGCAATACTGGAACCATGTGCTTCTTTGCACAACTAAGCTCGAATGTCCTCAACTGCGAGGATACAAAATCTGTCGCGGTACTTCAAGGTACCCACATCATCGATTGAAAAGTCTGGCAATTCCCCTTTCTCAGTTCTATTATAAAGGTGCAGCAAATCAGGGTCATCCTTTTGATGTAGCCTTGTAAGTGTAATCCATGAAGGCTCTATTACTTCCAAACTGCTGGGCGCATCGCTACTCCTAACTGATATATCCTTCAAGAGAAATTCCTCTACTAGCGAATCCATAGAAAGGTTAAAAATTTTCACTGTCTTCCTACTCAGGGCATCAGCTTACACATTATCTTTTCCCGGATGGTATAGAATCTCAACATCATAATCTGCAACATACTCTAACCATCTCCGCTGGTGTAAGTTCAATTCCATTTGAGTGAAGACGTATTTCAAACTCTTATGATCCGTATAAATCTTGGATAGAGCGCCATATAATAGGTGTCTCCAAAGTTTCAGGGCATAAATCATAGCTGCAAACTCTAAATCATGCGTAGGGTAATTTCTCTCATGAATCTTTAACTGCCTCGACCCATACATGATCATTTTTTCCTTCTTGCATCAACATGCAACCAAGTACAACGTGTGATGCATCAATATACACACCATATTCCAATCCTTTAATAGCCAGAGACAAAACTGGGGCAGTACACAATCTCCTCTTCAATTCCTGAAAAGCCTCTTCGCACTTATCGCTCCAAACAAAAGCTGCGTTCTTCTGTGTAATCTTAGTCAGCAACACAAACAATGAAGAGAAACCTTCCACAAACCTTCTATAATATCCTGCCAACCCTAGGAAACTTCTTATTTCTTTGGGTGTGGTAGGTCTGTTCCAATCCATTACAGTAGTAATCTTCTCTGGGTCCACAAAAATTCCATCCTTGGTAATCACATGACCCAGAAAAGAAACTTGAGGCAGCCAAAACTCACATTTACTTAGCTTGGCGAACAACCTATGCTCCCTTAAAACATACAGAACCAACCGCAAGTGCTGAGCATGCTCTTCAGCACTGCGGAAATATACCAGAACATCATATATAAATACGACCACAAAATGGTCTAGGAAATCCTTAAACACTCTATTCATCATGTCCATAAAGGCAGAGGGTGCATTAGTCATTCAAAAGGACATCACCAAAAACTCAAAATGTCCATGCCGAGAACAAAAAGCAGTTCGTGGAACATCCGTCTCACGAATCCTCAACTGATGGTAGCCTGAACGAAGGCCAATCTTTGAAAATACAGTGCTACCACGCAACTGATCAAACAAGTCATCTATTCTCGGCAAGGGATACCTGTTCTTGATGGTTACCTTATTCGATTCCCTGTAATCAATGCACAACCTCATCAATCCATCCTTTTTCTTCACAAATAGCACTGGGGCTCCCCATAGTGAAGAACTCGGTATAATGAATACATTTCGCAACAACTCATCCAGCTGGGTACGCAACTCCTCCAGCTCACATGGGGCCATATAGTACGCTGCCTTAACAATAGGATGGGTACCCGGCTCCAAATCTATGAAAAACTCCACGTCTCTCTCAGGTGGAAGACTAGGAAGGTTATCAGGAAATACATCAAGAAACTCACGCACCATGGGGATCTCCTCAATATGCAGCAAACTAACACCGGTCTCCAACACTGAAACCAAGCAAGCAAAACATCCAGAATTTAAAAGCTTCCGAGCACATACCGTAGAAATAATTTGAGAGACTTGGCGCGGAAAACCATAAACACTCCTGGGTTGACCGTTGTCCATCTTGAAGTTCAAATGCTTGACCTTGCACTGGATGACCGCATCATACTTGGACAACCAGTCCATACCCAAGAACACGTCGAAATCTTCCAAGTCTATCACCTTCAGATCAACAATGGCTAGAAAATCACATAATAAAATCAGACAACTCTGAATGCCTTAGTCCGATACCACAGAATCTCTAGAGGGAAACTTGACATGAAATGCGTCGTCAACAAGATCGAGGGTCAAATGATGACTCTCTATGAAGGTCCTAGCCACGAACGAGTGGGTAGCACCAGAATCAAGCAGATACGCGCCTAACGGTTCTTTACATTAAACTTTCCTATAAAATCGTATACGCAATTAAGGGAACAAACATCAAAGCTACAACTATGAACTAAAATCTAGAACTAGGTGCGAATCTAACATGCAATTACTTGAGTAGACGTCTGAGCTTCCTCCAAAGATACCACGTTCAGCTTGCCCTTCCCCTTGTCCAATTACTGCGGTGGCGGCAAGGCCTGAAGTGGAACCGATTGCAATAGGGGTTGAGCCTACAGGCACTTCAACTTGAAATGTCCCTTCTATCCGTACTGGTAGCAGACCCTTTCCTTTCCCCAGCAATTGGAAGCGTCATGCCCACTCCGCTAACACGCAAAATAAACTAAATCCCCCTTGGGATCAATTTGAATCGTATGAACCTGCTCCTGCTTCTGAGCTCCCGATCTCTGGTAACATCTTTAAAATGGATGGCCTGACTGGCCACAGAAACTACATATTTCCTTGCTCCTTTTCCTCGAAGTAGTACCGGATTCCTGGGAACTCTTTCCCTCACTAGTCTTCCTCTTATTTTTTCTCAATTATTGACATAGGTTCTTGGCATTGTCAATCAACTCGACCTTCAGAGCAGCCTCCAAAACTTAAGCATAGCTTTCAGATCCATAATCACTAGCCAGTTGCTGGATGTCATTCCTAAGACCACCCAGAAAACATTTAACTCAGCTAGATTCTGAGGACACCATGTCAAGGGCAAATCGGCATAGTTTGCTAAACTCCACCTTGTACTCGCTAACGGTGAGATTCCTTTGCTTAAGATGTAGAAAATCATTCATCAAACGGTCCCTCTCGACCAACAACATAAACTTTTTCAGTAGAAATTCCTTGAAGGATTCTCAGGAGCACCCATCTTTAAGGTTTTCCTTTTCTCTCAAACACCAACTCTTTGAAAGTACCTTGAGCTGATAAGCAACGACCATCACTCTCTGGTACGCTGAAACTCCTGAGTATGCGAACATCTCCTCGATGGATATAATCCAATCATTTAAAGCCATAAAATATGCTCTACCATCGTAGGTAGGGGGTCCCAATCACTGGAAATGCGAAATAAATGCCATCTCTGGTGGCAACAAAACCGGGGGCACCAGAGGGGAAGGGGGAACATGGATAGTTTGACCCACAGCCGGGTCCTGCGCTCTAAGTGGCTGATTAAAAAAAAACTGATAACAACGCCTGGATCTGTGACTGCATCTCCAAAATTTACCTCGACAGAGCCTCATTGCTCTATCGCAATCCTTCTATCATGACCTCACTCTGGGCACCAAACAATTCCCCCTCTGATTGGGGAGTCGACCTCGTCATCGAATGCTTAGGCAACATCTAATCAAACAACGAATATCTAATCAAAATCTAGCTTAACCGCTAGAACCACACAACTTAGTTTAGACAAATATATACATAAATACTTGCTCATGCTGCTAAATTGCTCTTGGATTTTCATTTATGATGTCATGCCTAAACTTAGGATGATATACCGTCATCCTACTGACTCATGTGCCTAAACCATGAAGGAATGAATTCTTTTTCTTCTCTTTGACTCAAAACCATGTGTGTACATATGTCATCATGTAAGTATTTAGCTTGACACATATGTTAATGCTATGTTATGCCATGTATGGCCTGCTATACATTCTAAAAAGGATTTAATGCATGTTATGAGCAGCATACACATGAAATATTATGCATCCCACACTACATAATATCACATACAACGAAAAGAAAAATATAATGTGCATTCATGTGATGATTGTTATGCATCCCATACTATATAATAGTCACATGTTGCCTCCTATGAGGGTCCATATACAAACACATATTATGCATCCCATACTACATAATATGCCTCATATACTTCTTATCATGCATATGAGTGTAGTGTTCATGCTTTGGCCAAGACGTACTAATGATACATCGATGTGTGTATGAAATGAAACAAGACAACTAACACAAACCTGAGATTATTGTTCGACCAATTGTCAAACAACCCATCCCTATGATACCAACTGTCATAACTCACATTTTCTCCGCATTTAACGATATATCAGAGTAAGGGAAAATGCGCGTCATGATGCTACGTTAGTAGGAGATAACTGTATAAGCTCACGCAAAACTCTAACTTAACACTTTCACTTAAGATCCATAAGTTATTAAGAGGAAAATCAAGTTAAAGTTTAAGCGGTTAGTCGTATCCCTCGGCTTAGTGGCTCATCAAGTCCACTGAAAAAAGATAATTATATGCTGCGGAAAATACTCTATTTACAATATTAGACGTCCTACATGTGTATAAACGTCTCTAGAGGACTCATGGTATGCACGACTCTAGATTTATAATAATTATGAAAGTAACTTTTACGACCGTTAAATATAGTGATTTAGATTTCAAATATGATATATATGAAGTAATTGTAATAATAACTTTTATAATTTAAAATATCTAAAGTGCAACCTAGCATAACACCTTCCCAGAGAGCAAGTATAATCAACCAAAAAGGTAAACTAGCAGCTAGCAAAATATGCAACATTTCAAAAGAAAACTATCAGTGGGCATACAACCTGACACGAACCCACTGAAAGTATGCATGTTTGAATTAAAACTGGAAACAACAAACTACCTTACGATAGTGAGGAAAAAACGCACTGCAACAACTACAGTCCACAAGCTACCACCTAACACAGCTGCTCCACCGGCTACAGTCCTGAACCTGAGGAATTCAAAGAAAGAACACCTTAGTAAGAAATGTGCAAGTGGCAATGGAAATAAGCTGGTAATAAGTAGAAAAAGGCAAGAAATAGTTTACCAAACTCGACTATAAGAAAAACTAAAACCATAACTGATTAGCCAAATAGAAACAGGTAAAGAGAAAAGTTTGCAATAATGGAGTAAAAGAAATTTGCACCAACTGCGGAATGAAGCCATGCTTTGACAAAATCTACAAGGATAAGCATGATATAGCATAACTGAAATATAAGATGCAAATGAGCACAAAACAACTCGAAAACGCGAATCCTTAATACTGGTGAAAACAACCGGGCCGGAGTCGGTGACCAAAATGTCCAAAACTGAACTACCAGACCCAAACATCTCGCAAAAAGGCACTGCAGTGGTGGCAACCTGGCCCAACACAACCCAACAATCCACAAAACAGAGACCAAACACACCACCAAGTGTAATGATTCACATACTGGCATCCAGCTGGTGGTCCTTTATCCACTACCAACCTTCCTAGCCAAAAAAAACATCATACCCAAACACCCTGAACCAAATCCAAGCCTAAACCCAAAGAAATACCTTGACAAGCCCTAAATTTACTCTAAGGACCATACACTACGAATCAGACAAAAATGGGCGAAAAACACTAAGTCCAGCTATAATTCAGCGAGTATACCCGACGAATACTGCCGATAATCGACGAAAAGGACATAAAGTGGCATGTATACTCGAAGAAAAATACTTGGTCGCTAGACCACTCGACTCTTTCCAAGCCTAAGACGAACACGATGAATTCGTCGAATACACTCAACGCTTCCTACTCTAGGCCATACTTGATGAATCATCGAGTGCACTCAACGCCTTTTACCTTCACTCAATGCCAACCCTGCTGATACTCGACGAACTCGACGCCTAGACACTCGGCGAATCTAACTTCACTCAACACCATGCTAGTCGATACTTGACGAATAGTCTTAAGCTAATAAACCTATACTCGATGAAATATTCTTAAGCTAATAAACCTATACTTGACGAATCTAATGATGTTACTCGATGAATTTCAGATAGTCTTCTACACCTATATTCAGCGATTTTTACCTAGCATGTCTAACATTCTTGACAGATTCTAGCCGAAAATCCTAACTATCCTAGGGATTTTCTCTAGGCTAACCCCTACACAACTACTGCATACAAGGAAAAAAAGAAAAGGAAAGACATGGAAGGAAAATTAGCAAGGGGAAAATCACCACTTTCCTCAAATCTCGGAAAGATCCTCCTCCTGCAATGCTCCACGATAAGGATCGGCTGTAAGAAGACCTAGGCAACGTTTCTTGAAACTTTTTGGGGGAAGGAGGTCAAAACCACAAACCCTAATACCTAAAAATCAGAGAAATAGGAAAAGCTTACCACGATCGCGTAGCTCTCGGCGAGAGATTTCTGAATCTCTAATCTAATGACAAAACCGACCACCAAGTCACTAGAAATCACCGACTGAAAGCACGCGGGATGCCGAACTCCTCCTCTTTCGCAAACTGACGACGGCTCGGTAGGGAAGACAATGAATAGGGTTTTGACGTGACCCTTCAAGTAGGTTATATATATATAAATAATTTTAATATTATATTACAATTAATAATAAATAACCCCAAAATGACCCAAACACAAACCAACTCAGAATCTTACGAAAATCACACCGTAGCTAAATACTGATGCTACGAATTCAATGGCGAAGTCGAAATCCAAATCCGACAAACCAAACTAAGGTAAAACTCTGCCCGAAGATAAAACCCCACCACATCCCAATAAAAATCTCCACCGAGTCACCAAAACAGACCCGACTCGCGAGGGGAGGTGTATAACCAAGCCAAAACCAACCACACATGAAAACCCACTAAGCAAACCCATACTTGAATAAATGACACTCATTAACCATGCGTTAACTTAACACCCTGACGCCAAAAATATGCCACTACGGGAATTAAAATAAACACTGAAAATTATGGGCATTACAGTCAGCCTTCCTTAATGGTAAATTAAATGAAGAAGTATATGTGGAACAACCTCAAGGTTTTGTAGATTCTTCATTCCATGATTATGTTTATTTCCTTCATAAATCTTTATATAGTCTTAAACAAGCTCCTCGAGCTTGGTATGAGACACTATCTAGTTTTCTTTTTGTGAACAAGTTCACAAGGGGGAAAATAGATAAGACATTATTTCTTAGGGAAGTAAAAAGTAAGATTTTGCTAGTGCAAATCTATGTCGACGACATTATTTTTGGATCTATGGATGACAACCTTTGCAAAAAGTTTTCTAACTTGATGCAAGGTAAGTTTTAAATGAGCAGCATGGGAGAGATGGAGTATTTCTTATGACTTCACGTGAAGCAATCTGAAGATGCAATTTTCATCTCTCAGACGAAGTTCACCAAGGATTTAATTAAGAAATTCAGAATAAAGAACGCAACCTCAAAGAGGACTACAATGGGTTCAACTATGACTTTGGACAAGGATTAGAAAGAGAAACCTTTTGATAAAACTAAGTACAAAAGCATAATTAGATCCTTGCTCTACCTTACTGCTAGTAGACTGGACATAATGTTTTTTACATATATATGCACAAGATTTCAGGTGAACTCTAAGGAATCTCATTATGCCACTACAAAGAGGATTTTGAGATAGCTTAAAGGCACACCAAATCTTGGCTTCTGGTACCCAAAAAATAATTACTGTGAACTAATTGGTTTTTCAGATGCTGACTTTGCAGGAAGCAGAGATGATAGGAAAAGAACTTCTGGGACGTGTCTGTTCCTAGGAAGAAGGCTTATCTTATGGAGCAGTAAGAAGCAAAATTATATTGCAATCTCAACCACCAGTCAGAATATATCTCTAATGGCAGTTATTGCGCACAACTTATATGGATTAGGAATCAACTTGAAGACTACAACCTAAAGTTGAAGAAGATTCCTATGTTTTGCGAATCATCCAATACCATCACAATTGCTCACAATCCAGTATCTCGCGGCCGGGCAAAGCACATCGAGGTAAGGTATCGTTTCATCTGGGAGCATGTGGAGAATGGGGACGTCAATCTCAATTATGTGCCGATGAATAAGCAAGTTACCGATATATTCACGAAGTCGCTGGATGAGGCCATGTTTTCCTTCTTCAAAATGGAACATGCTATGCTCATCAAGGAGTCATGATAGTCCATAAATCAGTCAAAGAACAGGAATTCTTCATCTCAAGAAAACTAAGGAAAAATAGTCGAGTGTACTCGTGTTATTTCGACGAATTCGCCGAGACTTCTCGTGAATTTAGAACTTCTGCACGAGCCATTTCGATGAATTACCATAGAATTCATGAGTCATTTCGACGAATTTATCATGCTTTCTCGAGTCATTTTCATGAATCTACTGAAGATCTGATTTTTTGTTTCTAAGTCACACTTATTGGATCCGAAGAGTCTTTTCCAACCAGGTACATGCCACACTCTCTCTTTAAAACATTAAAAATATATAAATAGTACTTAGGGGCATTTAGTTTTCACACACATTCATAGAGACTAAAAGGACAGTGGTTTCAGAAACAATTATTCTTGTTGCTGATGAGGATGCTGCTGAGGATGTTGTTGATGCTGATAACAATAATGTTGATGCTAAGGTTGATGATGATGATGATGCTGATCTTGATGGTAATGCTGAGGAGAATGATATTTATAATGATGAAGTAGTTTCTACTGCTGATTTGGTAGTCAGTTTACCGAAAGATCTTCCAGCTATGGTTGAGGGGGAGTTGAACCAACCATCTAATCTACTTCAAGACCAAATTGATATGTTTATACTTGACCTTGAGGAAAGGATTGCCAATATCCCAGGTGCCCCTCGAGACAAGACCCAACAGGATTTGGAAGCTCTAGAAAGATTTGGGTGCTCTAGTTGAGGGGGAGTATCTCATTGAGCTTTCTAATGAGGAAGGAGAAATAGAGGTGGTTCATCGTATCTTAGAGGTTGAAGGTTATCTTCTGCTCTAGGATCATGTCTCTTTAGTAACACATCCTTCACCTCCAAGACCTCAGGATGAGGATATTCCCAGTTCCAATTCTGATAATACTCTGCGGAAATCTATTGTAGCAATGATTGCTAAGAAGAGAGATCACTTTGATCTATCCTTGAAGAAAGTACTTGATAAAGTAGAAGAGGTGGAGAAGGATATGAACAATAGACTTGCTGAATTCAAAGTCAACATTGAGAAGCTGGAACCCAGCTTGGATAATTTGCTAATTCAAGGTGGTAAAGCAATTCTGCATACCATGAAAGGACATATTAGCAACCTGGATGAGACAAGGCATGTAAATACCCTCACTTCAGAAGTCAGAAAAGGAGAGGATCAACTTAATAAAAAGGTGAATGCACTAGAAGCGGCTATGCAACAACAGGTTCAAGGTGTCAACATTTACTGTTTTGAGAATTTTAAGTGGCTAATATGAAGAGGAGGATATGATTTAGGAAGTATAGGAGAGATGATTTAGATGCTCCTCCTCCTCATCTAAAGTGTTTCCCAAAGCTAAAGGCTTATTTTGACAGGCAAAATGAGAAGAGCAAAGGGAAATTTTTTTAGTATTCATACTCTGATTATGAATATGTGTGAATTTTGGAATGCCACTTAGAACTGTTTATATAACATTATTGTTTTGATGATTTTGAGATCTCTAATTATGTCATTACATTTCCTTATCCAAGAGACTATTAGCATGCCATATACTGACCAAAGCATCACTAGCATCACAGTCATCAAATGCAGCCAACCTCAAATTGAAGGGTCATTAGTGAGATAATGCTATTTGCATTGAGACCTTAGCAAGAACATAAATGAAACACTCCAACCAAGATAATTTGGGCTAGTCAGCTTAGAAGTAGTACCAAGATTACCAAAAGAAGTGTTAGTAAAGGTATGCTGAAGATAAGGCATGTATAGCGTGGAAGAAGAGAGAGGTGGAATCTCCATAGAGAAAAAAATAGATAGAGGAAAATCACGCGGACAGGCGATAAAATCGTGCGGATAGAGAGAGCAAATCACGTGGATAGAAAAGTAAACCACACAGACAGAAAATCAAACCATGTGGATAAAGGAAGAAACCACATGGAGTTCGCTAGAGGCAAATAGATCAAGTTCGCATGAGGCGAACAACACACAATAAAGGACTCAATGGGCGGTTAGAAAACTAAAGTACGCAGAGACCATTGAAGAGCTCTATAAGTGGTTAGGAAAAAGGAGACTGCAAGGATTGAGTTGTCCTCTAATACCATGTGGGAAAATCTAAATAGTAGGGTTTTTATTTGCCAAAAAAGTTAATTTACATGGGTATGACCCCCGATTTATAGGGGAGAGAAGAAAGAGAGAAAATACAAAAAATAATGTGGGAATAAAATAGAATGAGCGGACTAGATACACTGATATTTTTAGACCGTACGAACTGAGATGTTAACGCATGCTATACGTTTTGTATCAAGGGTCCGCTTGGTTTTCTCCTCAACCATAGTTGACTACTAGAAGCACCATAAGAAGTCAGTTGTCTGTATCTGCTGAACTTCAGCAGCTCCAGCCGCCTGTCTGCTAAACCTCAATAGTAGTCAGAGTACTTTGCTCCCACTATTCGCAGAGGCTACAAAATCTTGATCATTAGTCCGCAACTACATGTAGAACTACCCTCCCCTTCCTATCATGGAGACAGTCTCAATAATCTTTAAGCTATCTAGACGTAGATCGCCACACTGTTGGAACCAGTCCGCCAAGGTTGACTATCCACAAGACAGACCATTAGTTCATTAAACCACAATGAAGATCACCAGGATTAGTCCGCCAGACCGCCAAACTGCCTAACCGCTAAGATCAGTCCTCCAGACTGCCAAGTTTTAACAGATTTGCATAAATAATTTGGCTTTGAGAATTTAAAATAGACTAAAACTCCAATGAGTAAATCACTCAAATTAGGAAAAGATGAATGTGGAATTTTGGTGGACCAAATAATTTATAGAGGTGTGATCGGATCAACTATTGTATCTTAATACACTTAGACTCGATATTATGTTTGCGGTGTGCCTTTGTGCTAGATATCAAGCTAATCCAAAAGAGTCATATTTTAAAGCTATTAAGCATATCTTTAAGTATCTTATAGACACCCAAAATCCGTGTCTTTGATATCTACACACCGACACATTCACACTCCATAGACATTCTGACTCGAATTATGCTGGATGTTTTTTTGATCGTACGAGCACAAGTGACAATTGTCACTTCCTAGGTCCGACACTAGTTTCATGGTCGAGTAGGAAATAGAAATTTGTTACCCACTACACAATCGAGGCCAAGTACACTATCATAGAAAGTTGTTGCGCACAAGTACTATGGATTTCACAAATGTTAGTGGACTTCAGTTTGTCTTACAAAAGCATTGAACTTAGGTGTGATAATAAGAGTGTTATAGACTTGACGAACAATTCAGTTCATCACTCTCCTTGTAAACACATATATGTATGTCATCACTTTATTCAAGATCATATCAATATGGAGAACATGAGAGTGTGTTTTATTGGCATGGATAATCAGCTTGTGGAGATTTTCATCAAACCCCTTCTCAACGCGTAATTTTCTCTACTATTTATAGAATTGGGGGTTTTAGATCTCATGAGTTAAATTCATATTTCCATAACTTTTCATGCTTTCCGTCTAAATTCTTATTGTATTAGGTTAGCCTTACAACAATAAATCATATTCATGAAAAATTGTAAGCGAAAACTGACAAAAAATGGGCCATGTTTGTGAAAAATCCAGTTTCTAGGTAATACCGCCAAACACTAGATTATCGTTGATTATGGTTTCAAAAATTCAAGAAAACCTCAATTTTTCCTCTGCTTCTATTTTATTTTGTATATATATATTTTTGCTTACTCTTGTTTTAGCCCAATTCATGTTTCTGCTCCTAAAAATGGAAAATCACATACACATGTGAACTTAATATTACAAAAGCATGTTTTTGGTTCAATTTCATTTCTTGTTTTTTCTGTTAAAGAAGTAAAATAGAAAAACTGAAAAAACCCATTAAAATTATATTAAATCAATAGTATGGGGGCATACATTACTTGAATCCAGAACATAACGATTACATGCACAGTTTAATATAGGATTACTAATCATTGTTTATATTGTATGTCTTTGTCATGATGTGTCCTGATCTATTAGTATTAGCTACTAAGTGCTAAATGATATGAGATGAATGTTTGATATGCCTCTGTGTATGTGTGAGGATTTAGGCATAATAATGATATCTCACTTAGCACACATCTTTAGTGAGTTCACTTAAGTAGGAATTTCAAAGCTTGCATGATATAACTCATGATATTGTGTAAACACTCTAGGGATGCCTTGATAAATCAATATCACATATTTCATTTTCATATATAGGGCTTGGAACTTATGGGCAAAAATTAATTGGCTAAGGTTTTTGTATACACGTTAAAGTGTATCTGTCTATGTGGGTAGATTTGGAATATTTCAGGGACCTTATTTAAAATTAAAAGAAAAAGTATAAAATTGATTATAAACACAATGATAAAAATTATATAATGAACAAGGATACCCCTCAAGCACTACTCACTCCTCTTGATAAACCTCAATGAGTATTGTGAGGATGAGCACCTTGGTTAAATGGATCGTCTAGATCATGTGCAAAAACCAAAAAAATACGTTAGTGCCCGAATTTTAATCTTTGATGTTTGTAGATCGAACCTTGACAAGATTATCACTTCATTACTTTTGCGCTTGTATATTGATTTACTGAGAGCTAACGTATTTTAATGAATATTTTTGCTTGACACTATGTTATTTTGATACTACACTTACACATATCATTATTTTGTCTAACACTTCCATGCATAAGAATTGGATTAGAACTACATTACATGTCTTTTGCACGAATATCCTAGTACACGATTACTATTCATGACACACAATATTACTTTGTATAAACTCTATATATCTCATGACATTTTGTGAAAAATCTTATGTGTTGAAGTTGGTGACCGGGCGGTCTGGCTTGGCGGATTGATGACCGCGCGCTCTGGTGGTTTCCCTTCAGCGGTCTGGTTGTTGTGTGTTACTGTCTGTGGTCCAAGCGGTCTAGCGGTTTGTCACTGGCAACTTGGAGACCGGGCGGTCTAGCGGTCTCACATAGCGATCTCTCTCTCTCTCTGTCAGTTGCCGAGCGGTTAGCCCTTCTGTCTAACCGCGCGGCTTGTGCGGTTTGTGTCTGTACAGTCGCTTGTGTCATGTAATTTTTTAGTCCCACATCTCTTATTTGTATTCTCTCTTCTCTCCTCCATTCTATAAAAGGGAGGCCATACCTTTGTAATGTATACCTTTTTTGGATAATAAAGTTTCAGTTTAAACCGCTTTCGGCTTGTTTTAGTTCATTTCTCACATGGTATCAGAGGACTCGATCCTTTCCTCCTGATTGTGAGCCCTCCCTGTCCGCGTGGTCTGCTTCGCCTGCTTGCGACCTATCCGCGCGGTCTCTTTCTCTCCTTGTTGTTGCCTTCGGTGTGCACGACCTCTTTGTTCCTGTGCTTAGTCGCCGCCCTTGTTCGCCGCGACCTGTTGCCCTGTTCGCCGCGTCCTATTGCCCTGTGCCTTGTTTTGCCTGTTGCTTCTGTTCGAGCGGACTGTCTTTTAGCCGCTCGACTTCTATCCCTCTGCTTGATTCTACAGCTGGGTCGTGGCTTTCCTAGCCGCTGGTGTCTGACATCGTGACCGCTGTAGATCTTCTTCTTCTTAACCGCGCGGCTTGTTGCCTAACCATGCGGCTTGTTGCCTTCTGCGGCTTGGTCGTGGCTTCTCTAGCCGCTGGTGTCTGACATCGTGACCGCTGCAGTTCTTCTTCTTCCTTACCGCATGGCTTGTTGCCTAACCGCGCAGCTTCCTGTTGTTCGCTCCTATGGCTCTTTCTGATGGTTCTACTGCCACCACCCCTATCGCCAATCCGGCTCCGCCTCTCCCTCCTACTCCTTTCGGGAACCTTGGCACCGTTTCCAAGCTAGTCGGCTCCAACTACCCGGATTGGAGCGTCTCTTTCACCTCTCTCCTTCAGCGCCCGCTTCTGCCCGCTCCTTCTCCACCAGACCTCTATGCTAATCAAACTCAGCGGAGTGGCTCTGGTAACCGCAGTCACCAGTCTGGCGGACGTACTTCTTCCCGCTACCTCTGCTCTCACTATGGCCGCACCAGACATACTTCAGATCGCTGCTGGACGAAGCATCCCCATCTTTGCCCCTACGGTGACTCCTCCTCCTCCTCTTCCAAGCCGTCTGCTTCTGTGGTCACATCATCAGGTAGTGCCCACGTGGTGACTCAAGGTAAATGGCTTATTGACTCTAGTGCAACTAATCACATGACGGGCAATCCTCAGTGCTTCTCTCTCCTCGAATAGCATGATTGGTTGCCCCCGGTACTCATTGTAGACGGTTCTCCCTCCCCGGTTCATGGGTCGAGAGTGGTTTATGTTACTCCGTCCCTTCGACTAGCAGACACTCTCTATGTGCCCAAGTTTCCGTGCAATCTATTGTCGATTACCTCTTTATGCAAGCAGCTTTAGTGTTCTGTGACATTTACTCCGACTTCTTGTTCTTTTCAGGATCTGAGATCCCAGCGGACGATTGCTACTGGGACTGAGAGAGGCGGCCTCTACTTCCTCGATAACGATTCCGCTTTGTCCGCCTTCTCTTCTTCTTGTACGGATCTTCTCCAATGGCATCTCCGTCTCGGTCATCCTCCACCACGGCTTCTACATCAGCTTCTACCCCACCTCCAACCCTCCAATACTCCTCTCAACTGCGATGCTTGTCAACTTGGCAAGCATCACCTTTCCTCCTTCCCGTCGAAGCAAGGTCGGGGCTCCACTCATCCTTTCGATCTAGTGCACTTCGATGTCTCGGGACCTGCTCCTACCCTCACCATTGGTCGGGGTAGTTCTTATTTTGTAATTTTCATTGATGATTTTTCTAGATGTACTTGGGTGTATCTCTTACGAGATCGCTCTGAACTTTTTGATGTATGGCTCTCCTTTTATCATTTAATTAAAAATCGGTTTGGTGTTTCTATTAAAACATTTCGCTCTGACAATGCTAAAGAATACTTGAGTCATGCTTTTTCCTCTTTTTGTGTACAACATGGAATTATTCATCAGACGAGCTGTGTTTATACATCCCAACAAAATGGGGTGGCGGAACGCAAAAACCGTCACCTCCTCGATGTCGCTCGCACATTGTTGACTCAGATGCATGTCCCTCGCTCATATTGGGGCTATGCTGTTCTCCTTGCCTGCTACCTCATCAATCGCATTCCCTCCTCATTTCTCCACGAGAAAACCCCATTCTCAATACTGTATCCATGCAAGGAGCCTTTTCCTCTCCCTCTCCGAATCTTTGGGTGTACTGCATTTGTGCATGCCCCGTCTGCCACCCGTGATAAGCTCTCCCCTCGCTCCACCAAATGTGTCTTTCTGGGGCACTCCACCACTCAGAAAGGCTACTGTTGCTTTGACCCTGTTCTTCGTAAGCAGTTCATCTCCGCTGACGTTACCTTCTTCGAGAATGCCTCCTACTTCTCGGATGACTCCTCTTCTCTTCCCCAAGCTTCCTCTTCTCTTCCCCCAGTCTCTGATTCTCCTATTATTCCCTTCATTCCATCATCTCCTCCTGTGATATCCACCCCTGCTCTATCTTCGTTCACTCCTCTCTCTCCGCCTCCATCTCACTCATCTCTGCTGCCGTCGCTCTCTCCTCCCGGGCTAGCTCTCTCTCCCACGGATGCTCTGGATGCCGAGGAACTCGACGACCTGGATCTTCCTGTATCTCTTCGCAAAGGGGTGCGGACGTGTACCCTACACCCCCTTACTGCTGTTGTTTCATATGATCGTCTTACTTCTTCTCGCAGGGCCTTTGCGCTGGCTATCTCTGCCACTGCCACACCTTGTTCCTACCAGGAGGCCCTTGCTATTCCTCACTGGAAGATGGCTATGGATGAGGAAATGGCGACCCTAACAGAGCAAGGTACCTGGACTCTTGTTCCTCCTCCCTTCGGTACTGAGGTTGTTGGTTGTCGCTGGGTCTTTGTGGTCAAATTTAGCCCGGATGGTGCTGTGGACCATTATAAGGCTCGTCTTGTTGCAAAGGGCTTTACTCAAACCAATGGGGTTGATTACTTTGACACCTTCTCTCCCGTGGCTCGTCTCAGCACTATACGGGTCCTTCTCTCTGTGGCGGTCAATAAAGATTGGCTGATTTCCCAGCTGGATGTTAAGAATGCATTCCTTTATGGTGATCTTCAGGAGGCCGTCTATATGGAGCAACCTCCTGGGTATGTTGCTCAGGGGGAGACACGTGTATGCCGGCTGAATAAGGTAATCTATGGGCTCAAGCAGATCCCTCGAGCTTGGTTTAATAAGTTCAGCAGCATTGTGGCGGCCGTTGGTTTTGCGCGCAGCTCTGCCGATCACTCTCTATTTATTCGCAAAACCTCGTCGGGGCTGGTGGTTCTTGCTGTGTATGTTGATGATATTCTTCTCACTGGAGATGACCAGGAAGGGGTAGCCTTGACAAAGCGACATCTTCGTCAACATCTGGTCACAAAAGATATGGGCTCTCTGAAGTACTTTTTGGGGATCGAAATCTCTCGAAAGCCCAACTCCTTAGTTCTCTCCCAGCGTAAGTATGCCCTTGACCTTCTAAAAGAAGCAGGATTGACTGGAGCCAAACCTGCCCGATACCCTATGGCTATTGGAGAAGACAAAACCTGGGCAGATGATTCGCCTTTTCTTTCAGATACTATGCGGTACAGGCATCTAGTTGGCAAGCTCATATATCTCACAGTGACCAGGCCCGACATTTCCTATGTTATGGGTAAGGTGAGTCAATTCATGCAAGCACCCATGGAGTGCCATCTTCCGTCCGCCTTGCGGATCTTGGAGTATGTCAAAGCAGCCCCTAGGAAAGGATTACTCTTTCAGAAGAATGGTCATCTAAGGGTTGAAGCATACTCAGATGCGAGTTACGCTGATGACAAAGGGGATCACAAGTCTACCTCCGGTTTCTGCACCTTTGTTGGAGGAAATCTGGTAAGTTGGAAGGGCAAGAAGCAGTCTGTTGTTTCCAAGTCCAGTGCTGAAGCAGAGTATCAGAGTATGGAATCGACCACTTGTGAGTTAAAATGGCTACGGGCTCTCATGCTGGATTTAGGAGAGGTCTACAACCATCCTCTACCTATGTTCTGTGACAACAAGGCTGCCATATACATCTCCAAAAATCAATTCTTCCATGAAAGAACCAAGCACATTGAGGTCGACTGTCATTTCATTCGTGAAGAGATTTTGAAGGACCAAATTTGCACTCCCTTCGTCACTTCTGATAAAGAGCTGGCTGACATCTTCACCAAGCAAGTATTCGCCTCATTTTTCCATATTTGTGACAAGCTGGGTATGATCGATATATATGCTCTAGCTTGAGGGGGAGTGTTGAAGTTGGTGACCGGGCGGTCTGGCGGTCTGGCTTGGCGGATTGATGACCGCGCGGTCTGGCGGTTTCCCTTCAGCGGTCTGGTTGCTGTGTGTTGCTGTCTGTGGTCCAAGCGGTCTAGCGGTTTGTCACTGACAACTTGGAGACCGGGCGGTCTAGCGGTCTCACATGGCGATCTCTCTCTCTCTCTGACAGTTGCCGAGCGGTTAGCCCTTCTGTCTAACCGCGCGGCTTGTGCGGTTTGTGTTTGTACAGTCCGCTTGTGTCATGTAATTTTTTTAGTCCCACATCTCTTATTTGTATTCTCTCTTCTCTCCTCCATTCTATATAAGGGAGGTCATACCTTTATAATGTATACCTTTTTCGGATAATAAAGTTTCAGTTTAAACCGCTTTCGGCTTGTTTTAGTTCGTTTCTCACATTATGTATTTGGTTTTGTGTGTTGTTTGTCCCAATCTTTATGATTTGCTCTTTCGTAATAATTGGTAATACTAGTGCTGTCAATTTTAAGTAGTATTTTCATCCCTCTAAGCCTTTGACCCTTATTTTTTAAATTTTCTGATGATATTTTGGTCACCCTTATATTTCTCATGTTTATCTTTATGTGAATCTTTTGGTCTACATGTTTATTCCGTTGCATCTCTCCTTGGTGCTTTACTATTTAGATCATACCCACCCCATTTTGATAATATCAAAGGGGGAGAATAGAAAGTTCATGTGCTAGTCCTGGGCTAGTCATCTAGGGAAGGTCACGTATATGGGGGAGCACACGAGCACATAGATAGTGCGAGCACACTTGTAGGGGGAGTCACTCCACTAGAGCAATATCACACTAAATGTTTCTTAGTATTAATTCGAAGTGGTATCTTAGTATTTATTTTACTTGTAGGGCTAGTCATCTAGTTGTTTTAGGAAGATTGCTTTCCTAAGAGTGTAGAGGAGAAGGTCCTTATAGGCGAATCGGGGCTCGCGGGCCCAACTCGGCAAAAAGAAGGAGAGCCGTCCTAAGCCTCCTATTGAGGGGGGCGAGCTCCAACAAGGCATTCCACCCCCCTTCAATTTTACTTGTGAAATATCTTGACAATTTTGGCTCAATGTCGGCAAGAGAAGAGAGCTCGCGTGCGAGCTGGGTGGTGGTGAACCCAGCTTGGCAGGAAGTCCATTCCTGGTTAACCTAAGGAGGGCGAGCTCTTGGAATCTGCTCGCGGGTACGAATCCTAAACAAGCACTCTAGCGGCGATTTCTATCCTAGCGAGGTCTAACAAAGAGGAGGGCTCGCAGGCGAGTACATCTCAGAAAGAAAGTTCAAGGAAAAGAAGATAGAAATTTTTTTACTTTTCATTCAGTATAAAATTGATTACAAAAGGAGAACTCGCCTAGGCGAGGTTACAAAAGAGGGGAGAGAATTACAAGAAATAAAAAGTGGTGAGGTCAGCTCTCGCCTCCTCCCCTGGATTGGCGATCTCCGCCCGCCCCGCCAGAGGGATTGTCCTTGAAATCCTTCCCGAAGAATATATCGAGGCTGTCTTCCTTCTCGCTTGGCAGCATGGACGAAAATAGACTCGGCATGAGGTATCGGACCGTGACCTCCTCGCAGTCCTCCACCAGCACCTGCATATCTTTCATGATTTGTTGGGTGCATTCGGCAGATTCAATTGAGTTGACCCGCAACCTTTCCACGACCTCAGCCTCGCCAAAGATCCTCAGGCTCTTGTATGGGAAGGGGGGCTCGCTACCGCCTGGAGGGAGGAAGGCTTCTACCTGAAGGGTGATCTCGCCATGAAGCCCTTTGTTTTCCTCGCTCAGCTTCACGTTCTTCCCTTCCAGCTCAGTGGTGGGAGCCTCCAGCTCAGTAACGCAAGCTTCCAGCTCGGAAGAGCGAGCACGGAGCTGGTTATTCTCTTCCTCCAGCCCGACGGCGCGAGTCCGCAACTCCCTAGCGGCCTTGGCATCCTGAGGCAAGAATAGGTAAGTAAATCTGAAGCTAAAAAATCCTAAGTAAAAAGAGAAAGGGATAACCAGTGCTTACCAGTCCGTCGGCACCCTTGGAAAGCAAGTCCTCGGCAATGCCGAGCCTTCTCTCCAGGTCGACGACCTTGTCCTGGGCCAGGTCGCGCTTCTGCTCAGCCTTCTGCAGGAGGTGGCTAAGGTTGAAGCCGCGACGAACCACCATGTGGTGGAGCTTTAGTGCTCGCATATGGGCCTGCAAGTACTCATGGCCGAGTTGGCTCAGGGTCATGCACTTATAGGTCGCGACATCCTCGTGCCCGTAGAGGCCAAAGCCGAGCGCGTAGTCTTGACCAAAGGAGGGCTCGCGGTCGGCCCAGGAGGGTTGAAGGGTAGAGATAGAGATCTTGTGGGCCGACTTGCCCCATTGGACCATGGGCTCGCCGACCGAGTCCTTCCACCTCTCCCCAAGGCTGAAGAGGGGGTGACCCTTCGGCGGGCTTGACTTGCGGGTCAGGGTCTTCTTTACTGCAGGAGCAGAGGGCTCGCCTCCCTCCTGCTCTTTGCCGATTATCTCCTTAAGCGGGCTCTCCGACGACCCATCCGGGGAAGGCTTGGGCGAGCTCATGTACTTGGCCTGTTGATGTTGATGTTGTTGTTGTTGCTTCGCCCGAGAAAACGCCACCGCTTTTAGCTTCTTCTGTGGTGGATTTCGGTGAGGCAATCTGGACCCCCCGGGATCAGCCCGCTTCTTGCCAGAGGGCTTGGACGATGCCGGCTCATCTCGGCAGGCGCCCGCAACCGCTTTCTCACGGGCAAGAGGGTCAGGGAGTAGTCCCAGATCCGCAAAAGGTGGGTTCTCGGGAATTAGTCGCTCCCCTGCATAAATTACTTTGTTAAAATTTCACTGATTTGGCGAGATATGGCAAGGAGGAAAGTTGAAAGGTATACCTTCGTCGGGAAGGACGAGGAGGAGCGAGTCGAGGCCCCTTTGGACGAAGGCGACCTCGAAGTCTTTGTGGAGAAAAAATTTGTGGAGCTCGACATCGTTGCTAGAGACTGTGGGGGGTCGGTATACCTCCTCGCCTTTCTGCTGCGGAGAGTAGGGGATGTTGCCGAGATCGCCCTTGATTAAGACGATCTTGGTCATCTAGTTGTGATGTTTGTTCGCGATCTCGCGAACCTTTATGAAGGAGCCCCCGAAGTAGGCGATGTCGTCGGGGTTTGCCTTGTAAGTAAAGAGTTTCCTGAACACCGTCAGGTTGAACTCTATTAGCTCCCGGTCGAGGAAGCTCGCAAATGCCACCATCATTATGATAGAGTTTAGGTTCAGCTGCGCGGGCACAAGGCCAAAGTACTTGAGGATCTGGAGGATTTCCGGCTAGAGCGGAAGGCGCAACCCCATCTCGAAATGCGAGATAGGGAAGAAGAGCTCCTTGGGGGTAGAAAGTGTGAAGTGTTGAGCGCACTTGGAGCGATTGTCAAAATCAGGATTAGTCTTACCCATGCTCGGAGAAGGTGTAGGGAGCGAGTATATGTAGGAAGAATGCGAGCAGGGGAGGAAGGTACGGAAGAAATAAAAGCAGTAAGTTGGGGTAGGTGAAGGGGCCTATTTATAGGGAAAGGAATCAAGGGTCAAGCTGACCGATCGGTCCAGCTCGCCTAAACCAGCTCGCCGACCCCAGCTCGCCGACTTCCCAAACCTATCCCATCACGCGCCAAGCAAGGATATCATATTCGAACAACAAGCAATACAATCTAAAAAATATTCTAAGTTATTACAGGCCCACAAGGGATATTGTTCAAAGAAATCAAATGTAAACATAGAAGCAGCGAGTTTGGCACATGCGCGAGCTGAGGGGGCAGGAGGCGAGTTCCGGTAGGCCCGATAGGGGGGCCATTCTATACCTACCCAGGCCTTGTGTCTCCTTCCCTACAGGTCGGCGCGAATTGCGGAGCTCGTGGATCCGTCTCAAGCATCCTCGGGCGGCCAGAAGGTTCTTGTCCAGCTCCTCCAGTAGCGGTGAAAGGGACGTCGCCTCGCCCGCCAGGTCCTCCCTCGCCTAGTCTACTAGCCACACACACTCCTGCTGCAGCACCTCGTTATCCTCCCGTAACCGGTGGATCTCACATACCATCTTTTTGAGGACCTCAATTCCTCGCTTCCTCAGCTCGGGCCCCCCCCCCAGCTCGGCATCCAGGAAGGACTCCAAGGTCTTCGGGTAAGGAAGGGGCGAGTAGAAAGCTCGCTCCAGGGATTCGTCGGCCTTCAACTTACTGAAGAAGAATGCAAGAATAGTTGAACAATAATGTGAAGGGAAGTACACCAGGGAAACTACGGATGAGAACCAATAAAGGATGACTTGCCTGAAGAGCTCGACACCTCGAAGGAGAGGCGAGGTGGAGACATCTTCAGATTTTTACCATGGCCTAGAGGATGTGTTCTAAGCGGAAGAAGGTTGAAGCCCGACAATTGGATAGTTCAAGCACCCTCCCTCGAAGTCTCAGCGAGCTGAGAAAAGGGAACGCGAGCTAGCGAGCCTGGTCTTTGCGAGCTAAATCCCCGAGTCCCGAAGGGAGGGGATGGGTCGCATTGACTAACCTCCAGAGCCTTAAACCGTGGGTCGGCAGGAAGAATATCGGCTCGCAGAGAGGTGACCTCGCCGTCCCCACCCTGACAGTCTGGGTCGACACAGATGTCAATGAAATTCCCCTCCTTCCCAGGGGCAGGCAGGGTAGAGGAGCCTGTCTCAGGCTCCAGGGTCATTTTCAAGTCTTGGAAGACGCGCTCGGACGCTTCTGCATCTGGCTTCGCCCTCTTGGCAGAATTAGACTCGGCCGGGACGCTCCACGGGATGTTAAGGGGAACAAAGGTCAAGCTGGCGATGCGGGCAGAGTAAACCTCACGAGCCTTCGCAAGCCTCTCTTAGAGCTCCTTGGGAAAAGGCATCTCGAAAAATTCAGGGTGAAGGGGATTGACAAAGGTCACCCAGGTACGCGGGAGCATATTTATAGCTGCTGGTGGACCCTGCCGAAAGATTCTCTGGCTCCTGCCACACTCACCGAATCTCGTGGGGTTGGATGTTTCTTTTCGAGCTTGTGTCAACCTCACAAAGAGCGGGGATTGTGTACAATCCCGTATCCGGCGAGTGGGTCAGCAGGAGCCAGACTGGCCAAATCGGGCGGTTCGAGTCCCTAGGCGAGCTCGGCAAGAGGGGGAGCTCGGCAGTCTCCAGCTCGCCCAGGCGGGGTGAGATTCTTTTGGGAGGCGAGCTTGTACTCGCTCTGCGCTGTTTGTCGAGATCTGTTCTATTCGCCGAGCTCTAGGCTGTTTGTTGACCTCTGGGCTATTCGCCGAGCTCTGGGATATTCGTCGAGCTCTGTGCTGTTCGTCGAGCTCTGGGCTGTTCATCGAGCTCTGGGCCCTTCGTTGAGCTCTTCGCCCTTCGCTGAGCTCTGAGATGCTCGCCGAGTTTGAACCAATCAACAAGCCCGTATAGTATGAGTAGGGCAGGCTAGGCCCGTACTGGCCCAAGGTCAAAGATAGGCGACAAGTTCCTGCTCCATCGAGCACTCGCCGCCCTTGCCGAGTAGGGTTTGTTGAGGGCTACTCGCCCAATGATCTGTGAGGTATTTTTACCATTTTTCACCATTGGCCTACCCATAGCCAGTTAGAACAGGGAGGTTACGCTGTTGGCAAACCTAGTTGGGCTGTACATAGATATTTAGAACAGCGGAGGTTGGCTATTTGTAGGCTGTTTTCATAAATCTATAAATAGGACCCAAGGGGTACCTCAGAAGGCATGCTCACTTGTCTCCTAACCTTCTAGCGCTTTATGAGGTACCTTAGCCTGACATTTGGCTAAGGAGGGGAAGCGCTCAGAGATCTTCCAGGTGTGTGGTAGGTCCTACGCGCCGGGCCCTTGGTCCAGTCCTCTGTTCTTTTTCCTTGTTGTTTTTCTTGCAGGAGAGAAGTAGGTGCGCGATAACCCCTTCCCCAAGGGTGAACTCCATCGAGACCAAATTCTCGGTTTCAACATAGATATTTGTTGTATAGTGTGCGGTTTGACCATGTCAAACTACATAAGCCACCCGACTTGTTTTTTAGTCCCATATCGATTTTTGTATTCTCTCTCATCTCCCCTATTTTATATAATAAGGGGACGTACCTATGTAATAATTATCTTTTTTGAGCAACAAAATTTGAGCTTTATTTACCTCTTTGTCATTTTCTCGCACTTTTTTCACAAGAGATACAACCAGTTACATGTAGAAAAGTCATCAATAAAAGTGACAAAATACAAAATACCTCTACCAACTGATTTAGTAGGGGAAGGACCCCAAACATCAGAATGAATAAGATCAAATAGACGAGAAGAACTACGTCCTTGTCTTGATGTAAAGGAGGATCGATGTTTTTTCCAAGCTGGCAAGCTTCACAGTTAGGAGAGCAGTCTTCCCGAGGTAAATCTAGCAGGAGCTAGTAAAGTAGACTAGGGGGAGGATGACCAAGGCGAAGATGTCACAGAAGAAGAGAATTTGATGCAAAGAAAGCAAAGACATTATCAAGGTAGAACAAGCCCCCACTCTCTATCCCAGTAACAATCGTCTCCTTGGAGTACAGATCCTGAAAAGAATAGGTAGCAGAAGATAATGGTCCTTCTACGCCATCTAGAAAGAACAGACTATGGTCCTTCTATGCCCTTCGACATGAAAGGGCAAAGATCCTTCTATGCCCTCTGGTAAGAATGGAGCCCAGTATTTCTACATTCTCATGTAAGAATGGACTTCAGTCCTTCTTTATGCTCTTATAAGAATGGACAAAGGTCCTTCTACACCCTCTGCTAAGAATAAACTCTACTACTTCTACATCCTCTAGTAAGAATGGACTAGTCCTTATATGCCCTCAAGTAATAACGAACAAATATCCTTCTACGCCCTCTAGTAAGAGTGTACAAAGGTCCTTTTATTCCCTCCAATAAGAACAGACTTTGGTCCTTCTATGCCCTCTGGTATGAATGGACTCTAGTCCTTCTCTGACTTCTGGTAAGAACAAACAAATGTCCTTTTACTCCATCAGTAAGAACGAACCCCGGTCCTTCTATACCCTCCAGTAAGAATGGACTTTATTGTAAGAACAAATTCTGTTCCTTCTACACCCTCTGGTGAGAAAGGACAAAGGTCCTTCTATGACCTTTGTTAAGAACGGACAAAGTTCATTTTATGCCCTTTAGTAATAACAAAAAAAAGCTCTTTACGCTCTAGTGGAGTGTCGACCTCCAGCGCCAAAGACAAGTGACAACTTTAGTACCTACGCTAAGAAACAAGCTTGCACCAACCGAGTATTGGCCTCTAACATCAAAGCCAAGCAACAACTCTGATACTTGTGCCAAGCAATAAGCCTATACTAACCGAGCGTCAACCACTAGAACTGATGAGTGATGTCGAGCTATGACTTATAGTGCCAACTCCAAGCGACAAGCTCAACGGTCCTTGATAAGGGTAGACAAAGCACCCCTACACTAGAACCGAGCAACGAACTCCATCGTCAACCTCTGACACTGACACCAAGCAATAACTCCGAGTATGTATATATAACAGAAAGCTCGAACCATGCGAATCATGACAGTTGACTCATAGAAGCTCAAACACAAAAATATGCAATCGACAAGAAAAACATTTGGGCTCATTTTTTACAAAAGCAACCTCTGAAATTGGGGGCATTTGATGTGGTTTCCCAATCATGTTTTTTGTCAAAATTGATATTTTTTACCGTAACCCTAACTGGCTCGCTGATATACTTTCAACAATCCCATTCTCGTACAATTCCGAGTTCATTTGGTCTTCCAAATAGACACTTAAATGCACCATGAGGTATGAATAGTAAAGTCCCCTACCATATGGTGTGAATAGTAAAATCCCCCACCATGGGGTGCAAATAGTAAAATCCTCATCATGGAGATGCGAATAGTGAAATCCTCTATCATTGTTGTGCGAATAGTAAAATCTCCACCATGGGGAGTGAATAGTAATACCTCAATCATAAGTGTATGAATAGTAAAATCCCTCATCATGGGAATTCACATAGTAAAATTATACATCATGAGGGTGTGGATAGTTAAAGCCCCCACCATGGGGGTATGAATAGTAAAATCCCCTTTATGGGGTGCAAATAATAAAAAATCCCATCATGGGGGCGTGAGTAAAAGAATTCAATAATGAACAACTAATCACCTAGAGGGGGGGGGGGTGAATATGTTCAATTCTTTATAATAGGCAGTTTTAGGATTTCTAAATAGCAAATCTAGTTATCCAACCATACAAGCATCACAAACATTTAGAGTAAGCAAACATAGCACAGAGACACTCAAATTTATAGTGGTTCCCCAATATTTGCGTACATCCACTTCCCCCTTCGCCTATCTAGTAATGAACTAGATTCGGCCCAACTTCCACTTTTCTCAGATCCACAGATCTTACCACTCAGAACCCTTCCAAGTTCCTACAACTCAGACTTCTTCAAGTCCTACATCTCAGATCCTTCTAGATTCTACAACTTAGATTCTTCTCAAGAACCCTACCTCAGAGTTTTCCAACACCTACCTCAGGCAACATGCCCTACCTCAGCCCTTATAATTACAGGCTTACCACTGAAAAAGATAGACTTTCCTACACTCAGATCAATATAGATCCTACAGTTGTGATTACAATATTTAAAGAATTTTTTTACCCAGAGAGAGAGAGAGAGAAAATGGGGTAAAGAGTTCTTGACCAAATCTTGAGAGATTGGCCTTCTTCTGATCCTTGCAGCTTTGGATCTAATTCAACCTTACTTAGCTTCTTCAAAGCTTCTTGAAAATAGAGAACTAGGTTAAATCTCTCTTGAGCAGATGAAGGTGATCTTGAATCTGCTTCCTTCTTCTCCTTCTTCTTATTACAGAAATGATTCTGTAATCCTTACTGATCTCCCAAGATTACTCTTCGTCTCTGTGTTATTGTGTTGTATATTTTCTGTGTGTTGTTATTTGATAGCACTATTCTATTTATAGAAACATAGCAGAGGTAACCGGCTGAACCGGTAGCTGACTGGCCTATGACAGTTCTGACATCTGACAACTTTGATAGTTATGCCAGCTGTCACTTCTTAGATCTGGAAATCTGCAACTTGGTCTTCAAAACAGTAGACAGCGTCGAGACATATCTTCTTCATAATGTGTTGACACTGATTTCAAAATGTGTCGACACAAATTATGAATGTGTCGACACAGCTATCATGATGTCGATACATTGCCTTGATGTAGTCAACATACTTTAATCTTTGTCGACACAGCTTTTCTTCATAGACTCGACACAGATAATGTAGAATGTGTCGACACAACTTCCTTAGTGTCGACACAGCTTTTCTTCAAAAACAGTTGTCAACCCAAGTCCTGGGTGTTGACATATCAGCTTCAGCTTACTATCAGCACTACTAGTTATAGTGTGTTGACACAAGTCCTGAGTGTCGATACAGTTGATCTTCAACTCAGCATGCAGGATGTCGACTGAGATCATTTAAGTCGACACAGCTTGTGTTGTCTGATATCTGTGTATCGATACAAGTCTTGTGTGTCGACCCAGCTAGTGTAGACTGAACTTTTGTTTGTCGACATAAGTCCTATGTGTTGACACAAGTCCTGTGTGTCGACATTGTTTTGCTCTTGTTCTCGACATAGCTTCTTCCCAAGCGTCGACACTGACCGAGTGTCTCGACACTTTTATACTTAGACAAATTCCTGTATTACTTTGCTTGCACAAATAAACTTAAACAGACATCAAATACAAGATGATGTATGTCATTGATTTAAGTGAGGCTTCTCCAAATATGGTACAATTACCAATGTACCCAACAATCTCCCCCTATTTGGAGAAGTCATAACTACAAGTCAATGATATACACCATTATAATAACCAGCAAAATTAATGATGTACTAATAAACAAAGACAGGTTTAATAATTAGGCAAAAATATATATGTTACAAAGTTAAGCATATCCATCACATAAAAATGTAACATATAAACAGATAGAATCAAAAAGATTTACTCAACTAAGAAATTATCCCATCATTTCAAATTATATCTGACTTATAAAATTCAAGAATGTCTAGAAAGAACAACATTAGTACATAGTTCTAAATTTTAAGACATAAAAGACTCTAAGTCAGTTTGGGTTCCTTGATCACAATCCCTTTGCCAGGTTGAATCCTAGCTTGTACATTAGCTTTTAAGTCATCAGCCAGCTTATTTCCTTTCTGATCCTTCTCCTTAAGCTCTTCAGCCTTGATCTTTTGCCTTTCAAAGTAATGAAAAGGCTTTGGGAAATACTTGCTAGGCTCCACCGAGTTAGCAGGTATCTTCCTAGCTTTAAGATCTCTTCTGAACTGAAATATGGCATCTTGCTGCTCCTGATATTTACTCCATTATTGTTCAGAATATCATTTGCCTCCATCATGCATATTGTCTTTCACAGCTTTCCAAGTAGTCAGAATAATATTTCTAGATGTTGTACTCCATTGTTCAAAATCAGGCTTTAATTTTTCCTATTCTCTAAACCTTTTCTTAGACAACTGAGCTTCTTTTTCTCTTTGAACTACAACTGCAGGCATATCAACTTTTTCAAGAATAACATTTTGTGCCTCCTGTGGAGGGCTATACATTTGGTGAACTGCCTGTTTGATCTCTTCAAAATCAGAAGGCGGATAAATAACTTGAGCTACTTCCTGTTGAACCCCTTCAAAATAAGCAGATTGAATTCAAGATTCAGCAGTGTTGTCATCATCACAAAGGGGTGGATACCCAAGAGTTGCTCTGATGCTATTTGATATCCATTTAGCATGATCTGAGCCTGCTTTTACTAATACTCTCTCCCCCTTTATGACTTCTCTGTCAACATTTTCTCTCAGATCATCCTTTTGAAACCTTACCTGATCAGCCAGATAATTTGTTTCTTCTTTTTAATAGGTCCTGAACTTCTTTAGTTGATCAAAAATAGCTGTCTGAGATGCCTAGATTGCTGTTTCGACAGATGCTAAATCTTCCTTGATTTGCTTGGACACTTTAGTCTTTATAGCAGTGACACTAGTATCAAGCTTTGTTAGTATAGCATTTTGAGATTCTACCAGATTTTCATTCATTCTTAGTTGATTTTCTAGGACATAACCTTGTTTGACTGCAATGTCCTCTACTGCAGTCTTAACCTCATGTTGTTGATGTGCCAAGTAAACTACAGCATTACCTCCTTTATGGAAGCAATCTGTCATCTCTTTTTTATTCTGATTGACTTCAAATCTGATGGATTTGATATCCTATGCCAGCTAAAATTGCAGGTCCTTATGGGTCTCATCCACATATTTTTCAAGAGTTATTCTTTGCTCATCCATCTTTTCTTGTAGTTTCACCAAAAGTGAACTGTAGTCCATTACAGAAGCTGGTGTTGGTGGGGCAGCCTGCAAGGCCTTCTTATAGCCTATGCTTTTCTTCCTTATTTCCATTAGTTTTCTCTTCTTTAGCTCTGAGGCTTCTTGCTCATCTTCTGATTCAGAGGAACTGGCTACATCCACAACATGATGCTGGTTATCAGGAAAATATACTGAGTCAAGGTCTGGTACCTCCCCCTCAATATATGTATCTTCTTGAAGTATGTCCTGGTTGTCCTTCTGGACATCTGGCAAAGTATCAGATGGACGAACATTGTCCTCAGTAGCCCCAGTCTTCTTCCTATGGACATCATCTTCTGAAACAAAAGTCTCTTTCTCAGCAATTAGGATTAGCTCAGTTTGTGCTTCTGGCTCATCTAACATAGCATCATCCTTGTTGATATCCTTGAGAACCTCCAGGATAGTGAGATGAGCTGCTTCACTCTCCATGATAGTCTCTGTGAAGTATCCCCCTGGAACTGAGGACACTTGAGGATGTGGCACTGAATCATCTTCCCTTTGAGATTGTACTTCATTTACATCCTCATCAGAATTGAAAACCACAACCTTTTCTGAATCACTAGATGATTCCACAATCTTTACTGCTGATTAATTTTTCTTTAGTTCTTTTTGATGTTGCACAGGAGTTGGAGTCTCCTTGGTCAATACCCTGTCCCATCTTGACAAGATTCTAGTGTCCATTTTCCTCATATGATTGATTTTAGCTCCTGCAGCTTGATTTAGTATCTCTGTCTTTGCTGAGATCAGATACAAACTCAGGATCTTACCTAGGTTAGGCTTCTTGATCCCTTCCTTGATCCTATCAAAGACTACTATCGACCAATCAGTCTTGAGATTGAATATTAATCTTATCATTAGGCTGAACATGAAGGAAGATATCCTGTTATGTCCCCCTATCTTGCATAGTATAACCTTTCCAACCACTTCAGAAAGAAATTTACCTTGGTAATTCATCCCTTTTCTATTCATAGAGGATTCAATCTTTGTGCTTGCATTCAAACCACACCATTTAAGTCCCTCTTCTATCTTGTCAGAATAGACCTCATCTTCTTCTTTGAGCGACGACAGTTGGAGTACCTTGCTCAGACTTTTAGAAGTAATCTTTATCTTCATCCCAAGAATTGTTGACCTAATCTTGTTTCCAGTTGAATCCAGCTTTGCGTTGGAGAAGAATTCAATTACTTCTTTCTTCCATATCTTGGTTGGTTTTGAGACCATAAATTCTAGTCTAGCGTTAGTGACAAGGGTGATTACTTTCTGAATTTCATGAGAAGCATCATTGAAGGCGTTACGAACTAGTTCGTAACCCTCGTTGATGTTTTCTTCTAACTTTGACGCCATTGAATGTTGAAGGAAAAGAGATTGAGGATGGTTGAGAGGAGATCTAGCTCTCGACACAGAAGTTCAATGTCTCGAGAAAGCTAAGTCACGTGGTCGACTAATTCTCGTTTTAACCTATTTATAGGGTTTTAAATTTGGAAGGTCAAACGACATGCCCAAATATTATGTGTCGACACCATGTGTCGACATAGAAGTTAACATCTCAACACGGATGATAGGGATCCAACATTATTATATGTCGACACCACTCTATAAGAGTCGACATATAAGAAGGCAGAATGATTTCAGACAGTTTTTATATCAATAGAAGGCAGAATGATTTCAAATGTTTGGTAACTGAAACTCGGCTATTTAATGCTAAATATTCTAATGAATATAGCCGTTTAAGGCAGCATTAAATATAAATTCATCACAGAGTTTTAAATCTAATTAATTCCAAGGCAGTTACAAATTATCAAGGGATTTTTCAGACGTTTCAAGAATATTTTATTTCAAATATTGAATTCCTCCCTGACAGTATATATATATATATATATATATGCATATTTATAGAAGATTGCTGCTTGACAAGATTTATTTGGGGACACACAGAGATTTTGAGATATACATATATTCTGCTTCAGACTCTTCTTAAGAGACATCCTAATTCATATATGTCTGAAATATCTACTGGTGAGTATAAGCTTACAAGAAGGCCTACACCCAGAAGAAAAGTCTCCTCCCTTGATCACAATCTTTATTCAAATCAGTGGGAACATTTTGCAACATCATCCACTAAGTAAACTCAGAGATTCTTGACAGAGAAGACAACATCTAACTCTCTTTAGTTTATTCTTAAACTGTGTACAGGGTTCTAACTCCCTTCAAAAGTTAACACTTGGTTCTTAAGTCACCTGATCAAAAGACTTAGGTTTGGTTTTTGGGTACTTGGTCAAAAACACAAAGGGTTGCTAGATCTCCCTTAGAAAATAGATCTTTTGGTGGCAGGGCACCTGATTAAAAATATGTAGTGGATTCCTACCAGGGTGATAGAAGAGTAGATGTACCCAAATTTATTGGGGAACTACTATAAAATCCTTGTATCGTCTGTGATTGCTACTTTATTTTTTTTTGTGCTGTGAATTTTATTTATCTATCTATATATATATATCACTTATTTTTAAAACCACTGCAAAAATTAATTGAAGTTTTTAAAATACTCTATTCACCCCCCTCTATAGTAAAGTTAGATCTATCCCTTCCACTTTCAAATATTATTTGGTCACTTCCTAAATTTTAGGATCATCCAAAGTACTGTGATGCAGTAATAAAGTCAAGTGTAAAAGTGCCATAAACAGTCCTAAGTTGTTACAAGAGATATGTAAACTCTACAAGTCTTAGAATTACTTCCTAGGGTTATTCACCACCATAAGATAACATGGACTAAACTCCAAGTCGGTACAATTAAGGACATATCACCCTATGTCCTTCACAAACTCCCAAAGTTAAACCTTAGGGTTTGAACTAGGGTCCTCGGGCAAATCAACCCTAATCTACACCAAACTCCAAGTGAGGGTTTTTTAACTGACCCTGAGGCTCTGGCCAAAGTCTCATCCCCTTTGGGTGAGAATTGGCTCTGCCATGCTCCAAGCACCCTTTTTCCCTAATTTACCCTTAAGGGACCAAATTTTGGTCACACCAATACCTACGCAAATTAACCCCAAATGGGCTGACATTTTTACCAGGGTCATATCATGACTCTATTGGACATCCACCAAAATTTTGGCTAGTTTTGAGGTAATTATGCCCCTTAATTAATTATTACCTATTTTATTTAATTTTAACCAAAACTTTAGGAAAGTATTTTTCAAAAATTCCCATTTTCCTATGGTTAAAATTTCAAGGCATTTTCCTGGTTGGTTTAGTGGGGGCACTCAGATTAGTCTTTGGTCAAGTCTATGTATAGGCTGCACCATATTGAGTGTTGTGGTCATACCACTGTCTCAAATGAGTTGAAATAAATTTTAAAATAAACTAGACTTCAAGGCATAAAACTTTGGTGTTTGTCATTTTCCAAGTAGAGGGCTCTAAGTATTTTTAATAATTGATTCAAAACACTGTAATTTAAGTAATAGAAATGAATTTAAAAAGAAATATTAATAAATTGATCACGCACGAATCTTGGCGCGGGATGAGCGACATTTGTTCTTCTTCCCCGTGAAGCCAACGACCACGATTGGCCCATCCTGGGCGAAGTTTTCCCTTGATTTCCCGGCCACCCGCGCCTCTTCTCGGCCGGCCACTGCCACCACAACCTTCGTTGAGGTTATGGATGGCGATTCGTTGTGGTTGGCCGGCCGGAGGAGGCCAGAACAGTGTTTTGTGATAGGAAATAAAAGCTTGAAACTCAAGCTCTCAGCCTACTCGATCTAGGGCCAATTGACACCAAACCTTGAAGGCTCGACAAAAGGGCCGTTTTTTACTTTCCTACCCCCAAGTAGGGGTTTTATTCTTTGGTCTCAGGTAATTTTACTCTTTTGCCCTTTGTAGTCTGCGTATAACCCTTCAGAAAAGCGGAGTTTGGCTGTTGGCAAACCCATCCCAGGTATTTTTTTTAATTTCAGGTCGGTTCAGTTTGGTTATTGGCAGGTCAAAGCCGGAGGCCTATAAATAGACTGATAAAGTGCCTTGAAGAGGTTGTTGACCCCTTTCATCTTCTTACTCCAAGTCACCTAGCTCAGCACTAGCTAGGGAGGGGAAGGATTTCTATTTCTTCCGGGTAAGAGGTGGGACCTCAAAGCTGAAGCCCACAGTCTATTTCTAGTTCCCTAGACTCATGTCAGGGAAGGAATATTGGAAGAGTAGGTGTGAGCTATAACTCTAGATCCGAACTCTAGGTGAAGTCGGGTTTCTGGCTTCAATATTTTTGATGCGGTGAGCGTGGATCGTAGCCTACACAAAAGAATCTTGAGCTACTTCATGGAAGGAGATCTCGGCAAAGCAGACGGAGACGGTCCCAGAACTCGGGAGGATATATAGGAAGAGAAGAGTTCATTGCGTCCATCAGGGGAATCATGGACATATTGTAGGGGATCTCACAGCAAAGAGACTGCTTGAATCCTCTACCCCAGGCGCCCGCTCTCGCGCATCAGGACGAGCTCGTCTCGATAAAGGTTAGAGAGGACGCCCCAGGGGGGCGACCTGGAAAAGGTAAAGTGGTGAAAGGAAGCGGGTGAGACCTGGCGGGTAGGGAGTTGTTCCCCAGCCCTACGAGTGCCGTCTCGCCGGGAGACATCCTCGCGCACGAGGAGGAGGCAAGACCCATGGAGAGAGGGTCCCCATTCTGTGAGTTGATCCTTTCAGCTCCAGTCCCGGAGTGGTTCAGGGAGCCCGAAATGACCTACTATATAGGAAAATACGACCCTCTCCAGCACTTGCAATGGTTCGAAGATGCGGTCTCCATCAGGCCGATGACAGACGCATTCAAGTGCCGTCTTTTCGCCATCACCTTGAAAGATAAAGCTAGGGAATGGTTTCATCAACTCCCAATGGGAATGATTTATAGCTTCGAGGATCTGAGTAAAAGTTTCCAGTTGCGTTTCTCAACCTCGAAGAAAAGGAAGAAGATCCCTGAGTCGATCTTTCTGATCTGACAGAAGGCAGATGAATCCTTGGCCCAGTACGTGGACAGACTCTAGTAAGAAATCTTGGATATTCAGGAGGTGCAAGGATTTGCTCTCCAAATGGCTTTCACTATTGGACTGCGGGAGGGTTTTTTCAAGATGATCCTAATGTAACGCCCCAAAACTCAGAAGTGAATCGGGCGGTGTTTTTGTCACAACCCGCATGTTCTCAACGATTAAATCGTATCAGAGAAAGATAAAATACGCGCCGTGATGCCACGTCATGCAGGGGATAACTGCACATGCTCAAGCAAAACGCCAGACTTTAAATTCTAAGGAAAAAAATTCATAGTTTAATATGAAAGAAAACCAGTTATATCTTAATGGTCGTATCCCTCGGCACAATGGATTAGCTAGTCTGATAAGTTGTAAATATTCCTATATTTTTGTATTTTATTTAAGTCATTTTGGTTTGTTTTATTCAATAAAAATGTTTCTTTTTTGAAAATATATTCTAATTTAATATTTTTTGGTTTTCTGAAAATTTTCAGAAAAAGTCAAAGTTTGACCAGATAGTCGAACGCCTCAACACAAACATCGACCGCTTCCTGATCGTCGAGCTCGACGATAGTCGAACGCCTCAACAAAAGCGTCGACCGCTTCCTGATCGTCGAGCTCGACGATAGTCGAACGCCTCAATAGAAGCGTCGACCGCTTCCTGATCGTCGAGCTCGACGATAGTCGAACGCCTCAACAAAAGCGTCGACCGCTTCCTGATCGTCGAGCTCGATGATAGTCGAACGCCTCAACAAAAGCGTCGACCGCTTCCTGATCGTCGAGCTCGACGATAGTCGAATGCCTCAACAAAAGCGTCGACCGCTTCCTGATCGTCGAGCTCGACGATAGTCGAACGCCTCAACAAAAGCGTCGACCGCTTCCTGATCGTCGAGCTCGACGATAGTCGAACGCCAACAAGATAGTCGACCAGTCAATACAGCAAAATCGTCGACCAGTCAATACAGCAAAATCGTCGATCTCAAACAGCCGCAGAGCGTCGAACGCAAAAGCGTTGATCACACAAAGCGTCGAACGCAAAAGCGTCGACCACACAAAGCGTCGACCATCAACGCCAGCCGATCCACGCCAGAATCCAGTGTTCGACTATAGTCGAACACAGCAATTCAGCCGTTCGACTATAGTCGAACACCAAGGGATAAGATCAATTTTTTTCTTTGTCCCGTCAGCTGACAAATACGTGGCCCTTCCCGTCCTTCCAGAATGACGCCTGCTGGCGGATGACCATAGATTGAAAAGTCAAACACGTCTGTAATTATTTTGTCTATAAATAAAAGCCTCCTGTAAGCTTTTTCCCGTTCACATTTTTGAGCCATTTTGCTGTCTTTTTGTGGGTTGCCTTGGCGTTCTTCATTCCACTGTAAGGAGAACTTTCTCTCTCCTCTTTTCTTATGTTTGTTTTAGCTCTTTCTTTAGCTTTGTAATAAGTTGTAATAGTTTTTTATAAAAATAAAATGTGTTTTTTTTTCTCTGTCTCTCTCTCTTACATGGAATGAAAATTGTTACGGGTGGCTCACTCTCTTTCTCCTCTTTTCTTTTCTCAAGTTCATCCTTGTTCTTCAATTAATTATGCAAAAGTGCTATGTTATTTTAATTTAATGTTACTGTTAGCCTTTATTTCAAATTATTTAAATGTTGTAATGTTAAAATTTTCTATTTTTTTGTCTTTTAAAAATCATTATACTTTCATTCTTATGTGATTTATGAAGGAGGTTTTAAAGTGTTTTTGATTTTTTTTTACTTAGCTTCATTTTAGGATTGTAAAACCCCCTTTGTTCTTTTATTTTTATTTCAACTTTTTCATCAATTTTGTAAAACTCTAAGAATGAAAATATAATTATTTTGATTTTCTAGCAACTTTGTTTTAACTTTAGTTTTCAAAATATTTTTGCTTCTTTAATTTTTATTTCAACTTCTTAATTGTTTTTGGCAAATTATAATGGTAGAAAAGTTGTAATTTTAATTTTTAGGTAACTTTCATTTTTGTGTTTTAATTTCCGTAGAGTGCGTGCGTGTATGAGGTTAATTTACCCCCGCCCACTCGCTTGAGCCGGGATTCGCATTTACTGCTTTCTTCAGTCCTACTCGTTTGGGTAGGACTTGCAATTTTCAGCTTTCTTACTGCTTTCTTTTATCGCTTTCTTCAATTATGTAGAGTGCGTGCGTGTGTGCATTTATTTCCGCCTACTCGTTAAGAGTCAATGATGTGCTTTCATTTACCGCCTACTCAGTTTTGAGTAGGACTTGTACTTGCATTTATTTTTGCCTACTCGTTAAGAGTCAATGACTTGCTTTCATTTACCGCCACTCAGTTTTGAGTAGGACTTGTACTTGCATTTATTTCCCGCCTACTCATTCGAGTAGGACTCGCTTTATTTACTTTCTTTATGGTTTTGAAGTGTGCGTGAGTGCCTGCATCAATTAGCTTTATTTTCAGTTTATCTAAACGTCTTGTTTTTCTATGTTTTCTCTTATAACTGTTTAGTTCTTAATTTCAACTCACGCTTAACTAAAAACCATAAAGCTGTCCCCATACCGATGAGTGGCTAATCTCTTTTAGCCTTCGGCATTGAAGAGCATTGAGACATATAAAATGATTTGAAATAATTAAAGAACTTTATTTTTATTTTAATTTAAGGACTTAAGGTTTGCCCCGGGTTAACGACGCATAGGACCACATAATCGATGTGTGGGCTCTATTTCCGTTATCCATACGCAACGCTGAGAGGCCGCACGTATGGACCGATCCCCCTTGGGTAAATAGAATTGCGTACATACCCTCGAAAGAGGACGAGCGTAGTTCTATCGGATTGGGTTCCCCACCCAATAGAGGGGTTCTTAGCGTAATGCGGGCGTTAAGGGGAATCCTTCGTCGGACTAACGTTCGGTCGAATAGCCTTAGCGCCCAGGTGAGCGATATCCCTAGACCAAGGTGAGCTCATATCTAAGGAACCTCCACGGCCAAGTGCCTTTTATTAATTTTAAAATTAAGTTCAATAATTATTAAGAATTATTTTAGTCTTAATTCGATTCGATGCCGAACGTTAACCCGTCATCGAACTAACTTAGAAAATTTCCTGCTTTCTTTCCCTTTTTATTTTTAAATAAAAAAACCACCTTACTGTTAGTAAAATAATAGTGTTCCTGGAAGAGTAGATATAATCAACGCGTACCCGAGAACAATACGACCTCGGTATTCTACCGAATACCGAGTACTTCGCGATAGGTGCACTTGCCTCCTCTCGTTAGAAAACTCGATCTTCTAACTCGGCCCGCGGAATCAGACCATCATCGAACCACCCACAGTCGGTCTCTCTTCTGTGGCGCCCATCAAGTTTTTTGCACCGTTGCCGGGGAATCTCGTTGTTATATTGAATCCGGGACTCTATTAATTTTACTTTATTTTCAAATAAAAAATTTTTATAAACAAAAAGAATCCTTCCCCCCTTCGTTGTTTTTTTAGGGTGTATGACCCGTGGACAACCTTCAGGTTCTGAAAATCTTGAATTCGACCCCGAGATCGACCGCTCTCTTGCGCGTATCCGATCTTTACGTCGAATTCCATTTTTAGACCCCGCAGAATCAATCGGAGAACCCTCTTCTTCTTATATGGCCGACCCAAATAATGCCCAACCGACCGAGCGTACTATGTCTTATTACGCCCGACCCAACTTGGATGATACGGGGTCGAGTATTGTTCGGCCAGCTGTGGCCAACAATAATTTTGAAATTAAGTCAAGTGTGATTCAAATGATCCAAAATGCCGTGCAGTTCGATGGACTGCCGGATGAGGACCCAAATACACACTTGTCTAATTTTCTTGAGATTTGCGATACTTTTAAGATTAATGGCGTCACTAATGACGCCATTCGTTTGTGCCTTTTTCCGTTCTCTTTTAAGTTCAAGGCTAAGGCGTGGTTACTCTCCCTCCCGCGGGGATCCATCACGACCTGGGCGGAGTTGGCAGAGAAATTTCTTACGAAGTATTTTCCGCCCGCAAAAACTGCAAGATTGCGGGCGGACATATCTTCGTTCATCCAAAACGACTCCGAGCCTCTTTACGAGACTTGGGAATGCTTTAAGGAGTTTCTCCGCCGGTGCCCGCACCACGCTCTGCCAACGTAGTTGCAAGTACAAATTTTTTTACAATGGACTGAATAGTCAGACGCGTCAAATGATTGATGCGGCTGCCAGGGGCACTCTGAACAATAAGACCCCCGAGGCCGCCCAGGCCCTTTTCGAGGAAATGGCGATGAACGCCTACCAGTGGAATGTCCCACGGGCGCGCCCTAAGCAGGCGGGCATTTTTGAAGTGGATGCCACCGCTCAGCTAGCCCTTCAAGTGGAAAGGCTAACTAAGCAGGTGGCGGAGATGTCTGTTGCCTCCCCCACTCCGCCTTATTTTCTTCCCCCTTCTGCCTGCGTGGTCGACGAATTCGTGGACTACATGGGAAATCTGGTGCGTCCCTCCTTACAAAACAACCCTATAGTACGCACTATAATCCGGGTTGGAGGAACCATCCGAACTTCTCTTGGAGCAACCCGAATAACGCGCAGCGCCCTCCTCCCCCTCCTTTTGCGCTCTCTCTTACTTCCCCTCCACCGAAGCTTCTTCCGGTGGAGGAACATTTTAATCGTTATGTTGCGTTTAACGAGTCCAGTATCCGGAACATCACCGGATCGCTAAAGAATTTAGAAATTCAGGTTGGACAGTTGGCGCAGCTTTTGTCGGAACGCGCCCTGGGGGCACTGCCGGGGAACACGGAGCCCAATCCAAGGGAAAACGCCAACGCTATAACCCTCCGTAGCGGTAAGGAGGTGGTCGATCCAAAACTTATCGATCCTCAGGTACAAATTTCACCTCCTACCCCTCTTCCCCCTTCTTCGTCTACGCAGCCCTTACCGATTTTAATTGAAAAAACTATTTTAAACAAGGCGTTGCCCTACCCGCATAAATTAGATAAAGAGCGAGTTAACGCGCAATACGAAAAATTTATTTTATTACTCAAACAAATTCATATTAATGTTCCTTTTTGCGAGGCCATCTCGCAAATGCCTAAGTATGCAAAATTTTTAAAAGAGCTTCTTTCTAACAAACGAAAACTAGAAGAAATTTCGCATATTTCTCTTAACGATGTCTGCTCGGCGGCTCTTACTAATAAGTTGCCCTCGAAACAAAACGACCCGGGACGATTTTCCATCCCGTGCCTTTTTGGCAATGTGTTAGTAAAGTACGCCTTAGCAGACTTAGGCACGAGCATTAATTTGATGCCGTTCTCGCTCTTCCTTCGTCTAGGTTTGGGTACTCCTGCTCCTACCAATATGCGCATCCAACTAGCGGATCGCTCGGTTAGGTTCCCCATCGGGGTAGTCGAGGATGTCCTTGTCCGAGTAGACAAGTTCACCTTCCCGGTGGACTTCGTCATCTTAGACATCGAGGAAGATGCCGAGGTACCAATAATACTCGGTCGCCCCTTCCTCGCAACCTCGCGTGCGCTAATCGATGTAAGTAACGGTCATCTTCTCCTTCGGGTAGGAGACGACCAAGTTACTTTTTCTATTAACCCCTCTATGGAAGAATCGTCGCCGAGCGACGATTTCTGCTACTCTTTAGATTCCCTTTTTGGAGATAGTTCTTCTCCGGTTTTCGAGTCCGAATTTCTAAGCGAAAATATTTTTTCTCTCGAAATTTTTTATTGCGATGAGGATGTGTCTTCCGATATGCCTTTTGAACCAATTGGTTCAAAAGACATTAGCTCTAAAACCTTGCTAGAAGAACCGCCCACCCTAGATCTCAAACCATTACCTGAATCCCTTAAATACGCCTTTTTGGGGAAAAATGATACACTCCCTGTTATCATTTCTTCGTATTTAAGTGATTCGGAGACATCCGATTTATTGGAGGTTTTGCTTAAACATCGCCATGCAATTGCGTGACAAATTTCTGACCTCAAGGGGATTAACCCTTCCTTCTGCACTCACAAAATTTTCTTAAACGATAATTGCCGCAAAACCATTCAGCCGCAGCGGCGTCTTAACCCAAACATGAAAGACGTTGTGAAAGCTGAGATAATTAAATTATTAGATGCGGGGATTATTTATCCCATTTCTGATAGTGCATGGGTTAGTCCCATTCATGTCGTGCCCAAGAAGGGCGGTCTAACCGTAGTGGCGAATGAGCGCAACGAGCTCGTCCCAACTCGTACTGTTACGGGTTGGCGTGTGGTCATCGATTATCGCAAACTTAATGATGCCACCCGCAAAGACCATTTTCCACTACCGTTCCTTGACCAAATTCTTGAGCGTCTTTCCGGTCATCCTTTTTATTGTTTTCTCGACGGTTTATCGGGGTTTTTCCAAATCCCCATTTCCCCGAGGACTAAGAGAAGACAACTTTTACTTGCCCCTTTGGCACCTTCGCCTATCGAAGAATGTCATTTGGCCTCTACAATGTGCCGGCTACATTCTAAAGATGTATGCTAGCAATTTTTGGCGAGCTAGTAGAAGATATTATGGAAATATTTATGGATGACTTTTCTGTATTCGGATGCTCATTCCCGTATTATCTTCGTAATCTTGATCGTGTCCTCCAGCGATGCGAGGACACGCATCTTGTTTTAAATTGGGAAAAGTGTAACTTTATGGTTCGAGGAGGTTTGGTCCTCGGCCATAAGATTTCGATTAAGGGGATAGAGGTCGATAAGGCCAAAGTAGAAATCATTGAAAAACTTCCTCAGCCGACTAACATAAAATCTATTAGGAGTTTCTTAGGCCACGCGGGCTTTTACAGGCGTTTCATTCAAGATTTTTCAAAAATAACAAAGCCGCTTACTCACCTCTTGGAAAAGGAATCACCTTTTGTCTTTAGTAACGACTGCGAGTCTGCCTTTAATTTTATAAAACAAAAGCTTATCAATTCTCCAATTCTAGTGGCCCCTAATTGGTCCCTTTCGTTCGAAATCATGTGCGACGCTAGTGATATTGCCTTAGGCGCCGTTCTTGGCCAACGCGTAGAAAAACATTTTCATCCTATTTATTACGCTAGCAAGACGCTCACTTCCGCACAAGTAAATTACACAACGACGGAAAAGGAAATTTTAGCCGTCGTTTTCTCTTTCGATAAGTTTCGCTCGTACCTTACGCTATCTAAAGTTATCGTTTTTACCGATCACTCCGCCCTTAAGTATTTACTAGCCAAAACCGATGCGAAACCCCGCCTTCTTCGATGGGTCCTCCTCCTTCAAGAGTTTGATTTGGAGATCCGAGATAAGAAGGGTGCGGAGAATCTAGCGGCAGACCACCTCTCCCGTTTAGGAAATTCTGGTGCGGAAGCGCTCGTCGAATCTGAAATAAATGACAGATTCCCTGAGGAACGCCTTCTCGCCCTTCGTTCGTCTTCGTCATCTTCTCCTTGGTTCGCAGATTTTGCGAACTACTTAGTCGCGCGGGTTCTTCCAAAAGAATTTTCAAGTCATCAAAAGAAGAAATTCTTTTCTGACTTGGAAAATTTCTTTTGGGATGACCCGTTTCTTTTCCGTATCTACGCGGACCAAGAGGTTCGAAGATGCGTCATGGGAGTGGAGTGCAGACAAATATTGCGGCACTGCCACGAGGGTCCGGCCGGGGGGCACTATCAAGCCAACCGGACCGCTAGGAAGGCGCTGGAGGCGGGCTACTTTTGGCCCACTCTCTTCAAGGACGCGCACAATTTTGTGCGCGCATGCGATAGCTGTCAGCGGTCGGGTAACATCTCTCGTCGAGACGAGATGCCCCAAAATATGTTTTTAGAATGCGAAGTCTTCGATTTATGGGGCATAGATTTTGTAGGCCCCCTACCTCCTTCTTATAAAAATTCGTATATTTTAGTGGCGGTCGACTACATATCAAGGTGGGCGGAAGCGCAAGCTCTCCCCACCAACGATGCGCGAGTCGTCGTTATATTTCTTAAAAAATTATTTTCTCGCTTCGGCACTCCTCGCGCTATTGTTAGTGATAGGGGTACGCATTTCTGTAATGCTCTCATGGCTAAGACGTTAGCTAAGTACGGAGTCACACACAAACTTGCCACCCCTACCACCCGCAAACAAGTGGCCAAGTTGAGGTAGTAAATCGAGAGATAAAGCGAATATTAGAAAAAAACCGTTTCACTTAATAGGAAAGATTGGTCCGTTAAGCTAGACGACGCGTTATGGGCATACCGTAAGGCGTACAAAACCGCTACCGGTTGTACTCCGTTTCGATTAGTCTATGGCAAGGCGTGCCATTTACCCGTAGAACTAGAGCACCGCGCACTTTGGGCATTAAAACTCTTAAACCTCGACTCTAACTTAACTGCTCAGAATAGAAAACTGCAACTAAACGAGCTCGATGAATGGCGTGCGAACGCTTACGAGAGCAATAAGTTCTATAAGGAGCGTTCTAAGTTATATCACGATCGAAAAATTAAAACCCCCAAAATTTTTTCTCCGGGCGATCTTGTCCTTCTTTACAATTCTCGTCTTAGGATTTTCCCAGGTAAGCTAAAATCGTGATGGTTCGGCCCCTTCAAAGTTGAAGAGGTTTTTCCATATGGGACCGTACTCATTTCCAACCCCGAAAAAGGTACTTTTAAGGTGAACGGTAATCGGTTAAAGTCTTATATTGCGGGCGACCCAGTGATCGATAGGAATGAAACCATAACACTTCTCCACCTATAACCCCGCCAATATAGTCAAGCTACTCGACTATAAACAAAGCGCTCCTAGGAGGCACCCCACGCTTATTTTTTTACGTCTTTATTTATCATGTTTTCTATTTTCTAAATAACTGCAGGGCTTCTAAAGGGCTTCCCCGAGTGCAGACCAGAGACGTTTTCTGCCCCCCTCTTTCTCCTTTTTGTACATATAGCTACTATATTATTCCTCATACTTAGCATACAACATTGGGGACAATGTTGGAACTAAGTATGAGAGTGTTTTCGTGTTTTCGCTTTCCTTTCCACTTACAAAAAAACAAAAAAATACAAAATTTCAAAAAAATTATATATATAAAACAAACAAAAAAAGTATAAAAACACAAAAATCAAAATTTTTTTTGAAGTTTCATTTTTGATACTTTATATTGTTTTTAACTCAGTCTGCGAGATCCGGCTCATCAAGCCATCCACATAACGAGTCATCTCGAGGCAACCTAGTTTTTATTTTTATAAATAAATTTTGTAAATATTTTTTTGTAAGTATTTTTGTAAATATCCTTTTTCTCTCTCATCTTTGTAACTAACTTCTCTTTTTCTCCCAAAATTTTGTAAATAGAATGAAAATTTTCTTAAAAATACAAATTTTTTTTAAAAAAACTTAAAAATACAAAAAAATCCGCAAAACTTGAAAATTCAAAATTTTTTTTTACTATTTTTGCATTTTCCTTTCTTTAGTATGTATATATTAAAGAAATAAATTCAAAACTAAAAAAAAAAAGATAATAACTTCAAAAATTCAAAAAAATATATATAAGTTATGAAACAAATAAATCAAACTTTTCATTCTTAAGTTTCTTGCTATCCAAAAATTTAGTTTTGAGTTTATTTATATGCGAATTTTATCAATTCTTTGTCCACTATTCGTTTGTAAATTATAGATTGAAAAATCTAAATAGCCGGGGTTAAGTTTTAAAGAATTTATTATGCTTTGTTAAAGATAGGGGACTCGCTTTAGGCACTACTTCTAATTTTTCAAAGATAGGAGCACGTGTACTATGTTAGAAAATAACGACTATAGAATTCAATTATGCTTACTTTTAGCTTTCTGAAAAATTGGAACGTATAATTTATAAAGGTTGCTCTCAAAATTTTTTTAATTAAAAATCTAGTTCTCTTTTCTCACCTTACTTATCATAACCTACTTGGTATGATAAAATAATTTTCCCCCTTAAAAGATCTTATGTCAATGGGGATAAGATTTCGTTCCGTAAACATAGGCATCCAATAAATTAAAAGAATATATGCTACGGAGTAAGAGAATAAAATTCATTACTCCAACATATACATTGGGTTAATTTTTATTATGAAGAAAAAAAATTCATGTTAAGGAAAATAAGATTTCATTTTCCTTTATCTTCAAAATAAAAAAAATGGAGGTTTGAGAAAAAAAATTCCTTGCCTCATTATCCAAGCATCTTCATAAACCAACATCACCCCCCTTAGCCAATTTCATGACTCTAGAATTAATTCAAAAATCTTTTTGAGAGCATAATTCGTAAATTGCATTATTTTCGGTAAAACTCCTATAAGCTAAGGTTCGTATAACTCCAAGCTATTTTTGTTTATCTAACCAATACAATTATTGCTTTCTATTTGATTACATCAAGAAGTCTTTTGGCCAAAACTTTTGCCCTGTTTAAATCATCTTCATAATTTTAGGACTGATGATCATTTTCACAAAGCCTAACCTTGATGTGGAGTCATTCTACATTTTATCATAACTATGTAGATGGGCATAAGCTAGATTGAATTATCTTTCAGGCAAGTGCACCTATCAATCATAGTATAAGAGAAGCTTACATCTCGTATCGTATTCCACAGGATCCTTTCTACTACTTATACTCACTCTCACGCTGTTATCATACCTACATTTAAAATTTCGTTCTAACATAGATTAATCCTAACTATGACTACTTGGATAAAAATTATATTTGAGAGTTACAAAAATAATTTCAAACCGAAAGTTAAAGGCGTTCAATGAACATCATCATTTTATGTAATCATGCCATAACAAAACTATCAAATTCATTGTATTGTAAAGGGTTAAACTAATTATCAAATTCTCTCTCGAGCAATTTGAAATTTAAATCTAAGTTAAGTAAATCTTCTCTCGAACAATTTACAATACTCAAATTTGCATTGAATGAAATACCCTATCTACTACATAGATTCATGGAACTTTATTTCTAAAATACCATAATTCCATCATTTCGTATTCTAATTTTCCAAGAAACATATATCTCGATCATGAATTTTAGATTACAAAGAGAAATAACACATAAATATGAAGATTTAACCATCATCCAAAGAATCCAATTTCTCAATCTAGACATTTGGAATTCATGTAAAAGCAAATAATCATTCATAACAAGGATAATTCTCAATGTTTGCAAACCCATATATGAACAAAATACCATGAAATTGATTAAAACAAGAAGATACATGATTACTAATTTGTTCAAACACATTGTTCATGAAAATTAAAAGATAAATAAAGTTGGATTACCAAGAGAGATACAAGATTAAATGAGATAAATTGAAGAATAAATGCATACGATTATCTCCTTCAAGCCTTCCTTCTCTTGGGTGCTCCACTTTCGTTCTCCAGAAAATCTCCAAATAAAATTGATCCAAAAGTTCAGAATACAATTTTTCTCTAGGTTTTTATAGTCTCATAGCAAACATGGTCGAATACGGGTTCCGACACGGCCGTGTTGCATGCCATGTCAGCAGTTCCAAGGCAGTTCCACACGAGCAGACGTGTTTGGTCATGGGCCGTATTGGATGACACAGGTACTGACACGGCCGTGTTGGAGAACACGGCCGTGTTGTTCTTCATGTTCTTCGAACACGGGTAGGCCGGATTTAATTCTTCACTTTGTCCCGAGAAGGACACGGTCTGGACACACGGGCGTGTTCAGACAAGTGTGAACAAATAGTTCCAGCTAGGATAGAACACGGGTAGGCACACGGGCGTGTTCCTACCCGTGTTCGACCAATTCTTCTGCTTTGATCAGCCCTCCTGGTCCCGTCAACTCCCCTGTTTGCTCCAAGACTTTTAGTTCCACTGACTAGTCGTACCTGCATTAGAAAAATGATGTATTAAGTGGGGAGTTCAATACATAAAATAGTAAAGACTCTAACCTATGCTCTACTATTCATGACAACACCAATTCTCAACTATTTTGCACAATTACTTGAGTAAAGAGGTAGAAAATAGTGGACATGATTACAATTATGATAGTCAGAATCTATCATAATTGTACTCATCAAGGACTTAACTCGTATACCCCGTATATTTATTTAGATCTCTCTTATAATTAATTTAGCGGTAACAAAACTTAGAGTTTTTACTATTCCTTATAAGTTCACCTCAAACTTTTGCTCTGGAATAGCAAAAGCTTAAGTATGAGAGTATTTGATAAGTTGTAAATATTCCTATATTTTCGTATTTTATTTAAGTTTTCTGAAAATTTTCAGAAAAAGTCAAAGTTTGACCAGATAGTCGAACGCCTCAACAAAAGCGTCGACCGCTTCCTGATTGTCGAGCTCGACGATAGTCGAATGCCTCAACAAAAGCGTCGACCTCTTCCTGATCGTCGAGCTCGACGATAGTCGAACGCCTCAACAAAAGCGTCGACCGCTTCCTGATCGTCGAGCTCGACGATAGTCGAACGCCTCAACAAAAGCGTCGACCGCTTCCTGATCGTCGAGCTCGACGATAGTCGAATGCCTCAACAAAAGCGTCGACCGCTTCCTAATCGTCGAGCTCGACGATAGTCGAACGCCTCAACAAAAGCGTCGACCGCTTCCTGATCGTCGAGCTCGACGATTGTCGAACGCCTCAACAAAAGCGTCGACCGCTTCCTGATCGTCGAGCTCGACGATAGTCGAACGCCAACAAGATAGTCGACCAGTCAATACAGCAAAATCGTCGACCAGTCAATACAGCAAAATCGTCGACCTCAAACAGTCGCAGAGCGTCGAACACAAAAGCATCGATCACACAAAGCGTCGAACGCAAAAGCGTCGACCACACAAAGCGTCGACCATCAGCGCCAGCCGATCCACGCCAGAATCCAGTGTTCGACTATAGTCGAACACAACAATTCAGCCGTTCGACTATAGTCGAACACCAAGGGATAAGATCAATTTTTTTCTTTGTCCCGCCAGCTGACAAATACGTGGCCCTTCCCGTCCTTCCAGAATGACGCCTGCTGGCGGATGGCCATAGATTGAAAAGTCAAACACGTCTGTAATTATTTTGTCTATAAATAAAAGCCTCCTGTAAGCTTTTTCCCGTTCACATTTTTGAGCCATTTTGCTGTCTTTTTGTGGGTTGCCTTGGCGTTCTTCATTCCACTGTAAGGGTAACTTTCTCTCTCCTCTTTTCTTATGTTTGTTTTAGCTCTTTCTTTAGCTTTGTAATAAGTTGTAATAGTTTTTTATATAAATAAAATGTGTTTTTTTTCTCTGTCTCTCTCTCTTACATGGAATGAAAATTGTTACGGGTGGCTCACTCTCTTTCTCCTCTTTTCTTTTCTCAAGTTCATCCTTGTTCTTCAATTAATTATGCAAAAGTGCTATGTTATTTTAATTTAATGTTACTGTTAGCCTTTATTTCAAATTATTTAAATGTTGTAATGTTAAAATTTTCTATTTTTTTTGTCTTTTAAAAATCATTATACTTTCATTCTTATGAGATTTATGAAGGAGGTTTTAAGGTGTTTTTGATTTTTTTTTACTTAGCTTCATTTTAGGATTGTAAAACCTCCTTTGTTCTTTTATTTTTATTTCAACTTTTTCATCAATTTTGTAAAACTCTAAGAATGAAAATATAATTATTTTGATTTTCTAGCAACTTTGTTTTAACTTTAGTTTTCAAAATATTTTTGCTTCTTTAATTTTTATTTCATCTTTTTAATTGTTTTTGGCAAATTATAATGGTAGAAAAGTTGTAATTTTAATTTTTAGGTAACTTTCATTTTTGTGTTTTAATTTCCGTAGAGTGCGTGCGTGTATGAGGTTAATTTACCCCCTCCCACTCGCTTGAGCCGGGATTCACATTTACTGCTTTCTTCAGTCCTACTCGTTTGGGTAGGACTTGTAATTTTCAGCTTTCTTACTGCTTTCTTTTATCGCTTTCTTCAATTATGTAGAGTGCGTGCGTGTGTGCATTTATTTCCGCCTACTCATTAAGAGTCAATGACGTGCTTTCATTTACCGCCTACTCAATTTTGAGTAGGACTTGTACTTGCATTTATTTCCGCCTACTCGTTAAGAGTCAATGGCGTGCTTTCATTTACCGCCTACTCAGTTTTGAGTAGGACTTGTACTTGCATTTATTTCCCGCCTACTCATTCGAGTAGGACTCGCTTTATTTACTTTCTTTATGGTTTTGAAGTGTGCGTGAGTGCCTGCATCAATTAGCTTTATTTTCAGTTTATCTAAACGTCTTGTTTTTCTATGTTTTCTCTTATAACTGTTTAGTTCTTAATTTCAACTCACGCTCAACTAAAAACCATAAAGCTGTCCCCATACCGATGAGTGGCTAATCTCTTTTAGCCTTCGGCATCGAAGAGCATTGTGACATATAAAATGATTTGAAATAATTAAAGAACTTTATTTTTATTTTAATTTAAGGACTTAAGGTTTGCCCCGGGTTAACGACGCATAGGACCACATAATCGATGTGTGGGCTCTATTTCCGTTATCCATACGCAACGTCGAGAGGCCGCACGTATGGACCGATCCCCCTTGGGTAAATAGAATTGCGTACATACCCTCGAAAGAGGACGAGCGTAGTTCTACCGGATTGGGTTCCCCACCTAATAGCGGGGTTCTTAGCCTAATGCGGGCGTTAAGGGGAATCCTTCGTCGGACTAACGTTCGGTCGAATAGCCTTAGCGCCCAGGTGAGCGATATCCCTAGACCAAGGTGAGCTCATATCTAAGGAACCTCCACGGCCAAGTGCCTTTTATTAATTTAAAAATTAAGTTCAATAATTATTAAGAATTATTTTAGTCTTAATTCGATTCGATGCCGAACGTTAACCCGTCATCGAACTAACTTAGAAAATTTCCTGCTTTCTTTCCCTTTTTATTTTTAAATAAAAAAACCACCATACTGTTAGTAAAATAATAGTGTTCCTGAAAGAGTAGATATAATCAACGCGTACCCGAGAACAATACGACCTCGATATTCTCCCGAATACCGAGTACTTCGCGATAGGTGCACTTGCCTCCTCTCGTTAGAAAACTCAATCTTCTAACTCGGCCCGCGGAATCAGACCATCATCGAACCACCCACAGTCGGTCTCTCTTCTGCGGCGCCCATCATAGTCCAAAATATATATTTATACGCAGCGGAAAATATTTTGGTTAAGTTGCTTAGACATCTTGAATGAGCAAAAGTGTCCCCGAGGGACGACTCATTGTATGCACGGCTCTAAAGTTAGTACAGTATGTATAAAAAATATATAGTCTTTACGCTATTATGAAAAATAGTGTCTTAGTTTTAGAAACATGACGTGCATGAGATACATATAGTAATGCTTTAGGGTTTTAAAATACCTAACATGCAACCTAGCATAAATCCTTCCCAGAAAACAAGTGAACAACCTCAAATAGGCAAATGTAGCAGTTTTAGCTCATACATAGCAGTGCAAGTAAGCCACCAGTGGGCATCAACAACCTGACATGAACCCACTGGTGAGTATGCATCCATACAGAAAGGAAAACAACTACCTCACAAGGATGAAGATTGGCAACCTCAGCTACCCAGGAGTCTATCAGCAAACCCACCAAAAGAACTAGTCGCTCAACCGGCTACAACCTGGACCTGAGGCATTCAAGAAAGAACACCTCAACAAGTAAAAGAAAACCAAAGGAATTGGAGCATTAGATTCATAAGTTATAAAAGAAGGGGTTTACCAACCCTGCAACAAAAGTTAACAGTAGAAGAAAAGCATGACAATAAGAGTAAAATACTGTCAAAAGAGCAGAAAAAGCACACCAAGTGTGAACATAGATAGCAACAAGCTCTGCTAAAAAACATGTAGCAGCACCAAGGCAAACATATGCCAAAAGAAATAGCCATGAGAAAGGAAAGGAACTAACAGTCCTAAACTTTGTGAATTATTGGCCGTGGTGAAAACCTTGGGTCGGAGTGGGCGGCAGAGCCCTCACCAACAACCAGACCCAAAAACACTCATGGGTTAAAACAAACGGTGGTAGCTACAGATTCCACACACCAAACCATACCAGCCCCAACACGGCCTAGGTGGTGGTGGATACAGCTCAGCACACACAATTCACCCCTTATAGAGCCCACAAAACCACACCATCTGCCATAATCCACGAGTCGGCATGCAAAAACTAGCCGAACACAAAACACCCCCCCCCCCAAGGGAAAAAGCCATACTAACAATCCTAAGGAAACACACCAACCCAAGGCAAAAGCGTCGAGTTCACTCGGCGCAGCGTTGAGTGAGCTCCACTCACTCAATGCCAAACCTGACACGGCATTTAGTGAGCTTCACTCACTCAGTGCCGAACGCTAGACAGAGATGGCATCGAGTCCACTTGACGCGGCGTTGAGTGAGCTTCACTCACTCAGCTCCAAACGCTAGCTAGGGATGGCGTCAAGTCAACTCGACGCGGCGTTGAGTGAGCTTCACTCACTCAGCGCCGAACGCTAGCCAGGGACGGCGTTGAGTCCACTCGACACGGCGTTGAGTGAGCTTCACTCACTCAGTGTCGAACGCTAGCCAGGGACAACGTCGAGTCCACTCGACGCGGCGTTGAGTGAGCTTCACTCACTCAGCGCCGAACGCTAGCCAGGGACGGCGTCGAGTCCACTCGACGCAGCGTTGAGTGAGCTTCACTCACTCAACGCCAAAAGACTTAGCCACAAAAACTAGCCTCGACGTTGAGTGAGTTCACCACACTCAATGCCAAACCTAACAGCCAAGGCATTGAGTGAGGTCCACTCACTCAACGCTTTTGACTTGGAGCAAAAACAGGCTTTGGTGTTGAGTTAGTCCACCACACTCAACGCCAAAATAGCCACGACGTTGAGTGAGGTTGACTCACCCAACGCCAATTTACTTGCTGCTGGGAAAAACTGTGGCATTGAGTGAGTCCAACTCACTCAATGCCAAACAGCCACTGCGTTGAGTGAGGTCTACTCACTCAATGCCAAAACACTTAGCCCTAAAAATGACCATGGCATTGAGTGAGGGCACCACACTCAATGCCAGAAGCCTAACAGTCTAGGCATTGAGTGAGGTACACTCACTCAATGCTTTTGACTTAGCCTAGTAACTAGAGACCCTGGAGCTAACCCGACCCCAGCCCACTCAATGCCTATTATCCAGAGAGCTCTATTTCACTAAAAAAAATTCTAAGCTCCTCCTTCCTACCCCTTCTACCCAGCTACAACTACCAACTAAGCTGGACTAACCCTAACAAATGAAAATCCTACCTCCAGCTACCCCCTGGACACCAAACTGAGAATAAAATGGGAGAGATTAGCCAAAAAAACACTCAACGCTGCACTAAATCCTGAACCGGATACAACTACCCTGAACCGGTCATGGCTGAAAACAAAAAGCTGCAGCCACAAAATACTCATAGAAAAAAAAATCAAGTAAAAAGGGAAAAATTGGCAAGGGCAAGGATCCACTTGCCTCACCACCAAGATGCAGCAGCTACAGCAAACACTTCCTTGCTTTGGTGGCAAGATCGTCCCCCTAGGAAGGAGGATCGGGACGGGAGCAAGCCGAATCTGGTATTACCCGAGCAAACCGAGCTCTAGACCTCCAGAAATCGCCCGCCGAAGCTCCAGCACCTCCGCCTCTTTCTTCCTTCCGCAGTAAGCTGGCCGCCGGTCTTGGTAAGGGAAATGAAATAAAAGGACAAGCTTTGATGCCTTTTTAATAGCATGCTCCACCCAAGACTAATAATACAATATAAAAGACTAAACTTACTCCACCAGCTAGTGAAAAATAATACTCTAATAGCCTAACCCGAGCTCCATGCAGCAGGCCAAAATCTTAGAGTATACTAGACTTAAATAACTCTACTCAGCCACTAAGCAAATAAAATAATCCTAAAGCTTGAAAAGCTCCCCCACTCAGCTGGATAAAACTAGACAATATACTTATATAAATATATATATATATATATATAGCTATAACTTTATATTATATAAAAAAAACTATTTGCACCCAAGCTTACATCCAAACATATATATATATATATATAATTAGCTAAGCAACTTAGTCTAAAACTAGGCACCAGCCTTACCAAGCTCGACCACACAAGGCTATGCACAACAATAACAATAATCTGGTAACACACTACCAGTTATCCCATAAAATAAAGACAACGTCAAAACGACGCGAAAACAAAAGTTCTCGGAATTTGACGAAAACAACATCTGACGATCAAAACTTAGGATAACACCCCCTCCCCCCCGAAGCCAAAGCACAAGCATTCCCTAAGAAGCTAAGCTGAGTCACCAAAATAGACTCCGGCTAGCTAGGGAATCTTGCGAACAGGCTACAAATAGGTCACTCAAGGAACCTAAAGAGCTAAGACAACGCTCTAACAACGGCAAAGGCCGACAACGCGTCATCATAAAGACAAACAAGGATTAAACACATCACAAAAAAAACCGGGGGCGTTACAACCACTCCCCCTAAAAGAAATTTTCGCCTCGAAACTTTACACTCAATTCTTCTATCAAGAAGGAAAAGAAATAGCTAAGCCAGAGCTATAAAAGAGAGCACAAAACATACCAGGCATAAGGTAAGGGAAATAGATGAGGGTAAGCCTTCCTCATCGTCGACTCTAGCTCCCAAGTCGCGCTTTCCACATCCTGGTTCCTCCCCAAAATCTTAACCATAGGATTAGTTTTCCTCCGCAACACGCAATCCTGAGCATCCAAAATGCGGACAGGCACCTCCACATAAGAAAGATTCAGCTCCAACTGAGGCACAAAATCCAAAACCTGCCTGCCACTCTACACACATTTCCGCAGCAGACTGACGTGAAAGATATTATGCACGCCAGGAAAATTTGCGGGCAACTCCAACCTGTAAGCTGACACATCAACCCGCTCAACAATCATAAACGGCCCCATGTACCCCAGGTCCAACTTCTTGTTCTTGCCAAACCTCTTGACTCCAATCATCGGGGAAACCTTTAAGAACACCAAGTCCCCCATAGCAAATTCCAAGCTAGATCTACGCTGGTTGGCGTTCTTCTCATATCTCTCTTAGCTATCTGAAGCTTCTCCCAAATAAGCTTTACAGCAATTTCCATATCCTCGAGTGCCTCTGGACCCAACAGCGGTCCCTCGCCAACCTTAGCCCAAAACAAGAGAGTCCTGCAGCGCCTCCCATACAATGCTTCAACAGGAGACATTTGCAAGCTTTCTTGATAACTGTTGTTATACGCAAACTCCATAAGATGCAAACGCTCATCCCACGCTCCTCCGTGTTCTAGAATATAGCATCGGATCATGTCCTCCACTATCTGATTAACCCGCTCTGTCTGACCATTGGTATGTGGGTGGTATGCAGTAGAATATCTCAAATCTGTACCCAACCCTCCTTGCAAAATCTTCCAGAAGCGAGACGTAAACCGGGAGTCTCGGTCTGAAATAATGCTGACTGACACACCGTGCACCCGGATGACCTCATTAAAATACAGCTCAGCTATCTTCATCATCGGATAGTCGATCTTAAAAGGTACGAAGTGAGCACACTTCGTCAATTTGTCCATAATCACCAAAACTGAGTCATATCCTCTAGGAGATCTCGGTAAGCTTGTAATGAAATCCATCGAGATGCTTTCCCACTTCCAAGTCGAAATATCCAAGGGAGTCAGCTTTCCACCAGGCCTTCCATGATCGGCTTTCACACGCTTGCAAGTGTGGCACTCAAAAACAAATCTGGCTATGTCACCTTTCCTCCCAAACCACCAGGGAATCTACTTCGAGTCTTATACATCTTAGTAGAACCTGGATGGTAGGCAACACTAGAACCATGCACTTTCCTGCACAACATAACTCATATATCCGTAATGGAGGGGATACAAAATCTGTCGCGGTACTTCAAAGTACCCGCATCCTCAATCGAGAAATCCGGCAACTCTCCACAGAAATATCCATCAAAAGAAACTCTTCTACTAAAAGCTCGGCGGAGAGGTTAAAAAACTTCCCCGTATTCCGGCTCAGGGCATCGACCACCACATTAGCCTTGCCCGAATAGTACTGGATCTCAAAATCGTAGTCGGCCACATTCTCCAACCATCGCCGTTGGCGCAGATTCAATTCCTTCTGGGTGAAGACATACTTTAAACTGTTGTGATAGGTAAAAATCTTGTACTGTGTGCCATAAAGCAGATGTCTCCACGACTTCAGCGCATAAATCATGGCTGCAAACTCTAAATCATGCGTAGGGTAATTTCTCTCATGAGTCATTAGTTGCCTTGACCCACACGCAATCACCTTCCCGCCTTGCATCAAAACGCAACCAAGACCAACATGCGATGCGCCAACATAAACATCATAATCCAAGCCTTCCGTAGGCAAAGACAAAACCTGGAGCAGTGCATAATCTATTCTTTTCGTTAATGAAAATCTTCCTCGCACTTCTCGCTCCCAACGAAGGCTGCATTCTCCCGCGTCAACTGAAATCCCTAGTCCATTCCACAACAGCTGATATTTCCTCTTGGTCGACTGAAATCTCATTCTTGTTATCGACTTGACCCAAAAACAAACCCTGAGGCAACCAAAACTCGCACTTGCTAAACATGGCGAACCACTAGAGGTCCCTCAAAGCCGATAAAGCTAAACGCAGATGTTGGTCATGTTCCTCAGCATTGCGGGAATATACCAAAACTTCATCTATAACCATGACTACGAGTCGGTCAGAAAATCTTTGAATACCCGGATCATCAAAACTCAAAATGCCAAAGCCCGGAATGGAAAGAAGTCCGAGGGATACCTGATTCGTGAATCCTAAACTTGTGGTAGCTTGAACGAAGATCAAACTTTGACAACCCAGTACTACCACGCTACCTGGTCAAACACATCATTGATTCTTGGCCTTATAAAATCATTCTCTAGCAACTCAACCAGCTTACACGGGTAATACGGTACGGGGCCTTAATAATAGGACGAGTACCCGACTCCAGATCCATGACAAACTCCACATCTCTCACAAATGGAAGGCCAAGAAGATTGGATGGAAAGCCAATCCTCAAACTCGCGCACCACTGAGATCTCCTCCGAATGCGATAATCTAACCTTGGGTTCCAACACCGAAACCAACAAGCCAAAACACTGCAATCTAAAAGCCTCCAGGCACAAACTGCCGAACTAACTGGAGAACTCTGGCATGGGTATCCATATACACTCCCGGGTTGACCACTGTCCTTAATGAAGTCTAAGTGCTTACCCTTGCACTGGATAACTGCATCATATCTGGACATCCAAAACAAACCCAGGATCACATCAACATCTCCCAGATCCAGCATCTTCAAATCCACAATCACAACCAAAAAAGATAACCTAATAGGACTGGACAACTCTGACGACCTTAGTCCGACCCCTTAAAAGCACTAGAAGAAAACCTTGACGTAAACTGCGTCACCAAGCCGATCGAACGACAAGCGATAACGCTCAATGAAAGCTCTAGCCACGAACGGGTGGTAGTGCCAGAATCGAAAAGGACACGCGCCCAGTGATTCCTTTCCTTAAATCTTCCTATAAGATTGCGCACACATCTAAGGAAATAGATGCAAAAACTACAACTGAAAAAGAAACACGACAAAACGGCTAGGGAGAAGTCTAACCTGAAATATCCTGGGTAGAAGTCTAAGCTTCTTCTGAAGAAATCATGTTCAGCTTTCCCTTGCCTTTATCCAATCGCTGAGGCGGTGGAAATACTTGCGGTGGAACTGGCAGCAGTGCGGGCTTGAGCTGCGGGCACTGGGCCTTGATATGCCCTACTTGCCCACACTGGAAACAGCTTCTTGTCTTCTTCTTTCCCCAGCAATGGGCAGCATCAGTCCCTGTCCGCTTACATGCCAAACAAATCAGCTCTCTCTTTGAAATCCCATGGATCGCATGAACCTGCTCTTTCTTCTGCGCTCCCAACCTTTGGTAACATCTTTTAAAAAGATGGCCCTGCCGACCACAGAAGCTACAAACTCCTTTGCTCCTCTTCCTCGAAGCAAAACTAGATTCTCTATAGCCTTTACCCTCGTCGGACTTCCTCTTGTCCTCACTTGGTACCTTGCCTCGATCCTTAGAATATCCCATAGACTCAACCTTAAGGGAAACTTCCACTGTTCCCTCATTCGTCTCGAACTGGGAAGTATTGGCGTACTGCTGAATGCCCTTTAGGAGGCCACCCAAGAAACCTTTGACTCTGCACTCTTTAGCAGCTAACAATCCCGAAGACATCCTATTTAATTTGTTGATCTCGCTTTCACTCCCCACCACTGCGGGGGTTTGCTCACTAGGCTGCCGTCCAAAGGTAGAAGCCATCACTGCCTGCAACTACGCTTGCATCACCGCAATCTGTCCTGACAGGGTCTCCATACTCTGGTGCAGATCTACAATTACCGCCTCAACCGGCACACCTGAAGACTCACCCTCACGTAGGGGAGTCGATCCCGCCGAAGGACGCCTTGCCATCCTAATTGTATTAGCACGACTTAGAACCTAGCCCATCTGCTAGAACAAAACTACCCGGTACAGACAACATACTTAAATATGAACTTCGACCGCTAAACTTGCTCAGGGATTTGTTTTTACAATGATGATGTTATACTTAACCTAAGATGGTTCACCACCATCCTACTAAATGATGTGCCTAGACCATGAATGCATGTATTTGTATTCTTTTTGACTCAAAACCATGTGTGTATATATGTCATCATGCAAATCTTTTGATTGACACATTGTGCTTATGAAATATTATGCTATGCATTCTAAAAAGGCCTTAATGCATGCTATGGGCGGCATACACATGAAAATGTTATGCATCCCATACTACATAACATTCCCATGCAACGAAAAAAGAAAACGTGCTAGCCGCATTCATGTGGTGAGGTTATGCATCCCATACTACATATCCCTCACATGTTGCCTCCTATGGTGGATCCATATACAAACACATATTATGCATCCCATACTACATAATATACCCCGTATACTTCTTCATGCTTATGAGTGTAGTGTTCGTGCTTTAGCCAAGATGTGCTGATGACATATCGGTGTGTGTATGGTATGATGCTAAACTATCAACGCAAATAAGGGAAAGGTTGCCCGACCAATTGTCAAGCAACCTCCCTCTAATACCAATTGTCACAACCCGCATGTACAACCCCATATTCGCTGGGCGGAACCCCAAGGGTTCAGTGGTCAGGAAGGGGCTAGCCTCAGGCTAGCCTTGGGTTATCCTTAGGACGAACCTATAGAGTTCTCGCCAGGCTTCGGGTTCCAGACTAGATGAGCTCTCGCCTGGAAGGAGCTCCCGCCAAGGGCAGGCGAAAGTGGGGGAAGCCAAAGCAGATAGTCGAGCTATGGAAGCTCCCGCCTCGAGGGAGCTCCCGCCCAGGGCAAGCGAGAAGGCGTTAAGTGAGCCTTCAGTCGTAATAGTATCAAGACCGTGAAGGGCGAGAACCTCCCCTGCAGGGGGGCTAGCCAAGGTTAGCCCAGTTGGGGATCCAGCGAGAGCCTTCTCGGCCAGGGTTCTCGCCAAGTGGGCCCACGCGGTAGGGCCCGGCGCTCGAAAAGAGGATTATTTTTATTATTTCATTATTCGCAGGTAAAATTACCTTGGTGCCCCTGGGATGACAGCGGGATTTGGCTATTTGCAGACCCATCAGGGGTGTTTCAGTACTTTCAGGTCAACGGAAGACTATAAAAAGACTCATAGGGCTCTTTGGAAGGCAGGGCTTTTCATTATTCTCCAATTTTAGTGCTTTCTGAAGAGCTCCCAGCCCGGCATTTGGCTTTGGATGGGAAGCTCTCAGAGATCTTTCGGGTGTGAGGTGGGACCTCCAAGCTGAGGCTTTGGGTCAGTCTTAGGACCTTAGCAGCCAGTCAGGGGTCGAGATTTGGGAGAAGTAGGCGTTGGCTACACTTTGGTTCGTGAACATTCGTTGAGGTCAATTTTGGCTTCAATAATTCTGGTGCGGTGAGCGTGGAAGTAGTTGGCGCAAGAAAATCTTGAGTTAAGTCCCATGGCAGGAGGTGAAGGTGAAGGATCTGGAGCAGGAGGATCCCCCACCCGGGTGGACGAGGCGACGAGGAAGATGTTTGAGGACTTCAGGCGAGAAGTCATGCAGACGATCGGCTTGGCCTTCTCGGCAAGGAACGAGTGGGAGACGCCGCAGGTTCCTGTGGAGGCGGTTCCGCGGTTCGGCGAGAACGCCCCAGGGCAGCGCCCCGGGAAGGAAGTCCCGGTGGAGGCAGGCGAGAGGGGCGTAGCCGTGCGGGAGCTTTTCCCAGGCCAGCGTCCCGAGAAGGAGGTTCCGGCGGATCTGGGCGAGAAGGAGGCGACAGTGCAGGAACTCTTCCCCGGGCATGGTCTCGCGGATCGGTCCAGCCAGCCGAGGTCGCGAGACGTGCCTTCTCGCCAGGCGGGAGGCGAGACCCCATTTAGCGAGCTCATCGTCTCGGCTCCAGTGCCGGAGGGGTTCCGGGAGCCAGATATGACCTACTACATCGGGAAGGATGACCCGGTTCAGCATGTGCAGTGGTTCGAAGACGTTGTGTCGATCAGGCAAATGTCTGATGCTTTTAAGTGTAGGCTTTTTGCCATCACTTTGAAAGAAAAGGCCAGGGATTGGTTCCACCAATTGCCGGCAAGCTCCATCTACAGTTTTGAAGATCTGCGCAGGGGTTTCTTGTTGAGATTCTCGACTTCAAAGAAGCGGAAGAAGGAGGCTGAATGCCTGTTTGTAGTGAGGCAAGGGCCGGAGGAGACGTTGGGTCACTATGTTGACCGGTTCCAAGAGGAGGTTCTCCTGGTCCAGGAGGTCCCGGGGTATGCGCTGATGCTTGCCTTCACCCTGGGGCTGAGGCCAGGTTTTTTCAGCATGGAGTTGAAGAGAGTGCCCCCTCTCTCTTTTGAGGAGCTCATGGAGAGGGCGGCTAAGGAGATAGACTTTGAGAGGGCTAACCCGGCGTTTGCAAGGAAGTTGGCCAGGTTGGCCGAGGACGATGTGAAGGAGCCGGTGGCAGGAAGGCAGAGGGAGTTGAGGGAGCAGAGGGAGCAAAGAGAGGATAGGAGGAGAGAAGAACCCCGAGGGCAGGGGCAGCAGCATGGGGGGGCCAGGGAGCCAAACAACCGATTGGATTGGAGGCCTCAGGAAGGTCGCCCCCAGGGCCAAGGGGGTCCTCAAGGAAGAGACATTTACTGGGAACAAAGAAGGTTGGAGCAAGGAGGATGGAGGCAGGGACCGAGGGGTCATTTCCCACCACCACAGGAAGCCATGGAGGTGGGAAGAGGAAGAGGAAGAGGAATTTGGTGAGCCGGGAGAAGGGGAGGAGGAGTAGGAAGAGGGGGCAGGGTGGCGTTGCCCTATTGTGACTTCCATCAGGAGGAGGGCCACGCAACGGCCACCTGTCCGGAGTTTCTGGAGATGAGGGAGGCCAGAGGTGCTGGGAGGCAAGATCTGCCCGCAAGGATCGTAGAGGTGCAGCGAGAAGAGGTTGAGGACAGATGTGAAGACAGGGTTGACGTGGGGACCCGAGGGGGGATCAGAGTGATCCATGGGGGAGTAGGGATCGAGGCAACCCGCAAGGGGAGCCTGCAAACCATGTTCCGCAGAGGGGTCGTCTCGACCTCCTCAGCTCCCCCCAGAAGAAAAGATCATCTTCTCATCCGCAGATATGCCAGACTATGAGGATCCGTTCTGCGACGCGTTAGTGATCCAGACAGCGGTGGAGAACTTCACCGTCTCCCGGATACTTGTGGACAACGGGAGCTCGGTGAACGTGATTTTCAAGAAGGCCTTTGACGAGATGGGGGTGGAAGGGAAAAGGGTCCTAGCTTCCGATGGACCGCTTTTCGGCTTCTCTGGGGAGAGAAAAGAAGTAGAAGGGGGAGTAGGCCTGCATGTAAGGCTTAGAGGCGTCTCACGGAACTGCAGGTTCGTAATCGTGGATGCCCCAAGTAGTTACAATGCCATCTTTGGACGTCCCCTTATCAGCGCCTTTCGCTGCGTGCCCTCCTCGTTCCATCAATGCCTCAAGTTCAACAATGGAGGGGTGCAGGTTAGGATCAGGGGGGATCCGAAGGTGGCAAGGCAGTGCTACATGACGGCAGTCAACACCGTGTCGTGGATGGTGGAAGCGGAAGAGCTGGAGAAGGAGATGGCTGAGCAGGAAGGAGGTGTTGGAGAAGGGGAGACAAGCCTGGAGGAGGCGAGGGAGGTTGTCGAAGAGCAAGCGGAAGAGGTGCAGGAGGCGAGCCCGCAGGAAGCGGAGGAGTTGGAGGTAGAGGAGATGGAGGTAGAGGAGATTGGCCTGGAAGAGGCAAGAGGGGCGGCAGGAGAAGAAGAGCAGAGGCAAGGTGAGAGCTTGGAGGAGGCGATGGAGGTTGGTGAGCTTGGAGGAGAAGAGCTTGAGCCAGAGGAGGCAAGGGCAGGTTGGGAACGAACGGGATTGGAGCCGGCCGAAGAGGTGATAGAGATGGAGGTGCACACCAGGGCGGGGCAAGTACAAAGGGTGCGGGTCAGCGGAGGCTTAAGCCTCGAGGATCAGGAGCGGATGCGAGCCTGCATACAAAGCAACGTCGACATCTTCGCTTGGAGCGCGATAGACATGCCGGGCATCGACGCAGACATGGCTTGTCATCGCCTGAACCTGGACCCCAGGACTCGCCCCATACGCCAGAAGATGAGGGCCATCGCCACCAAGCTGGAGGAGCCGATCCGGGAAGAGGTCAAGAAGCTCTTGGAGGCGGGCTTCATCTCGGAGATCCAGTATCCGGGCTGGATCTCCAATGTGGTGATGGTGAAAAAGGGGGGAGGAAAATGGCGCATATGTATTGACTTTTCCTCGTTAAATAAATCATGTCCTAAGGATTGCAACCCCCTGCCTCGGATCGACGCGCTGGTTGACTCAGCCGTCGGTTTTTCTCTTATGAGTTTTTTAGATGCTTTTTCAGGTTACCACAGATTCGGATGCACCCTCCCGATGTCAAGGATGTTTCCTTCATCACAAGAGAGGGATGCTTCAGCTACAAGATGATGCCCTTCGGGTTGAAGAATGCAGGGGCAACGTACCAACGCATGATGGATCGAGTCTTTCGGGATCAAAGAGGGAAGAATCTAGAGGTCTACGTCGACGATCTGATGGTAAAAAGCAAATGCCTGGAGTCCCATCTACGGGACTTGGAAGAGACTCAAGATGAGGTTGAATCCCTTGAAGTGTGTCTTCGGGGCCAGTCGCGGGAAATTCCTTGGACACCTCCTGACCCCGGCAGGGGTAGAACCTAACCCAGACAAGGTAAAGGCCGTCTTGGACTTGGAATCACCTCGCAATGCCAAGGAGGTCCAGCGCTTAACCGGAAGGCTGGCCGGGCTAAGCAGGTTCCTCTCTCTGTCCGGAGATAGGTGTTCCTCCTTTTTCAAGGCGCTCTGTGGTAATCAAGTGTTTGAATGGACGATCGAATGCGAAGAGGCTTTCCAAGGACTGAAGAGGCAACTCTCCCGGGCTCCGCTACTCCAAAGCCCCAAGGAGGGAGAAGACCTGACCTTGTATCTCGGTGTGGGGGTAGAAGCTGTGAGCTCCGTCTTGGTTAGAGAAGAGGGGAAGAAGCAGCTGCCAGTTTATTATGTAAGCCGAATCTTAAAAAGGTGGAGCTCCGCTACCCCATCCTGGAGAAGCTGGCTTATGCCTTGGTCGTTTCGGCAAGGAAGCTCCGTCCATATTTCCAAGCGCATTCGATTAAGGTTGTGACCGATCATCCTCTTCGCAAGGTCTTCGAGGGGGTGGAGCATTCGGGAAGGTTGGCAAAGTGGTCCATCGAGCTTAGCGAGTTTGACATCTCTTTTGTTCCAAGGCTCTCCATCAAAGCCCAGGCCGTGGCAGACTTTCTGGCGGATTATGTCACCGAGGCCGAGGAAGAAGAGCCGAGGTCGCGGGAAGCATGGAGAATGATCGTCGACGGGGCTTCAGGAAGGCACTCCCTGGGAGGAGGTGTGGTGTTGGTAATCCCTCAAGGGGTTATCATAGAACAGGCGGTGGCCTTCCACTTCCCTGTGACCAATAATCAAGCGGAATATGAGGCCGTGATAGCCGGCCTTCGGTTGGCCAAGGAGCTGGAAATTCGGGATGTGGAGGCCTTCACCGACTCGATGGTAGTTGCGTCACAAATCCGTGGGGAGTTTGAGGCTCGGGAGCCCACCCTCGCGAGATATCTATCCAAGGTAAGGACTATCATCGGAGGTTTCCGTTCTTTTTCTATTCAACATGTTCCCAGGGAGGAAAGCATGACAGCTGACCGGTTGGCGAAGCTCGGGCCTCGGGGATGGGGAACCATAACTGAACTTTTCCGACCGGCGATTGAGGAAGGGGAGCTAATGGAGGTGGGTCGACGATCCTCATGGGTGGACCCATTGGCGGCATTCCTCACCTCAGGCGAGCTAACTTGAGGGGATCAGGGACGCGAAGAGCTTTAGGCAAAAGGCAGCCCACTACATGATGATGGATGGGGGCTTACACCGAAAGATGTTGTCAGGGCTCCTCGCGAGATGTGTGACCGAGGAGGAGGTCCCAAGGATCCTAGAAGAGGTGCATTCGGGAGAATGCGGCAGCCACTCAGGGGGCAGAACATTGGGGGCAAGGGTGATAAGGCAAGGGTATTTCTGGCAGACCTTGAGAAAAGATACGGTTGAGTTTGCAAAGAGATGTCAAAAATGTCAAGTACACGCTCCCCTCCAGCTCCTACCCGCCCAAAGGCTCCGAAGCGTCATAGCGCCGTGGCCCTTCGCTATTTGGGGGATGGATCTAGTCGGGCCCTTTCCTCCGGCTAGCGGGCAAAGCAGGTTCCTCCTCGTCATGATCGATTACTTCTCGAAGTGGCTGGAGGTCAAAGATCTAGCCAAGGTTACCTCTCAGGTCATTAGGAACTTCATTTGGGGGGAAATCATCTGCAGGCACGGGTTACCCCAAGCAATAGTGACGGACAACGGTCCTCAGTTTGCCAGCGAAGAATTCATCAGTTTCTGCGCCCAATCGGGGATTGACCTCAGGTTTGCCTCTGTCCATCACCCTCGAAGCAATGGCCAGGTAGAAGCAGCAAACAAGATTATTGTCAACTTGCTCAAAAAGAAGGTGGAGAACCTGAAGGGTAACTTGGTGGAGCAACTCCCTTCCGCCCTGTGGGCCCTGCGAACAACTCCGAACACGGCCACAGGGGAGACCCCCTTCAAGCTCTCTCATGGGTGCGAGGCAGTCCTCCCGGTGGAGTTCGAGGTTCGGTCTCCGCGGGTCGCGGCCGCAGGTGACGGAAGCAAAGCTTGGAGGCTGGAGAATGAGGAAGGGTTGTGCCTCTCACTGGACATGGCGGAAGAGCTACGAGACATCGCTGCCATCAGGCAAGAAGAGATAAAGCGGCGGATGGCCAAGTACTTCGATAAGCACATTCGAGTCAAGCAATTCGCCGAAGGGGACCTCGTGCTGAAGAAGGTCGACGCAGCAGGAAGATCGGCCCCTGTCGGCAAGCTCAACCCTAGCTGGGAAGGGCCATACATAATAGAGAAAGCTCTGGTCAATGGAGGTTACTACCTCCAGGATGTGGAGGGAAAGACCTTAAGCCATATTTGGAGCGGTGATGATCTAAAACGCTTCTACCCGTGAGGGGAAAGAAGGATTGTAACGTTGTAAATAACTATTGCCATTTCAATAAGTTCATTTCAGAATATTGATTCTCTAAGTATGCAATCGCAATGCCTTTTGTTTTAACCGGCTATGTCTTCTCATCTTCATGATAGAATAGGTCCGGTTGACGGAATCTTCATCAACACCCCGAGCTCGGCTCGGCCCCAGGTAGACCCGCTGCGCAGGCTCCCATCTAGCTGGCAGGTCCGAAGGCTCGCCTGTGGGGGAGAGGTTTGGAAATCTTCATCAACACCCCGAGCTCGGCTCGGCCCCAGGTAGACCCGCTGCGCAGGCTCCCATCTAGCTGGCAGGTCCGAAGGCTCGCCTGTGGGGGAGAGGTTTGGAAATCTTCATCAACACCCCGAGCTCGGCTCGGCCCCAGGTAGACCCGCTGCGCAGGCTCCCACCTAGCTGACAGGTCCGAAGGCTCGCCTGTGGGGGAGAGGTTTGGAAATCTTCATCAACACCCCGAGCTCGGCTCGGCCCCAGGTAGAACCGCTGCGCAGGCTCCCATCTAGCTGGCAGGTCCGAAGGCTCGCCTGTGGGGGAGAGGTTTGGAAATCTTCATCAACACCCCGAGCTCGGCTCGGCCCCAGGTAGACCCGCTGCGCAGGCTCCCACCTAGCTGGCAGGTCCGAAGGCTCGCCTGTGGGGGAGAGGTTTGGAAATCTTCATCAACACCCCGAGCTCGGCTCGGCCCCAGGTAGACCCGCTGCGCAGGCTCCCATCTAGCTGGCAGGTCCGAAGGCTCGCCTGTGGGGGAGAGGTTTGGAAATCTTCATCAACACCCCGAGCTCGGCTCGGCCCCAGGTAGACCCGCTGCGCAGGCTCCCATCTAGCTGGCAGGTCCGAAGGCTCGCCTGTGGGGGAGAGGTTTGGAAATCTTCATCAACACCCCAAGCTCGGCTCGGCCCCAGGTAGACCCGCTGCACAGGCTCCCATCTAGCTGGCAGGTCCGAAGGCTCGCCTGTGGGGGAGAGGTTTGGAAATCTTCATCAACACCCTGAGCTCGGCTCGGCCCCAGGTAGACCCGCTGCGCAGGCTCCCATCTAGCTGGCAGGTCCGAAGGCTCGCCTGTGGGGGAGAGGTTTGGAAATCTTCATCAACACCCCGAGCTCGGCTCGGCCCCAGGTATACCCGCTGCGCAGGCTCCCATCTAGCTGGCAGGACCGAAGGCTCGCCTGTGGGGGAGAGGTTTGGAAATCTTCATCAACACCCCGAGCTCGGCTCGGCCCCAGGTAGACCCGCTGCGTAGGCTCCCATCTAGCTGGCAGGTCCGAAGGCTCGCCTGTGGGGGAGAGGTTTGGAAATCTTCATCAACACCCCGAGCTCGGTTCGGCCCCAGGTAGACCCGCTGTGCAGGCTCTCATCAAGCTGGCAGGTACGAAGGCTCGCCTGTGGGGGAAAGGTTGGCTCTTGCGATACTTTGTTCTTAGCCACTTCTACGACACCCCGAGCTCGGCTCGGCCCCAGGTAGACCCACTTCGCAGGCTCCCATCTAGCTGGCAGGTCCGAAGGCTCGCCTGTGGGGGAGAGGTTTGGAAAGATTCATCAACACCCCGAGCTCGGCTCGGCCCCAGGTAGACCCGCTGCGCAGGCTCCCATCTAGCTGGCAGGTCCAAAGGCTCGCCTGTGGGGGAGAGGTCAGGTTAGCTTCATCTAGTTGGTTGAAAGATATACGGGCAGGACTCAGGCCCGGACCGGAGGCAAGGCCCCCAAAGGTCCCGACCCAAAAGGGTCTCGGCCCAAAAGGGTCTCGGCTGAAAGAAGCCTCGACTCGAAGGTCTCGGCTAGGGGGTTCTCGCAAAGGAAGGCTCCCTGGCCGACCTAGGCAAGATAACTCAATCAATAGCACAAGTCTCTCGCCCGGTCGATCCCCAAGGAAGGTTAACTTAAAGAGACTAAGGGTCTCGGCGGAAGCCCGCGCGGAAGCCACTCGGCTGACTAATCTATTCGTTCGAACACACACCGACAATAAAAATAAAACATTGCATTATACTCAACGATTACAGGGGTTTAGAGCTTCTCGCTCGTTACAAAAGAATATCAAAAATAAGAAGGCGCTTCACGGGGATGCGCTGTAATCCCCGCTGGTGCTCTCGCCAGAGTCCTCGCCAGGGCTCGCTTCAGACGTCTCGCCGGCCTCAGTGGAAGACTTCGGGACATCTGAGGGAGGAGAGTCCGACGCGCCCGGGGGCTTCGGCACTGGGTCGAACAGCCAGGGGAGGAGTTGGCGAGCGTTGATGGTTGTGCCATCCTCCCGAAGCAGCTTCGCGTCTCGCAACGTCTCGACGGTCAGCTTGACGGTAGCCTGAGCATTCGCCTGCAGCAGCTTGTCGATGTCGTACACCGAGAACTGGCGGCTCTTCAATCTTTCGTCAAGCGTCGGAGGTGGGCCTTTCGCCGCTTCTGCACGCTGGAGTTGGTCCCTCAGCAGGACGTTCGCGTATCAAACATCAGCCAACTCCGCGCGAAGCGCCGCGGCTTGGGCGGAATCCTGTGAAGAAGAAATCAGCTCAGTAAATATTGCGCAAACGAGACTTCGAGAAGCGAGAGCAGGGGCCGAGAAGATCTCGCTTACCTCGACGGCGGGACGCAGAGACAACGCCTCTAGAGCTTTCGCCAACTCCTGGTGAGCACTCGCATGCTCTTTCTCCGAAGCTCTTTCTCCGAAGCGCGTGCTCGGGCCACCTCCTCTTCTCTCGCCTTGTACATGTCGGCGAAGTTCTTGTCGATGTTGATGCTTCGATGCACGCACATATGCGTAAGCTCGAACCCGCGAAGCAGGGCCCGGGTAGCATCGAAGGCCAGGAGCCGGGTGGGCGTCTGGTCGAAGACACTGGCGCCCTCTCGGCTATAAAGGTCGTAGCCCAGCGAGAAGGCCTCGCCGGTAACCTCATCCCGATCCGACCAGCTAGGGAGGAGCGTTGAAACTGAAACCCTGTTGGTCTCGGGATCCCATTGAAGCAGAGGCTTCCCTTCCGCGTCGACGTGCTTCACGCCGAGGCCATAATTCCTGTGCCCTTTCGACACTTCCCTGGGCGGGGTCCGGGCGAGGTCTCGGCGACGACTCCCTCTCCTCCCGCCATGTCGGCGGCTGGAGGGTTCTCGGCAGTAGTCTCGGCACGCCTCCTGGTGGAAGCACCCATCTCGCTGGCCATCTGGAGCAGCCCTTCGAAGGACTTGCCCATGGCAGGATGACGGGCAGGCGAGACGGCCAAGTCCTTGCCCTTGTCCGCAGCGGATGGCTTCGGCCTCTTCAGCGGCCGCGGAGCGGGAGCAGGGCCTTTCCGCTTCTTTGCTCCGGTCGACAAGGTTAGAGCAGGCTCATCTCGGCAGTCGGTAGCGCTAGCCTTCCGCGAGAGCGAGAGAGCCTCTCGCGGCCAGACCCTCGGCTCCTCGGACTTCAGCAAAGGGTTGGCGCAGGGGGACCTCCCGCTCTCCTGCAAAGTTAAAATACTTCAGCATAAGAATATCCTTGACAAGGGATTGAATCTGGGGCGAGACCGTACCATCGCCCGGGTGGACGGGTGGAAGGGTGTCGACGTCTCGCCTGAGGAAGAGAACGTCAAACTCCTTGGTTCCGAAGAATTCAAGGATTGCGCTCTCGCGCGATCCCAGGGTAGGCGGCTTGTAGGCGACGTTCTCGTATTGTACAGGCTGAAGCGGGACGTTGTCGAAGTCCCCGCTGACATAGACGAACTTCTCGCCCCAGTGATGATGCTTGTTGGCGAGACCGGTGGTCTTGAGCAGCTGCCCGGAGAAGAAGACCACCCCTCCCTTGGCGCGGAAGTTGAACAACTTCCGGAAGATTGACAAACTGAACTCGATCCTCTCGGATCGCATGTAGCATATGAATGTTATAAGGATCGCGACTGAGTTCGGGTTCAGTTGGGCGGGAACCACCCCATAGTAGCGGAGAGCAAGCCGAACCTCCGGCCAAAGGGGAAGGCGGAAGCCCACCTCGAAATTCTCGAGGGGGATGGCGAGCTCTCCCGCCTCCGGAGTATTCACCTTATCGTGATTACCCGGGTTCCACGCCGAGAAGCCAGCGGGAATGTAGCGGTCGACGATCAGGTTATATTCATCTAAGGTGAGCGTGCAGGAAGGGAAGAGGTGTTTTCGGAAGGCTTCCGCGCAGTGGGCGCGACCCTCGTTCTCGCCAGGCATAGTGGGTTTGCGAGTGAGAGCGAGAGCTAAAGAGAGGTGAAAGCGGAAGCAAGAATGCGAGAGCAAGAAAAGGGGGTTGAGATTCTGGGTCAGAGAAATAAATGCGGTTGGTAGGCATCCCTATTTATAGGGAACTATAATCATGGCGGCTCCGTCCGATAGAGAGAGAAAAATGACAGCGGAGCGCAGCTGTCACGATCTGAACCGGCGACGCCTCGGTTTTCCCCCTCAGAATGACAGCAGTCGACGATCGCCTCTCATAGGCGCGAGCCTCTTGGTTTTGGTGTAAGCTTCTTAGCTTTGGCGCAAGCGACCTAATTCTAGCATGTTCTTAAAATTCACAGCGCAATGAAGGGAGAGATAAGTAATAGCGTGCTCTCACGGCCGAGAGCTGGATAAAGTTAACAATAGCAGTTATTACAGAGGCTTAAGGATACACGGCGGAAGGGAAGGCAAAAGAGGAAGAAGGGGAGAGACCTAGAAGAAATAATACGGCTCCCAGCGCCATCGCCCTCGTTCTCGCCGCCTGGTTCGCAGAGGGGCTAGCGGGTTGAAGTAAGAGGACAGCGTGGTGCACCCCAGGTTGATCCGCCTGGCGTGATCCCGGATTTGCGCGATGCATCTCCCTGGCGAAGACTGGGCGGTAGGTCCTCCCGGCCGATCAGCCTCGCCCAAGAAGAAATCCCGTTCCAGGGCCTCCAGCCTTTGTTCCACATACTCGCGGAACGCTTTTGCCGTGGCAGCATGGGCGCGGTCTCGCCGGATGAGCTTGGCCAAAATGGCCGAGATCTTCTTCCTCCGCTCCTTCGCATTCCCGGCGCCATTCAAGGTTTCCTCTATCTCGCCAGACGAAGGAGGAAGGGAATCGTCTTCCTCCTCTTCTTCGTCTTCTTCTTCTTCTTCTTCTTCTCCTTCTTCTTCTTCTCCCTCCTCGTTAGCTCTCGGCCGAGAGCTGGGGTCCCCTGCGAAAAGTGCGCTCAAGGTTATGATTAAGGCTTAACGATCAGCCGACAAAAATACCTCGCATACCTGTAGTCTGGCGAGACCCATGGACTAGCAACGGGCGAGGAGGCCCGACCCCTCCGTCAGTACCATAAAGAAGGTGGAGAGGCTTACCCCGCCCTGGACGGAAGGGTTCACGCACAGGGGCCCCGGCCGGGCCGGAAGCATGGAGAGGGTTGTCCTCTCCCGAGGGATGATCGACATCCTTAAGGGTAGTGAAGGGCTCGAGGGCCACCCCTCCCGCCGGCAGGGAGGGATTTGCCGCAGAAGAAATCGCCGCACCGGTTCTCGCTTCATCTTCCCGGGTGGCAAAACCCGGGAGAGCGGAAGCTGGCTCTGCGAGAAGGCAGTTCAGAAAGGGAAAGGCATGATTGAACTAGCGAGAAGTAGCGAAAAGCGTACCTATCACCTGGGTCCCGGCCGGAGGAATTTCCTCCGAGACCCTCGTCCGACCCTCGGGAGGGGGAGCTGACAAATCGGGGGGAATCGGGGAAGACCCGGCGTTGTCATTAAGAAGGGATTCCTGCGAGAGGCCACGTTAGCTGTCGGGCCTGTAGCATAAGCATCTTGGTGAGCAGGGCTGGAAGGCGTACCTTCTGCGGGGAGAGGGCCTCCGCGGGATTGGGAGTAGGAGAAGGGGGATCCCTATTCTCGCAAGAAAGGTCTCGCCGGACCACCTTCGCTTTTCGTTTTCCCTTTTTCCTTTTCGGCTCCGAAGGACCGGCGTTTGGAGATTTCCTCGATAGCCAGGGCGCCACCGCAGCGCAGTTAGCTAAGGCTCGCGCTTGAGCCGCGGCCAACCGATCCTGAAGGTCTGGCGGAAGTGGCTTGCCGGCGCGCTTAGCATACATCTTGGTATCGCACAGAAAGCCCCAGGCGAGAGCTCAGTAAAGAAGCAGTAGATCAGAGGCAAGACTTAGGGTCACCCGACGGCGTGTATTTATAGCCGCAGTAGGGCCCGCCAAAAGATTCTCTTGGCTACCAGGCACGTGTCCAGCGAATATTTCGGGGTTGGACTTGTCTTGTCGAGCGCAGGGCTAGCTCGAAAAGAGCGGGGATTGTGTACAACCCCATATTCGCTGGGCGGAACCCCAAGGGTTCAGTGGTCAGGAAGGGGCTAGCCTCAGGCTAGCCTTGGGTTATCCTTAGGACGAACCTATAGAGTTCTCGCCAGGCTTCGGGTTCCAGACTAGATGAGCTCCGGCCTGGAAGGAGCTCCCGCCAAGGGCAGGCGAAAGCGGGGGAAGCCAAAGCAGATAGTCGAGCTATGGAAGCTCCCGCCTCGAGGGAGCTCCCGCCCAGGGCAAGCGAGAAGGCGTTAAGTGAGCCTTCAATCGCAATAGTATCAAGACCGTGAAGGGCGAGAACCTCCCCGGCAGGGGGGCTAGCAAAGGTTAGCCCAGTTGGGGATCCAGCGAGAGCCTTCTCGGCCAGGGTTCTCGCCAAGTGGGCCCACGCGGTAGGGCCCGGCGCTCGAAAAGAGGATTATTTTTATTATTTCATTATTTGCAGGTAAAATTACCTTGGTGCCCCTGGGATGACAGCGGGATTTGGCTATTTGCAGACCCATCAGGGGTGTTTCAGTACTTTCAGGTCAACGGAAGACTATAAAAAGACTCATAGGGGCTCTTTGGAAGGCAGGGCTTTTCATAATTCTCCAATTTTAGTGCTTTCTGAAGAGCTCCCAGCCCGGCATTTGGCTTTGGAGGGGAAGCTCTCAGAGATCTTCCGGGTGTGAGGTGGGACCTCCCAGCTGAGGCTTTGGGTCAGTCTTAGGACCTTAGCAGCCAGTCAGGGGTCGAGATTTGGGAGAAGTAGGCGTTGGCTACACTTTGGTTCGTGAACATTCGTTGAGGTCAATTTTGGCTTCAACACCGCATTTTCTCAACGATTAAATCGTATCAGAGAAAGAGAAAATACGCATCGTGATGCCACGTCGTGTAGGGGATAACTGCACACGCTCAGGCAAAACGCTAGACTTTAAATTCTAAGGAAAAAATTCATAGTTTAATATGAAAGAAAACCAGTTATATCTTAATGGCCGTATCCGTCGGCACAATGGATCAGCTAGTCCAAAATATATATTTATACGCAGCGGAAAATACTTTGGTTAAGTTGCTAAGACATCTTGAATGAGCATAAGTGTCCCCGAGGGACGACTCATGGTATGCACGACTCTAAAGTTAGTACAGTGTGTATAAAAAATATAGTCTTTACGCTATTATGAAAATTAGTGTCTTAGTTTTAGAAACATGATGTGCATGAGATACATATAGTAATGCTTTAGGGTTTTAAAATACCTAACATGCAACCTAGCATAAATCCTTCCCAGAAAACAAGTGAACAGCCTCAAATAGGCAAAAGTAGCAGTTTTAGCTCATACCTAGCATCACAAGTAAGCCACCAGTGGGCATCAACAGCCTGACACGAACCCACTGGTGAGTATGCATCCATACAGAAACGAAAACAACTACCTCACAAGGATGAAGATTGGCCACCTCAACTACCCAGGAGGCTATCAACAAACCCACCAAAAGAACTAGCCGCTCAACCGTCTACAACCTGGACCTGGGGCATTCAAGAAAGAACACCTCAGCAAGTAAAATAAAACTAAAGGAAGTGGAGCATTAGATTCATAAGTAATAAAAGAAGGGGTTTACCAACCCTGCAACAAAAAGTTAATAGTAGAAGAAAAGCATGACAGTAAGAGTAAAATACTGTCAAAAGAGCAGAAAAAGCACAACAAGTGTGAACATAGATAACAACAAGCTCTGTTAAAAACTTGTAGCAGCACCAAGGCAAACATATGCCAAAAGAAATAGCCATGAGAAAGGAAAGGAACTAACATTCCTAAACTTTGTGAATTATTGGCCGTGGTGAAAACCTTGGGTCGGAGTGGGTGGAAGAGCCCTCAACAACAACCAGATCCAAAAACACTCAAGGGTGAAAACAAACGGTGGCAGCTACAGAGTACACACAACAAACCATACCAGCCCCAACACGGCCTAGGTGGTTGTGGCTACAGCTAAGCACACACAATTCACCCCTTATAGAGCCCACAAAACCACACCATCTGCCATATTCCACGAGTCGGCATGCAAAAACTAGCCGAACACAAAACACCCCCCCCCCCCCTCTTAAGGGAAAAAGCCATACTAACAATCCTAAGAAAACACACCAACCCAAGGCAAAAGCGTCTAGTTCACTCGGCGCGGCGTTGAGTGAGCTCCACTCACTCAACGCCAAACCTGACACGACGTTGAGTGAGCTTAACTCACTCAGCGCCGAACGCTAGCCAGGGACGGCGTCGAGTCCACTCGACGTGGCGTTGAGTGAGCTTCACTCACTCAGTGCCGAATGCTAGCCAGGGACGGCATCAAGTCCACTTGACGCGACGTTAAGTGAGCTTCACTCACTCAGCGCCGAACGCTAGCCAGGGACGGCGTCGAGTCCACTCGATGCGGCGTTGAGTGAGCTTCACTCACTCAGCGCCGAACGCAAGCCAGGGACGACGTCAAGTCCACTCGACGCAGCGTTGAGTGAGCTTCACTCACTCAGCGCCGAATGGAGTGAGCTTCACTCACTCAATGCCAAAATACTTAGCCGTAAAAACAAGCCTCGGCATTGAGTGAGTTCACCACACTCAACGCCAAACCTAACAACCAAGGCATTGAGTGAGATCCACTCACTCAATGCTTTTGACTTTGAGCAAAAACAGGCTTGGGCGTTGAATGAGTCAACCACACTCAATGCCAAAACAGCCATGGCGTTGAGTGAGGTCGACTCACTCAATGCCAAATGTCTTCCGCTGGGAAAAAATGCGGCTTTGAGTGAGTCCACCTCACTCAACGCCAAACAGCCACGACGTTTAGTGAGGTCCACTCACTCAACGCCAAAACACTTAGCCATAAAAACGACCATGGTGTTGAGTGAGGGCACCACACTCAATGCAAGAAGCCTAACAGTCTAGGCGTTGAGTGAGGTAAACTCACTCAATGCTTTTGACTTAGCCTAGTAACCAGAGACCCTGGAGCTAACCCGAACCCAGCCCACTCAACGCCTATTATCCAAAGAGCTCTATTTCACTTAAAAAAATTCTAAGCTCCTCCTTCCTACCCCTTTTACCCGGCAATAGCTACCAACTAAGTTGGACTAACCCTATCATATGAAAATCCTACCTCCAGCTACCCCCTGGACACCAAATCGAGAATAAAAGGGGAGAGATCAACCAAAAAAACACTCAACGCTGCACTAAATTCTGAACCGGATACAGCTACCCTGAACCGGTCACGGCTGAAAATAAAAAGCTGCAGCCACAAAACACTCACAGCATAAAAAAATAATCAAGTAAAAAGGGCAAAATTGGCAAGGGCAAGGAGCCACTTGCCTCACCGCCAAGATGCAGCAGCTGCAACAAACACTTCCTGGCTTTGGCGGCAAGATCGGCCCTCTAGGAAGGAAGATCGGGACGGGAGTAAGCCGAATCTGCTATTACCCGAGCAAACCGAGCTCTAGACCTCCAGCAATCGCAGGCTGAAGCTCCAGCACCTCCGTCTCTTTCTTCCTTCTGCAGGAAGTTGGCCGCCGGTCTTGGTAAGGGAAGTGAAATAAAAGGACAAGCTTTGCTTCCTTTTTAATATCATGCTCCACCCAAGACTAATAATATAATATAAAAGTCTAAACTTACTCCACCAACTAATGAAAAATAATACTCTAATAGCCTAACCGAGCTCCACCCAGCAGTCCCAAATCTTAGAGTATACTAGCCTTAAATAACTCTACTCAGCCACTAAGCAAATAAAATAATCTCAAAGCTTGAAAAGCTCCCCCACTCAGCTGGATAAAACTAGACAATATACTTATATATATATATATATATATATATATATATATATATATATATATATATATAATATATATATAAAAAACTATTTGCACCCAAGCTTACATCCAAACATATATATATATATACATATATGTATATAATTAGCTAAGCAACTTAGTATAAAACTAGGCACCAGCCTTACCAAGCTCGGTCACACAAGGCCATGCATAACAATAGCAATAATCTGGTAACACACTACCAGTTATCCCATTAAAATAAAGACAACGTCGAAACGACACGAAAACAAAAGTTCTCGGAATTCGACGAAAACAATATCTGACGATCAAAACTCGGGCTAACATCCCCCGAAGCCAAAGCACATGCATTCCTAAGAAGCTCAGCCGAGTCACCAAAATAGACTCCGGCTCGCTAGGGAATTTTGCGAATAGGCTATAAATAGGTCACTCAAGGAACCTAAAGAGCTAATACCACGCTCTAACAACGACAAAGGCTGACAACGCATCATCGTAAAGCCAAACAAGGATTAAACACATCACGAAAAAAACTGGGGGTGTTACAGTTTTGAGCCAAGTTCGTGTCTAGGAGGGGTGAACACGGCCTATGACACGGGCATGTCACAGAGCATGTCGTGCTTTTGTAGTCGAGTTGAGGTCGACGAGCGTTGAGTGCTCGAACACGGCCTGTGACACGGGTCAGGGCGTGTCAGGCACACGACATGTGACATAGGCGTGTCACATGGTCGTGTACTCCTCTGGAAGTTTGGTCCTGTGTCAACTGAGGGACACGGCCCGGAACACGGGTGTTGGTTATTGCATCCACAATAGCCCGTATTTGCAGAAGCACCTGATCAAGCTAAGGTGAATTGAGATGTATTTGATATGTCTTTTTCAAGTTGTGCTTGCAGCTATTTCATGCCAAGTACACACCAATGTCAGGGTACAGTGGGTCAATAATCACGGGCCTATGCAACATAATCCCTCGTTGTATAGGTCAATGCGTTGATCCACGTGTGCTCTCTCTATTGGGTGTACTTATTCTCAAGTACAGGTTCAAGGAAGACAAAGAGCAGAAGAAGGAGCAAGGAAGAGTCAAAGACAAAGCTCTCAAAGGAAAGGAAGAAGGAAGAAAAAGGAGGAAAATTCTTCTAAGTATAAGTCCACGAGAATCGTGAGTCATACTCGTCGACATCGACGGGAATCATTGGTAATTCCCGCCGACATCAACGGGAATGATCAGCGATTCCAGCCGATATCTTTCAGCCGGTCAGAATTCTGCCAAGGAAAAATCGACGGGAATCACTGTCGATTCCCGCCGATGTCGACGGGAATCACCAACGATTCCCGCCGACTTTGCCTTGGGCAAATTTCCGCAGCTTTCTGATCCGTGCCGGGTTGCCATGCATAGTATGAACTGAAGTTCCGTTCTTTCCTTGGTGGGTCCGCCAACGGCTATGTTTGGGCTGACTAGGTATAAATACCTAAGTGATTTTTAAAATCAAAGAGAGAGACACGGGAAGAAATTAAAAACCCTAATTTCACGTAGTCGATTGAATCCGGCAGGTCTCCTGTCGAATGCAGATCGCATCTTACCACCGATCGCTCGAAGGCAGAATTGAAGCTAAGCCTCGATCCCTCGCTTCTCTCTTGAGATCTCTTGTCTCTTCGATTCGTTGACTGAGACTAGTTCTCCATTCCGAATCATTGAAGATGATTGATCCAACTGAGATCGATCGGTGACCTAGTTTCTTGCTTCGTCAAGAAGTTCAGATCTACACCGCATCGCCGCCGCACTTGCTTGCCGCCATTGATCAAGTCAAGATCCGATCCAAGAGAGAAAAACCAAGTGTGGATTCTTCGTTATTTTTGTGCAAGCTCTCTACGAACGAAGAAGGACCTTGGGTTCTACAAATTGCATTGTTTGTATTTCTTATTTACATTCAATTTCTGCAAGGAATTTTATTCCTAGTTGTAAGGGTTGGGTGCAACCCACTTTGGTGGAGTGTTGACTCCTTGTTGTAGGAAGGGTTCCTTCCGAGTTGTAGGAGCGTGGCTACGAGTGGAGAGATTGGATTTCAATCTCATTTTTGAGGAGGTGCCGATTCTTCCCCGTGTGGGAGATAGGCGAAGGGGAGAGTGGACGTACCAAAGGTTGAGGAACCACTGTAGATTACAGTGTGTTTTCTGTGCTTGGTTTGTTTAATTGTGCAGGTAATTTTTTTTCCACAAAAGACGTCACTGCACCTATTCACCCCCCTATAGGTGGATTAGGCTGACACTAGACACTTTCAACGAGCGTGTACTGTATGAAACGGGCGTGTCAGTTTCGGCACGGGCGTGTGGTCACTCGTGTCCACCAAGGGACGTGATGTTTGGTATGGCGGTTATTCGTGATACGTCACTGGTCACGGGCGTGTCGATGACCCGACATAGGCGTGTCAAGTTGGGACACGGGCATGTCCCAACTCGTGTCCTTTTTTGTCCTCGACAATCATGTCTGGATCGAGGCACACGGCCTGGGACACGGCCGTGTGCAAAGCCGTGTTCGGACCAGGGTTTGGAGATTTGAGGCAAATCTGAGCCATTCATGTTTCTTCAAATATGATCCGACGGCCCCAGTGAGTTACTGCTGAGTTAAGTTCGGAAATTGAGGGTAAATTCCTCATTTCCTCTTAAGTTTTCTCTTTCTAAGGAGTTAGAGAGAGGAGAGAGCAAGTAAGAGGGAAGGGGAGGAATCCGGCCGCCGGTGGAGGATCGGAGCACGAAATTGAGAACCGAGTCAAGATCCGTGGAAAGAATTCCCATGCGAAGCCTTTTATCCGGCTAGTTTTTCATGGCACCTAAGCAGACTTCAAGGGTAACGATTCTCAACTTCAGCATGTGAAGCTCTTCTTCCTTTGCAAAGGAAAACCTTCTCTCACGAGTGTGCGGTGAGTTTGCGGTGTTCCTTGGGGTAGATTTATGAAGTCCCCCTTGTTTAGAGTCCGGAATCGAAGTACGGGCATAGGCAATTTGTGTGAAGCCTACCCGGACGTGTTTGTCTGGATCGGTGATGTTGCATTGCATGAATAACCGAAGAAGGCTCCGTGCATTGTTTTTGGGTTTCTACGCGGTAGATTGCAGCAGGGATCCTTTTGGGATTAACTCCAATACGCACCCGGAAAACTGGGCGGAAACGTGATTCTGCTAACTTGGCGGCCGGGGAGCCAGCCTTGAACATAACTGGGTTATGTGATGTTTGGGAATGTTTTAGGATCTGAGTGAAGCTTGGCCCGCGCGTATGTGTTAAAGTGAATAGGCAGTGTGAGCAACGGGCGGGTGGAAATGGACCTGGGCTTTGCGGTTCGGTGCTAGAGGCCCTAAAGTGGAACTGTTCATTGGCATAGTCAGGAGTCTTGGAATGCGGTCGGAAAAACTCAAAAATGCTCACAATGTTTGCCATCCCAGGATAGTGGTGAAGCCACAGAATTGACCGGATTCATCGAGAATGTGCCCTGAGTGCACGGGGTGTTTGGCCGAGCGAGCCTACACCTGTGGCGAAATATATATTTGCACTTTACTATTTAGCGGGCTAATGATATGCAGGGAAGGAGCATCGCCGTCCCGAGTAAGGGGCGGGGTCGATAAAATTTGGTCAGCTTTAGCTGACCATTGCTTTGTTTGCCACCGTGCGGTGGAATGTTGCTTGCAGGTGCTGCGGAACCAAGCGCCAAGTAGCGGGTTGAAGCCCAAGTTGCTGAGCTGGCCCTCGAAGGCCAAGAGAACTACTGTTTTACTTTTGTCATGTGTGGTCGGCCTGTGAGTCGATGTATGTAAAACATTATATTGTCAAGTGAACATTTGTAAGGCCTTAAGATCAAGTACTCTTTTGTGTATTTGTTGTATTTCATTCCTGTGGTATAGTGGACATTCATGTCGTGGTTGTGCAAATTTTGGGTTCTCTTAAACTGTTTAAAAGCTTCTGCTAGAATGCTCTGTGTTAGGACGAGTAGTTGAGTTTTTGGTATTATTCTGTAATGCTTCCGATTGTCTGTGGTATATGGCATCGGGTTCCAGCTGGACCTTCTGTTATATGCCATACGACGAATGGGGGTGTTACAATTTGGTATTAGAGGGAGGTGTCAGTCGTCTGTATTTGAATTCGTGGGCAAATTCTTTTAAGGGGTGGTGAGCACATGTATGTGCGCCATCGTTATAACATAAAAAAACCCATGAATGTCCACTTAGGAATGAAAAAATACACTTGTTTTGAGGAACCTGAGTGTTCCAGTGATTGCTTTTAGCAATTTGTTTGTCACCTAATCAAGGGTTTATGCTATTATAGGTTCCTAGGAGCGGTGCTGGGCAATCGGAATGTCCACAATTGGCGAAAAGTAGTGCACCGAGTGACATACCTACAACACCTCCTTCAGCAGAAACCATCAGATTGGTGGCTGAAGCAGTCTTTGCTATGATCAATACCCAACAATGGTCGCCCGCACCACCTGCTAATGAGCAAGAACCGATTAGAGTTGCAGAGCCGGGAGTGGTAAAACGCGTGGCAGTTGATCCGGTAGCACCAAGGAGAGCCACGGAGAAACAGCTCAAGCATGTGATGAGCATGACCACCACAGAAATTGCGAAGTGGCAGAAGACCACAATAACGACCTTCCTATTGGCTGGTGAGGCAAGTATGTGGTGGGATGAGTTGGAGGTTCATCTCTTAGTGAGAAGGCAACTTGCCGAAGTATCAATGGAGGAATTCTCAAGGTTGTTCTTGGTTAGATACCTACTTTCTGCCCAGAAGTTTGAGATGGAGAATAAGTACCTTGGATTGACTCAGGGAGCGAGTAGCGTAGATGAGTATCTCCACGAGTTTACTCGGTTAGGTCGTTATGTTGGTGCTATGTTTACTGAAGAAGAGCGGAAGACCAACCGATTTTATAAGGGCCTACGGGGCGACCTACAACTACTCCTCACTGGGCCTAAGGCACAGGGCTTCCTAGCCTTGGTAAATGCGGCTCGGTCACTAGAAAGGGTCGCGAAGAAAGTTCAAGAGAAGAAGGAGCCAAGGGAAAAGAGGTCAGAGTTCAAAATGCTGAGTTCAAAGTCTGGTTTCCGCATATGGAACAAGAAGCAGAAGACTTCAAGTTCAGCCCCTTCGTCTGGTGCGACGGGGGAAAACTCAAGTCGAGTCCCAGGAGCGTGCTACAACTATGGAAAGGTGGGGCATTTTGCACGTGAGTGTTGTAGTGGACGTGCAAAGTCCGAGAAGAGACATGGAGCAACTTATGAAGGAAAAGGGAAGGCGGCGAAATCAACCGCATCCCACCAAGCTCCAGCCCATCCTAGAGTTTACAACCTTGGTCTGCAAGAGGCCATTAAGCAAGCTGACGTGGTGACAGGTATGAGTTAAATATTTACTGTTTAGCTTTTATAGCCTTTATCTTTTTACATGTTAGCTTTTAAATCTTGGTGCTAGGCTTTGTGTTAGTTTTCGATAGTCCGGCGAGAGCCTTGTTTAATACGGGAGCTTCGCATTCCTTCTTGTCCGAAAGATTCGTATCGCGCATCGCAGTTCCTTCCTCGATGGTAAAAGACAAGTTGGATGTGTTGTTGCCCAATGGGTGCTCAATGCGCGTGGATAGAGTCTGTGTGGTAAAGTTGCGGATCGGGGATCAAGAGATTGATTTGCAAGCGTCAGTGCTGCCATTAGTGGAGTTCGATGTAATCTTTGGAGTGTACTGGCTCTCGAAATAGCGAGCAAGTATTGATTGCAACCGAAAGGAGGTTAAATTGGGACTGAATACCGATCGGGAGACTACGTTTGCAGGCATGAAAGGGTCGAGCAAGATTTTGATGTCGGCTCTTCAGGTGATTAAGACAGTTCGGTCTGGGGCAGAACTGTTTGTCGCATTAGTGCAGACTTCAACGCCTAAACCTAGTCTTAAAAGTATTGCAGTTGTGTCCGAGTTTCCCGATGTATTCCCAGACGATCTCCCGGGAGCCCCTCCTCAGCAGGAGATTGATTTTACAATTGAGATGGTACCGGGTGCCAAACCGGTATCACGCTCTCCGTATCGGAAAGTGCCTAAGGAGATGGTGGAGTTGAAGGTGCAACTGCAAGAATTGTTAGAGCATGGGTATGTGCGTCCAAGTTCGTCGCCTTGGAATGCACCGGTCCTCTTCGTTAAGAATAAAGATGGGAGCTTGCGACTCTGTATTAACTATCGGGAGTTGAAAAAGCTTATGGAAAAGAATAAGTATCTGATCCCAAGGATTGACGATCTATTTGATCAGTTGGTTGGGTCAACGGTATATTCGAAGCTAGATCTGAAATCCGGAAACTACCAACTAAGGATAAGAGAAAGTGACATCCCAAAGACAGCGTTCAGCACGCGGTTTGGGCATTACGAGTTTACGGTCATGCCGTTTTGTTTGACCAATGCGCCATCCGTGTTTATGGATTTGATGAACAGGATGTTCAGAAAGTTCCTAAACAATTTCGTGATAGTATTTATCGACGACATCTTGGTGTACTCGCGGTGTGAGGATGATCACTACAAACATCTGCATATGGTATTGGAGACATTGAGGAAGAATCATTTGTATGCTAAGTTCTCCAAGTGTGAGTTTTGGTTATCCTCAATCGCGTTCCTTGGTCATATTGTTAGTGGTGAAGGCATAACGGTGGATCCGGCGAAGATAGCGGCGATTCAGGAGTGGCCAGTATTGACTACGGTGGTGGAAGTCCAGAGCTTTCTGGGGCTTGCCGGCTACTATAGGCACTTTGTGGAGAACTTCTCGCAGATAGCGCTACCACTCAAGACGCTGACAAGAAGGATCAAAAGTTTGAGTGGATGCTGGAGTGCGCACAGGCTTTTGAAGAATTGAAGAGGCGGTTGGTCACAACGCCTATTTTGCGTTCGCCGAATGGGTCTGAAGGGTTTGAAATTTATAGTGATGCTTTAGGCAGTGGTTTGGGCTGTGTTCTGCTACAGCATGGGAGCGTAATAGCCTATGGATCACGACAGTTGAAGGTTTATGAGAGAAATTATCCGGTCCATGAATTGGAGCTAGCGGCCATGATATTTGCTCTAAAGTTGTGGCGGCACTATCTTTACGGTGTGAAGGTCGATATCTACACCGATTATAAAATCCTGAAGTATTTGCTAGATCAAAAGGACTTGAACATGAGGCAGCGGAGGTGGATGGAGTTCCTGGGGGATTATACTTTCAAAATACATTATGTGCCCTGGAAAGGAAATGCAGTGGCGGATGCGTTGAGTCGTAGGGAACCGGCACAAGCCAACTGGTTGGCGGTACATGATGAGAGTTTGGTCCGTGATTTGGAGGCTTTGGAGATCTCCTGCATTGACAAGCAGGCTAGTGCCGAGGCAATATTGTGTTGGACGGAGGTGCAGTTTGACCTAGCTGATAGGATTCGTCGGGCTTTGGTTCAGGATAGCAGTATGAAGCAAATCTTGGATGAATCGTTAGATGGGTCAAATTCCCAAATTGCGATTGAAGATGGACTACTAAGGAAGGACGGTCGCCTATGCATCCCTAGTTAGGATAACTTTCGGGAGGAGTTGATGTATGAGGCTCATCATACCAAGTACTCAATCCACCCAGGGAGCACGAAGATGTATTGGGACATGAGGAAGTTGTTTTGGTGGCCAGGGTTGAAGAAGGATGTAGAACTTTATGTGGCGAAGTGCCAAACTTGTTCCCTGGTGAAGGTGGAGTGCCAGAAGTTCGGAAGTTTCTTGAAGTCCTTGCCTATCCCGGAATGGAAGTTCGACGACATTTCATTGGATTTTGTGCATGGTTTGCCGAGGTAGCAAAGGGGAAACGACGCCATTTGGGTGGTCATAGAGACAAAGGTGTCGCACTTCATCCCGAATAGGAAGGAAGATCCGGTGGAAAAGTTAGCCGAGCTGTATGTGGATAATATTGTACGGTTGCATGGTGTGCCACGCAGTATTGTTAGTGACCGAGACGGACGCTTCACATCTAATTACTGGAGGCTGGTGCATAAGTTGTTGGGAACTAAGCTGAGTTTCAGCACAGCCTTTCATCCGCAAACATATGGTAAGACTGAAATGGTCAACATGACAATGGAGTACATGCTTCGCATGTGTGTCTTGGGTTTCGGAAAGCAGTGGGAAGGTCACCTGTACATGGTAGAGTTTTCTTACAATAACAGTTTTCAAGCGAGTATTAGAATGGCGCCTTTCGAGGCCCTGTATGGGAGAAAGTGTCGCACGTCGTTGTCTTGGTTGGAGACAGGCGAGTCAAAGTTATACAAACGTCAGGCAGTGGAAGATGTCACTTCAATAGTATGTACGATTCAGGAATGACTAAAGATCACCCAGGACAGACAGGCAAAATACTATAATGCCAAGCATAGGAATGTGGAGTTCAATGTTGGCGATTGGGTGTACTTGAAAATCAAGCCGTTCAAGGGTGTCTAGCGGATTCGATGCTTGAAGAAGCTGAGTCCGAGATACCTTGGACCGTTTGAGATCCTAGAGCGGATTGGCGAAGCAGCTTATCGATTGAAGTTGTCGGTGGAATTGAGTGGGATACACGATGTATTCCACGTTTCGGTATTGCGGAAGGTAGTATAAGAGCCTTCTAAGGTTGTTGCGGTCGATCAAGTGTCGATTGATAATGGGTTGATGACCAAGGTCAAGCCAGTTCGCATTGAAGACTTTGAAGTCGAACGGCTCCGCAACAAGGAAATTCGAATGGTTAAAGTCCAATGGGATAACTGCGGACGTGAGGAGCTTTCTTGGGAACGAGAGCAGGCTATGTTGGAAGCATACCCCGAATTATTCCACGCAGGTAATCTTTAAGTTGTTTTGTGTACTTTTACATAATTTCGTGGACGAAATTCTGTAAGGGGCGGGATTTGTAATGCCCCGAAACTCAGAAGTGAATCAGGCGGTGTTTTGAGCCAAGTTTGTGTCTAGGAAGGGTGAACACGGCCTGTGACATGGGCGTGTCACAGGGCATGTCGTGCTCGGGTATTCAAGTTGAGGTTGACGAGCGTTGAGTGCTCGAACACGGCCTATGACACGGGCGTGTCACAGGGCGTGTCAGGCACACGGCATGTGACACGGGCGTGTCACATGGCCATGTACTCCTCTGGAAGTTTGGTCTTGTGTCGACTGAGGGACACAGACCGGAACACAGGCGTGTACTGTATGACACGGGCGTGTCAGTTTTGGCACGGGCGTGTGGTCACCCGTGTCCACCAAGGGACGTGACGGTTGGCGTGGCGGTTATTCGTGACACGCCACTGGTCACGCGCGTGTCGATGACCCGACACGGGCGCGTCAAGTTGGGACACGGGCATGTCCCAACCCGTATCCTTTTCTGTTCTCGACAATCGTGTCTGGATCGAGGTACACGGCCTGGGACACGGCCGTTTGCAAAGCCTTATTCGGCAAAGGGTTTGGAGATTTTAGGCAAATCTGAGCCGTTCGTTTTCTTCAAATACGATCTGACGGCCCCGGTGAGTTCCTGCTGAGTTAAGTTCGGGAATTGAGGGTAAATTCCTCATTTCCTCTTAAGTTTTCTCTTTCTAAAGAGTTGGAGGGAGAAGAGAGCAAGGAAGAGGGAAGGGGAGGAATCCGGCTGCCGGTGGAGCATCGGAGCACGAAATTGAGAACCGAGACCAGATCCGTGGAATGAATTCCCTTGCGAAGCCTTTCATCAAGCTAGTTTTTCATGGCGCCTAAGCAGACTTCAAGGGTAACGATTCTCAACTTGAGCATGTGAAGCTCTTCTTCCTTTGCATAGGAAAACCCTCTCCCACGAGTGTGCGGTGATTTTGCGGTGTTCCTTGGGGTAGATATGTGAAGTCCCCCTTGTTTAGAGTCCGGAATCGAAGTACTGGAATATGCATTGTGTGTGAAGCCTATCCGGACGTGTTTGTCTGGAACGGTGATGTTACATTGCATGAATAGCCGGAGAAGACTCTATACATTGTTTTCGGGTTTCTATGCGGTAGATTGCAGTAGGGATCCTTGGGGATTAACTCCAAGGCGCACCCGAAAAACTGGGCGGAAACGTGATTCTGCTAACTTGGCGGTCGGGGAGCCAGCCTTGAACATAACTGGGTTATGTGATGTTTGGGAATGTTTTAGGATCCGGGTGAAGCTTGGGCCGCGCGTACGTCTTAAAGTGACTAGGAGGCGTGAGCAACGGATGGGTGGAAACGGACCTGAGCTTTGCGGTTCGGTGCTAGAGGCCCTAAAGTGGAACTGGCCGTTGGCATAGTCGGGAGTCTTGGACTGTGGTCGGAAAGACTCAAAAATGCTCACAATGTTTGTCATACCGAAGATGGTGTTGAAGCCACGGAATTGACCGGATTCACCAAGAATGTGCCCTGAGTGCACGGGGTGTTTGGCCGAGCGAGCCTACACCTGTGGCAAAATATATATTTGCACTTTACTATTTAGCTGGGCTAATGATATGCAGGGAAGGAGCACCGCCGTCCCGAGTAAGGGGCGGGGTCGTTATAATTTGGTCAGCTTTAGCTGACCGTTGCTTTGTTTGCCACCGTGCGGTGGAATGTTGCTTGCAGGTGCTGCGGAACCAAGCGCCAAGTAGCGGGCTGAAGCCCAAGTTGCTGAGCTGGCCCTCAAAGGCCAAGCGGACTGTTGTTTTACTTTTGTCATGTGTGGCCGGCCTGTGAGACGATGTATGTAAAATATTATATTGTCAAGTGAACATTTGTAAGGCCTTAAGGCCAAGTACTCTTTTGTGTATTTGTTGTATTTCAATCCTGTTGTATAGTGGACATTCATGTCGTGGTTGTGCAAATTTTGGGTTCTCATAAACTGTTTAAAAACTTCTGCTAGAATGATCTGTGTTAGGACGAGTAGTTGAGTTTTTGGTATTATTCTATAACCCTTCCGTCTGTCCGTGGTATATAGCATCGGGTTCTAGCTGGACCTTTTGTTATATGCCATACGGCGGATGGGGATGTTACACCTAACCTGAAAGGCACTGTTGTCATTTGAAGGGTTGATGGAGAAAGCATCAAAAGAGATAGTGATGGAGGCGGCAAACTCGGCGTTTGCCAGGAAATTGGCGATGTTGATGGAGGCTGAGCTAGGAGGGGCAAGACAGCAAGAAGGAAGGAGGAGGGAGGAGTCGAGGGCTCCGACATATCAAGAGTTGGGTTGGAGGCAGCAAGGAGACCCTGTTCAAGGGAAAGGAAGAGGTTTTCCCCAAGGGGGAAGGAATTATCAGGGAGGATTAGGATGACTCAACCAGCACGGGTGGGGATACGGTCCTAGACCACCCCTACCCCCACCTCAGCAAGCTATGGCCATCGCCCGAGGGAGAGGAAGGGGAAAAGAAAGAGGGAGAGCTGGAGCTGGAGCTGGAAGGAGGTGAAATCACCAAGAGGGGAGACAGTTGGAGGAGGTAGCATTGCCATATTGTGACTTCCATGAGGAGGAAGGTCATACAACGGCTACCTGCCCGGAGTTTCTGGAGATGAAGAGAGCTAGAGGATCAGGGGAGCAACAGCTACCAGTATGGATAGTGGAGATGGCTAGGACCGGGGAGGAGGACTGGTGTGTGGATCAAGCTGATGTGGGAGACCGGGGTGGGATCAGAGTGATCCATGGGGGAGTGGGGATTGAGGCCACCCGTAAGGCGAGCCTTCATACCATGTACTGTCGGAGTGTAGCCTCAACGTCACAAGACCCTCCCCGGGAGGAGAAAATTACCTTCTCATGGAAGGACATGCTGGACCACGAAGATCCATTTTGCGATGCGCTGGTGATCCAGACCGCCATCAAAAACTTTATGGTATAGCGGATCCTAGTCGATAATGGGAGTTCGGTGAATGTCATCTTCAAGAAGGCATTCAATGAGATGAGGGTGGAGGCTCGAAGGGTGTTGGCAGCAGATGGGCCGTTGTTCAGATTCTCGGGAGAAAGTAAGGAGGTCGAGGGAGGAGTGGGGCTCCAGGTAACTCTGGGGGGGTTGTCTAGGAATTGCCGCTTCGTGATAGTGGATGCCCCCAGCAGTTACAACGCCATTTTTGGGCGCCCTTTGATCAGTGCCTTTAGGTGTGTCCCATCGTCTTTTCACCAATGCTTGAAGCTCAATGTCAGTGGGAACCAAATCATTGTACGAGGAGATCCGAAGGCAGTCAGGGAGTGCTATGTGACGGAGGTAAATACCATTTCTTGGCAAGGAGAGGCCGAGGAAATGGAGAATAGGATGGAACGATGGGAGCAAGAGGTCGGGGAAGCGCAGGAGAGAAGTAGGGAGGGATGGAGGTAGAGGAGAAGAAAGAATAAGTGGGATTGAGAGAGGCATTATAGTGGAGACGGAAATGGCAGGAGAGAAGGAGGGAGAGATGGAGGTAGAAGAGGAGGAAGAAGAAGTCAGGATGGAGAGAGGCATTATGGTGGAGCCGAAAATGGCAGGAGAGAAGGAATGAGAGATGGAAGTGGAAGGGACAGAAGGAAATGAAGGGGAAAGGAAAGGAAAAAAGAAAGATAAAGGAAGTAGGGAGGTCATCCAGGATGGAAGCTCGGCCAGAGAAGAAAGGAGGATTACTGTTAGGAAGGGTCCCAACTGATGAAGAGGTAGAGAAGCTTCTGTTGGAGGTGGTTGTGGCCGTTGCGGAGCGCGAGGTCGTAGACCGTGGAGATAGAGAACATGAGGAGATGTTGAGGGAGCAGGAGAAAGAGGAAGAGCCATCAAGACTGAAGGTGGTCGTAGAGGTGCGGGAGATGAAGATTCTCACCAAGGAAGGGATAAAAGAGAAGATAAAAGTCAGTGAGGAGCTCAGTCCCGAAGATCAGGAGGAGATCAGGACGTGCATGCAGAGGAACGTCGACATCTTTTCCTGGAGTGCAGCTGACATGCCAAGAGTTGATGCGGACGGGGCATGCCACCATCTCAACCTCGACCCCAATGCTCGTTTAATACAGCAAAAGAAGAGAGCCATCGCTGCCAAGATGGCTGGGCCCAACAGGGAAGAGGTGGAGAAGCTGCTCGAGACTGGATTCATATCTGCAAGCAAGTATCCGGGGTGGGTGAGTAATGTTGTAATGGTAAAAAAGAGAGAGGGAAAATGGAGGATGTAAGTGGACTTTTCTCTTTTAAATAAAGCATGCCCTAAGGATTGTTATCCTCTTCCTCGAATCGACGCATTGGTTGACTCAGCAGTCGGTTTTTCACTAATGAGTTTTCTAGATGCATTTTAAGGGTACCATCAAATACGCATGCATACCCCAGACATCAAAGATATACCTTTGTCACGGAGGATGGGTGCTTCAGCTACAACATGATGCCCTTCAGATTGAAAAACACAAGGTCAACATACCAAAGAATTATGGATCGGATCTTCCGGGAGAAGAAGGGACAAAATCTCGAGGTTTATGTGGATAACCTAATGATTAAGAGCCGAGACCTCGGATCCCACGTCTTGGATCCTGAGGAAACTTTTGGGACCATAAGCAAATACAAGATGAGGCTCAACCTTCTGAAGTGTGTCTTCGGGGCCAACATGGGAAAATTCTTAGGACATCTCCTTACCCTATCGGGAGTGGAGCCCAATCCATACAAAGTGAAGGCAATCTTTGAATTGGAATCTCCAAAGAATGCTAAAGAAGTCCAACGCCTTGCCGGCAAGCTAACCAGATTAAGTAGGTTCCTCTCCCGGGCTAGAGAGAAGTGCTCACCCTTATTTCGAGCACTAAGAGGGGGCAAGAAATTTGAATGGACCACCGAATGCGAAGAGGCTTTCCAAGCTCTGAAATAAAAACTCACCCAAACATTGCTACTCCAAGGTCCAAGATAAGGAGAGGGTTTGTTCTTGTACCTAGGAGTGGGTACTGGAGCGATGAGTTCATTTCTTATACGAGAAGAAGGAAAGAAGCAGTTCCCGATCTACTACGTAAGCAGAGTCCTAAAGAAGGATGAGTTCAGATACCCCATCCTTGAAAAGCTGGCTCTCGCTCTCATAATCTCGGCCAGGAAGCTCAGACCATACTTTCAGACTCACTCAATCCAGGTGGTAACAGATCATCCTCTCTACCGCATCCTGGAAGGGGTGGAGCATTTTGGTAGGTTGGCCAAATGGTCGATAGAGCTCAATGAGTTCGACCCTACTTTTATTCCTCGGGCGGACATCAAGGCGCAAGTGGTTGCGGATTTCCTGGCAGACTATGTGATTGAGGTCAGAGAAGCTGAAACACCTCTCCTAGCTGCCTGGGAGATGCTAGTATATGGAGCCTCTGGGAAAAGTTCTTTTGGAGGAGGGATGATCTTAGTGAGTCCCGAAGGGACCAAAATTGAGCAAGACCTGAAGATTCACTTCACCATCACAAACAACCAAGCTGAATATGAAGCGATTATCGCGGGGCTCATGCTAGCTCGGGAGCTGGGTATACAAGACATCAAAGCTTCCACAGACTTTATGGTGGTAGCAGGACAAATCAATGGAGAGTTTGAAGCAAGGTAAGCCACCCTCCAGTTGTATACGATGAAGGTAAAAGGCATCATCAGGCAGTTCCGTAGCTTTTCAATTCAGCACGTCCCAAGAGTGAAAAGTGCTCAGGCTGACCTGCTAGCCAAGTACAGCCCTCGATCCGGAGGAACGGTGATTTAACTCTTCCGACCAGATCTAGAAGAAGGAGAACTGATGGAAGTAGACCAACAGGGGTCTTGGATGGACCCCTTCGTCATCTTTTTGACCTCGGGATGTCTTCCCGAGAGGGATCTTGATAAGAAGTGGATTAGGTATAAATCGACATACTACCTGCTGAAGGATGGACGTTGTACCGAAATACACTATCGGGTTTGTTGGCTCGGTGTGTGTCTAAGAAAGAGATTCTAAGGGTTCTAGAAGAGATTCAATCGGGAGAGTGTGGGAGTCACTTAGGAAATCTGACCTTGGAGGGGAGAGTGTTGAGGCAAGGCTACTTCTTGCCTACCCCCCGGAGAGATGTGAAAGAATTCACAAAGAGATGTAAAAAGTGTTAGGAGTTCGCCCCCCCTCCAACTCCTTCCTGACCAAAGATTACGTACAATCACGGCTCCCTGGCCCTTTGCAATATGGGGGCTAGATTTGGTGGGCCCTTTCCCCCAAGAAAGTAGACAAAGAAAGTTCATGCTAGTCATGGTGGATTATTTTTCAATGAGGCTAGAGATAAAGGCGTTGGCTATGGTGACATCACAAGTGGTTAGAAATTTTGTATGGGGAGAGATCATCTGCCGGCATGGGCTTTCGTTGGCCATCATCACTGATAATTGACCGCAATTCGCTAGCAAGGAATTCGTAGACTTCTGTGTACAGCTGGGCATAGACCTCCATTTTGCCTCGGTTCATCAACCTCGAAGCAACGGACAGGTGGAAGCGGCGAACAAGATTATAGTGAATATTTTAAAAAAGAAGGTGGAGAACTTAAGGGGAAGTTGGGTAGAACAGCTCCCTTCCGTTATCTTGGCTTTGAGGACCACACCAAACACCGCCACGGGGGAGACCCCGTTTAATCTCTCCCATGGCTCGGAGTTCGTTATACCTATAGAGTTCGAGGTCGAATCTCTGAGAGTATCCGCTGCGAAGAAAGGAGGCGAAGGATAGAAGGTGGAGAATGAGGAGGAGTAAAAGCTCTCTCTCGATCTGGTGGAAGAGCGCAGGGAATTGGCATCGATTCAGCAGGAAGAAGTCAAGCGCTGGATGGCTAGATATTTTGATAAGCATGTAAGGGTCAGATAGTTCCAGAAGGGCGACTTGGTCATCAAAAAATAGATGCAGTAGGCAGAGGAGCCTCAGTGGGAAAACTCAATCCCAACTGGGAAGGCCCCTTTATGGTAAGGGAGGTCCTGAAGTCAGGAGGGTACCACCTCTAGGATGTGGATGGGGTACCCCTCGATCGTACTCGAAGCGACGACAACCTAAAAAGATTATACCCTTGACATTTTCTCATCTTTTCAAATACTTGTAAATCTGTTATGACTTCCTGATATAATGAAATTCCAGGTGTTTTTATTTCATGAAATGAGATCACAAAGGATGATTAGAAAGGCCCCGAGAAGACCCGCTGACCAGGCTCTCATCAAGCTGGCAGGACTGTAGGCTCACTCGGTGGCAGGATGATTGGCAAGTCCCCAAGAAGACCCGCTGACCAAGCTCTCATCAAGCTGGCAGGACTATATGCTCACTCGGTGGCAGGATGATTGGCAAGGCCTCGAGAAGACCCGCTGACCAGGCTCTCATCAAGCTAGCAGGACTGTAGGCTCACACGGTGGCAGGATGATTAGTAAGGCCCTAAGAAGACCCGCTAACCAGGCTCTTATCAAGCTGGCAGGACTGTAGGCTCACTCGGTGGCAGGATGATTGGCAAGGACCCGATAAGACCCGTTGACGAGGATCTAATCAAGCTAGCAGGACTGTAGGCTCACTCGGCGACAAGATGATTTACAAGGCCCCGAGAAGACCCGCTGACCAGGCTCTCATCAAGCTGGTAGGATTGTAGGCTCACTCGGTTGCAGGATGAATGACAAGGCCCCAAGAAGTCCCTCTAACCAGGCTCTCATCAAGCTGCAAGACTGTAGGATCACTCGGTGGCAAGATGAATGGTGATATCCCTCAAAGAAAAATATCTTTATTGGGCAGCAAACGAAGAAATTTTATGAAAAATGAAAAAATTCTATGGGAAGAAGAGGTTGGTATAGTACAAATAAAGATAGGCATTCCCAGCCGGTTCTCGGGAACTAGGGTCTCGCCCATTGCAAGCGGTCACTCGTGGGAAAAGAAAGGTCTTGCCTAAAAAGTGGAAGGCGAGTGGATCCCATTAAAAGAGTGGATTAAATTTCGGGGTCTACTCGCACCGAATTTGTCTCGAGGCGAGACGCGGGAAGGAAATCAAATGGTGTTGCGCGCGGAAGGGGCGAAGAGAAGTCTAACGACTCGTACTCTAAACCGATTCTCAAATAAGACGGAGATTAGCTTTACCTCGCAAGTAGAACAGAGTAGAAGTTCGTCTCGCTGTAAATAAAGTAAGATAAAATAAAGTAAAGAGAATGAAAAGTGAGAGGACATGGAAAAAATTTTCTTGTGCATTTGGTCATTTTATTCATTACAAAAGAAGGGGAGTACTCTCCCATGAAGGAATACTTTGAAATCTCAAGAAAATAAAAAGTACAAGTGTAGGAAAGAAGCAAAAAAGGGGGGGAGGGAATCCCAAGTATCGTCAGCGGTTCTTCAGTCCTCTTTGCTGGAAGATGAATCCTCGTCCACCTCGCCATAAAGGTGCGGCACGAGGTCACGGGCGGTGATAGACTCGGAGTCTTCCTTGACAACCCCTAGTTCCTTCATAATCTTCAAAACAAGCTCGGCCGTCTTGATGTTGGCATCTCGGCAAATCTATTCGACCTCGTCGAGGGAGTAATGAGAGGGCGGGGGAGCTTGGAATGGTTCCTGGCGAGAGGAAGGTAGAACACTATATTGAAGATGGGCATTCTGAACCGTTAGGTTTTTTTCTCTTCTTCTAAAGCCGTTATGTGTGAGCGCATCCGATTTACCATCTCGGCATCCTGCTAGAAGCCCATAAGTAAGCAAGAAGCATACGCGAGAGAGAAACTGGCCAAAGATAGAATTAAAAGGCTTACCACGCCGCCCTAGATCTTTGTAAGGAGATTGTCAGCGACTGTCAAACTCTTCTCGAGGCCATCTGACTTCTCTCGCTCCGTCGCCAGGCCCGCCTCGGCCTCCTTCCACTTCTTGTTGTTAAAAATGAGGCGGTGCGAGACTCGGTGCGAGAGCTCGAGGGCGCGAAGCTGAGCCTGAGCGGTTTTTAAGACAAGGTCTCGCGAGGATTCCTTGTCGAAAAGATATGTCCCAGGACCACCGTAAAGGTCGTATCCAAGCGAGAAGGCATGGCATGTAGGAGGATCCTGCTCATTCCAGGAGGGAAAGAGGGTGGATACCGATACCCGGTTCGAGTCTTTTTCAAACAAGAGGACTGGGTCACCAACAGCATCATGTACCACGGGCCCTATGTTATAATTTTTATGCGAGGAGGGGGCTGGGTGGCTGGAGGAACCAGCTTCGCGAGATGGAAACTCAACAGATTGGGCTGAAGTGTTGGCGGGTCGGTCTAATAGTGTCGACTCATGAGACGGCGAGACAGCTTGTGGGCGAGCTGATTGCGAGTCTCCTATAGAGATGGGGCTCAGGGATCCCGTCATCTCTTTCCTTTCTTTCCGGGCTATCTCTTTTTTCCCTTTTGGGAACGTCACAACCTTCTTAACTTTCTTCTCGAGGCTGTGCCGAGGGGGGAACGACATCATCTCCGGGTCTCTTCTTCGAGGCGGGGGCAAACGACTCTTTCGACGCCTCGGCCACCATGCTGGCGAGGACGAGACATTTTGACGGCCCCACATTGCTCAAGTAAGGAGGATGGTCAGGGATATTCCGCTCCCCTAAGCAAACAACTCGATGATTAAAGATAGCGATACAAAGGGATAACAAATAGGGACTAAAGAAGTGAGAGTGTACCTTCGTCGGGAAGCACAGGAAGGAGCGAGTCGAGGCCCTGCCTCAAGAAATTGACCTCAAAGTTCTTTTCTATGAAGAAGTCGCAGAGGACCTTATCCGCACCGCCGACCTGAGGAGACACGTAGAACATTTCGGCAGGCGACACGGGCGCAAGCGGAATGCCTCCCAGGTTCCCGCGGATGAAGACGAAACGGGTAAGAAAATTGTGATTCTTGTTGGGAGTCTCGTACACCTTCAGGACCTATCCCGTGAAGTACGAGACATCGTCATGGTTGGCATGATAGACGAATAACTTGCGGAAGACATTCAGACTGAACTCGATGTTCTCGAGGTGCATATAACTGGCGAAGGTAGCCAAAACTGAGATGGCGTTCGGGTTAAGTTGCGCAGGGACGGCTCCAAAGTTTTTCAAAACTTGTTTAACCTTTGGCAAGAGGGGAAGTCTCAACCCCGACTCAAAGTGCGAGACAGGGAAGGCGAGTTCGGTGGGGTAGAATGTGTTGATCGACTCGCTGACCTTCGGAGGCCGCGACTCGAACCCCTTCGCCAAAAACTCGTGGGTGAAGAGGTCATAGTCCTCCTCAGATATTTTGCTAGGGGGGAAGTCATGATCAGCGAATCTCCTATCGCACCGGCTACGCCCCTCACCCTCCTTAGGATTTTTATTTCCCATTATAGGCGAGATGATGAAAGCAAAAGGGGGTGGAGAAGCAGTGGCTAGAGTAAGTCGCGAGATAAAGGAGGCGAGAGATCCGGATCTAAGACGCAACAGGAGGAGGCAGCATAGGTGTAAAGTCATTTCGGTCTAGGGGGAGTATTTATAGTGGATAGTGAGTGGAAAAATGGGCGGGAAAAAATATGGAGGAAGTTTAAGAGTTGGCCGACATTTCACTCTCTCTCTCTCCTGACCCCGGAGCGCGGTGCCCAGCGAGAGCTTTTCCAACAAGCCAGAACAAAAGTAAAAATAGATGAAAAATCAATTAACATAGCTATAAATAATTAAGCCCAACATGAAAAGAAATCAACAGGATAATGTCATTATAAATGTTTCATTCCGCACCAGGTGGACATCATGTGCACAAGGCATAAAAAACAAGTTGTAATTAAACAGGAGAGACGACAGATTAATAGATACAACAGAATTATAAGGTATACTTTAATAGGCGAGATGAGAAGAGACGGAGGGTATTTAGTTCTTGTTCCATTTCCAACGCCCTCCATCGTGAGACCTCACGCATGGGGGCCGACCAGGAACATGAAAGGCGCGAACGGCTTCAAGACTGCGGTGCGTGAGACATAGCTGTTGGTTGACCTCATTTATGATGGCCCGAGGTTCGGTCTCATCTATCTCGATGCCAGCATCGAACTCGGACGAGAGACACGCACATTCAATCTCTAGCCAATCAATGCACCTGTCGCCATCCTGCTTGTCTAGTTCCATCTCGCGGATGATGCGTATGTGCTTTCGAAACATCTCGGCCATCCTACGCTTCATCCCCACCGGATCCATGGGATCGCCCAGATAGTCCTCTATCTCATCTGGATGAGGAGGATGCGAGAATGCAGGTTGCTCAGAGAAGTCCTTTGCTATCGAGTCGACCTAGGCACCTATTGAGGAGCAAGCTAGGGATCATGAGGGAATATTTAGCCCAGCAGCCTCGAACAAACCACGAAGGAGAAATGAAGTCTATATAAAGCGAGAGGACAAGTCTAGTTCACTTATCGGGGTTGCGAGTGGTCCCCGCGAGTTACGAGGGATCGTCATTCTTCACAGCTGTAGGGGTGGATTTCTGAGGCGAGTCGGAGTCTTGATGATGGATGTCGGTAGTATCAAGCGGGTTTGCAGGCTAAGGATGATGGACGAGATCCCCCTGAAAAAGCATGAAGTAAGTAGGCGGGAAGATGGAAAAGAGGAAAGGAGGGGCCGGAGCAAAAATTTACCTCTCTCTCCTCAAGAGGCGCGGAATGGGGAACACGGATTTCCAAGGATGCTGGAGTGGTCCCCTCGACCGAGAGGGGGGCCAGTGGTCTTCATATTCTTCAGGCGAGACGATGACGGTAAGGAAGCGGAGGTACGAGCCAAAATGGGGGCCAGAGCAACCACATTAGCTTTGTTTTTTTTACGCACCATCGCGAGACGTTCGCGAAAACGGTTGCTATGAGACATTGCGGAGATGGGAGAAATGAAGGAAGAGATGAGAGAGGGGGGCACTCTCCATGCTGGGATGAGGGTCACATATTTATAGGCCCAAGAGGAGGGCCCCACAAAAGATCCTGACATAAATGAACTTTAATACCGCGAGCCTCGGTTGGACTTTCTTTCCAAGCTTGGGGCAACCTCGAAAAGAGCGGGGATTGTGTACAACCTCGGACTTGCAGGAGGTAATTCAAGGAAAAGTGATAGGGCAAGAAGATTGCTTAGGCGAGTAGGATCATAGGTATAACTCGCCGGTATTGGATCAGCGGGCCAGGGGAGAGGAATCTCGGGGCCGGTGCAGATCCCTTAGAAGTAAGGTGAAGTATTCGCGAGACATGGCACTCGCGAGGCGAGAGGGGAGCAGTGGAGCGGGAGAGAGGGCTCTCGTGGTGTAGGCTGTCCTCATATGGCGAGATGAGATACCCGCGAGATGAGCTATGGGAACCTCTCACCCACTGGATGCCATTTTTGTCGAGTGCCGGCTCGACGTTCGTCGAGCGCCGGCTCGACGTTCGTCGAGGGCCGGCTCGACGTTCGCCGAGCGCCGGCTCGACGTTCGCCGAGCGCCGGCTCGACGTTCGCCGAGGGCCGGCTCGACGTTCGTCGAGCGCCGGCTCGACGTTCGTCGAGCGCCGGCTCGACGTTCGTCGAGCGCCGGCTCGACGTTCGTCGAGCGCCGGCTCGACGTTCGTCGAGCGCCGGCTCGACGTTCGTCGAGCGCCGGCTCGACGTTCGTCGAGCGCCGGCTCGACGAAAGGGTCATTTTTTTACTTTACTACCCTCAAGTAGGGGTTTTATTCTTTGGTCTCAGGTAATTTTACTCTTTTGCCCTTTGTGGTCTGCAAATATCCCTTCAGAACAATGGAGTTTGGTTGTTGGCAGACCCATCCCAGGGTATTTTGGTAATTTCATGTCGGTTCAGTTTTGTTATTGGCAATTCAAACTCAGAGGCCTATAAATAGACCGTTAAGGTGCCTTGAAGAGGTTGTTGACCCCTCGTCACCTAGCTCAGCAATGGCTAGGGAGGGGAAGGATTTCTAGTTCTTTCGGGTAAGAGGTGGGACCTCCAAGCTGAAGCCCACAGTATGTTTCTTGTTCCCGAGACTCACGTCAGGGAAGGAATTCAGGAAGAAGGTGTAAGCTGCAACTCTAGATCCGAACTCTAGGTGAAGTCAGGTTTCTGGCTTCAACACCTTGGAGTCCACTTGACCCTTAGTTAGGACACTTTGACCATTTTGGGGATAGAGTTGACTTTGGTCAACTTGACCTTTTTAGTTGACCCCAATGGGTCCTTGGTGACCCATTGACCTGCTTTAAGGGTTGGGAAGGTGTTGGTGTGGTCAATTTGGCGAAGGGATGGGTAACTGTCCCTATATAGGTTAGTTTGACCCATTTAGGGTTAGGGTTGACTTTGGTCAACTTGACCTCTTTAGCTGACCCCAATGGGTCCTTGGTGACCCATTGACCTCCTTTAAGGGTTAGGAGTGTTGTAGTGGGGTCCTGGAGTCAAGTTGAAGCCCTAAAGTCAAACCCTATGGTGGGTAATTGAAAATTACTATTTGTAGCCCAAGGTGGTTTTTACCTTCTTACCTAAGTTCATTTGGTCTTCTTGGGCTTCCTAGGATTTTGTTATGACCTAGTCATGAAAAAACCACTCTTAGGGGTCTAGTAGATTGAGGGATGTTACAGAAGACCCTCACATAGGTCCTCAGCTCATTAACTATCCTAAAGAATCTTTCATATCAGTTAGCTATGCATTCTCCCTTGGACTACCTGAAAGCCTCATACTCCTAGTTGAGCATGGACTTTCTGTCATCTCTGAACTCTTCAGTTCCCTCCATGCAGACCACTAGAGTGTCCCACATCTCTATGGAGGTCTTGCAGTGGATCAAATTCTAAAAGGTAGAATCATCTATGGCACAAACAATTATGTTTTGTGCCCTCTTGTCCAATGTAGCCAGTAGGACCTCATCCTTGGTAATTTCAGAATATATCTTTGGTGTCTGGACTATTGCATCCAGAGCTGAGACCTTCATAGGGATGAAAGGTCCCTCTTAGACTGTCACAAAGATCCTTGGGTCATAAGCTTCCATAAATAGCCTCACCTTCTCTTTCTAGATTCCAAAACTATCCTTCCTGCAGATGGGGAGTTTCATAGAACCTAGCTCCTTAGGGTTCTCTTCTAAACCCATAAGTATACTTGTTTCAGCTGCCCTTTGAGATCTGCTCTTACTGTTAGGTCCTTCTTGAGCAACCTCCCTCTGGTACCACTTGAAAGTCTTTAATTTCAAGGTAGCTAATCACCTAGAGGGGGTGAATAGGTTTTTGGTCTTTTATAATTTTACCTCTACTTAGTGTGTTGTGGGTGAGTTATATATTGCTTCCAAGACAATCACACAAAGCACACATAAGGATTATAGTGATTGCCCAGAATATGGGTACGTCCACTTTCCCTCCCACCTTTCTAATAGTGTGTTAGATAAGGTATTTCTCCAAAACTCGGCTCCTAAGAGCTTACAACACAAATCCTGCAGGATCTCTCAGTCTCCTCCAAGACATACTGTAACATCCCGTTTCACTCTAGACCCCTCGCACGTGTTTTTGAGTCAAGGGAGTTGACTCGGGCTCGGGGTGCGCCAGACTCGACAAGTAAAATTCGTCGGATATCATCGCGAATATCCGACGAATTCGTCGTGTATGACTTATGAGTTGAGACTAATACTATTCGTCGAATATCGTCATGAATAACCGACGAATTCGTCGAATATATAAGACAAACTGGACTTAGAATATTTCCTGGACCCATGGCATTGAGTGCACTCGATGCCATTCGACGAATTAGGCTTAGGAGTCGAGTGGACTCAACACAACTCGACGAATGTGGACTTAAATGATTTTCTAGAAATGGGGCGTTGAGTGCGTTGAGTGCACTCAACACGGCATTGAGTGCGTTGAGTGCACTCAACGCCATTTGACGACCTATGTTGAGGCGCTGAGTGGACTCGACACCACTCAACGCCATTTGACTGAGAATGATATCTAGACGATTGGAGAAGAGTGCGTTGAGTGCACTCGATGCCATTTACTGAAAGGCATCGAGTGCATTGAGTGCACTCGACACAATTAACTGAAAGACATCTAGTGCATTGAGTGCACTCGACGCCATTAATTGAAAGGCATCGAGTGCGTTGAGTGCACTCGACGCCACTCAACACTTATACTCAGTATTATTCGGGGAGTTATGGCGTCGAGTGCGTTGAGTGCACTTGACGCCACTCGACGATTCGTCGAGTAAAGGTATGTGATCTCAATGCTTTTACTTAGATTATCCTGAGAGTTGTGGCGTCGAGTGCGTTGAGTGCAATTGACACCACTCGACGATTCGTCGAGTAAAGAAGGTGCACTCGACGATTTTTATTTGGAAAGTGTTGTGTTTACATATGTCATTGAGTAGTGTTGACGAATATCGATGATTCGTCGAGTAAGGATTGCTTACTCGACGAATCTGACTTAGCAGATTTTATGGCGCAGTTTATTTCCTATCACTTGGTCGGTCTGAACCGGATTTTCGGGAATTGCGCCAAACCAACTTAAATGGGTCGCGTCCTTTCAACATGACTCATTTAAACTAATATTAATCGGTCCAATGTCAGGCTGACACGTGGCAAAGCAGTTAACCCTGATTTCTCATTATAAAAAGGGACATGCGGAAATGCCTCGCCGCCTCTTTACAAGTTTGTCGAGCAGTTGTCTTTGCCGAGCCCGACAAAACAGAGAAGCCGTCGGAGTCGATCTCTGGAAGAAAATCTTCTCCTTCTCTCCTCCTGTAAAGAACAATACTAGCAAGGAGGAAGATGCCACAAAGGAGAGTGATGAGATCCATGGCCGAAAACGCTGGAACCGAGGTGTCCTTCCTACCCCCTCCCTTGGTGCTAGATCTTTAGTTATTCCTAGGAGAGATATCGACTCAAATGAGTCTTGATTTGCGAGAAAAAGATTTTCTAGGAAAGGGCTATGGTATGACTTGAGTCCTAAAGATTAGACATCTTCAACCTCTCCTTCCTTCCATGTGAAGATGGGGGTTGGTTTTGTGAAGAGAAGTGTGAAAGTCAACCTTCGCTTGACTTTTTCGTTTTCTTCGCTTGAGTTGCGTTGACCCATCCTTGCTCCTTGTCTGCTCTTGATCTTTCTCAGCCCTGTACTTGAAAATAAGTACACTCCAATAGAGAGAGTACACGTAAGCCAACACACTGATCTGCTCAACGAGGGATTACGTTGCGTAGACCCATGTATATTGACCCACTACACCCTGACATTGGTGTGTACTTAGCGTGGAATAACTGCAAGCACAACTTGAAGAAAATCATCAAATACATTATCTATTCACCTTAGCTTGTTCAGGGACTTCTTCAAATCAGGTACATTGTAGATATAATACCCAACAAAGTGGTGTAACATCCCATTTCCAACTAGACCCCTAAGAGTGGTTTTGTTATTACAAAACCCTAGGAAGCCCAAGAAAAAGTCAAGTGGGCCTGGTGGTGTGGATAGGGACACTATGGTCTGCAAATAGTAAATTCCAAAACCTTAGTCTAGGGTGACCAAGAGCCCTCACCATGACTCCAAGATCGCTCAAACCCATGTTAAGGCCCTAAGGACTCATCAGGGTCAAACCTAGAGCCTGAATTGACCAAGGTCAACCCTAACCCTAAATGGGTCAAATTGGCCTGCATAGGGTTAATTGACCCTACCAAGCCAAGTGGACCCCACACATACCTTCCTAACCCTAGTGAGAGGCCAATGGGTCACCAAGGACCCATTGGGGTCAACCAAAAAATAGAGGGGGGGGGGCTAAGTTGACCAAAGTCAACTCTAGCCCTAAGGTGGTCAAAGTGCCCTGGTTAAGGGTCAAATGACCTCCAAGGGCCAACTCAACGCCGTCGTGCCATATACGGTATGGCATTGAGTGAGCTGAGCTCACTAAACGCCATAGAGTAAATGGCGTTGAGTGATCTCAGCTCACTCAACGCCATAGAGTAAATGGCGTTGAGTGATCTCAGCTCACTCAATGCCGTCGTGCCATATACGGTATGGCGTTGAGTGAGCTGAGCTCACTCAACGCCATAGAGTGAATGGCGTTAAGTGAACTAACCTCACTCAACGCTGTCGTGCCATTTACGGTATGGCGTTGAGTGAGCTGAGCTCACTCAACGCTATAGAGTGAAATGGCGTTGAGTGAGCACAACTCACTCAACGTCGTCTCGCCATAGAGTGAATGGAGTTGTGTGAGCTGAGCTCACTCAACGCCATAGAGTGAATGGCGTTGAGTGAGCTTATCTCACTCAACGCCATAGAGTGAATGGCGTTGAGTGAGCTGAGCTCACTCAACGCCGTCGTTCCATATACGGTATGGCGTTGAGTGAGCATAGCTCACTCAACGCCATAGAGTGAAATGGCGTTCAGTGAGCATAGCTCACTCAACGCCGTCTTACCATAAAGTGAATGGCGTTTAGTGAGCTGAGCTCACTCAACGCCATAGAGTGAATGGCGTTGAGTGAGCTCAGCTCACTCAATGCTATTGTACTTAGAAAAAATCTGGCGAATTTCAGCCTGTTTGTTATTTCGGCTGACACGCCCGTGAAATCAATCGACACGCCCGTGTCACCAATTGACACGCCCGTGTCAGCACTATTCCCTGAAAATGAAGAGAGAGAAAGTAAGGAGTGTATGCCATGCATGGCCTGGGAGGCCCCCACTCTCTTGCTAGAATCACCTCCCCCGGCCATGGCAGCAACTAAGAGAGAGAAAGGAAAGACTTTGGGACTCATCTTTCCCCTCCACAACAACCCCCATTCAATTCACTAAGACAAAGTGGCTTCAGCCAGCTAACATTTGACTGGTTTGAGCCATGCTTATCATGCTTTCACCCCTACCTACCATGGCCGCCAACTTTGACTAGAATGGCCAAGCCCCTACAGCCACTTAACACCCCTTCTCTTCATCTTCAAAAGCTTAGCTGAACTCCAAGGATTCAATTCCATACCTTTCCAGAAGGAGCCAAGGAGTTTCACTGTGCAGTTACAAAAATCTGACCACCACCACCACCAATGGCTTCCCGGCGATCGACACGTATTCAGGCCGCAAGAAAGGTCCTCCCCTTCCTCTTCTTCAATGGTTAAATCTTAGGAATCTTTAGAGATAAGAATTAAGCTCAAATGAGCCGATCCAAGTGAAAAAATGGAGAATTCCAAAAAAAATCATGGTTGCGGGTTCACCGGAAACCACCACCTCCGGCGGCCAAACCACCGACGGGCGTTAGCTACTGCCTCGACGGAGGTGGTGGTGGCGGTGGCTGGCCGGGGAAGTGGTCAGATGGTCGGAGGTGGCTCACGCAAAAGCTACAGGATTGGCCTTTCATGTTCTTTTTTTCCTCTGTTCGGGAAGAATGAAGAAGATGAACAGTAATATTAAACTAATTATAATATTTATTGTTTGTGAATTAATGACTTTTGATGTGCATCATTTTAGAACAGAAAACAAAGACCCTTAGGGGCTAAACCTTAGAAAGTTGTCCACCTGAAAGTTGTGGCCAGTGAAGTCTAGTTTAATTTAAAATTTGTTTGAACCCATTTGGGTAAGTGGTTTGACCACAACACCCATTTTGGTGGGGCCTATACCTAGGGCTAACCTGAGGTTCAAATAGGTGCCTACCCTTCCTCCCTTGTCCAAATGGAGTGAAATTTGGACAGGGGGCCAATCATAACCACATCTAGACCCTGCCCAAAAATGGGAATTTTTGGTGATACTTTTTCTATAGTTTTGTAAATAATTTAATTTCTCCAGGGTAAATTAATTTAGGGGTCAAATGAACTCCAAACCCATCCAAATTTTGGTGGGTGGTGCATGGGGTCATTATTATGCTCTGTTTAAAATTTCATTACATTTGGAGGTGGTTTGAACTGAAATATTGCATACCCTAACCTTGCTTTAAAAAGGGTATTTTGGTCCAAAAGTGTACTTTGGGCTTTGTGTGGCCAAATCACCTCAACAGAGGTTGAAATTGGGGCCACTGACTTTGCATGACTTTTTACACCTTCCCATGAAAAATGGGGTAGATTGGATTTGATTTGGTTTAAGATCCAAGGTCAAACCCTAAGGAAGGTCTTTTGTGCCTTGTGAAGGGCATGAGACCAAAATACCTTTAATGGTCTTGATATTTTGTAGGGAAAGTGCTAGGGTATATAAAGCCCTCTGGTAAAAATATTAAGGGATTTGGGGAAGGGTGGGGCCCTCAAAACCCTAACCCTAGTTTAGGGCACAAGCAGTGTAGTGTTAAAATAGGTTAGTAAAACTCCTTGAACTATAATAAGAATTGGGTAGTGTGGTCTTAAGGATATATTGAGCCTCTGGTAATTTAATTGGGAATTTTGGAACAATAATATTAGCACTTCCTTTGTAACTCATGGGATTGCCCTAATTAATTATTTGATCATTATGATCCCACTGCCCATTGGGAGGTCATGAAAATTTGGCAGAAGGAGTTTCAAACCCTCTTAGTCATATATGAGTTTTATGAGAATTTTTGGATACATTTTTGTGGTACTTACTTCACAATCTTAGTAAATAGGATAATTGCTCAATAATTTGTTTAAGGCCCTTTACTAGTTAATAAATTATGAGATTTTACCAAGAGCATTTATATGCCCTTAAAATTATGCTTGAATTTTCTCTGAATTTTTGGAGGTAATATTACCCTACTTATCTATTTAAATGAATTATTGCGAGTTATATTTAAAATTAAAATTAGTGGCCTAAACCTTGCTGAAAAATTAAGAGACTTTGGATCTTAAGTTAAATATTCATATTGTATATAACCTAAATTTGGAGGAATATTATCTTATCTAAATGTGGTACTTCCTGTTCAATCATGGAATTTTTGGCCACTATAATAATTAATTAAATATCATAATAATTAGGAAAATTATAATCTTCTGGATTTAGTCTATTTGTGTCATGATAAGTCTCCAGTAAATAATTTAGGGCATTTGGATGATTATTTAGATTATCTTCTATCTAGTCCGACGTATAGTCTAGGTTGATCTACACTTAACAAATCATTAAAGTTGCAATAGGATATGATTTGGGATAGTTGTTGGAGTTAGTCATTTTGCTGGGTCGGATAAATGTGGATGATTTCACCATAAAAGGATGGGAGGGGTAGTGAGAAGTGTTTTGGCTAGAGTGTAGAAGTGCTCGGGTTCGACGAAAGATCGTCCTTCCCGAAGAGAGGAAGGTTAAAAATCACACTAGGTTAGTCTATCGTAACACAAGGAAGTAATGGGTAAGGGAATCAACTAATAATAATAAGTACCTTGCGAAAGGGAATGATGGACGTAATCCCATCATTGTTCCTAGTGCCCCTTGAGAGCCCTTCACAGGGAATACCGGGGGCAGTCCTGGGTTAACGTAAACTAAATTAACAAAAACTGAAAAGAGTAACCTAGTAATTAGGATCTCACATTTCACAAACACTGTTAGCACAAGAAGTTTGTTGGGAGCTTCAGCTCGGTTAGATTTGAGACGGACAGTTTGGTCCGGGGAGCTTCGGCTCGATTAGCTAAGAGACAGACGGTATGGTCCGGGGAGCTTCGGCTCGATTGGTTCGATACGTTAAATTTGCATGTGCATAAAAGGAAAGAAAATAAAGGTGGTGGGTCTTCGGTATTGGAAGGTCGATGCACCGACGCCAATACGCTGACTCGGCAAGTGTGGTTAGCACTTCGCCATCAGAAGTCCGGTGCGCCAGCCGGCAAGAGTACGCATGAGTCCGCTTTGTGCACCAAGCATTGAGGTGTATGATAGGTCTGATCGGTAGTGCTTTACTGGTTTAGAGGTGGGCGAGGCCCAACCCACCGCTTCCGTCTGCCACTACGGAGGTATCCTGGGAGGTTATGACTCAAGAAAGGGGGAACTAAAGGTCTGTGTGCACAGAGTCGGGTGTGTGAGTTGCACTTGCATGTTCCATCATACCCACTAACATGTCATAGCATAATCGATTCATTTAACCCCTGACACCTAAGTTATAAGTGGAATGAGATGCTTATACATTAGGACTTGCAAAACGACCCCTTGGTCTATAAGCTTGTGTGGGCAAGTTTATAAATTAAGGTCAATTTCAATATGTATAATCTGATGTTTGATAACCGACACCCAAATGTATAAATTGATATGGGACTCTTTATACGATGGGAGCCCTGCAGAAGATCCCTTGGCTTATGTGTTTACGCACATAAGTTAAGGTTACTTTCCATACTTTACTTTACTGCCACATGTATTATAAAAAATTCTAGTATAGGTCCGTTGCAACCTATTTTTGATTACTCTCCACCTTCATGTCCTCCCCTTTCTTCCTCTCCGCTCGGTGCCTATGAGCCATGGGGGAAGGGAAGGGGGATGATAGGACTTAGTTTTATAGACTAACGGTTTTCAGACCACATCATTTAGGGGATCGTGGAGCCCATCATGGAGGAGCAGCCCCGGAGGTCGACCCGTTTGAAGATAGGGCAGTCTAGCTCAGGAGTTCAGACAGTTGGGACTGTGAGTCCCTGATTCTAGTAGTGTTTTATTTTGCTTCCGCTTGAGTGACTATGTAGTGAGGACATGATGTACCGGGCATAAGCCCGTATTTTAGTACTCTGATATATTACTCTGTGGACACTCCCTTCGTGGAGATTATTTTCTATATGTGATTTCTGTGGACTTGATTTATTATTTGCTATAGTTGTGATCGAATTGGCCGGCAGGATTGGCGTTTTGTAGTGATGACCTTGCCGGGTGCGAAGGTGTCACCACAAAGCGGCGGTTTTGGGCCTAAGACCCCGGTATTTTAAAAGAAAAAAATGGGGGTCTTACAAGTGGTATCAGAGGCAAAACACATCGATCAAAAAGTAGCAGATATTATATACACCCGGGGATCACCAAGATAACGAAAGACTTGAAGAAGACGATGTTTTGGCCAGGGATGAAGAAGGACATTACATACTTCGTGACTCATTGCGAGGCATGCCAACTGGTGAAGGCGGAGTGCAGGAACCCCGTGGGTTTGCTATAGCCACTTCATGTGCCGGAGTGGAAATTTGAAGACATCGCGATGGATTTCATTCATGGCCTCCCCCGATCAAGGACAAGAAACGATTTGATTTGGGTCATCGTGGATCGGCTGACGAAGGTGGCCAAATTCATTCTGATCAGTAAGGATGACTCGGTTGGGGTGCTGGTGCGGAGATTTGTAGAGAAGTTCATTCGTTACCACGGGGTACCCAGGATGATTGTGTCGGATCGGGATGGTCAGTTCACATCCAGAGAGTGGAGATCCGTGCAGACTTACTTAGGCACGCGGCTGACCTTCAACACAACATTTCATCCCCAAACGGATGGGCAGACGGAACAAACTAATCGGACATTGGAGGACCTCCTAAGGGTATGCATCTTAGATCGAAATGAACCTTGGGAGAAGCTTTTACCACTAGTTAAGTTCTCCTATAACAACAGCTATCAGTCCAGCAATAGGATGGCTCCCTATGAAGCCCTGTATGGGAGGAGGTGCAGGACCCCGCTTTCTTGGATTCAGGACGAGGATCCGAAGGAGTTGGTATCAGATTTTGTTGAAGACACCGAGGCTCAGGTGTTAGGGGCGCAAAGTAGATATGCTAAGTACTATGACGCCCGACATCGTCAGGTGGAATTTCAGGTGGTGGACCAAGTGTTTTTGAAGATCCGGCCCATGCATGGAGTTTCACGGGTGCGTGGTCAGAGGAAGAAGCTCAGTCCTAGGTATATGGGCCCTTACAGGATCTTGGAGCGGATCGGGCCCCTGGTTACAAGCTGGAGTTGCCCCCAGAACTAGCAGGTTTACACGACGTGTTCCATATTTCTTTACTTAGGAGGGTTCTACTGCGCCCGGAAAAGCAAATTTTGACCACAGATGGGTCGGTAGCTTCAGACTGGTCAGTTCACTTGGAGCAGATTCAGATCGATGACAGAGGAGTACGGACCTTGCGTCGCAAGAAAGTTCCATTAGTCAAAGTTCTGTGGAGGAACCACGGTCAGGAGAAGCATACCTAGGAACCACAGAACCTGATGCGACTAAAGTATCCGGAGTTGTTCAGTCAGGTATACCTCACAACCTTTCTGGATGTTCAATTTACTTTCCTATTTTAAACTAGTAGGACTGAAATTTAAAGAATAGGTGCTAAACTTTTGTTTATTGGGGTCTAGACTTTGCAATTGGGCGAATTGGTCTTAGATTTGACTATCACCTTTAAATCTCACATAGCAAACATGGCGTTGTGTTGTAAATCTATCAATTCTCATGGGATGTTACAAGTTTCTTTCTCCCCGATGGGAGTCCCCGTGGGCTTAACCTTGATTTTGGGGATGAAATCTTTGTTTTATTTATTGGGATTTATAACATCTCATTTCCAACTAGACCCCTAAGAGTGGTTTTGTTATGACAAAACCCTAGGAAGCCCAAGAAAAAGTCAAGTGGGCCTTGTGGTGTGGATATGGGCACTATGGTCTGCAAATAGTAAATTCCAAAACCTTAGTCTAAGGTGACAAGGAGCCCTCACCATGACTCCAAGATCTCTCCAACCCATGTTAAGGCCCTAAGGACTCATCAGGGTCAACCCTAGAGCCTGAATTGACCAAGGTCAATGTCACAACCCGCATTTTCCTTGAGGTTAAGACGTATCAGAGTATGGGAAAACACGCGTTGTGATGCCACGTCCAGCAGGGGATAACTGCTGACACTCAGGCAACGCACTAAGATTTCAAATCACTAGTTTAGAAATAGAAGAAAACTAGTTTATTAAAAGGCCGTATCCCTCGGCACAGTGGATCAGCTAGTCCATGATAGGAAACAATATATTTGTTTGCAGCGGAAAATACTTTGATTTAGTTGATTTGACATCCTAAATGAGTATAGGGCCCTCAAGGGACCACTTATAGTATGCACGACTCCTAAGGTGAGTATAGTATTTATATACGAAAGATATTCTTTACGCTTAAAGAAGATAGTGTTTTAGTTTTGTAAATATGATATGCATGAGGTACATATAATAGTTTAGGATTGTAAAATACCTAACAAGCAACCTAGCATAAAACCTTCCCAGAAGCAAGTAAGCAACCCCAAGGGGCAAAAAAAACAGCAGTTTTAATACATATCCAGCAAAATAAGTAAGCCACCAGTGGGCGTCAACAACCCGACACGAACCCACCAGTGAGTGTGAATGTCTATACAGAAAAGAAGAATAACTACCTCACCAGGTGAAAGATCTGCAACTCAGCTACCCTGGAGGCTACCGGCAAAACCCACAAAACGGAATCAGCCGCTCTATCGGCTACAACCTGGTCCTGAGGCATTCAAGAAAGAACACCTCAGCAAAGAAGTAATCAACAGAAAAGGAACATTAGACTAATTAATAAAGAAGGGTTTACCAACCCGGCAACAAAGTGCTAACAGCAGAAGAAAAGACATGCTAGTAACCAGAAAAAAAATTGTCAACAAGAATAGTAAAGATAAATCACACCAAGTGTGAGCACAAAAGCTACCTGCTCTGCAGAAAGAACCAACCTACAGCAGTAAAGCATCAGTATACTAGCAGGAAAAACCAAAAGCAAGCAAAGGGAGATCTAACAATCCTAACTTTGCGGGCAAATGACCGGGGTGTAAATAATAAGGGGCTGGAGCGTGTGGCAGTACCAACACCAACAAACATACCCCAAAATACATACTCAAGGGTGAAACACAACCGGTGGCAGCCTTAGGGTCCACACACCTAAACAAGTTGGCCCCATTGTCCACACTTAGTGGTGTCCACAGCTCAACACACGCATTTCACCCCTCCAGAGTCCAGAAAACACCCTCTCCGGTCATAGTCCATGGGTTGGCATGCAAAAACTAGCCGAACACCCCAACATCCCCCTTAGGAAGGAAAAAAACTCCTCTAACAGTCCTAAGGAAACACACACCCCAAGGCTAATGACTTAGCCAAAAAAAATGACCCTGGCGTTGAGTGAGTGCACCACACTCAACGCAATAAGCCTAAAAGTCTAGGCATTGAGTGAGGTACACTCACTCAATGCTTTTGACTTAGCCTGATCCTCAGCTATCCCAACCCCAGCCCACTCAACGCCACTCATCCAGAGAGTTGGTAATCAATTCCAACTCTCTCCTACACCATTCTACCCGACCACAGCAGCCTAATAATTTAGACTATAACCTAAATAAGCCCAAACTCTACTTCCAGCTATCCACTGGACACAAACCGAGAGCAAAGAAAGAGAAGAAGAGAAGTTAAGCTAAACTCTACTTCCTGAAGCCAAACATGGCTGAAACAAGGAAACGAAAAAAAATTGTTGGGCTAGCTATTAGGAAGCAAAACAGAGCTATAACAGGAATATTAGCAAGCAATGATTCAGATAGCAAGGGCGAAAGAGCCATGTGCCTCACCACCAGGCTCCAGCAGCAGCCTTCACTTCACGGCTCGGCACCGGCAGCAAGGCTACCTAGGGAGAAATAAAAGCCTGGAGCTTTTAGAGAAGAGGAAGAGGAGAATACCAAAAAAACCTAGCTACTAATGGTGGCCCTAAATCAAGAAAAACTTACCTATGATGGAAGATCTGGACGAGAGCAAGCCGGATCCGCTTTTTTCAGAGCAATCCGAGCACTAGAGCCACCAGAAACCACCGGCCGAGGCTTTAGCTCCACCGCAACCTTCCTTCCGCTGGAAGCCAGCAAGCTCTCGGGAAAGGTGAGAAAAAAAAGAAATGGGGAGGAGGAGAACAGCTGGAGCTTTTAATGCAACCTCCACTAACTTATCCTACAGCAAAATAAAGATAACCTAGCCTAAGCACTAGCTGGCTACATAAAATATAGCAATGGGTCACTAGCTGACACTTAAAGAAATAAAATAAGCCACACAAACCGAGCACTCAGGTTAGCCTTTGCTCATCCGGCACAATCCAACTATAGCTGAAAGCTTATATATATATATATATATATATATATATATATATATATATATATATATATATATATATATATATATATATATATATATATGGGGGCACTGAATTTCCACGCAGCGCTTTTTGGACAAAAAAACGCGCTCCTCGGAAAAATGAAAAAAACACCCCCGTAACAGCATTTTTAGAAAAAGTGGTCAACTTGAAAGTTGTAGATCTCGACGAGATCTACAACTTTCATGTTGACCACGTTTTCTAAAAATGCTGTTTAGGGGGTCTATTTTCAAAAGGCGCGAAGGGGGTCCGCGCAAAAAAAAATCGTAATATTTACCGGGCGGAACCCCCTTCGCGCCTTTTGAAAATAGGCCCCCTAAACAGCATTTTTAGAAAAAGTGGTCAACATGAAAGTTGTAGATCTCGTCGAGATCTACAACTTTCATGTTGACCACTTTTTCTAAAAATGCTGTTAAGGGGGTCTTTTTTTTCATTTTTCCGAGGAGCGTGTTTTTTGGTCCAAAAACACGCTGCGCGAAAATTCATTAATCTGTATATATATATATATATATATATATATATATATATATATATATATATATATATATATATATATATATGCACACACACACACACAGAAATATATATAACTATATATATATATATACTAGCACCTATATATATATATATATAAGTACACATGCATACAAGCTAGCATCAATATGAATATAACTAATTAGCTAAACAACTTAGCCTAAAAAAACAAGGCACCAGCCCTCCAAGCTCGGCCACACAAGGCCATGCACAACAAACGGCGAAACGACACGAAAAAAAACACATGATCTCGGATTTTGACAAAACTCGCGACGTAGCTAAACCACTAAGCTACAAAAACAACAGCGAAGTCGAAAACAACATACGACGATCAAAACTCGGGCTATCACTACCCGAAGCCAAAACACAAGCAATCCCCGGGGCCTCACTGAGTCACAAAACTAGACCCGGCTTGCCAGAGAATCTTGCCAACATGCTACAAACAGGCCACTCAAGGAACCTAAAGAGCTAAGACCACGGTCTAACAATGGCAAAGGCCGACTACGCGTCACCGTAACGACAAACAATGATCAAACAAAATACAGAAAAACCGGGGGCATTACAGCCACTCCCCATACAAGAAAGTTTCGTCCCGAAACTTTACACACTACGCTTCTATCAAGAAAGGGGAAAAGAAGGAATAGCCAAGAAAAAGCTATAAAGGAAAGCACAATACATACCACGCAAAAGGTCAGGGAAACAGATGAGGGTAAGCCTTCCTCATCTCCTATTCCAGCTCCCAAGTCGCGCTTTCCACATCCTGGTTCTTCCACAAAATCTTAACCATAGGAATGGTTTTCCTCCGCAACACGCGATCCCGAGCATCCAAAAAGCGGACAGACATCTCCACATAAGAAAGATTTGGCTCTAACTGCGGCACAGAATCAAAAACCTGTCTGACACTCTGCACACACTTCCACAGCTGACTGGCGTGAAGGACATCATGCATGACAGGAAAATTTGTAGGCAACTCTAACCTGTAAGCCGATACTCCAATCCGCTCGGTAACCAAAAATGGCCCAACGTATCTCAGGTCCAATTTCCTATTCTTTCCAAACCTCTTAATCCCGCTCATCGGGGAAACTTTTAAGAACACCTGGTCCCCCATCGCAAATTCTAAATCTGATTTACGCCGGTTGGCGTTCTTTTCATATCTCTCTTGGGCTATTCAAATCTTTTCCTATATAAGCTTCACCGAAATCTCCATCTCCTCAAGTGCTTCTGGACCCAACAACAGTCCCTCGCAACCCTCAGCCCAAAACAAGGGAGTCCTGCAGCGCCTCCCATACAAAGCCTCAAAAGGTGCCATTTACAAGCTTTCTTGATAGCTATTGTTATACGCAAACTTCATAAGCCGCAAACGCTCGGTCCATGCTCCACCATGGTCCAGAATATAGCATCGGATCATATCTTCCACAATCTGATTTACCCGCTCCGTCTGACCATTGGTATGCGGGTGATTAGCTGTGGAATATCTCAAATCTGTCCCTAACCCCTCTTGAAGGCTCTTCCAAAAACGAGACGTGAACCTAGAGTCTCGATCCGATATGATGCTCACAGGTACACCATGTATTCTGATGACCTCCTCCAAATACAGCTCGGCTATCTTCCTCATCGGGTAGTCGATCTTGAACGGCACGAAGTGAGCACACTTCATCAGTCTGTCCACAATCACCCATACTTAATCATGCCCTTAGGAGATCTTGGCAAGCCTGTAATGAAATCCATAGAGATGCTTTCCCACTTCCAAGTCGGAATCTCCAAGGGGGTCAGCTTGCCACCTGGTCTTCCATGATCAGCCTTCACTCGCTTGCAAGTGTGGCACTCAGAAACAAATCTGGCTATGTCTCCCTTCATCCCATAGCACCAGGCAATCTGCTTCAAATCGCGGTACATCTTGGTTGATCTTGGGTGGTAGGCAATGCTAGATCCATGGGCTGCCCTGTACACCATAGCCCTGATGTCACCAATCGCGGGAATGCAAAACCTGCCACGGTATTTCAAAGTACCTGCATCATCTAAAGAAAAATCTGGCAGTTCACCCCTCTCAGCTCAAAGATACAAATGCAGAAGGTCAGGATCATCTTTCTGATGCAATCTCGTGAGCGCGATCCATAAAGGTTCTGCCACTGCCAGGGTTCTCTGCACATCGCAGCTACCCACAAAAATGCCCATCAATAGAAAATCCTCTACTAACAACTCGGCTGTGAGACCAAAAATCTTCCCTGATTTCCGACTCAGGCCGTCGGCCACCACATTGGCCTTGCCCGGATAATACTGAATCTCAACATCAAAGTCGGCCACGTACTCTAGCCAACGCCGCTGACGCAGATTCAACTCTTTCTGCGTGAAGACATACTTCAAGCTCCTATGATCAGTAAAAATCCTGCACTGCGCACCATACAGCAAATGCCTCCACAACTTCAGAGCATAGATCACGGCAGCAAACTCTAGGTCGTGCGTCGGGTAATTCCTTTCATGAGACTTTAGCTGTCTCGACCCGTATGCAATCACCTTCCTGTCTTGCATCAGCATTTATCCCAGCCCGATATGCGATGCATCCACATATACATCATACTCAACACCTTCAGTAGGCAAGGACAAAACAGGAGCTGAACGTAGCCTTCTCTTTAGCTCCTCAAAAGCCTCTTCATATTTGCCATCCCATACGAAGGCGACATTCTTCTGCGTCAACTTGGTCAATGGCGCAGATAGGGTGGAGAATCCCTCCACAAATCTTCTATAATCGCCCGCCAAACCAAAGAAGCTTCTGATCTCACGAGGAGTAATAGGTCTCGCCCATTCCATAACTGCAGCGGTCTTTTCTGGGTCTACTGAGATGCCCTCCTTGTTAACCACATGGCCGAGGAAAGATACCTGAGGCAGCCAAAATTCACATTTGCTCAGCTTGGCGTAAAGCTTATGGTCTCTCAGAGTTGCCAAGACTAGACGCAAATGTCGATCATGCTCTTCTTCTTTCCGGGAGTACACCAAAACGTCATCAATAAAGACAATCACAAATTTTTCTAAGCAATCCTTAACACGCGGTTCATCAAATCCATGAAAGCTGAAGGCACATTAGTCAAACCAAATGACATGACTAAGAACTCGAAATGCCCATGACGAGAACGAAACGCCGTCCGCAGAACATCTGACTCCCGAATTCTCAACTTGTGATAGCCCGAACGAAGGTATATCTTTGAAAACACAGCACTACCATGCATTTGGTCAAACAAATCATCAATCCGAGGCAGAGGGTACCTGTTCTTAATTGTAACCTTGTTAAGCTCTCTGTAGTCGACGCATTGCCTCATCGACCCGTCTTTCTTCTTTACGAACATCACAGGCGCACCCCAGGGCGACGAACTCGGCCTGATAAAACCCTTTTCCAACATCTCATCTAGCTGAATCCGCAACTCCTCCAGCTCTCGCGGGGCCATGCGGTACGACGCTTTAGCAATAGGACGCGTACCCGGCTCCAAATCTATGACAAACTCGACATCTCTATCAGGAGGAAGACCGGGAAGATCATCAGGAAAAACATAAGAGAACTCACAAACAACAGGAATCTCCCCCAGCCGCGGTACACTAACATCTGCCCCTACCAGGGAGTCCAAACAGGGAAAAGAGCCAAAATCAAGCAACTTGCAAGCACGTACCGCAAAAATAATCGGAGACTCCTGCAGTTGATCGGCATAAACTCTCCTGGGCTGACCGTTGTCCTTCACGAAGTCTAAGCGCTTACCCTTGCACCGGATAACCGCGTCATATCTGGACAACCAGTCCATGCCTAGGATAACATCGAAGTCCTCCAGGTCAATCACCTTAAGATCCACCTTTACTAGAAAGTCCCCCAACAAGGTTGGGCAGCCCTGAATACCCAAATCTGAAATCACGGAGTCTGCAGAAGGGAATTTAACGCAGAAAGCTCCACCAGCACGGTCTAGGCCCAAACGGAAACGCTCCACGAAAGCCTTAGCAACAAAAGAGTGGGTACCGCCAGAATCGAAAAGAACGCGCGCCTAGCTGTTCTTTACTTTAAATCTCCCTATAAAGTAGCCCACACAACTAAGGGAGAACAAAAGCTAAACTATACAAGAGGTAAAGTATTCAAGTTAGGAAGAATCTAACCTGAAATAACCTGGGTCGAGGTCGACGCTTCCTCTGAAGAGGTAACATTCAGCTTCCCCTTGCCTTTATCCACGCGCGGGGGTGGCGGCAACGCCTGCAATGGAACTACTGGGAGAACGGGCTGCGCCTGAGGGCACCTCGTCTTTATATGGCCCTTTTGCCCACACTGAAAGCAAACTTTATCTTTCAACCAGAAACGGGCCGCATCATGCCCCTTTTTTCCACACAAAGCACACACCACATCCCCTATGGGAGAACCCTGAATAGCATGGACTTGCTCTTTCTTCTGCGCTGCCAATCTCTTGAAGCACTTTTCCAAAGGATGGCCTGGCCAACCACAGAAGCTGCAAGTCCCCTTGGTCTTCTTCCTTGAAACTGCATCATGTTCCTGAGAGCCTTTGTTGGAACACCCTATTACTATTTGGACCAGGATGACTATATTTCTATAGGGATTGTATGCTGTGACCTCCATGTTGTTATATAGGTCACATAGGCTAGTTAGAGTAGTCTTCAGCTCGACGCAGAGTCGATCTCAGCTCGACGCAGAGTCGACCTCTGCTCGACGCAGAGTCGATCTCAGCTCGACGCAGAGTCGATCTCAGCTCGACGCAGAGCCGACCTCTGCTCGACGCAGAGTCGATCTCAGCTCGACGCAGAGTCGATCTCAGCTCGACGCAGAGTCGACCTCAGCTCGACGTGGAGTCGACCTCAGCTCGACGTTCCGTCGATCCCAGCTCTGCTTACAGAAAACACTCTCTGACCAACGTGTGTCGTGCTCAGATCGACGTTTTTCTGTGAGCTCGACGCCTTCCAGACTTCCGTCGATTTTGGATAGGAATTCAAATTCCTTCTGACAGGCAATTAATGCTGAAGAATTTATTGGCCGTTACAGCATATCTGGTGCATGGCTCAAGGAATTTTCTAAGGAATGTCTGCCTGTCATTTCCTTTGAGGCATGGACAGTTAAGGAAAGCAATCAATGCTGACTTCCAACGGCTATCAAAGTAAAGGAAGAAGAAGACTCAAATATATTTTTTTCTCTTGGACAATAATAAGAAGATACAGAATATACACAGAACAAGAAGAGAACAACAATACAAGACTTCTCATCTTTCTCTCAGTGAAAAATTATTTCTGAAAGACTCTCTTACAGAAAATCTGATTGCTTCAGACACCTCCATCCAACTCACTTGGATCATTCTTTGCTGGAGCAAATCAGACCTTTGAAGACCTGTCACCCTTGTGCAGAGCTCTCCTTCCTGAACCTCATCTTGATCTCAGGGGGAGCTTTGACAACAACTTCAGATCCACTTCTGCTTCTCTTTGCTTGTTGAAAAGAGAAGACAACTTCATTCTTTTTCTTTTTCTTTCTGTACAGGGTTCTAACTCCCTTCAAAAGTTACTTTTGGTTTTGCTGAAACCTGGTCAAAATCAGCTTCTGTTGGTTTGTGAGAACCTGATCAAAAACTCTCTGGTGCTCAAGACACCTGATCAACTCATCTTGAAGTGGATTCCTATCAAGGGTGATAGAAGAGTGGATGTACCCAGATTTGGGGAACCACTATAGCTCCTTGTGTCATCTGGATTGCTTGCCCCTTTCTGTGTTTTGCTTTGTGCTGTGAATTTATTTTTTACTCTGATTACTTGCTATAGCACCATACACTAAGTAAAGTAAAAATTTTCTCTGCAAGTTTTTATTTGGAAAATTATTTTAAATAACTCTATTCACCCCCCTCTAGAGTTAGGAGTGATCTTATCCTGCACTTTCAATTGGTATCAGAGGCAGGTTGATCATTCATACAGGCTAACACCTGGATCAAAAGATCTCTGATAAGATCATTTCCCTCAAAGGGTTACTTTTCTTAGTTTTACTTATCTTTTAAAACTCATGGCACAAAACAAGGACTTTGCTAGCACCAGACCTCCTATGTGCAATCTATCTAAGTTTGCACTATGGAAGGCAAGGATTAGACTTTATATGAACTCTTTTGATGAAGACATCTTCAATTCTGTATTGACAGATTGTCCAAGACCTCCCACAGGAACAAGTACATCAGCTGTTCCTCCTCCTTCAGGGACTGATGCTGACATAAAGAAGTGGAAGGCAGCAGATGCTAAAGCCATGAACATCTTGGCTCAAACCATGTCAGATGACATTTTCCAGAAGGTAGCAAATTGCAATACTGCCAAGGAGATCTGGGAAAAACTCTCAGAAATTGTATCAGGTTCTGCAGATGAAAGAAAGGATAGGAGATCCTATCTCATCACACAGTATGAAAACTTCAAAAAGGCAGAGTCTGAGTCAGTTGCTGACATGTACAACAGACTGAGCCTAATCATAAGTGAACTTAGATCACTAGAGAAGGACATATCTCTTACTGAGATAAATGACAAGATACTGACTTGTTTCCCCAGCTCTTGGGACTCAAGAATATGGTCAATTAAAGATGGAAGAAATGTCTGTGAGCTATCCACAGAAGCTCTTCTAGGAAAGCTCAAGAGCTATGAGCAATTTATTAAGAAAAGAGAAGAAGAGCAGAAGACATCCACACCAACAGAGAAAGCTGAGAAAACTATTGCCTTCAAAGCACAGGAAGAAGAACCTAAAGAAAAGGTGTTGGGAAATGAAGAGCTTATGAGCCTACTGGTCAAGAGGTTCAATAAGCTAAATAAAAGGAACTTCAGAAGATGGTCATCCAAAGACAAAGACAAGCCAAGGTATGACAGATCCAATAATAAAGATATTATCTGCTTTGGTTGCAGGAAACCAGGACACATCTTCCCAAACTGTCCAGAAAATCAAGACAAGGACAGAAGGGACAAGAAGGAAAGGAAGGATAAAAGGAAGGACAAGGAGTCAAGGAAATACCATGACAAGCCTTCCTCCAGCAACAGCAAGCACACCAGGAAAGGATTTGTGGCTGAATCCTGGAGTGACTCTGATGAGTCTGATTCATCATCCAGTTCTAGTGATGATGAGGATGATGCAGAAGAAAAGGGATTCTGCATGATGGCCATCAGTGCATCTCAAAAGAACACTGATTCAGAGCCTGAGGCTGACTATCCATCTGATCAGGAACTTACTGAGGATCAGGTAATAGATTCATTTGACTTTACTTCTGATGATTTCAAATCTGAGTTTAAATCTATGTGCATTGACTTAATTGAGTCTCAAAAGCTGATTAAAACTCTAAATGAACAATTAATTGAATGCAAATCCATTAACTCAGATAACCTTAGACTCTTAGAAGAGTTGAAGCAGTGTGGGGAGGAGATAGCTTCACTGAAAAGTGAGCTATCTAAGGCCAAACAATTTGAAGAAACCCTTAATGGGAGAAGTATCAAATTGATGGACATCACAAGTACAGTGAACTCAAGATTGAATGGTTCACTGGGCTTGGGTGCTTCATCCAGCCAACCCATAGTGCTGACAACTCCAATCAAATTTACCAGTGAGAAAGGTAAAGGAGTCTTGATAGTGGCTAGGAAGAATGCTGACTTAACCCAGGAAACTGGACAAAAAATGTCGAACGAAGCTCGACGGACGTCGACCAGAGCTCGACGTAATCGCAAGAAAACGTCGAACCCAGGTCAACGCCCTCTACTCTCTGAACAAAGCAAGACCTTGCCGTTGAACGGAGCTCGACGCACTCACTTGAGTCCGTCGACCGAAGCTCGACGTGCGTCGAGCCGAGTTCAGAGCAAAACCCAGTTCTCAAGGGTTAACTCAAATTTCAATTCTAGCTCCACATCTCATTACTTTAACCCTTATGCTGAATGGATCATACCTCCTAGGAGATATCATCCTGTAGGCTATAAGAGTCAACCTGAGATGTCCTTCATTTCAGAATTTAAGGGATATCAACCTAGGCCCAAGGTTAACTGGGTCAAAAACAAATAAGCTGTTTTTGTGCAGGTAAAGACCTATCCAAGTGAGAACCATCAATGGTATCTGGATAGTGGGTGCTCAAAGCACATGACAGGAGACAAGGACAACCTCACTTCCTTCAAAACCAAGCTTGGACCCAAAGTAATTTTTGGAGACTCAAGCTTTGGAACTACAAAAGGATATGGGACAGTTCAAATTGGCTTAGTCACTTTCAAAAAGGTGGCATATGTTGAAGGACTCAAACACAACCTGATAAGCATCAGTCAATTGTGTGATGAAGGATACCAAGTAACCTTTAACAAAGCCATATGCAAAGTCAAGTCAGTGGACAACACAACTGTGTTGACAGGTAACAGAAGAGGTAACATTTACTTAGTGGATTTTCATTCACCTGTAGTAGATATTTGCCTGTTTAACTCCATTTCAAAACCAAACATCTTGTGGCATAAAAGATTAGGACATGTGAACCTTAGAACCATTGCTAAGTTATCCCAAGACAACCTTGTTAGAGGACTACCTTCTGGTCCCTACAAGAAGGAAGGACTTTGCAAGGCCTGTCAATTAGGCAAACAAACCAAAAACAGTTTCAAGTCACTTAATAAGAGTGACTCACCTAGAATCTTGTACTTATTGCACATGGACCTTTTTGGACCAATTAATGTACAAAGCCTAGGAGGGAAATCTTATGCTTTAGTAATTGTAGATGACTTCTCAAGATTCACTTGGGTGTTCTTTCTGAGGAAGAAGTCTGATAACTTCAAAATTTTGACAGATTTTCTCAAAGGCATACAGATTGAGTTCAATACTCACATTGCCCTGATCAGAAGTGATCATGGGACAGAGTTTGATTCTCTTCTTATGCTAGAGTTCTGCCAGAATGAAGGTATCAGGCATACTTTCTCAGCTCCTAGAACTCCTCAACAAAATGGGGTAGTTGAAAGGAAAAACAGAACCCTTATTGAATCTGCCACAACATTGTTGACAGATGCTCACCTTCCTCTAACCTTTTGGGCAGAGGCTGTGAACACCTCCAACTATGTTCTGAATAGAAGCCTGATACATAAGCTAAAGGGTAAGACTCCTTATGAGCTACTCAAAGGGAAGAAACCTAAAGTGAACTACTTCAAAATATTTGGTTGCATTTGTTTCATTCACAATAATGACAAGAAATACCTAGCTAAATTTGAAGCCAAAGCTGATGAAGGAGTGTTTATGGGATACTCCATGACTAGCAAGGCTTATAGGGTTTTTAACAAGTGCACAAACAAAATTGAAGAATCCATGCATGTTACATTTGATGAAACTAACATGTTTTATAAGGAGAAGGAGACTTCTACCATAAGCAATTTGCAAGAACATTCAATTTCAGAAAATCTGAAGCAGCTTACCATCAAAGACAAAGGGTCATCACCTTCACCAATTCAACAAGTCACTGAACTTAGTGACAATGAAGAGGAATTTCAAGTTCTGGAAAGTTCAAAGGGCCAACAAATTGAAGAACCAGTTGTTGTTCCACAAGAGGAAACAACAACACAGGTTGGTGCATCATCAACACCCCTTGTTGATCTAGCAACAACAAGAGATCACCCAATCTCACAAGTGATTGGAGATATCTCAGTGGGTGTGCAAACAAGGAATCAAGTTAACCAAAATATTATGCACACCTGCTTCCTTTCTCAAATTGAGCCTCAAACCATACAAGATGCAGAGCAAGATCCAAACTGGATCATTGCAATGCAAGAAGAGTTGAATCAATTTGAGAGGAATAAAGTTTGGAAATTAGTACCAAGACCAAGGAACCAGCAAATTGTTGGAACCAAATGGGTATTCAGAAACAAATTGGATGATCAAGGAATAATTGTGAGAAACAAGGCAAGACTTGTTGCACAAGGGTATTGCCAAGAAGAAGGAATTGATTATGACCAAACCTTTGCACCAGTTGCAAGGTTGGAGGCCATAAGAATCTTCCTTGCATATGCAGCTCACAAGAGATTCAAGGTATATCAGATGGATGTCAAGAGTGCATTCCTCAATGGAGACATCAAGGAAGAGGTCTATGTAAAGCAACCTCCAGGTTTTATCTCTCCAACTTTTCCTGATCATGTATTTAAACTGCATAAAGCTTTATATGGTCTCAAGCAAGCTCCTAGAGCATGGTATGAGACCTTAGCTTGTTTTTTGTTGGAAAATGATTTTAAAAGGGGTAGTGTAGACCAAACTCTTTTTGTTAGAACCCATAGGTCCCATACCCTACTAGTACAAGTTTATGTAGACGACATCATATTTGGATCTACTGATTCAAATTTATGCAAAAAGTTCTCACAACTTATGCACTCAAAGTTTGAAATGAGTAGAATGGGTGAGCTTGCTTTCTTTCTTGGATTGCAAGTTAAACAACATGTGGATGGCATTTTCATTTCTCAAACCAAGTATGCAAGAGAACTGGTTAAGAAATTTGGAATGTCTGAAGCATCATCCATGAAAACACCTATGCCTACAAATGCTGTTTTAGATGCTGATGAATCTGGAAAACCAGTTGATCAGACAAACTATAGAGCAATCATTGGCTCATTACTTTATCTAACAGCTACTAGACCAGATATAATGTTTGCCACATGCATTTGTGCTAGATTTCAAGTAAGCCCTAGAGAGTCCCACCTCACATTAGTTAAGAGGATTCTTAGGTATGTAAAAAGTTGTCCTAATCTAGGTCTCTGGTATCCACATGACTCAGGATTTGATCTAACTGGATTTTCAGATTCTGATTATGCTGGATGTAGAGTAGACAGGAAAAGCACCAGTGGAACTTGTCAATTTCTTGGTGATAGACTTGTCTCCTGGTTTTGTAAGAAACAAACCTCTGTGTCCACATCAACTGCTGAAGCTGAATACATGGCTGCAGGTAGTTGTTGCTCACAGATTTTGTGGATTCAAAACCAGCTCCTAGACTATGGGTACAACTTAGAGATGTCTAAAATCTTTTGTGATAATACCAGTGCAATATCTATTGCTCAAAATCCAGTTCTCCATAGTAGGACTAAGCACATAGAAATCAGACATCACTTCTTAAGGGACAATGTAGAAAAGAAGAAAATTGCACTAGAATACATTTCCACTGAACTACAGAGAGGAGATATCTTCACCAAACCCTTGGATGAAAAGAAGCACCTCTTTTTCCTCAATCAGTTGGGAATGCTAGATGGAGACAGCATAAATTAAAACTCCAAGATTTTGAAACCCATAATTAACAGGAATAAGAAAAATTTCATTTCAAAATTTCCCTGTCTGAGTGGTTGTTCTGAGCTCTGAACTAAGCTCGACGCTGCGTCGAACGGAGATCGACGGTCCGTCGCCCTCAAAAGCGTCGAACGTCGAACTCAGCTTCTAGCATCGAACTGAGTTCACAGCTTCCTGGCTTCTTGAGTTTTTTCTCTCCCCGGTCGACGTCTTCGTTCAACGTCGACCTGAGCTCGACGTATAGCTTCAGCCAAAGCGTCGAACGTCGACCTAAGCTGGACGCTGTTGAGTCGTTTCAGTTCTCCTAGAGCCCTTGAGCGTCGAACTGAGCTCGACGTTCTTTCCTTTTCTGCGTCGAACCCTAAGTATAAAATCATTTTTTCTCCGTCGTTCGCAGTTGCGCTTTCATATTTCTCTGCTCAAGCTTTCTCCCTCCAAATACTATACTTTTGATCTTGGAAGGTACTCTTTCTTTTGCAGGACAATGGCAATTACAGCAGGAGCTCTGGCGGCTATGAAGTTCGACTCTGGTTTCGACATTGATTTCGATTCTTTTGATGGATCTCCACAACACCTTCTGGATATACTGAATCTTTTCAAGGAGCAGCAGCTAGTCCACTTTATGTCTACCAGGATACCCCTTCCCGAATCAGAAATTAAAGAATGGTGTCTTACAGCAATCATTTCAGATAACAACATCTTGACTGGGAAGATTGCAGGAAATGAGGTAGCCATCTCACCTCAAGTCATTACAGAAGCCTTCAACTTTGCTGCTGGAGATGATGATATAGAACTATCAGTGGAAGAGTATACCTTGATGCTGGACAGGATGGGGCATGCTGCTGGTAACCCCTCCAAACTCCTTAAAATTAACCTAGCAATTGAGTACAAGTTATTAGCAGATATAACTGGAAAGGTGATCTGTGCAAAGAGAACTGCACATGATGCAATAACCAGGCATCAGTTTTGCCTCATGGCTGCTCTAATGGATAAGAAACATCCCAACTGGGGATTAATTGTGTTTGATATGCTTAAGAAAAAGTTGGATAAAAGCTCTGTCCATTTTGGAAGAGTTCTTGGGTTGATTCTCAACCACTGCTGCCCCCAACTGCTGGTGTCCTCCAAGAAGCACATAAATGCTTCCAAGAGGCTCACATGTGCTTTAATTGGCAAATGGGACAGGAGAATCGTGAATCCCAGGGCAGCAGCAGCCATGAAATCCTCTGCAGACACCAGGACTATAGAGGTCACTTCCCCTCAGTCCACTGGTCCAGAAGAAGGGATTATGCCATCTCTCTCCCTCACCCTTCCATCCACCTTCATCCCCTCAACCTCACTTATCTCATCCTCTCAAACTCTACCCTCCTCCATATCCACCATTGCCTTCTCCCTTCCTCCTCAAACTACTTTCCTTCCAATAAACTTGGATTCCACCCCTCATGAGGATATCTTTTCACTTGACATGCATGAAGACTCATTCATGGATGCTTCTACCTCCTCTCCTCATGACTTCCTCAATTCATCTACCTTTTCCGACTTACTCTTCTCCTCCATTCAGGACCAAGTTACACCTCCTCTGTCTGTTCCTCTCTCAACATCTTCTTCATTCTCAGCTTCTGCTACTCCCTCTACCTCTACTCAAGTTCCCCTTGAGCAAGTAGCCCTCCTGCCCTTAGCCAATCAACTTTTTGATCTTCTGTCTCCTAGGCTCTCCTCCCTTTTGGATGCCAAGCTGGCTCCTCTCCTACTTTCATTGAGAGCTCTTTCTGCCTCTGTCTCCTCCCTTTCCTCCCAATTGGCACGCCCTTCTTCTGGGGGCCTAGAGTCAGCTGCCCCTGATTCTAGGCAGGGGGAGATGTCAGCAGAAGAAGAGCTGCCTCCTTCTTCAGTTCAGATTGCTCAGACTCCTTCAGAGACAGTATCAGTTACTTGTTCACAGACAGTGTCTGCTGCAGAAGATCAAATGGTATCTGAGGCCTCTCCTCCAGTTTCAGAGCAGCAAATCAGCAGTGCCTTAGACATTCAGTCTTTGGCAGCTTCTCTTCAGATCCTCTCTCCTCCAGCTTCAATACAAGAAGACCTTGATATAGCAGAAAAACAGCTTCAAGAAGATATGTCCAGGGCTATTGTCCCCTTCCAGAAGGTCTTGACTTCTGATTTAGCAGTGGTAGCAGTGGCTCCTGTTAGTGTTGGATTTGGTGTGGTAGTCTCTGCTGAGACTTCAGGTGAAGTGACTGAGACACCTGATGCTGCAGAGGCCAATATCTCCCAAGCTCTTCAGGAACCAGTCTCCTCAGCCTCTATGGTTTTTGAGGCTGTGCCCTCTCCTGCAGTGGTTGCTTCCTCCTTCCCACTGACAGCAGAGCCTCCTTTAGTCTCTTCCTCAGCAGCTCCAGCCTCCATCAGCTTTCCCCTCTCCAAAAGAAAATATATAGATCCATATGAAGAATCACAAAGTTCTGAAGATGAGTTTGCCACAGATTCTGATGACTCCTCTGCAACTATTGCAAGGAAGAGGAAAGCCAGATCAAAAGCCTTGAAAAGAGTACCTTCTGCCAGAGCTACAGATCATGACATTCCCTATTACATCAAATATAATTGTGAAATCACAGAGCCTTGGATGCAGTACTCTCAGAATCAGAGAAAGGCAATGAAGAAGAAGAGAAAATTCAATGAAGGTCCATCTAAACCAGTCCATCAGCCTCCACCTCCACCTCCTCCTGATGCAGGTGCAGGTGCTAGTCTTTCTTCAAAACCAGCCCCTTCAGCTCTTCATGGAAAAACTTATCAAGCCAGAAGATATCAAGGAAGTAGCCAGCAAAGGGGAGGTCAACAAAGAGGAAATTATAAAGGCAGGCAGTCCAGGGGAAGAACCTTTGATCCAACCTCTGGTCCCTATCCCTATAGGCCTAGAGTTGACCTCACTCCAAGAACTTCTCAAGAATCAATCCTCTAACAAATTTGAACCAGCTGTCCCCTTTGAAGATCCTACCAAGACTCCTGCTTACTGGAAAGCAAGGATGACAGAAATGGCTGCCTTAAATGAGATCAGCAAAGCCAGAGAAAGAGGACTGGATACATCTCATATCAGTACTATGTCAGAACAAAGAAGAGAAGAATTGGAAAAGTATGGCTCAAAGAAATTTTTTGATTCAGACAGATACATGGAACTCCACCCTGCAGCTGTACCACCCAGTGCTAGAGATCAAAAATCTTTAGGTGCAGCTGATGACTTCAGATCTAAAAAGGAAGCTTCCAATCCAAACAGAGAAATCATCTTCAAAAAGAGTGATCAAGACAAAGCATCAAAGGACAAGTAAAGTAAGGTATTCTGACACTTTCTATATTCTGGACTCAGGACATTTAAACAATTCTGCTGCTATATAGTGCTTCATATATGCTGCATATTATTCTGTTATGTCTGGTTGTATTATATTGTGTTGTATCTGCTTTATTTCTTTTCTTTGATTCCCTAAAATTCATGTAAATAGTAATCCTAATCCAAATAGGGGGAGATTGTTGGAACACCCTATTACTATTTGGACCAGGATGACTATATTTCTATAGGGATTGTATGCTGTGACCTCCATGTTATTATATAGGTCACATAGGCTAGTTAGAGTAGTCTTCAGCTCGACGCAGAGTCGATCTCAGCTCGACGCAGAGTCGACCTCTGCTCGACGCAGAGTCGATCTCAGCTCGATGCAGAGTCGATCTCAGCTCGACGCAGAGCCGACCTCTGCTCGACGCAGAGTCGATCTCAGCTCGACGCAGAGTCGATCTCAGCTCGACGCAGAGTCGACCTCAGCTCGACGTGGAGTCGACCTCAGCTCGACGTTCCGTCGATCCCAGCTCTGCTTACAGAAAACACTCTCTGACCAACGTGTGTCGTGCTCAGATCGACGTTTTTCTGTGAGCTCGACGCCTTCCAGACTTCCGTCGATTTTGGATAGGAATTCAAATTCCTTCTGACAGGCAATTAATGCTGAAGAATTTATTGGCCGTTACAGCATATCTGGTGCATGGCTCAAGGAATTTTCTAAGGAATGTCTGCCTGTCATTTCCTTTGAGGCATGGACAGTTAAGGAAAGCAATCAATGCTGACTTCCAACGGCTATCAAAGTAAAGGAAGAAGAAGACTCAAATATATTTTTTTCTCTTGGACAATAATAAGAAGATACAGAATATACACAGAACAAGAAGAGAACAACAATACAAGACTTCTCATCTTTCTCTCAGTGAAAAATTATTTCTGAAAGACTCTCTTACAGAAAATCTGATTGCTTCAGACACCTCCATCCAACTCACTTGGATCATTCTTTGCTGGAGCAAATCAGACCTTTGAAGACCTGTCACCCTTGTGCAGAGCTCTCCTTCCTGAACCTCATCTTGATCTCAGGGGGAGCTTTGACAACAACTTCAGATCCACTTCTGCTTCTCTTTGCTTGTTGAAAAGAGAAGACAACTTCATTCTTTTTCTTTTTCTTTCTGTACAGGGTTCTAACTCCCTTCAAAAGTTACTTTTGGTTTTGCTGAAACCTGGTCAAAATCAGCTTCTGTTGGTTTGTGAGAACCTGATCAAAAACTCTCTGGTGCTCAAGACACCTGATCAACTCATCTTGAAGTGGATTCCTATCAAGGGTGATAGAAGAGTGGATGTACCCAGATTTGGGGAACCACTATAGCTCCTTGTGTCATCTGGATTGCTTGCCCCTTTCTGTGTTTTGCTTTGTGCTGTGAATTTATTTTTTACTCTGATTACTTGCTATAGCACCATACACTAAGTAAAGTAAAAATTTTCTCTGCAAGTTTTTATTTGGAAAATTATTTTAAATAACTCTATTCACCCCCCTCTAGAGTTAGGAGTGATCTTATCCTGCACTTTCAGCCTTTCTCCCCAATAGACTATCGCTTGTCTTGCCTCGCCTGCTGGCCTCTATTCTTAGAATTCTTAATGGCCTCGACCTTCAAAGCAGCTTCAACCACTCTGGCATAACTGACTGCTCCGTAAGCACTTGCTAACTACTGAACGTCGCTTCTCAGCCCGCCAAGAAACCGCTTAACCTGGTCTGCTTCAACACTCACAAGTCCAGGAGCAAACCGACTCAGTTTGCTAAACTCAACCTCATATTCACTAACTGTGAGTTTCCTTTGCTTCAAATGCAGGAAGTCGTTCATCAACCGGTCCCGCTCGACCGAGGGCAGAAATTTACTCAACAACATTACCTTAAACGACTCCCAGGTGCATCCTGCCACCACACTTTCCTTCTCCCTTAACCACCAACTCTTTGCCAATCCCTTGAGCTGGTAGGCAGCGAGCATTACTTTCTGATCATCCGTAATCCCAGAATAGGAGAACATCTCCTCTATAGAAATCAGCTAGTCATCAGAAATCATGGAATCCGCTTGCCCGTCATAAGTAGGGGGCCTAAGCTGCTGAAACTGAGATATGAAGGCCATCTATGGGGGCACCACAACTGGAGGCACAAGAAGTGCAGGAGGGGGAGGAACAGCTACACCCCCTGCGAGGTCCTAAACTCTCTGAGCCTGCCCTTCCACCACTACAACCAAGGACTGAATCTATTTTTGCATGTCCACCATCTGCCTAGATAAGGCTTCATTACTTAGCCGCAAACTTTCAATCAGGGCCTTGCTATGGGATACTGAAGACTCACCCTTAGATTGGGGAGTCGATCGCATCACAGGACGCTTTGCCATCCTATAATCACACAAGCTTTAGTTAAAACCCAGCCCAACAGCTAGAACAAAACTACCCGGTACAAGCAAGCATAATTAAATAGGAATTTCAACTGCAAATCTTGTTCTGGGATTTGTTTTATAATGATGATGTTATGCTTAACCTGAGATGGTTCACTACCATCATACTAACTCAGGTGCCTAAATCATGGATGCATGCTTTTACTTTGATTTAGTTGATTTGATATCCTAAATGAGTATAAGGGCCCTAAAGGGACCACTTATAGTATGCACGATTCCTAAGATGAGTATAGTATTTATATACGAAAGATATTCTTTACGCTTAAAGAAGATAGTGCTTTAGTTTTGTAAATATGATATGCATGAGGTACATATAATAGTTTAGGATTGTAAAATACCTAACAAGAAACCTAGCATAAAACCTTCCCAGAAGCAAGTAAGCAACCCCAAGGGGCAAAAAAACAGCAGTTTTAATTCATATCCAGCAAAACAAGTAAGCCACCAGTGGGCGTCGACAACCTGACACGAACCCACCGGTGAGTGTGCATGTGTATACAAAAAAGAAGAATAACTACCTCACCAGGTGAAAGATATGCAACTCAGCTACCCTGGAGGCTACCAGCAAAACCCACTAAAAGGAATTAGCCGCTCTATCGGCTACAACCTGGTCCTGAGGCATTCAAGAAAGAACACCTCAGCAAAGACGTAATCAACAGAAAAGGAGCATAAGACTAATTAATAAAGAAGGGTTTACCAACCCGATAACAAAGTGCTAACAGCAGAAGAAAAGACATGGCAGTAAGAAGGAAAAAAAATTTGTCAACAAGAATAGTAAAGGAAAATCACACCAAGTGTGAGCACAAAAGCTACCTGCTCTGCAGAAAGAACCAACCTGCAGCAGTAAAGCATCAGTATACTAGCAGGAAAAACCAAAAGCAAGCAAAGGGAGAGCTAACAATCGTAACTTTTAAGGCAAATGACCGGGGTGTAAATAATAAGGGGTTGGAGCGTGTGGCAGTACCAACACCAACAACAAGACCCAAAAATACATACTCAAGGGTGAAACACAACCGGTGGCAGCCTTAGGGTCCACACACCTAAACAAGTTGGCCCCATTGTCCACACTTAGTGGTGTCCACAGCTCAGCACAAACATTTCACCCCTCCAGAGTCCATAAAACACCCCCTCCGGTCATAGTCCACGGGTTGGCATGCAAAAACTAGCCGAACACACCAACATCCCACTTAGGAAGGAAAAAAACTCCTCTAATAGTCCTAAGGAAACACACACCCCAAGGCTAATGACTTAGCCAAAAAAACGACCATGGCGTTGAGTGAGTGCACCACACTCAACTCCATAAGCCTAACAATCTAGGCATTGAGTGAGGTACACTCACTCAATGCTTTTGACTTAGCCTGATCCTCACCTATCCCAACCCCAGCCCACTCAACGCCACTCATCCAGAGAGTTGGAAATCTATTCCAACTCTATCCTACCCCCTTCTACCCGACAACAGCAGCATAATAATTTAGACAATAACCTAAATAAGCCCAAACTCTACTTCCAGCTACCCACTAGACACAAACCCAGAGCAAGGAAAGAGAAGAAAAGAAGTTAAGCTAAACTCTACTTCCTGAAGCCAAACATGGCTGAAACAAGAAAAAGATAAAAAAAATTGCTGGGCTAGCTATTAGGAAGCAAAACAGAGCTATAACAGGAATATTAGCAAGCAATGATTCAGATAGCAAGGGCAAAAGAGCCACTTGCCTCACCACCAGGCTCCAGCAGCAGCCTTCACTTCACGGCTCGGCACCGGCAGCAAGGCTACCTAGGGAGAAATAAAAGCCTGGAGCTTTTAGAGAAGAGGAAGAGGAGAAGACCAAAAAAACCTAGCTCCTAATAGCGGCCCTAAATCAAGAAAAACTTACCTAGGGTGGAAGATCTGGACGAGAGCAAGCCGGATCCGCTTTTTTTCGAGCAATCTGAGCACTAGAGCCAACGGAAACCACCGGCCGAGGCTTCAGCTCCACCGCCACCTTCCTTCCGCTGGAAGCCAGCAAGCTCTCGGGAAAGGGGTGAAAAAAATGGGGAGGAGGAGAACAGCTGGAGCTTTTAATGCAACTTTTACTTACTTATCCTACAGCTAAATAAAGATAACCTTGCCTAAGCACTAGCTGGCTACATAAAATATAGCAATCGGCCACTAGCTGACACTTAAAGAAATAAAATAAGCCACACTAACCGAGTACTCAGCTGAGCCTTTGCTCATCCAGCACAGTCCAACTATAGCTGAAAGCTTATATATATATATATATATATATATATATATATATATATATTAGTGTATGTCTGTGTGTATATATATATATATATATATATATATATATATATATATATATATATATATATATATATATATATATATATAGACATACACTAATATATATATATATATATACAGACATATATTATATATACAGACATACACTAATATATATATATATATATATATATATATATATATATATATGCACACACACACACAGAAATATATAACTATATATATACTCACACCTATATATATATAAGTACACATGCATACAAGCTAGCATCAACATGAATATAACTAATTAGCTAAACAACTTAGCCTAAAAAAACAAGGCACCAGCCCGCCAAGCTCGGCCACACAAGGCCATGCACAACAAACGTCGAAACGACACGAAAAAAAACACGTGATCTCAGATTTCGACAAAACTCGTGACATAACTAAACCACGAAGCTACGAAAACAACGGCAAAGTTGAAAACAACAGCCGACGATCAAAACTCGGGCTATCACTACCCGAAGCCAAAACACAAGCATTCCCCAGGGCCTCACCGAGTCACAAAACCAGACCCGACTTGCCAGGGAATCTTGCCAATAGGCTACAAACAGGCCACTCAAGGAACCTAAAGAGCTAATACCACGGTCTAACAACGGCAAAGGCCGACTATGCGTCACCGTAACGCCAAACAACGATCAAACAAAATACAAAAAAACCGGGGGCGTTACAGTCAACACTAACCCTAAATGGGTCAAGCTGGCCTGCACAGGGTTAATTGACCCTACCTAAGCCAAGTAGACCCCACACATACCTTCCTAACCCTAGTGAGAGGCCAATGGGTCACCAAGGACCCATTGGGGTCAACCCAAAAAAAATAGAGGGGAGGGGGGGCTAAGTTTACCAAAGTCAACTCTAGCCCTAAGGTGGTCAAAGTGCCCTTGTTAAGGGTCAAAAGTCCTCCAAGGGCCAACTGAACGCCGTCGTGCCATATACGGTATGGCGTTGAGTGTGCTGAGCTCACTCAATGCTATGGAGTGAAATGGCATTGAGTCAGCACAGCTCACTCAATGCTGTCTTGCCATAGAGTGAATGGCGTTGAGTGAGCTGAGCTCACTCAATACCATAGAGTGAATGGCGTTGAGTGAGCTGACTCAACGCCGTCGTGCCATATACAGTATGGCGTTGAGTGGGCTGAGCTCACTCAACGCCATAGAGTGAAATGGCGTTGAGTGAGCACAGCTCACTCAACGCCGTCTTTCCATAGAGTGAATGGCATTGAGTGAGCTGATCTCACTCAACGCCATAGAGTGAATGGCATTGAGTGAGCTCACCTCACTCAACGCCATTGTACTTAGAAAAATTCTGGCGAATTTCAGCCTGTTTGCTGTTTCGGCTGACACGCCCGTGACATCAATCGATACGCCTATGTCATTAATTGACACGCCTGTGTCACCAATTGACACGCCCGTTACAACACTATTCCCTGAAAATGAAGAGAGAGAAAGTAAGGAATGTATGCCATGCATGGCCTGGGAGGCTCAGGGCCCACTATCTTGCTTGAATCACCTCCCCTGGCCATGACAGCAACTAGGAGAGAGAAAGGAAAGACTTAGGACTCATCTTTCCCCTCCCCAACAACCCCCATTCAATTCACTAAGACAAAGGGGCTTCAGCCAGCTGACATTTGACTTGTTTGAGCCATGCTTATCATGCTTTCACCCCTACCTACCATGGCCGCCAACTTTGACTAGAATGGCCAAGTTCCTACAGCCACCTAACACCCCTTCTCTTCATCTTCAAAAGCTGAGCTGAACTCCAAGGATTCAATTCCACACCTTTCCAGAAGGAACCAAGGAGTTTCACTGTGCTGTTACAGAAATCCGACCACCACCACCACCACCACCACCAATGGCTTCCCGGCGATCGACACGTCTTCAGGCCGCAAGCAAGGTCCTCCCCTTCCTCTTCTTCTATGGTTAGATCTTAGGAATCTTTAGAGATAAGAATTAAGCTCAAATGAGCCGATCCAAGTGAAAAAATGGAGAATTCCCCCAAAAAAATCATGGTGGCGGGTTCGCCGGAATCCACCACCTCTGGCGGCCAAACCACCGCCGGGCGTTAGCCACCGCCTCGACAGAGGGGGTGGTTGCGGTGGCTGGCCGGGGAAGTGGCCGGATGGCCGGCGGTGGCTCACGCAAAAGCTACAGGATTGGCCTTTCATGTTCTTTTTTTTCTCTGTTTGAGAAGAATGAAGAAGATGAACAGTAATATTAAACTAATTAAAATATTTATAGTGTGTGAATTAATGACTATTGATGTGCATCATTTTAGAACAGAAAACAAAGGCACTTAGGGGCTAAACCTTAGAAAGTGGTCAACATGAAAGTTGTAGCAAGTGAAGTCTAGTTTAATTTAAAATTTGTTTGAACCCATTTAGGTAAGTGGTTTGGCCACAACACCCATTTTGGGGGGGGGGGCCTATACCTAGGGCTAACCTGAGGTTCAAATGGGTGCCCACCCTTCATCCCTTGTCCAAATGGAGTGAAATTTGGACAGGGGTCCAATCTTAACCATATCTAGACCCTGCCCAAAAATGGGAATTTTGGGGGATACGTTTTCTATAGTTTTGTAAATAATTTAATTTCTTTAAGGTAAATTAATTTAGGGGTCAAATAAACTCCAAACCCATCCAAATTTTGGTGGGTTGTGCATGGGGTCATTATTAAGGTCTGTTTTAAATTTCATTACATTTGGAGGTGGTTTGAACTGAAATCTTGCATACCCTAACCTTGTTTTAATAAGGGTATTTTAGTCCAAAAGTGTACTTTGGGCTTTGTGTTTCCAAATCACCTCAACAGAGGTTGAAATTTGGGCCAATGACTTGGCATGACTTTTTACACATTCCCGTGAAAAGTGGGGTAGATTGGATTTGGTTTGGTCTAAGATCCAAGGTCAAACCCTAAGGAAGGGCTTTTGTGCCTTGTGAAGGGCATGAGACCAAAATACCTTGAATGGTCTTGAGATTTTGTAGGGAGGGTTTCTAGGGTATATAAAACCCTCTGGTAAAAATATTAAGTGATTTTGGGAAGGGTGGGGCTCTCAAAACCTTAACCCTAGTTTAGGGAAAAAGTAGTGTAGTGTTAAAATAGGTTAGTAAAACTCCTTGAACAATAATAAGAATTGGGTAGTATGGTATTAAGGATATATTGAGCCTCTGGTAATTTAATTGGGAATTTTGGAACAATAATATTAGCACTTTCTTTGTAACTCATGGGATTGCCCTAATTAATTATTTGATCATTATGATCCCACTGCCCATTGGGAGGTCATGAAAATTTGGCAGAAGGAGTTTAAAACCCTCTTAGTTATATTGAATTTTATGAGAATTTTTGGATACATTTTTGTGGTACTTACTTCACAATCTTAGTGAATAGGATAATTGCTCAATAATTTTTTTAAGGCCCTTTACTGGTTAATAAATTATGAGATTTGACCCAGAGCATTTAGATGCCCTTAAAATCATGCTTGAATTTTCTCTGAATTTTTGGAGGTAATATTGCCCTACTTATCTATTTAAATGAATTATTGTGAGTTATACTTAAAATTAAAATTAGTGGCCTAAACCTTGCTGACAAATTAAGAGACTTTGGATCTTAAGTTAAATATTCATATTGTATATAACATAAATTTGGAGGAATATTATCTTGTCTAAATTGTGTACTTCCTGTTCAATCTTGGAATTTTTGGCCACTATAATAATAAATTAAATATCAGAATAAATAGGAAAATTATAATCTACTAGATTTAGTCTATTTGTGTCATGATAAGTCTCCAGTAAATAATTTAGGGCATTTGGATGATTATTTAGATTATCTTCTATCCGGTCCGACGAATAGCCTAGGTTGGTGTGCACTTAGCAAATCATTAAAGTAGCAATAAGATATGATTTGGGATAGTTGTTGGAGTTAGTCATTTTGCTGGGTCGGATAGATGTGGATGATTTCACCATAGAAGGATGGGATGGGTAGTGAGAAGTGGTTTGGCTAGAGTGTAGAGGTGCTTGGGTTCGACGAAAGATCGTCCTTCCCGAAGAGAGGAAGGTTAAAAATAACACTAGGTTAGTCTATCGTAACACGAGGAAGTAATGGGTAAGGGAATCAACCAATAATAATAAGTACCTTGCGAAAGGGAATGATGGGCGTAATCCCATCATAGTTCCTAGTGCCCCTTGAGAGCCCTTCACAGGGAATACCGGGGGCAGTCCTGGGTTAACGTAAACTGAATTAACAAACTGAAAAGAGTAACCTAGTAATTAGGATCTCACATTTTCTCACAACCCGCATTTTCCCCGGATTAAAGAATTATCAGAGTATGAGAAAACGCGCGTCATGATGCCACGTCAAGCAGGGGATAACTGCTGACGCTCAGGCAAAACCATCTATTACACTTTATGAAAGAAATTTATGAGTTTAATGATTAGAAAATCAGTTATATATAAGAGGTCGTATCCCTCGGCTCAGTGGATCACCTAGTCCACAGTTAAAAAATTATACTTAAGCGCTGCGGAAAAATACTTTATTCAGGTTTGACATCCTAAGAAGTGCATAAGAGCCCTAAGAGGACAACTTATGCTATGCAAGACTCTACATTTAATTTATATTATATATATAAGAAAACGATCTTTATACGTTATTTGGAAAATAGTGATTTACCTTTATAAAACATGCTGATCATGCGATAATCTTATAATAATAATAGTTGTAGTTTTAAAATAACTAGCAACCTAGCATAAATCCTCCCCAGAGCAAGTAGACTATCTCCAGAAAAATGGTAGCAGCAAAAGTAATATATCTAGTACAAAGGTAAAACTACCAGTGGGCGCCAACAACCTGACACGAACCCACGGGCAAATATGTTTGTCTGTAAGAAAAGTACTGAAAAACTACCTCACTAACAAAGCAACAAGATCTCCAAAGTCCAAGAGACCACCAGCAACACCACCGCAACCTAGCCACCAAACTGGCTACTGCTCAAAACCTGAGGCATTCAAAAGATGAAAGAATACCTCAGCAAGCAAAACAAGGAAAAACTGCACGGAAGTGTCAATTAGGGAATGAATAAAAGAGGAAAACACACAGTAGAAAAAGTCACAACTGCCCAAGGCAAGACAACAAGGAATGCACTACGTGCAAGGAAACAGCACCAACCCTACCCAGAAACTACATCCTGCAGGGTCTACTAGGCTACCAAGAGCCCAAAGTGCTGCAATCTACCAAGGAAGAAACTTCTAACACCCTAAGCTGTGGGAGATGGTAGTAGCTAAAACAAATAGCATGGATCTGGGTTGGAGGCAAACTCAGTCCCCCAACCACCATTTCCAAGCCAACAAGCTCAAGGGTCTACATATGAAAGCACAAGGGACCTTCCACCCCCTTGCCCAGCCCGTACCTGGAGCAAGATAGAAGAATAAGGGTGGCCTTGGCTAAATTACACAACACCTCCCCCATGAAGAGCTTCAAACCACCACTACTAACCACGACCCACGATTCGGCCATTAGGAAAGAAAAGCATGGCCGACAAGGAAACTACAAATATAAACAAGGAATTCACTCGGGAACGTAAATCGAGGAAAGAGAAACAGTGTTGGAGTTACTCAACACGGCTCGGCGTTTAGTGGAATCCACTCAGTGCCTAACCAGACCTTGGCATTGAGTGAGTTAGCCTCACTCAGCGCCAGAACAGCCATGGCGTTGAGTGAGAGTCACTCACTCAACGCCCTCCACAAGAACAGCTCTGGCGTTTAGTGAGCTATCCTCACTCAACGCCAAAACAGCCATGGCGTTGAGTGAGGTCCACTCCCTCAACGCCTTCAGCAAAAGAGGCAGCAACGTTGAGTGAGCTAACCTTACTCAACGCCAAAACAGCTATGGCGTTGAGTGAGGTCCACTCCCTCAACGCCTTCAGCCAGAACCACAAATCCCATAGTGGCGTTGAGTGAGTCTACCTCCCTCAATGCCAACGCAGCTTTGGCGTTGAGTGAGGTCAACTCACTCTACGCCAAAGTTCACTTCCGCAGGAAAACCCTAAGCCAACGCCAACAAGAGGAGGTCGGCGGGAATGCCGACTGATTCTCGCCGAATCGGCGGGAATGCAGGATGATTCTCGCCGAATCGGCGGGAATCGAGGATGATTCTCGCCGAATCGGCGGGAATCGAGGATGATTCTCGCCGAATCGGCGGGAATCGAGGATGATTCTCGCCGAATCGGCGGGAATCGAGGATGATTCTCGCCGAATCGGCGGGAATCGAGGATGATTCTCGCCGAATCGGCGGGAATCGAGGATGATTCTCGCCGAATCGGCGGGAATCGAGGATGATTCTCGCCGAATCGGCGGGAATCGAGGATGATTCTCGCCGAATCGGCGGGAATCGAGGATGATTCTCGCCGAATCGGCGGGAATCGAGGATGATTCTCGCCGAATCGGCGGGAATCGAGGATGATTCTCGCCGATCAGTGGGAATCGCGTTAAAATCGGCGGGAATCAAGGATGATTCTCGTCGATTTTGACTTAGACAAAAATTTTCACGCAATCACCCCACCACTCAGCCGCAAAGAACAAACCGAACTATGGCTTTGAGTGTGTCCACCACACTCAATGCCAAGTCCGGGCGGCTTTTGGCTTTGAGTGTGTGCACCACACTCGACACCAAAACCCGAGAGTCTACCAAGACTGGTTCTAACCAGAGCCCTACCAAAACAACCTCCCTCACTCTCTCTCTCGGCTCCACCCGCAAAAGCACCCAACTAGAACTACAAATCTGGAGTCTAAATGGTTAAAACAACCATCGGGTTGAGCAAAACAGCACAAGGAGGGGGGTTCATAGGCGAATCTAAGCCCTAAATTCAGCAAGGTAAAAGAGAATATGCTTGGTTTCTACCCTAGGGCTAACCGAGAAACATTCTAGAATATCAAAAGAACAACAATGGCAAGGGCAAGAATACCACTTGCCTCGATTTCCGATGAAGCTTGGTCGGCTTTCCCTCCTCTTCGTTCTGCACTAGAAGGAGTAGCACTTAACAAGCAAACCCGCACTTAAATGGCGAAAAGCACAAGAAACCAAAAATCCTAGCCTCCTAATACTCCACGAAAAATCAAATCCCTTACCGTAGAAATGAAGATCTTAGCGAGAGCAAGACAACGCCGCTTTCGGAATCGAAATCCGTCCACGAACACTCCCGGAATCGCCGTCCGAAGGAGAAGTAGGTCGGCGGTTCTCCTCTGTTTTCCGCGAACAAGAGAGGCGGGTTCGGTCTCGAGAAGAAGAAGAAAAGTGGCCCTCCAATTCTTAATAAAGCCTTTTTATAAGCTTTAAACGCATCGGTTCAGCAAAACTGAAACCTAACCGCCGGCTCCCTTATTAAATTAAGAGAATACTGTAATAGGCTTTACTAATGGCACACCCAAAGTGACGCGAAAACCAAACTATCTCGGAATTCGACGAAATTCGCACCGTAGCTAAATATCCACGCTACGAACACAACGGCGAAGTCGAAATCAACTTTCGACAAACATAACTCGAGTTATACCCTCCCGAAGCCAAAACAAAAGCATCCCCCGAGAGGCCACACCGGGTCACCCAAAACGACTCGGCTTGCTAGGGAGATCTTGTCAACAGGCTATAAAATAGGGCACCCAGTTCTAAGGAGTTAAGACCACACTCCACAAATGGCACGAGCCATGAAAACACGTCAACGTAACGCCAAATGAGAATTAAAATAATCGCAGAAAAATTGGGGGCGTTACAGTCACTCCCCCTAAAAGAAAGTTTCGTCCCGAAACTTTACGCACAACACTTTTACTATAGAAGGAAAGTAATAATCCAAATATCATAAGAAGAAAAACAAACTAGACTAATTAGGGAAACAGCTAAGGGTAAGCCTCCCTCATAGCCGACTCTAACTCCCAAGTCGCGCTCTCCAAATCCTGATTCCTCCAAAAAACTTTCACCATCGGAATAGACTTCTTTCGCAGCACCCGTTCCTGAGTATCCAAAATACAGACCGACACTTCAGCAAAAGAGAGGTTGGGTTCCAACTGGGGCACAACGTCCAAGACTTGCCCACTGCTGCGCATGCACTTCCGCAATTGGCTAACATGGAAAACATTATGAACACCTGGGAAGTTTGCTGGCAAATCCAACCTGTAAGCTGACACGCCAATCCGCTCCAAAATCTTAAACGTGCCCACATACCTCGGGTCCAATTTCCGATTCTTACCAAACTTCTTTACACCAACCATTGGGGAAACTTTAAGAAATATAAGGTCCCCTACAGAAAACTCCAAGGCAGACCTACGCCGATTGGCGTTCTTCTCGTACCTCTCCTGAGCTATACGAAGCTTCTCTCGAACAAGCTTCACTGCGACTTCCATTTCCTCGAGCACATCAGGACCCAACAATGGCCTCTCACCAGCCTCAGCCCAAAACAACGGAGTTCTGCAGCGCCTCCCATACAAGGCTTCGAACGGAGCCATCTGCAAGCTCTCCTGATAACTATTATTGTATGCAAATTCCATAAGTCGCAGCCGCTCATCCCACGCTCCACCGTGGTCTAAAATGTAGCATCGGATCATATCCTTAACTATCTGATTCACCCGCTCCGTCTGCCCATTAGTCTGTGGGTGGTACGCAGTAGAATACCTCAGATCCGTACCCAAACCCTCCTGCAGACTCTGCCAAAAACGAGAAGTAAATCGGGAGTCTCGATCAGAAATGATGTTAACCGGCACACCGTGCAGTCGGATGACTTCATTCAAGTACAACTCTGCTATCTTCTTCATAGGGTAATCTATCTTATATGGCACGAAGTGAGCACACTTCGTCAGTCTATCCACTATGACCCAAAAAGAATCAAATCCCCTCGGGGATCGCGGTAAACCCGTGATGAAATCTATATATATACTTTCCCACTTCCAAGTCGGGATCTCTAACGGAGTCAACTTGCCACCAGGCCTTTCATGATCGGCCTTCACCCGCTTGCAAGTGTGGCACTCCATAACAAATCAGGCTATATCTCCTTTCATGCCATACCACCAGGCAATTTGCTTTAAGTCCAGATACATCTTTGTAGATCCTTGATGGTAGGCAACGCTGGATTCATGAGCCTCTCTGCAAACCATACCCCGAATGTCCCCAACCGCGGGGACGCAAAATCTGTCACGGTACTTCAAAGTTCCCGCATCATCGATGGAATAATCCGGCAACTCTCCTCTCTCAGTCCTGGAGTACAAGTGTAGAAGATCCGGGTCATCCTTCTGGTGAAGTCTGGTCAAAGAAATCCAAGACAGCTCTGCCACTGACAAACTACTCTGCAAGCCACATCATCTCACTGATATATCCATAAGGAGGAACTCCTCCACTAAATGATCGGCGGTGAGATTAAAGATCTTTCCAGTCTTTCGGCTCAAGGCGTCGGCCACCACATTGGCCTTGCCTGGATGATACTAGATCTCTACGTCATAATCGGCCACATACTCTAGCCACCGACGCTGGCGCAGGTTTAACTCCTTCTGCGTGAACACGTACTTCAGGCTCTTATGGTCGGTGAAGATCTTGCACTGAGCCCTATAAAGTAGGTGTCTCCACAGCTTCAATGCATAAATAACTGCTGTGAACTCGAGGTCATGCATAGGATAATTCTTCTCATGAGTCTTCAGTTGCCTTGACCCATAGGCAATGACCTTACCCATCTGCATTAATACGCATCCCAGACCCACATGCGAAGCATCCACGTATACATCATAATCTACGCCCTCGGTAGGCAGGGTCAGAACGGGAGCAGTGCACAATCTCCTCTTTAAATCCAGGAAGGCTTCTTCGCACTTCTCGCTCCAAACAAAAGCCACGTTCTTCTGAGTCAGCTTAGTCAAAGGTGCAGTTAGGGTAGAGAAACCCTCCACAAACCTCCTATAGTAGCCGGCCAATCCTAGAAAGCTCCTGATCTCCTTGCGCGTGCCCGTCCTACTCCAATCCATCACTACTGCGATCTTTTCCGGGTCAACCGAGATCCCATCCTCATTCACCACGTGGCCCAGAAACGAGACCTGAGGCAACCAAAATTCGCACTTGCTTAACTTGGAGAATAACTTATGGTTCCTCAACTCCGATGGAACCAAGCGCAGATGCTGCTCATGCTCCTCAGTACTACGAGAATAAACCAACACGTCATCGATGAAGACCACCACGAACTTATCTAGGAAATCCTTGAGCACTCGGTTCATCATATCCATGAACGCTGATTGAGCGTTGGTCAATCCAAACGAAATCACTAAGAACTCAAAATGTCTGTGCCTCGATCTAAACGCAGTCCGTTGAATATCTGTCTCACGGATCCTAAACTGATGATAGCCTGAACGAAGGTCAATCTTGGAGAAGACCGTGCTACCGCACAACTGGTCAAATAAATCATTGATCCTCGGCAGAGGGTACCCTTTCTTAATTGTGACTTTGTTCAACTCCCTATAGTCGATGCAAAGCCGCATTGACCCATCTTTATTCTTCACAAATAGAACAGGAGCACCCCAAGGCGACGAACTCTGCCTGATAAACTCTTTCGCCAATAACTCATCTAACTGGACTCGCAAATCCTCTAGCTCTCGAGGGGCCATCTGGTACGACACCTTAGCAATAGGATGCGTACCCGGCTCCAAGTCGATAACAAACTCAACATCCCGCTCGGGAGGAAGACCTGGAAGGTCATCAGGAAAAACATCGGCGAAATTACGAACAACTAGATTCTCCTCTAAGCGCGGTACACTAACAGCGGTCCCAACCACCGAGACCAAACAAGCCAAACAGTCTGAAAGAAAAAGCTTCTGAGCGCATACCGCAGAGATGACAGAAGAATCCTGGCTCAAATCTGCATACACGCTTCCGGGCTGACCGTCGTCCCTGATGAAGTCCAAGTTCTTCCCTTTGCACTGAATGACTGCATCATACCTAGACAGCCAGTCCATGCCCAAAATTACATTGAAGTCCTCCAGATCAATCATCTTCAGGTCTGCCTTCGCAAGGAAGTCCCCCAGCAAAACAGGGCAATCTAACATGCCCAAATCTGACAACACAGATTCACTAGAGGGGAACTTGACACGAAAGGTATCCCGAACTCGATCTAAAGTCAACCGATGTCGCTCTACAAAGGCTCTATCCACGAATGAGTGGGTAGCACCGGAGTCAAACAGAACCCGCGCCCATCGGTTCTTCACCTTAAACTTCCCTATAGGAACATATATAACTAAGGAACTACCACAACAATACTACAAACATTCTAGTAAGACAAGAACAAAACATTTAGGCTGGAAGACAACTAACTTGAGATGACCAGAGTCGAAGCTTTAGCCTCCTCGGAAGAGATCACGTTCAGCTTTCCCTTTCCCTTGTCCACACGCTGGGGCGGAGGTAATGCCTGAAGAGGAACTGCATGAAGAGCAGGCTGGACCTGAGGATACCTAGACTTGATGTGTCCCTTCTGCCCACACTGAAAATAGACCTTATCCTTGGACCAGCACTGGGCAGCATCATGCCCGGGTCGCTTGCAAACAGAACAGGAGACATCTCTCCTAGGAGCACCCTGAATCGCATGAACCTGCTCCTTCCTCTGAGCTGCTGCCCTCTTGAAACATCTCTCGATAGGGTAGCCTGACCGGCCACAGAAACTGCACACCACTTTGCTCTTCTTCCCAGGAACCGTACCAGGTACCTGGGGTTTCTTTTCCTCCACAGACTTCCTCTTATCCTTCCTACTTTGCTGTCCTCTGCTCTTCGCGGTCTTAATAGCCCCCACCTTCAGAGTAGCCTCCACTACTCCTACATAAGTCTCTGACCCATAAGCACTGGTCAGCTACTGCACCTCACTCCTCAAACAACCGAGAAATCGCTTAACTCGATCAGCCTCAATGCTTATCAATCCTGGGGCAAAATGGCTCAGCTTGCTGAACTCTATCTCATACTCACCCACCATGAGCTGCCTTTGCTTCAGATGGAGGAAGTCATTCATGAGGCGGTCACGCTCGACCGAGGGTAAGAACTTCCTCAATAGCATCTCCTTGAACACCTCCCAAAGCATCTAGCTACCAAGCTCTCCTTCTCTCTCATCCACCAACTCTTAGCCAATCCTTTAAGCTGATAGGCGGCTATCATCACCCTTTGATCGTCTGCAATCCCTGAGTATGAGAACATCTCCTCCATGGAGATCAGCCAGTCGTCTAACACCATGAAATCTGCCTTCCCGTCATAAGTGGGAGGGCTCAGCCGCTGAAACTGCGAGATGAAGGCCATCTCCGCTGGCACCACCACTGGAGGTCTTAAGGGTGCAGGAGGGGGAGGAATAGCAATCCCCCCTGCTGGGCCTTGCACTCCCTGATTCTGACCTGCCACAATTGCTACCAAAGACTGAATCTGGGCTCGCACTTCCACCAACTGCCTGCTCAAGGAATTGCTACTCTACCGCAAGCTTTCGATTACCGCATCATTCTGAGCTCCAATGACTCACCCTCAGACAGAGGAGTTGATCTAGTTGAAGGATGTCTCGCCATCCTAAAGTCAAAGCTATACAAGTTAGATCCTAGTATAACGGCTAGACCCAACTACTAGTACAGACAATACATATATAGATATGAACTTAAAGCTGCTAAACTTACTCTGGGAGTTTATCTTTTTACAAAATTGATGTTATGCCCTAACCTAGGATGGTTAACCACCACCATACTAATTCTTGTGCCTAGATCGGGAATGCATGATTTTATATTATTTTTGACTCGAAAACTTATGTGTGTACATATGTCATCCTGTCAGTCTTTAGCTTGGCACGTTGTGCTTATGCAATGTTATGATATGCATGTTTGTGCTATGCATTCTAAAAAGGCCCTAATGCATGTTATGAGTGGCGTACGCATGAAAATGTTATGCATCCCATACTACATAACATTCGCATGCAACGAAGAAAAGAAAATGTGTTAGTCGCAGTCATGTGGTGAGGTTATGCATCCCATACTACATAACCCTCACATGTTGCCCCTATGGTGGATCCATATACGAACATATATTATGCATCTCATACTACATAATATGCCCCGTATACTTTATGTTATGCTATGAGTGTAGTGTTCGTGCTTTTGCCAAGACGTGCTAATGACATATTGGTGTGTGAATGACATGATGCTTAACTACTAAAGCAATCAAAGGAAGGTTGCCCGACTAACTTGTCAAGCAACCTCCCTTTGATACCAACTGTCACAACCAGCATTTTCTCCGGATTAAAGAATTATCAGAGTATGAGAAAATGCGCGTCATGATGCCACGTCAAGTAGGGGATAACTGCTGACGCTCAGGCAAAACCATCTATTACACTTTATGAAAGAAATTAATGAGTTTAATGATTAGAAAATCAGTTATATATAAGAGGTCGTATCCCTCGGCTCAGTGGATCACCTAGTCCACAGTTAAAAAATTATACTTAAGCGCCGCGGAAAAATACTTTATTCAGGTTTGACATCCTAAGAAGTGCATAAGAGCCCTAAGAGGAACACTTATGCTATGCAAGACTCAACATTTAAATTACATTATATATATAAGAAAACGATCTTTATACGTTATTTGGAAAATAGTGATTTACCTTTATAAAACATGCTGATCATGCGATAATCTTATAATAATAATAGTTGTAGTTTTAAAATAACTAGCAACCTTGCATAAATCCTCCCCAGAGCAAGTAGACTATCTCCAGAAAAATGGTAGCAACAAAAGTAATATATCTAGTACAAAGGTAAAACTACCAGTGGGCGCCAACAACCTGACACGAACCCACGGGAAAATATATTTGTCTGTAAGAAAAGTACTGAAAATACCTCACTAACAAAGCAACAAGATCTCCAAAGTCCAAGAGACCACCAGCAACACCACCGCAACCTAGCCACCAAACTGGCTACTGCTCAGAACCTGAGGCATTCAAAAGAAGAAAGAATACCTCAGCAAGCAAAACAAGGAAAAACTGCACGGAAGTGTCAATCAGGGAATGAATAAAAGAGGAAACCACACAGTAGAAAAAGTCACAACTGCCCAAGGCAAGACAACAAGGAATGCACTATGTGCGAGGAAACAACACCAACCCTACCCAGAAACTACATCCTGCAGGGTCTACTAGGCTACCAAGAGCCCAAAGTGCTGCAATCTACCAAGGAAGAAACTTCTAACACCCTAAGCTGTGGGAGATGGTAGTAGCTAAAACAAACAGCATGGATCCGGGTTGGAGGCAAACTCAGTCCCCCAACCACCATTTCCAAGCCAAAAAGCTCAAGGGTCTACATGTGAAAGCACCAGGGACCTTCCACCCCCTTGCCCAGCCCGTACCTGGAGCAAGATAGAAGAATAAGGGTGTCCTTGGCTAAATTACACAACACCTCCCCATGAAGAGCTTCAAACACCCACTACTAACCATGACCCACGATTCGGCCATTAGGAAAGAAAAGCATGGCCGACAAGAAAACTACAAATATAAACAAGGAATTCACTCAGGAACGTAAATTGAGGAAAAAGAAACAGTGTTGGAGTTACTCAACACGGTTTGACGTTGAGTGGAATCCACTTAGTGCCTAACCAGACCTTGGCGTTGAGTGAGTTAAACTCACTCAGCGCCAGAACAACCATGGCGTTGAGTGAGAGTAACTCACTTAATGCCCTCCGCAAGAATAGCTCTGGCGTTGAGTGAGCTATCCTCACTCAACACCAAAACAGCCATGGCGTTGAGTGAGGTCCACTCCCTCAACGCCTTCAGCAAAAGAGGCAGCGGTGTTGAGTGAGCTAACCTTACTCAACGCCAAAACAGCTGTGGTGTTGAGTGAGGTCCACTCCCTCAACGCCTTCAGCCAGAACCACAAATCCCACAGTGGCATTGAGTGAGTCTACCTCCCTCAATGCCAACGCAGCTTTGGCGGTGAGTGAGGTCAACTCACTCTACGCCAAAGTTCACTTCCGCAGGAAAACCCTAAGCCAACGCCAACAAGAGGAGATCGACGGGAATGCCGACTGATTCTCGCCGAATCGGCGGGAATGCAGGATGATTCTCTCTGAATCAGCGAGAATCCAGGAGGATTCTCGACAATCGGCGGGAATCGAGGATGATTCTCGCCGAATCGACGGGAATCGAGGATGATTCTCTCCGAATCGGCGGGAATCGAGGATGATTCTCGCCGAATCGGCGGGAATCGAGGATGATTCTCGCCGATCGGTGGGAATCACGTCGAAATCGGCGGGAATCAAGGATGATTCTCGTCGATTTTGACTTAGACAAAAATTTTCACTCAATCACCCCACCACTCAGCTGCAAAGAACAAACCGAACTATGGCTTTGAGTGTGTCCACCACACTCAATTCCAAGTCCGGGCGGCTTTTGGCTTTGAGTGTGTGCACCACACTCGACACCAAAACCCGAGAGTCTACCAAGACTGGTTCTAACCAGAGCCCTACCACAACAACCTCCCTCACTCTCTCTCTCTCTCGGCTCCACCCGCAAAAGCACCCAACTAGAACTACAAATCTGGAATTTAAATGGTTAAAACAACCATCGGGTTGAGCAAAACAGCACAAGGAGGGGGGTTCATAGGCGAATCTAAGCCCTAAATTTAGCAAGGTAAAAGAGAATATGCTTGGTTTCTACCCTAGGGCTAACCGGGAAACATTCTAGAATATCAAAAGAACAATAATGGCAAGGGCAAGAATACCACTTACCTCGATTTCCGGCGAAGCTTGGTCGGCTTTCCCTCCTCTTCGTTCTGCACTAGAAGGAGCAGCACCTAACAAGCAAACCCGCACTTAAATGGCGGAAAGCTCAAGAAACCGAAAATCCTAGCCTCCTAATACTCCACGAAAAATCAAATCCCTTACCGTCGAAATGAAGATCTAAGCGAGAGAAATACAACGCCGCTTTCGGAATTGAAATCCGTCCCGAACACTCCCGGAATCGCCGTCCGAAGGAAAAGCGGGTCGGCGGTTCTCCTCTGTTTCTCGCGAACAGGAGAGGCGGGTTCGGTCTCGAGAAGAAGAAGAAAAGTGGCCCGCCACTTCTTAATAAAGCCTTTTTATAAGCTTTAAACGCATCGGTTCAGCAAAATCGAAACCTAACCGCCGGCTCCCTTATTAAATTAAGAGAATACTCTAATAGGCTTTACTAATGGCACACCCAAAGTGATGCGAAAACCAAACTATCTCGGAATTCGACGAAATTCGCACCGTAGCTAAATATCCATGCTACAAACACAACAGCGAAAGTCGAAATCAACTTTCAATGAACAAAAATTCGAGTTATACCCTCCCGAAGCCAAAACACAAGCATCCCCCGAGAGGCCACACAGGGTCACCCAAAATGACTCGGCTTGCTAGGGAGATCTTGTCAACAGGCTACAAAATAAGGCACCCAGTTCAAAGGAGTTAAGACCACACTCCACAAATGGCACGAGCCACGAAAACGCATCAACGTAACTCCAAACGAGAATTAAAATAAACGCAAAAAATCGGGGGCATTACACATTTCACAAACACTGTTAGCACAGGAAGTTTGTTGGGAGCTTCAGCTCGGTTAGTTTTGAGACGGATAGTTTGGTCCGGGGAGCTTCAACTCAATTAGCTAAGAGACGGACGGTAGGGCCCGTGGAGCTTCGGCTCGATTGGTTCGATACGTTAAATTTGCATGTGCATAAAAGGAAAGAAAATAAAGGTGGTGGGTCTTCCGTATTGGAAGGTCGATGCACCGATGCCAATACGCTGACTCGGAAAGTGTGGTTAGCACTTCGCCATCAGAAGTCCAGTGCGCCAGCCGGCAAGAGTACGCAGGAGTCCTCTTCGTGCACCAAGCATTGAGGCGTATGATAGGTCTGACCGGTAGTGCTTTACTGGTTTAGAGGTGGGCGAGGACTAACCCACTGCTTCCGTCTGCCACTACGGAGGTATCCTGGGAGGTTATGGCTCCAAAAAAGGGGAACTAAAGGTCTGTGCGCACAGAGTCAGGTGTGTTAGTTGCACTTGCATGTTAATCATACCCACTAGCATTTCATAGCATAATCGATTCATTTAACCCCTGACACCTAAGGTATAAGTGTAATTGGACGCTTATACATTAGGACTTGCAAAACGACCCCTTGGTCTATAAGCTTTTGTGGGCAAGTTTATAAATTAAGGTCAATTTCGATATGTATAATCTGTTGTTTGATAACCGACACCCCAACGTATAAATTGATATGGGACTCTTTATATGATGGGAGACCTACAGAAGATCCCTTGGCTTATGCGTTTCCGCACATAAGTTAAGGTTACTTTCCATACTTTACTTTACTGCCACATGTATTATAAAAATTTCTAGTATAGGTCCGTTGCCACTTGTTTTTGATTACTCTCCACCTTCATGTCCTCCCCTTTCTTCCTCTCCGCTCGATGCCTAGGGGCCATGGGTGAAGGGATGGGGGATGATAGGACTTAGTCTTATAGACTAACAATTTTCGGACCACATCATTTAGGGGATTGTGGAGCTTAGTATGGAGGAGCAGCCCCGGAGGTCGGCCCATTTGGAGATAGGACAGTCTAGCTCAGGAGTTCAGACAGCTGGGACTGTGAGTCCCTGATTCTAGTAGTGTTTTATTTTGCTTCTGCTTGAGTGACTATATAGTGAGGACATGATGTACCGGGCATAAGCCCGTATTTTAGTACTCTAATATATTATTCTGTGGACACTCGCTTCGTGGAGATTATTTTCTATATGTGATTTATGTGGACTTGCTTTATTAATTGCTACAGTTATGATCGAATTGGTCGGCAAGATTGACATTTTGTAGTGATGACCTTCCCAGGTGCGAAGGTGTCACAACCAAGCAGCAGTTCTGGGCCTAAGACCCTGGTGTTTTAAAGGAAAAAAATGGGGGTCTTACAAGTGGTATTAGAGGCAAAACACATCGATCAAAAAGTAGCAGATATTCTATACACCCGGGGATCACCAAGATGACGGCAGACTTGAAGAAGACGATGTTTTGGCCAGGGATGAAGAAGTACATTACATACTTCGTGACTCATTGCGAGGCATGCCAACTGGTGAAGGCGCAGTGCAGGAACCCCGCGGGTTTGCTACAGCCACTTCCGGTGCCAGAGTGGAAATTTGAAGACATCGCGATTGATTTCATTCATGGACTCCCCCGATCACGGACGGGAAATGATTCGATTTGGGTCATCGTCGATCGGCTGACGAAGGTGGCCAGATTCATTCCGTTCAGGAAGGATGACTCGGTTGGGGTACTAGTGCGGAGATTCGTAGAGCAGTTCATTCGTTACCACGGGGTGCCCAGGACGATCGTGTCGGATCGGGATGGTCAGTTCACATCCAGAGAGTGGAGATCCGTGCAGACTTACTTAGGCACGCGACTGATCTTCAGCACAACATTTCATCCCCAGACTTATGGGCAGACGGAACGTACCAACCGAACATTGGAGGACCTCCTAAGGTTATGCATCTTGGATCGAAATGAACCTTGGGAGAAGCTTTTACCACTAGTTGAGTTATCCTATAACAACTGCTATAAGTCCAGCATCAGGATGGCTCCCTATGAAGCCCTTTACGGGAGGAGGTGCAGGACCCCGCTTTCTTGGATTCAGGACGAGGATCCGAAGGCGTTGGGATCAGATTTTGTTGAAGACACCGAGGCTCAGGTGAAGCTGATCATAGACAAGATGTTAGAGGCGTAGAGTAGATAGGCTAAGTACTATGACGCCCGACATCATCAGGTTGAATTTCAGGTGGGGGACCGAGTGTTTTTGAAGATTCGGCCCATGCATGGAGTTTCACGGGTGCGTGGTCGGAGGAAGAAGCTCAGTCCTAGGTATATGGGCCCTTACAGGATCCTGGAGCGGATTGGGCCCCTAGTTACAGGCTGGAGTTGCCCCCAGAACTGGCAGGTTTACACGACGTGTTCAATATTTCTTCACTTAGGAGGGCTCTATTGCGCCCGGAGTAGCAAATTTTGACCATAGATGGTCTTATAGCTTCAGACCGATCAGTTCACTTGGAGCCGGTTCGGATCGATGACAGAGGAGTACGGACCTTGCGTTGCAAGAAAGTTCCATTAGTCAAAGTTCTGTGGAGGAACCACGGTCAGGAGGAGCATACCTGGGAACCGCAGGACCTGATGCGACAAAAGTATCTGGAGCTGTTCTGTCTGGTATACCTCACAACCTCTCAGGATGTTCAATTTACTTTCCTATTTTAAATTAGTAGGACTGAAATTTCAAGAATAGGGGCTAAACTTTTGTTTATTGGGGTCTAGACTTTGCCAATTGGGCGAATTGGTCTTAGATTTGACTATCACCTTTAAACCTCACATAGCAAACAAGGCGTCGTGATGTAAATCTTTCAATTCTCATGGGATGTTACAAGTTTCTTTCTCCCCGATGGGAGTCCCCGTGGGCTTAACCTTGATTTCGGGGACGAAATCTTTGTTTTCTTTATTGGGATTTGTAACATCCCAATTCCAACTAGACCCCTAAGAGTTGTTTTGTTATGACAAAACCCTAGGAAGCCCAAGAAAAAGTCAAGTGGGCCTGGTGGTGTGGATAGGGGCACTATGGTCTGCAAATAGTATATTCCAAAACCTTAGTCTAGGCTGACCAGGAGCCCTCACCATGACTCCAAGATCTCTCCAAACCATGTTAAGGCCCTAAGGACTCATCAGGGTCAACCCTAGAGCCTGAATTGACCAAGGTCAATGTCACAACCCGCATTTTCCCTGAGGTTAAGAAGTATCAGAGTACGGGAAAACACGCGTTGTGATGCCACGTCCATCAGGGGATAACTGCTGACGCTCAGGAAACGCACTAAGATTTCAAATCACTAGTTTAGAAATAGAAGAAATCTAGTTTATTAAAAGGCCCTATCCCTCGGCACAATGGATCAGCTAGTCCATGATAGGAAACAATATATTTGTTTGCAGCGGAAAATACTTTGATTTAGTTGATTTGACATCCAAAATGAGTATAAGGGCCCTCAAGGGACCACTTATAGTATGCACGACTCCTAAGGTGAGTATAGTATTTATATACGAAAGATATTCTTTACGCTTAAAGAAGATTGTGCTTTAGTTTTGCAAATATGATATGCATGAGGTACACATAATAGTTTAGGGTTGTAAAATACCTAACAAGCAACCTAGCATAAAACCTTCCCAGAAGCAAGTAAGCAACCCCAAGGGGCAAAAAATACAGCAATTTTAATTCATATCCAGCAAAACAAGTAAGCCACCAGTGGGCGTCGACAACCTGACACGAACCCACCGGTGAGTGTGCATGTCTATACAGAAAAGAAGAATAACTACCTCACCAGGTGAAAGATCTGCAACTCAGCTACCCTTGAGGCTACCAGCAAAACCCACTAAAAGGAATCAGCCGCTCTATCGGCTACAACCTTGTCCTGAGGCATTCAAGAAAGAACACCTCAGCAAAGAAGTAATCAATAGAAAAGGAGCATTAGACTAATTAATAAAGAAGGGTTTACCAACCCGGCAACAAAGTTCTAACAGCAGAAGAAAAGACATGCCAGTAAGTAGAAAAAAAAAATATTGTCGACAAGAATAGTAAAGGTAAATCACACCATGTGTGAGCACAAAAGCTACCTGCTCTGCAGAAAGAAACAACCTGCAGTAGTAAAGCATCAGTATACTAGCAGAAAAAACCAAAAGCAAGCAATGGGAGAGCTAACAATCCTAACTTTGCGGGCAAATGACAGGGGTGTAAATAATAAGGGGCTGGAGCGTGTGGCAGTACCAAAACAAACAACCAGACCCCAAAATACATACTCAAGGGTGAAACACAACCGGTAGCAACTTTAGGGTCCACACACCTAAACAAGTTGGCCCCATTGTCCACACTTAGTGGTGTCCACAGCTCAGCACACGCATTTCACCCCTCTAGAGTCCAGAAAACACCCCCTCCGGCCATAGTCCACGGGTTGGCATGCAAAAACTAGCCGAACACCCCAACATCCCCCTTAGGAAGGAAAAAAAACTCCTCTAACAGTCCTAAGGAGACACACACCCCAAGGCTAATGACTTAGCCAAAAAAATGACCATGGCATTGAGTGAGTGCACCACACTCAATGCCATAAGCCTAACAGTCTAGGCGTTGAGTGAGGTACACTCACTCAATGCTTTTGACTTAGCCTGATCCTCAGCTATCCCAACCCCATCCCACTCAACGCCTCTCATCCAGAGAGTTGGAAATATATTCCAACTCTCTCCTACCCCCTTCTACCCGACTACAACAGCCTAATAATTTAGACTATAACCTAAATAAGCCCAAACTCTACTTCCAGCTACCCACTGGACACAAACCGAGAGCAAGGAAAGAGAAGAAGAGAAGTTAAGCTAAACTCTACTTCCTGAAGCCAAACATGGCTGAAACAAGAAAAAGAAAAAAAATTGTTGGTCTAGCTATTTGGAAGCAAAACAGAGCTATAACAGGAATATTAGCAAGCAATGATTCAGATAGCAAGGGCGAAAGAGCCACTTGCCTCACCACCAGGCTCCAGCAGCAGCCTTCACATCACGGCTCGGCACCGGCAGCAAGGCTACCTAGGGAGAAATAAAAGCCTGGAGCTTTTAGAGAAGAGGAAGAGGAGAAGACCAAAAAAACATAGCTCCTAATGGCGGCCGTAAATAAAGAAAAACTTACCTAGGATGGATGATCTGGACGAGAGCAAGCTGGATCCGCTTTTTTTCCGAGCAATCCGAGCACTAGAGCCACCGGAAACCACCGGTCGAGGCTTCAACTCCAACGCCACCTTCCTTCCGCTTGAAGCCAGAAAGATCTCGGGAAAGGGGAGAAAAAAAAAGAAATGGGGAGGAGAACAGCTGGAGCTTTTAATGCAACCTCCACTTACTTATCCTATAGCTAAATAAAGATAACCTAGCCTAAGCACTAGCTGGCTACATAAAATATAGCAATCGGCCACTAGCTGACACTTAAAGAAATAAAATAAGCCACACAAACCAAGCAATCAGCTTAGCCTTTGCTCATCCAGCACAGTCCAACTATAGCTGAAAGCTTATATATATATATCTATATATATATATACAGACATACACTAATTTATATATATATATATGCACACACACACACACAGAAATATATATAACTATATATATATATATATACTCACACCTATATATATAAGTACATATGCATACAAGCTAGCATCAACATGAATATAACTAATTAGCTAAACAACATAGCCCAAAAAACAAGGCACCAGCCCTCCAAGCTCGGCCACACAAGGCCATGCACAGCAAATATCGAAACAACATGAAAAAAACATATGATCTCGGATTTAGACAAAACTCGCTTCGTAGCTAAACCACCAAGCTACGAAAACAACGGCGAAGTCGAAAACAACATCCGACGATCAAAACTCGGGCTATCACTACCCGAAGCCAAAACACAAGCATTCCCCGGGGCCTCACCGAGTCAAAAAACAAGACCCGGCTTGCTAGGGAATCTTTCCAACAGGCTACAAACAGGCCACTCAAGGAACCTAAAGAGCAAAGACCACGGTCTAACAACAGCAAGGCCGACTACGCGTCACCGTAACGCCAAACAACGATCAAACAAAATATAGAAAAATAGGGGGCGTTACAGCCACTCCCCCTACAAGAAAGTTTCGTCCCGAAACTTTACACACTACGCTTCTATCAAGAAGGGGAAAAGAAGGAACAGACAAGCAAAAGCTATAAAGGAAAGCACAATACATACCAGGCAAAAGGTCAGGGAAACAGATGAGGGTAAGCCTTCCTCATCTCCGATTCCAGCTCCCAAGTCGCGTTTTCCACATCCTGTTTCTTCCACAAAATCTTAACCATAGGAATGGTTTTCCTCCGCAACACGTGATCCCGAGCATCCAAAATGGGGACAGGCATCTCCACATAAGAAAGATATGGCTCTAACTGCGGCACAGAATCCAAATCCAGCCTGACACTCTGCACACACTTCCGCAGCTGACTGACGTGAAAGACATCATGCACGCCAGGAAAATTTATAGGCAACTCTAACCTGTAAGCTGATCTCCAATCCGCTCGGTAACCAAAAATGGCCCCACGTATCTCGGGTCCAATTTCCTGTTCTTGCCAAACCTCATAATCCCGGTCATCAGGTAAACTTTTAAGAACACCTGGTCCCCCACAGCAAATTCCAAATCTGATCTACGCCGGTTGGCGTTCTTTTCATATCTCTTCTGGGCTATTCGAAGCTTTTCCCGAATAAGCTTAACCAAAATCTCCATCTCCTCAAGTGCCTCTGGACCAAACACCGGTCCCTCGCCAACCTCAGCCCAAAACAAGGGAGTTTTGCAGCGCCTCCAATACAAAGCCTCAAAAGGATCCATTTGCAAGCTTTCTTGATAGCTATTGTTATACGCAAACTTCATAAGCCGCAAACGCTCGTCCCACGCTCCACCATGGTCCAGAATATAGCATCGGATCATATCTTCCACAATCTGATTTACCCGCTCCGTCTAACCATTGTCTGCGGGTGATAAGCTGTGGAATATCTCAAATCTGTCCCCAACCCCTCTTGAAGGCTCTTCCAAAAGCGAGACGTGAACCTGGAGTCTCGATCCGATATGATGCTCACAGGTACACCATGCAGTCTAATGACCTCCTCCAAATACAGCTCGACTATCTTCCTCATCGGGTAGTCGATCTTGAACGACACGAAGTGAGCACACTTCGTCAGTCTGTCCACAATCACCCATACTGAATCATGCCCCCTAGGAGATCTTTGCAAGCCTGTAATGAAATCCATCGAGATGCTTTCCCACTTCCAAGTCGGAATCTCCAAGGGGGTAAGCTTGCCACCTGGTCTTCCATGATCAGCCTTCACTCGCTTGCAAGTGTGGCACTCAGAAACAAATCTGGCTATGTCTCCCTTCATCCCATACCACCGGGCAATCTGCTTAAAATCGCGGTACATCTTGGTGGATCCTGGGTGGTAGGCAATACTAGATCCATGGGCTTCCCTGCACACCATAGCCCTGATGTCACCAACCGCGGGAATGCAAAACCTGCCACGGTATTTCAAAGTACTTGCATCATCTAAAGAAAAATCTGGCAGTTCACCTCTCTCAGCTCGAAGATACAAATGCAGAAGGTCAGGATCATCTTTCTGATGCAATCTCGTGAGCGCGATCCATGAAGGTTCTGCCACTGCCAGGCTGCTCTGCACATCGCAGCTACCCACAGAAATGCCCATCAATAGAAACTCCTCTACTAACAACTCGACTGTGAGACCAAAAATCTTCCCTGATTTCCGACTCAGGGCGTCGGCCACCACATTGGCCTTGCCCGGATGATACTGAATCTCAACATCAAAGTCGGCCACGTACTCTAGCCACCGCCGCTGACGCAGATTCAACTACTTCTGCATGAAGACATACTTCAAGCTCCTATGATCAGTAAAAATCCTGCACTGCGCACCATACAGCAAATGCCTCCACAACTTCAGAGCATAGATCACGGCAGCAAACTCTAGGTCGTGCGTCGGGTAATTCCTTTCATGAGTCTTTAGCTATCTCGACCCGTACGCAATCACCTTACCGCCTTACATCAGCACGCATCCCAGACCGATATGCGATGCATCCACATATACATCATACTCAGCACCTTCAGTAGACAAGGACAAAATAGGAGCTGAACATAGCCTTCTCTTTAGCTCCTCAAAAGCCACTTCACATTTGCAATCCCATACGAAGGCTATATTCTTCTGCGTCAACTTTGTCAATGGCACAGACAGGGTGGAGAATCCCTCCACAAATCTTCTATAATAGCCCGCCAAACCCAAGAAGCTTCTGATCTCACAAGGAGTAACAGGTCTCGCCCATTCCTTAACTGCAGCGATCTTTTCTGGGTCTATTGAGATGCCCTCCTTGTTAACCACATGGCCGAGGAAAGATACCTGGGGCAGCCAAAATTAACATTTGCTCAGCTTGGCATAAAGCTTATGGTCTCTCAGAGTCGCCAAGACTAGACGCAAATGTCGATCATGCTCTTCTGCATTCCAGGAGTACACCAAAACGTCATCAATAAAGACAATCACAAACTTGTCTAAGCAATCCTTGAACACGCGGTTCATCAAATCAATGAAAGCTGAAGGCGCATTAGTCAAACCAAATGACATGACTAATAACTCGAAATGCCCATGACGAGAACGGAACGCCGTCCGCAGAACATCTGACTCCCGAATCCTCAACTGGTGATAGCCCGAACGAAGGTCTATCTTTGAAAACACAGCACTACCACGCAGCTGGTCAAACAAATAATCAATCTGAGGCAAAGGGTACCTGTTCTTAATTGTAACCTTGTTCAGCTCTCTGTAGTCGATGCATAGCCTCATCGACCCGTCTTTCTTCTTTACGAACAGCACAGGCGCACACCAGGGCGACAAACTCGGCCTGATAAAACCCTTTGCCAACATCTCATCTAGCTGGATCCGCAACTCCTCCAGCTCTCGCGGGGCCATGCGGTACGGCGCCTTAGCAATAGGACGAGTACCCGGCTCCAAATCTATGACAAACTCGACATCTCTATTAGGAGGAAGACCGGGAAGATCGTCAGGAAAAACATCAGAGAACTCACAAATAACAGGAATCTCCCCCAACCGCGGCACACAAACATCTGCCCCTACCAGAGAGACCAAACAGGCAAAATAGCCATAATAAAGCAACTTGCAAGCACGTACCGCAGAAATAACCGAAGACTCCTGGAGTTGATCGGCATAAACGCTCCAGGGCTGACCGTTTTCCTTCACGAAGTCTAAGCGCTTACCCTTGCACCGGATAACCGTGTCATATCTGGACAACCAGTCCATGCCTAGGATAACATCGAAGTCCTCCAGGTCAATCACCTTCAGATCCGCCTTTGCTAAAAAGTCCCCCAACAAGATTGGGCAGCCCTGAATACCCAAATCTGAAATCACAGAGTCTCCATAAGGGAATTTAATGTAGAAAGCTCCACCAGCACGGTCTAGGCCCAAACGAAAATGCTCCACGAAAGCCTTAACAACAAAAGAGTGGGTAGCGCCAGAATCGAAAAGAATGCGTGCCCAGCGGTTCTTTACCTTAAATCTCCCTATAAAGTAGCCCCCACAACTAAGGGAGAACAAAAGCTAAACTATACAAGAGGTAAAGTATTCAAGTTAGGAAGAATCTAACCTGAAATAACCTGGGTCGAGGTCGACGCTTCCTCTAAAGAGGTAACATTCAGCTTCCCCTTGCCTTTATCCACACGCGGGGGTGGCGGCAACGCCTGCAATGGACTTGCTGGGAGAACGGGCTGCGCCTGAGGGCACCTCGTCTTTAGATGGCCCTTTTGCCCACACTAAAAGCAAACTTTATCTTTCAACCAGCAACGGGCCGCATCATGCCCCTTTTTTCCGCACAAAGCACACACCACATCCCCTCTGGGAGCACCCTAAATAGCATGGACTTGCTCTTTATTCTGCGCTGCCAATCTCTTGAAGCACTTTTCCAAAGGATGGCCTGGCCGTCAATAGAAGCTGCAAGTCCCCTTGGTCTTCTTCCTTGAAACTGCATCAGGTTCCTGGGGGCCTTTTCCCCGAACAGACTTTCGCTTGTCTTGCCTCGCCTGCTAGCCTCTATTCTCAGCATTCTCAATTGCCTCGACCTTCAAAGCAGCTTCAACCACTCCGGCATAACTGACTGCTCCGTAGGCACTTGCTAACTGCTGAACGTCGCTTCTCAGCCCGCCCAGAAACCGCTTAACCCGGTCTGCTTCAACACTCACAAGTCCAGGAGCAACCGACTCAGTTTGCTAAAATCAACCTCATATTCACTAACCGTGAGTTTCCTTTGCATCAAATGCAGGAAGTCGTTCATCAAACGGTCCCGCTTGACCGAGGGCAGAAATTTACTCAACAGCATTACCTTAAACTACTCCTCGGTGCATCCTGCCACCACACTTTCCTCTCCCTTAACCACCAACTCTTTGCCAATCCCTTGAGCTGGTAGGCAGTGGGCATTACTTTCTGATCATCCGTAATCCCAGAATAGGAGAACATCTCCTCTATAGAAATCAGCCAGTCATCCAAAATCATGAAATCCGCCTGCCCGTCATAAGTAGGGGGCCTAAGCCGCTGAAACTGAGATATGAAGTCCATATCCGGGGGCACCACAACTGGAGGCACAAGAGGTGCAAGAGGGGGAGGAACAGCTACACCCCCTACGAGGTCCTGAACTCTCTGAGCCTGCCCTGCCACCGCTACAACTAAGGACTGAATCTGGTTTTGCATGTCCACAATCTGCCTAGATAAGGATTCATTACTTAGCCGCAAACTTTCAATCATGGCCTCGCTCTGGGATCCCGAAGACTCACCCTTAGATTGGGGAGTCGATCGCGTCGTAGGACGCTTCGCCATCCTATAATCGCACCAGCTCTAGTTAAAACCCAGCCCAACAACTAGAACAAAACTACCCGGTTCGGACAAGCATACTTAAATAGGAATTTCAACTGCAAATCTTGTTCTGGGATTTGTTTTATAATGATGATGTTATGCTTAACCTGTGATGGTTCACTACCATCATACTAACTCAGGTGCCTAAATTATGGATGCATGCTTTTATATTCGTTTTGACTCAAAACCATGTGTGTACATATGTCATCATGCAAATCTTTAGCCTGGAACGTCGTGCTTATGAAATGTTATGTTATGCATGCCGTGCTATGCATTCTAAAAAGGCCTTAATGTATGTCATGGGCGGCGTACACATGAAAATGTTATGCATCCCATACTACATATCATTCCCATGCAACGAAAAAAGAAAACGTGCTAGCCGCATTCATGTGGTGCGGTAATGCATCCCATACTACATAACCCTCACATGTTGCCTCCTATGGTGGATCGATATACAAACACATATTATGCAACACATACTATATAATATGCCCTGTATACTTCTTTATGCTTATGAGTGTAGTGTTCGTGCTTTGGCCAAGACGTGCTGAAGACATATCGGTGAGTGTATGCTTATGAAGCTAAACTTCTAATTCAATCAAAAGGAAAGGTTGCCCGACTAACCTGTCAAGAAACCTCCCTCTGATACCAACTGTCACAACCCGCATTTTCCCTGAGGTTAAGAAGTATCAGAGTACGGGAAAACACGTGTTGTGATGCCACGTCTAGCAGGGGATACCTGCTGACGCTCAAGCAACGCACTAAGATTTCAAATCACTAGTTTAGAAATAGAAGAAAACTAGTTTATCAAAAGGCTATATCCCTCGGCACAGTAGATCAGCTAGTCCACGATAGGAAACAATATATTTGTTTGCAGCGAAAAATACTTTGATTTAGTTGATTTGATATCCTAAATGAGTATAAGGGCCCTCAAGGGACCACTTATAGTATGTACGACTCCTAAGGTGAGTATAGTATTTATATACGAAAGATTTTTTTTACGCTTAAAGAAGATAGTGCTTTAGTTTTGCAAATATGATATGCATGAGGTACATATAATAGTTTAGGGTTGTAAAATATCTAACAAGCAACCTAGCATAAAACCTTCCCAGAAGCAAGTAAGCAACCCCAAGGGGCAAAAAATACAGCAGTTTTAATTCATATCCAGCAAAACAAGTAAGCCACCAGTGAGCATCGACAACCCGACACGAACCCACCGGTGAGTGTGCATGTCTATATAGAAAAGAAGAATAACTACCTCACCAGGTGAAAGATCTGCAACTCAGCTACCTTGGAGGCTACCAGCAAAACCCACTAAAAGAAATCAGCCGCTCTATCGGCTACAACCTGGTCCTGAGGCATTCAAGAAAGAACACCTCAGCAAAGAAGTAATCAACAGAAAAGGTGCATTAGACTAATTATTAAAGAATGGTTTACCAACCCGGCAATAAAGTGCTAACAGCAGAAGAAAAGACCTTCCAGTAAGTAGAAAAAAAATATTGTCAACAAGAATAGTAAAGGTAAATCACACCAAGGGTGAGCACAAAAGCTACCTGCTCTGCAGAAAGAACCAACCTGCAGTAGTAAAGCATCAGTATACTAGCAGGAAAAACCAAAAGCAAGCAAAGGGAGAGATAACAATCCTAACTTTGCGGACAAATGACCGGGGTGTAAATAATAAGGGGCTGGAGCGTGTGACAGTACCAACACCAACAACCAGACCCCAAAATACATACTCAAGGGTGAAACACAACCGGTGGCAGCCTTAGGGTCCACACACCTAAACAAGTTGGCCCCATTGTCCACACTTAGTGGTGTCCATAGCTCAGCACACGCATTTCACCCCTCCAGAGTCAAGAAAACACCCCCTCCGATCATAGTCCACGGGTTGGCATGCAAAAACTAGCCGAACACCCCAACATCCCCCTTAGGAAAGAAAAAAACTCCTATGACCGTACTAAGGAAACACACACCCCAAGGCTAATGAATTAGCCAAAAAAACAACCATGGTGTATAGTGAGTGCACCACACTTAACGACATAAGCCTAACAGTCTAGGCGTTGAGTGAGGTACACTCACTCAACGCTTTTGACTTAGCCTGATCCTCAGCTATCCCAACCCCAGCCCACTCAACGCCACTCATCTAGAGAGTTCGAAATCTATTCCAACTCTCTCCTACCCCCTTTTACCCGACCACATCAGCCTTATAATTTAGACTATAACCTAAATAAGCCCAAACTTTACTTCCAGCTACCCACTGGACACAAACCGAGAGCAAGGAAAGAGAAGAAGAGAAGTTAAGCTAAACTCTACTTCCTGAAGCCAAACATGGCTAAAACAAGAAAAAGAAAAAAAATTGCTGGGCTAGCTATTAGGAAGCAAAACAAAGCTATAACAGGAATATTAGCAAGCAATGATTCAGATAGCAAGGGAGAAAGAGCCACTTGCCTCACCACCAAGCTCCAGCAGCAGCCTTCACTTCACGGCTCGGCACCGGCAGCAAGGCTACCTAGGGAGAAATAAAAGCCTGGAGCTTTTAGAGAAGAGGAAGAGGAGAAGACCAAAAAAACCTAGCTCCTAATGGCGGCCCTAAATCAAGAAAAACTTACCTAGGATGGAAGATCTGGACGAGAGCAAGCAGGATCCGCTTTTTTTCCGAGCAATCCGAGCACTAGAGCCACCGGAAACCACCGACCGAGGCTTCATCTCCACCGCCACCTTCCTTCCGCTGGAATCCAGCAAGCTCTCGGGAAAGGGGAGAAAAAAATGGGGAGGAGGAGAACGGCTGGAGATTTTAATGCAACCTCCACTAACTTATCCTACAGCAAAATAAAGATAACCTAGCCTAAGCACTAGCTGGCTACATAAAATATAACAATCGGCCACTAGCTGACACTTAAAGAAATAAAATAAGCCACACAAACCGAGCACTCAGCTGAGCCTTTGCTCATCCAGCACAGTCCAACTATAGATGAAAGCTTATATATATCTATATATATATATATATACAGACATACACTAATATATATATATATATATATATATGATCACACACACACACACACACAGAAATATATATAACTATAACTATATATATAGATACTCACACATATATATATATATATATATATATATATATATATATATAAGTACACATGCATACAAGCTACCATCAACATGAATATAACTAATTAGCTAAACAACTTAGCCTAAAAAAACAAGGCACCAACCCTCCAAGCTTGGGCACACAAGGCCATGCACAGCAAACGTCGAAACGACACGAAAAAAAAACACATGATCTCAGATTTCGACAAAACTCGTGGCGTAGCTAAACCACCAAGCTACGAAAATAATGGAGAAGTCGAAAACAACATCCGACGATCAAAACTCGGGCTATCACTACCCGAATCCAAAACACAAGCATTCCCCGGGGCCTCACCTAGTCACAAAACAAGACCCGGCTTGCCAGGGAATCTTGCCAACAGGCTACAAAAAGGCCACTCAAGGAACCTAAAGAGCTAAGACCACGGTCTAAAAATGGCAAAGGCCGACTACACGTCACCGTAACGCCAAACAACGATCAAACAAAATATAGAAAAACCGGGGGCGTTACAGTCAACCCTAACCCTAAATGGGTCAAAATGGCCTGCACAGGGTTAATTGACCCTACCTAAGCCAGTGGACCCCACACATACCTTCCTAACCCTAGTGAGAGTCCAATGGGTCACCAAGGACCCATTGGGGTCAACCCAAATTAAAAAGAGGGGGGGGGCTAAGTTGACCAAAGTCAACTCTAGCCTTAAGGTGATCAAAGTGCCCTGGTTAAGGGTCAAATGACCTCCAAGGGACAACTCAACGCCGTCATGCCATATACGATATGACATTGAGTGAGCTGAGCAAACTCAACGCTATGGAGTGAAATGGCGTTTAGTGAGCACAGCTCACTCAACGCCGTCTTGCCATAGAGTGAATGGCATTGAGTGAGCTGAGCTCACTCAACGCCATCGTGCCATATACGGTATGGCGTTGAGTGAGCTGAGCTCACTCAACGCCAAAGAGTGAAATGGCGTTGAGTGAGCACAGCTCACTAAACGCCGTCTTGCAATAGAGTGAATGGCAATGAGTGAGCTGAGCTCACTCAACACTATAGAGTGAATGGCTTTGAGTGAGCTCACCTCACTCAACGCCATTGTACTTAAAAAAATTCTGGCGAATTTTAGCATGTATGCTGTTTCGGCTGACACGCCCGTGACATCAATCGACACGCCCGTGTCACCAATTGACACGCCCGTGTCAACACTATTCCCTGAAAATTAAGAGAGAGAAAGTAAGGAATGTATGTCATGCATGGCCTGGGAGGCCAAGGGCCCACTCTCTTGTTAGAATCACCTCCCCCGGCCATGGCAGCAACTAAGAGAGAGAAAGGAAAGACTTTGGGACTCATCTTTCCCCTCCCCAACAACCCCCATTCAATTCACTAAGACAAAGAAGCTTCAGCAAGCTGACATTTGACTGGTTTGAGCCATGCTTATCATGCTTTAACCCCTACCTACCATGGCCGCAAACTTTGACTAGAATGGCCAAGTTCCTACCGCCACCTAAAACCCCTTCTCTTCATCTTCAAAAGCTGAGCTGAACTCCAATGATTCAATTCCACACCTTTCCAGAAGGAACCAAGGAGTTTCAATGTGCTGTTACAGAAATCCGACCACCACCACCACCACCACCACCAATGGCTTCCCGGCGATCGACACGTCTTCAGGCCGCAAGCAAGGTCCTCCCCTTCCTCTTCTTCTATGGTTAGATCTTAGGAATCTTTAGAGATAAGAATTAAGCTCAAACGAGCCGATCCAAGTTAAAAAATGGAGAATTTCCAAAAAAAAATCATGGTGGCGGGTTCGCCGGAAACCACCACCTCCGGCGGAAAAACAACCGCCGGGCGTTAGCCACCGCCTCGACGGAGGTGGTGGTGGCGGTGGCTGGCCGGGGAAGTGGCCGGATGGACGGCGGTGGCTCACGCAAAAGCTACAGGATTGGCCTTTCATGTTCTTTTTTTTCTCTGTTCGGGAAGAATGAAGAAGATGAACAGTAATATTAAACTAATTATAATATTTATAGTTTGTGAATTAATGACTTTTGATGTGTATCATTTTAGAACAAAAAACAAAGGCCCTTAGGTGCTAAACCTTAGAAAGCGGTCAACATTAAAGTTATAGCCAGTGAAGTCTAGTTTAATTTAAAATTTGTTTGAACCCATTTGGGTAAGTGGTTTGACCACAATTCCCATTTTGGTGGGGCCTATACCTAGGGCTAACCTGAGGTTCAAATGGGTTCCCACCCTTCATCCCTTGTCCAAATGGAGTGAAATTTGGACAGGGGGCAATCTTAACCATATCTAGACCCTTCCAAAAAATGTGAATTTTTGGGGATACTTTTTCTATAGTTTTGTAAATAATTTAATTTCTCTAGGGTAAATTAATTTAGGGGACAAATTAACTCCAAACCCATCCAAATTTTGGTGGGTGGTGCATGGGGTCATTATTAAGCTCTGTTTAAAATTTCATTACATTTGGAGGTGGTTTGAACTGAAATCTTGCATACCCTAACCTTGCTTTAAAAAGGGTATTTTGGTCCAAAAGTGTACTTTGGGCTTTGTGTGGCCAAATCACCTCAAAAGAGGTTGAAATTGGGGCTCGGACTTTGCATGACTTTTTACACCTTCCCATAAAAAATGGGGTAGATTGGATTTGATTTGGTCTAAGATCCAAGGTCAAACCCTAAGGAAGGACTTTTGTGCCTTGTGAAGGGCATGAGACCAAAATACCTTGAATGGTCTTGAGATTTTGTAGGGAGGGTGCTAGGGTATATAAAACCCTCTGGTAAAAATATTAAGGGATTTGGGGAAGGGTGGGGCCCGAAAAACCCTAACCCTAGTTTAGGGCACAAGCAGTGTAGTGTTAAAATAGGTTAGTAAAACTCCTTGAATTATAATTAGAATGGGGTAGTGTGGTCTTAAGGATATATTGAGCCTCTTGTAATTTAATTGGGATTTTTGGAACAATAATAGTAGCACTTCCTTTGTAACTCATGGGATTGCCCTAATTAATTATTTTATCATTATGATCCCACTGCCCATTGGGAGGTCATGAAAATTTGGCAGAAGGAGTTTAAAACCCTCTTAGTCATATATGAATTTTATGAGAATTTTTGGATACATTTTTGTGGTACTTACTTCACAATCTTAGTAAATAGGATAATTGCTCAATAATTTGTTTAAGGCCCTTTCCTGGTTAATAAATTATGAGATTTGACCCAGAGAATATATATTTCCTTAAAATCATGCTTGAATTTTCTTTGAATTTTTGGAGGTAATATTGCCCACTTATCTATTTAAATGAATTATTGTGAGTTATATTTAAAATTAAAATTAGTGGCCTAAATCTTACTGAAAAATTAAGAGACTTTGGATCTTAAGTCAAATATTCATAATGTATATAACATAAATTAGGAGGAATATTATCTTGTCTAAATTTGGTACTTCCTGTTCAATCTTGGAATTTTTTGCCACTATAATAATTAATTAAATATCAGAATAATTATTAAAATTATAATCTTTTGGATTTAGTCTATTTTTGTCATGATAAGTCTCTAGTAAATAATTTAGGCCATTTGGATGATTATTTAGATTATCTTCTATCCGGTCCGACGTATAGCTTAGGTTGGTCTGCACTTAGCAAATCATTAAAGTTGCAATAGGATATGATTTGGGATAGTTGTTGGAGTTAGTCATTTTGCTGGGTCGGATAGATGTGGATGATTTCACCATAGAAGGATGGGAGGGGTAGTGAGAAGTGGTTTGGCTAGAGTGTAGAGGTGCTCGTGTTCGACGAAAGATCGTCCTTCCCGAAGAGAGGGATGTTAAAAATCACACTAGGTTAGTCTATCATAACACGAGGACGTAATGAATAAGAGAATCAACCAATAATAATAAGTACCTTGCGAAAGGGAACGATGAGCGTAATCCCATCATAGTTCCTAGTGCCCCTTGAGAGCCCTTCACAAGGAATACCGGGGGCAGTCCTGGGTTAACATAAACTGAATTAACAAACTGAAAAGAGTAACCTAGTAATTAGGATCTCACATTTCACAAACACTGTTATCACAGGAAGTTTGTTGGGAGCTTCAGCTCGGTTAGTTTTGAGACGGACAGTTTGGACTGGGGAGCTTCGGCTCGATTAGCTAAGAGACGGACGGTATGGTCCGGGGAGCTTCGGCTCGATTGGTTCGATATGTTAAATTTGCAAGTGCATAAAAGGAATGAAAATAAAGGTGGCGGGTCTTCGGTATTGGAAGGTTGATGCACCGACGCCAATACGCTGACTCGGCAAGTGTGGTTAGCACTTCGCTATCAGAAGTCCGGTGCGCCAGCCGACAAGAGTACGCAGGAGTCCTCTTCGTGCACCAAGCGTTGAGGCATACGATAGATCTGAACGGTAGTGCTTTACTGGTTTAGAGGTGGGCGAGGCCCAACCCATCGCTTCTGTCTGCCACTACGGAGGTATATTGGGAGGTTATGGCTCCAGAAAGGGGGAACTAAAGGTCTGTGCGCACAGAGTCGGGTGTGTGAGTTGCACTTGCATGTTCCATCATACCCACTAGCATGTCATAGCATAATCGATTCATTTAACCCCTGACACCTAAGGTATAAGTGAAATGGGACGCTTATACATTAGGACTTGCAAAACGACCCCTTGGTCTATAAGCTTGTGTGGGCAAGTTTGTAAATTAAGGTAAATTTCGATATGTATAATCTGCTGTTTGATAACTGACACCCCAACGTATAAATTGATATGGGACTCTTTATACGATGGGAGCCCTGCAGAAGATCCCTTGGCTTATGCGTTTCCGCACATAAGTTAAGGTTACTTTCCATACTTTACTTTACTGCCACATGTATTATTAAAATTGCTAGTATAGGTCTGTTGCCACTTGATTTTGATTACTCTCCACCTTCATGTCCTCCCATTTCTTCCTCTCCGCTCGGTGCCTAGGGGACATGGGGGAAGGGATGGGGGATGATAGGACTTAGTCTTATAGACATACGGTTTTCGGACCACACCATTTAGGGGATAGTGGAGCCCAACATGGAGGAGCAGCCCTGGAGGTCGGCCCGTTTGGAGATAGGGCAGTCTAGCTCAGGAGTTCAGAAAGCTAGGACTGTGAGTCCCTGATTCTAGTAGTGTTTTATTTTTCTTCCGCTTGAGTGACTATGTAGTGAGGACATGATGTACCGGGCATAAGCCCGTATTTTAGTACTCTGATATATTATTCTGTGGACACTCCCTTCGTGGAGATTATTTTCTATATGTGATTTATGTGGACTTGCTTTATTATTTGCTACAGTTGTGATCGAATTGGCCGGCAGGATTGGCGTTTTGTAGTGATGACCTTCCTGGGTGCGAAGGTGTCACCACAAAGCTGCAGTTCTGGGCCTAAGACCCCGGTGTTTTAAAAGAAAAAATGGGGGGGGGGGTCTTACAAGTGGTATCAGAGGCAAAACACAGCTATCAAAAAGTAGCAGATATTCTATACACTCGAGGATCACCAAGATGACAGCAGACTTGAAGAAGATGATGTTTTGGCAAGGGATGAAGAAGAAAATTACATACTTCTTGACTCATTGTGAGGCATGCCAACTGGTGAAGGCGGAGTGCAGGAACCCCGCGGGTTTGGTACAGCCACTTCCGGTGCCGGAGTGGAAATTTGAAAACATCGCGATGGATTTAATTCATGGCCTCCCCCGATCACGGACGGGAAATGATTTAATTTGGGTCATCGTCGATCGGCTGACGAAGGTTGCAAGATTCATTCCGATCAGGAAGGATGACTCAGTTGGGGTTCTAGTGCGGAGATTCGTAGAGCAATTCATTCGTTACCATGGGGTGCCCAGGACGATCGTGTCGGATCGGGATGGTCAGTTCACATCCAGGAGATCCGTGCATACTTACTTAGGCACGCGGCTGATCTTCAGCACAACATTTCATCCCCAGACGGATGGGCAGACGAAACGCACCAACCGAACATTCGAGGACCTTCTAATGCTATGCATCTTAGATCGAAATGAACCTTGGGAGAAGCTTTTACCACTAGTTTTGTTCTCCTATAACAACAGCTATCATTCCAGCATCAGGATGGCTCCCTATGAAGTCCTGTACGGGAGGAGGTGCAGGACCCCGCTTTCTTGGATTCAAGACAAGGATCCGAAGGCATTGGGATCAGATTTTGTTGAAGACACCGAGGCTCAGGTGAAGCTGATCAGAGACAGGATGTTAGAGGCGCAAAGTAGACAGGCTAAGTAAATTGACGCTCGACATCGTCAGGTGGAATTTCAGGTGGGGGACCGAGTGTTTTGAAGATCCGGCCCATGCATGGAGTTTCACGGGTGCGTGGTCGGAGGAAGAAGCTCAGTCCTAGGTATATAGGCCCTTACAGTATCCTAAAGCGGATCGGGCCCCTAGTTACAGGCTGGAGTTGCCCCCAGAACTGGCAGGTTTACACGGCGTGTTCCATATTTATTCACTTAGGAGGGTTTTACTGCGCCCGAAGCAGCAAATTTTGACAACAGATTGGCTGGTAGCTTCAGAGCGGTCAGTTTACTTGGAGCCGGTTCGGATCGATGACAGAGGAGTACGGACCTTACGTTGCAAGAAAGTTCCATTAGTCAAAGTTCTGTGGAGGAACCACGATTAGGAGGAGCATACCTGGGAATCGCAGGACCTGATGCGATAAAAGTATCCGGAGCTATTCAGTCAGGTATACCTCACAACCTATCAGAATGTTCAATTTACTTTCCTATTTTAAACTAGTAGGACTGAAATTTCAAGAATAGGGGCTAAACTTTTGTTTATTTGGGTATAGACTTTGCCAATCGGGTGAATTGGTCTTAGATTTGACTATCACCTTTAAACCTCACATAGCAAACATGGCGTCGTGATGTAAATCTTTCAATTCTCATGGGATGTTACAAGTTTCTTTCTCCCCAATGGGAGTCCCTGTAGGCTTAACCTTGATTTCGGGGACAAAATCTTTTTTTTTTGTTTATTGGGATTTGTAACATCTCATTTCCAAATAGACCCCTAAGAGTGGTTTTGTTATGACAAAACCCTACGAAGCCCAAGAAAAAGTCATGTGGGCCTGGTGGTGTGGATAGGGGCACTATGATCTGTAAATAGTAAATTAAAAAACCTTAGTCTAGGGTGACCAGGAGCCCTCACCATGACTCCAAGATCTCTCCAACCCATGTTAAGGCCCTAAGGACTCATCAGGGTCAACCCTAGAGCCTTAATTGACCAAGGTCAACCCTAACCCTAAATGGGTCAAACTGGCCTACACAGAGTTAATTGACCCTACCTAAGCCAAGTGGACCCCACACATACCTTCCTAACCCTAGTGAGAGGCCAATGGGTCACCAAGGACCCATTGGGGTCAACCTAAAAAAAAGAGGGGGGGTCTAAGTTGACCAAAGTCAACTCTAGCCCTACGGTGGTCAAAGTGCCCTGGTTAAGGGTCAAATGACCTCCAAGGGCCCACTCAATGCCGTCGTGCCATATACGGCATGGCGTTGAGTGAGCTGAGCTCACTCAATGCTATAGAGTGAAATGGCGTTGAGTGAGCACACCTCACTCAACCCCGTCTTTCCATAGAGTGAATGGCGTTGAGTGAGCTCACCTCACTTAACGTCGTCGTGCCATATACAGTATGGCGTTGAGTGAGCTGAGCTCACTCAACACCATAGAGTGAAATGGCGTTGAGTGAGCAAAGCTCACTCAACACCGTCTTGCCATAGAGTGAATGGCATTGAGTGAGCTGAGCTCACTCAAAGCCATAGAGTGAATGGCATTGAGTGATCTCACCTCACTCAACGCCATTGTACTTATAAAAATACTCGCGAATTTCAGCCTATTTTCTGTTTCGACTGACACGCCCGTGACATCAATCGACACGCCCGTGTCACCAATTTACACGCCCGTTTCAGCACTATTCCCTAAAAATGAAAACAGAGAAAGTAAGAAATGTATGACATGCATGGCCTGGGAGGCAAAGGGCCCACTCTCTTGCTAGAATCACCTCCTCCGACCATGGCAGCAACTAAGAGAGAGAAAGGAAAGACTTTGGGACTCATCTTTCCCCTCCCCAACAACCCCCATTCAATTCGCTAAGACAAAGGGGCTTCAGCCAGCTGACATTTGACTGGTTTGAGCCATGCTTATTATGCTTTCACCCCTACCTACCATGGCCGCCAACTTTGACTAGAATGGCCAAGTTCTTACAGCCACCTAACACCCCTTCTCTTCATCTTCAAAAGCTGAGCTGAACTCCAAGGATTCAATTCCACACCTTTCCAGAAGGAGCCAAGGAGTTTCATTGTGCTGTTACAGGAATCCGACCACCACCACCACCACCGTTGGCTTCCCGGCGATCGACACGTCTTCAGGCCGCAAGCAAGGTCCTCCCCTTCCTCTTCTTCTATGGTTAGATCTTAGGAATCTTTAGAGATAAGAATTAAGCTCAAACGAGCCGATCCAAGTGAAAAAATGGAGAATTTCCACACAAAAAATCATGGTGGCGGGTTCGCCGTAAACCACCACCTCCGGCGGCCAAACCACCGTCGCGCGTTTGCCACCGCCTCGACGGAGGTGGTGGTAGCGGTGGCTGGCCGGGGAAGTGGCCGGATGGCCGGCGGTGGCTCACGCAAAAGCTACAGGATTGGCCTTTCATGTTCTTTTTTTCTCTGTTCGGGAAGAATGAAGAAGATGAACAGTAATATTAAACTAATTATAATATTTATAGTTTGTGAATTAATGACTTTTGATGTGCATAATATTAGAACAGAAAACTAAGGCTCTTAGGGGCTAAACCTTAGAAAGTGGTAAATATGAAAGTTGTAGCCAGTGAAGTCTAGTTTAATATAAAATTTGTTGGAACCCATTTGGATAAGTGGTTTGACCACAACACCCATTTTGGTGGGGCCTATACCTAGGGCTAACCTGAGGTTCAAATGGGTGCCCATCCTTCATCCCTTGTCCAAATTGAGTGAAATTTGAACAGGGGGCCAATCTTACACATATCTAGACCCTGGCCAAAAATGGGAATTTCTGAGGATACCTTTTTTATAGTTTTGTAAATAATTTAATTTCTAAAGGGTAAATTAATTTAGGGGTCAAATGAACTCCAAACCCATCCAAATTTTGGTGGGTGGTGCATGGGGTCATTATTAAGCTCTTTTTAAAATTTCATTACATTTGGAGGTGGTTTGAACTGAAATCTTGCATACCCTCACCTTGCTTTAAAAAGGGTATTTTGGTCCAAAAGTGTACTTTGGGCTTTGTGTGGACAAATCACCTCAACAGAGGTTGAAATTTGGGCCACTGACTTGGCATGACTTTTTACACATTACCATGAAAATGGGGTAGATTGGATTTGAATTGGTCTAAGATCCAAGGTCAAACCCTAAGGAAGGGCTTTTGTGCCTTGTGAAGGGCATGAGACCAAAATATCTTGAATGGTCTTGAGATTTTGTAGGGAGGGTGCTAGGGTATATAAAACCCTCTGGTAAAAATATTAAGGGATTTGGGGAAGGGTGGGGCCCTCAAAACCCTAAGCTTAGTTTAGGGTACAAGCAGTGTAGTGTTAAAATAGGTTAGTAAAACTCCTTGAACAATAATAAGAATTGGGTAGTGTGGTATTAAGGATATATTGAGCCTCTGGAATTTAATTGGGAATTTTGGAACAATAATATTAGCACTTCCTTTATAACTCATGGGATTGCCCTAATTAATTATTTTATCATTATGATCCCACTGCCCATTAGGAGGTCATGAAAATTTTGGCAGAAGGAGTTTAAAGCTCTCTTAGTCATATTTGAATTTTATGAGAATTTTTGGATACATTTTTGTGGTACTTACTTCACAATCTTAGTAAGTAGGATAATTGCTCAATAATTTGTTTAAGGGACTTTACTGGTTAATAAATTATGAGATTTGACCCAGAGCATTTATATTCCCTTAAAATCATGCTTGAATTTTCTCCGAATTTTTGGAGGTAATATTGCCCTACTTATCTATTTAAATGAATTATTATGAGTTATATTTAAAATTAAAATTAGTGGCCTAAACCTTGCTGAAAAATTAAGAGACTTTGGATCTTAGGTTAAATATTCATATTGTATATAACATAAATTTGGAGGAATATTATCTTGTCTAAATTTGTTACTTCCTGTTCAATCTTGGAATTTTTGGCCACTATAATAATTAATTAAATATTAGAATAATTAGGAAAATTATAATCTTCTGGATTTAGTCTATTTGTGTAATGATAAGTCTCCAGTAAATAATTTAGGACATTTAGATGATTATTTAGATTATCTTCTATCCGGTCCGACGTATAGCCTAGGTTGGTCTGCACTTAGCAAATCATTAAAGTTGCAATAGGATATGATTTGGGATAGTTGTTGGAGTTAGTCATTTTGCTGGGTCGGATAGATATGGATGATTTCACCATAGAAGGATGGGAGGGGTAGTGAGAAGTGGTTTGGCTAGAGTGTAGAGGTGCTCGGGTTCGACGAAAGATCGTCCTTCCCGAAGAGAGGAAGGTTAAAAATCACACTAGGTTGGTCTATCGTTACATGAGGAAGTAATGGGTAAGGGAATCAACCAATAATAATACCTTGCAAAAGGGAATGATGGGCGTAATCCCATCATAGTTCCTAGTGCCCCTTGAGAGCCCTTCACAGGGAATACCGGGGGCAGTCCTGTGTTAACGTAAACTGAATTAACAAACTGTAAAGAGTAACCTAGTAATTAGGATCTCACATTTCACAAACACTGTTAGCACAGGAAGTTTGTTGGGAGCTTCAGCTCGGTTAATTTTGAGACGGACAGTTTGGTCCGGGGAGCTTCGGCTCGATTAGCTAAGAGACGAACGGTATGGTCCGGGGAGCTTCAGCTCAATTGGTTCGATACGTTAAATTTGCATGTGCGTAAAAGGAAAGAAAATAAAGGTGGTGGGTCTTCGGTATTGGAAGGTCGATGCACCGACGCAAATACGCTGACTCGGCAAGTGTGGTTAGCACTTCGCCATCAGAAGTCTGGTGCGCCAGCCGGCAAGAGTACGCAGGAGTCCTCTTCATGCACCAAGTTTGAGGCGTACGATAGGTATGATCGGTAGTGCTTTACTGGTTTAGAGGTGGGCAAGGCAAACCCACCGCTTCCCTCTGCCACTACGGAGGTATCCTGGGAGTTTATGGCTCCAGAATGGGGGAACTAAAGGTCTGTGCGCACAGATTCGGGTGTGCGAGTTGCACTTGCATGTTCCATCATACCCACTAGCATGTCATAGCATAATCGATTCATTTAACCCCTGACACCTAAGGTATAAGTGGAATGGGACGCTTATACATTAGGACTTGCAAAACGACCCCTTGGTTTATAAGCTTGTGTGGGTAAGTTTATAAATTAAGGTCAATTTCGATATGTATAATCTGCTATTTGATAACCGACACCCCAACGTATAAATTGATATGGGACTCTTTATATGATGGGAGCCCTGCAGAAAATCCCTTGGCTTATGCGTTTCCGCACATAAGTTAAGGTTACTTTCCATACTTTACTTTACTGCCACATGTATTATAAAAATTGCTAGTATAGGTCCATTGCCACCTGTTTTTGATTACTCTCCACCTTCATGTCCTCCCCTTTCTTCCTCTCCGCTCGGTGCCTAGGGGCCATGGGGTAAGGGATGGGGGATGGTAGGACTTAGTCTTATAGACTAACGGTTTTAGGACCACATCATTTAGGGGATCGTGGAGCGCAGCATGGAGGAGCAGCCCCGGAGGTCAGCCCGTTTGGAGATAGGGCAGTCTAGCTCAGGAGTTCAGACAGCTGGGACTGTGAGTCCCTGATTCTAATAGTGTTTTATTTTGCTTCCGCTTGAGTGACAATGTAGTGAGGACATGATGTACCGGGCATAAGCCTGTATTTTAGTACTATAATATATTATTCTATGGACAGTCCCTTCACGGAGATTTTTTTCTATATGTGATTTCTGTGGACTTGCTTTATTATTTGCTACAGTTGTGATCGAATTGGCCGACAGGATTGGAGTTTTGTAGTGATGACCTTCCCGGGTGCGAAGGTGTCACCACAAAGCGCCGGTTCTGGGCCTAAAACCCCGGTGTTTTAAAAGAAAAATTACAAGTGGTATCAGTGGCAAAACACATCGATCAAAAAGTAGCAAATATTCTATACACCCGGGGATCACCAAGATGACGGCAGACTTGAAGAAGATGATGTTTTGGCCAGGGATGAAGAAGGACATTACATACTTCGTGAATCATTGCGAGGCATGCCAACTGGTGAAGGCGGAGTGCAGGAACCCCGTGGGTTTGCTACAGCCACTTCCGCTGCCGGAGTGGAAATTTGAAGACATCGCGATGGATTTCATTCATGGCCTCCCCCGATCACGAACAGGAAACGATTCGATTTGGGTCATCATCGATCGTCTGACGAAGGTGGCCAGATTCATTCCGATCAGGAAGGATGACTAGGTTGGGGTGCTGGTGCGTAGATTCGTAGAGAAGTTCCTTCGTTACCACGGGGTGCCCAGGACGATCGTGTCAGATTAGAATGGTCGGTTCATATCCAGAGAGTGGAGATCCTTGCAGACTTACTTAGGCACGCGGCTGATCTTCAGCACATCATTTCATCCCCAGACGGATGGGCAGACAGAATGCCCCAACCGGACATTGGAGGACCTCCTAAGGCTATGCATCTTGGATCGAAATGAACCTTGGGAGAAGCTTTTACCACTAGTTAAGTTCTCTTATAACAACATTTATCAATCCAGCATCAGGATGGCTCCTTATGAAGCCCTATATGGGAGGAGGTGCAAGACCCCGCTTTCTTGGATTCAGGACGAGGATCCGAAGGCGTTTGGATCGGATTTTGTTGAAGACACCGAGGCTCAGGTGAAGCTGATCAGAGACAGGATGTTAGAGGCGCAGAGTAGACAGGATAAGTACTATGTGTAAGACCCCCCTCCCGGAACACAAAACACGGCACGAGAGGGGTCTTATGCCCAGAACAGCCGCCTTGCGGTAACACTAGCACTCAGGATAGCCTGTACCACAAGACGCCTATTCTGCCGGCTACCAACAATATCAACAGATAAATGCCAACCCAACCATAATAATATGAAAGTCAAATCCACACCAAGCGTAAGTCCATAAGTACATCAAAAGAGAAGCTGAAACAAGCTTCTACAAAATCTGAGTACGTAAACAAAATTGCCCCGAAGGGCTACAATAAAATCTCTCTCTCACTCGCATCTGTAACCGACCGTAACGACGGTACCGTCCCTTCAGGCCCTGTCACCCTGGCCTAGCTGTCCGTCGGCATAGCCTGCTGCTCCACCTGCGGGGTTTCCTCCTAAAAAGGAAGACGTAGCAACCGTTAGTCAAAGGACTAAGTGGTTTCACATCCGCTCCCCTGGCGACTCCTCGGCACCAGGCGGAGAAAGGAACAAGTACAATAAATGTATATCAGTAGTAATACAAGCAGGTGAAGTGGTGTACAGAGTATATAAACATCAATCATAGTAATAAATAAGCAGCCACATTGTTCCTCAAATCTATCATCTACAGCAGCAAGAGAGTATAATGAAATAACAGTAAGTAACTCAACTTATATGGGTGCCCATACAAGTATATAAGTTGAGGGTCGTTCAGCAGAAAGTAACTCATCGTATAGGAGTGCCCATACAAACTTATACGATGAGGGTCTTGTGTATGTAATGAAGTGCAATGCTATGTATGCAATGCAATGACAAACCCATGATCAGGCACATGCAATCGCTATGTCGACACAGACTTATAGTTCTCACTATTCGAGCAGGTAGCTAACCTCTCAGGCATCAACCGTCGTGGCCAAACGGTGACAGTAGAGCCGGCAACTCCACTACTAGGCTGGTCTCCACACAACCTGGCCTAGGCCTCCGTACGCCTCAACGCTAAGAACACAACAGCGGAGCTCACATGCGTACTACGGCTCAGCGGGTTCTCTCGGGTAAATACGCACAAAGATCCTAGCCCCGACTGGCCTATGGTATGACACGGAAGGAGCCTCAGAAATGTGCACGAGGACCAAGCCCAACCATTCACTTGGCACGGAAGGAGCCTCGGGACGTGAACACCGAGGACCAAGCCCAACCGCCCAAGGTCTAACTGTCAACTCCCATCGGTGTGACGATTGGCGAGCCCGTAGACCTGCCACACTATCCTTAACCCGGGATTACGACACCGCGTGTCGACTCACACCGCATGCAATTCCACAATTCATGGCATGGAAGGAGCCTCGGAGAAAGCACGAGGACCAACCCCAACCATCCAACAAATACGGATGGAGCCTCGGGACGTGAACACCGAGGGCCAAGCCCAACCGTCCAATTTTATCCAACTCAACCTCATTCCCATTAGTGACGGTCTACACCGCACTTGTTAACTTCCACAATGATACCCGTAGGGAGACGACACTCTAAGCATTGGACTATCCATTCCCTTCCATCAATTCATTATACATCAGGGCCATAGTTTAATATTTACAAATTCTTCCACATGAATTCAACATATTATAGATAATGCGCATAATGGTGATCTACTAAATATAACAAAGCCTTTCTTTCACTTAGGCTTGAATCACATCTCGGCATAGGAATTCAAGTCCTCAAACATCAACCCTCACATTACCTCGGTGATTAACACAAAAGAATTCACCCAACCTCGAGATGGATTGCAACATCTATTCCATCGAATCCAAGTTCATATTGTAATCACCTAGAATTATATGTAATCTGGTCAGCAACTTTGACTGGGGATTCCCATAGCTACAGGTATCGCCTGAAAACGTCAACCACTTGTTGGATAGGTAATTTCAAGGGCTACGACTTTTGTGTTTAGTAGAAAGCCCAGTTCTGGTCACATCATACCAGAAATCCAACTCGAAGTCTGCTGCGTACAGGATACAGATTTCCTGGGCATTAACTCCCAATCGCAGCGGATTCAAACGGACTTTCCCGTGGCTATAGGTATCGCCTGGAAACGTGCAACCACTCGTTGGAAAGGTAATTTCAAGGGCTACGACTTTTGTGTTTAGTCAAAAGCCCAGATCCGACCTTTTCTTGCTTAAAAGTAGCCAAGAAGGTCGCTGCGTGTAGAACACAGATTCTGCACGCATCTTGAAGCAAAGTGAACGGCATCCGTTCGTCTTCCTCCTCAAGCGATTTTCCCCAAATCGCAACCAGAAGTTCCTCCACCCTTATTATCCCTATTGAGGCCATTTCCTCTTCACGAGACCACCCCTATCATCACTTTGAAGCGAGGAGAGGTTGAAGATGACTAAGCTTTAGAACACAAGTTCTAGCATGGCCTTCCTAAAAAGCTTCATCTCACACATCAAGACTCTTTTGAGTCGATGTCTTGCCTAAGAATAGCTACAGATCTAGCACCAAGGGAGAGGGGAGGAAACTCACCTCATTTCCGGCGTTTCCTCCATTGTCGGCCATGGATCGCGTTACCCTTCTCCGCGGCATCTCTCGGTGCAGACGTTCTACACGGCAAAGGCGTTTCTCCTCCTCCAAAACTAGCTCCAGCAAGCCTTCCTTCAACGATCCGAACTTTTCCTCTGGCGATCTGCGATATTCCTTTCTCTCCCGCTCCCGTCGGTTTTGCACGGTGACGGCTCGGCAAGAACGATCGGGTGCGATGGCTAGGGTTTGGTTTACTCCTTTTTATATTACATGGTAGGTTAAGTCCCTTCTGCCACGTGTCACTCTCTAATTGGACCGCCCAAATTAGGTTTCATTTGAAGTGATCGGTCTAAGGATCATTCAGCACGAATCCCGAAGTCCGGTTCAGCCCGCCTGTGCAAGCCGGTGAATCTGCTTGGGCGCAGAAAACGCACAAGTCAAATTCGGCGGGAATCAGTCGTCATTCTCATCGATCGGTGAGAATCGTCAGGTCATTCTCGACGATCGGTGAGAACCGTCAGGTCATTCTCGACGAATTCGTCGGGAATCAACAATGATTCCCGACGATTTTCCCTTAGCCATTTTACCGGACATCTGGTGTTGATTGCGTTGAGTATTCTCAGCGATACTCGACGATCGGCGAGAATCGCCGAGCATTCTCGACGAATTTCCCTTAGTCTACTTGCAGCTTTGTGTCCGGCGGGTATCGAACACCGATACCCGTCGAATCGGCGAGTATCATTCCCGATACCCGTCGAATCGGCGAGTATCACTCCCGATACCCGTCGATCGACGTGCATCGACCTCCATTCTCGTCGATTTTCACTTGGCTGATTTCCTTTCGATTCGTTAGACATCACTCAACCCTACACTCCATCCGACGCACCTGACACCTCGCGTCAGCGCACCCCGAGCCCGAGTCTAGTCTCTTGACTCAAAACTCATGCGAGGGGCCTAGCACGCATTGGGGCGTTACAAATCCTATAAACAAAATAAAATGATTTCGTCCCCGAAATCAGGCTGAGGTCGTGGGGAGAAAAGCATACAGAAAACAAAATATGCTTTTAAGTAAAATTACTTGAAGCAAACAACTCCGGGTAGCGTCTTTGCATCAAATCCATTGGCTCCCATGTGAATTCCTCCTTCCCATGATTAGACCATAGCACTTTTACCAAGGGGACACTTTTGCGACGCAAGGTTCTTATCTCATTATCAACGATCCGCACCGGCTCCAGTCGCTCAGATCTGTCAGATGCCATAGTACCATCAGTTGTGGGGATGTATTGTTCGGGCCGCAACAGCGCCTTCCGAAGCGACGATACATGGAACACATCGTGGAGATTCTCTAGCTCGGGCGGTAGCTCCAGCCGGTAGGCCAAAGGGCCAACCCTTTCCAATATGACATAGGGCCCAACATACCGTGGAATGAGCTTCTTCACTCCTCACACTCGTGACACTCCATGCATCGGCCGGATTCTTAGAAACACCTTATCACCCACTTGAAATTCCACCATACGGTGCCTTGCGTTGTAATACTTCGCCTGCCTACTTTGAGCCTCCAACATGCGATCCCTTATCAGCCTAACCACCGCATTAGTGTCATCTATGTACTCAATTCCCAAAGTCTTCGGGTCTTCATGTTGCACCCAAGACAAGGGGGTCCTACACCTCCTTCCTCATAGGAATGAACCAGGCAACCTTCGTTAGGCGATCAACGATCACCCACACTGAATCATTCCCTGAGCGGGAGCGAGGTAGCCCATGTACGAAGTCCATGGATATATCCTCGAACTTCCATTCGGGAATTGGCAACGACTACAACAGGCCACCGGGGCACCTACATTCCGCCTTCACTCTCTGGCAGGGTTCACAATGCGTGACAAAGTACCAGACATCTTTCTTCATCCCTGGCCAACACATCGTCTTCCGTAAGCCGGCGTACATCTTTGAAATTCCCGGGTGCATGGAATATTGAGAGCAATGTGCTTCTCTCATAATATCCTCCCGTATTCTGCCACCTTTGGGAATGTAGAGTAGGCCGCAAAAGTAAACGAGGTCGTCCTTTAGTGTGTACTCGTCGGTAGTCCTGTCTTCGATTAACTTTATTGCCGGGGCCAAAGCCGCATCCAATCCTTGCTCCACTCGGATCCGGTCCCGGATATCACAAACTATGCTCATGCTGGACAGGTACTCCGTATATTTTGAAGAAACTTTAAATATTAAGGTGATGTCCATCTCCTCGATCATCAGTGCCAACTCCATGCTCATCAATCGAGATTCTGGGTTCGAGCCGGGTACTTTCCTACTCAACGCATCGGCTACCGAGTTTTCTTTTCCGGGGTGGTAGTTCAAGGTGAACTCATAGTCGCATACAAACTCTAACCACCGCCGTTGTCTTAAGTTCAATTCCTTCTGGGTATGGATGTACTTCAAATTTTTATGATCCGATAAGATTTCACAGTGGTCGCCATATAGATAATGCCTCCATACCTTCAAGGTGAACACCACCGCTCCTAGCTCCAAATCATGCACCGGGTAATTGATTCCATGCTTCTTCAATTGTCTTGAAGCATAAGCAAATACGTGCCCGTGCTGCATCAACACCGCTCCCAACCCCTGATAAGACGCATCCGTGTAAACTTGGAATCCTTCCTTCCCAGACGGAAGGACAAGGATGGGGGCGGAGGTAAGTCTATCCTTCAATTCTTGGAATGCCGCTTCACACTGGGGTGTCCACTCAAATGGCACTCCTTTCTTTGTCAAGCAAGTAAGCGGGAGGGCAATCTTGGAGAATCCTTTTACGAACTTGCGGTAGTATCCGACAAGTCCAAGAAAACTCCTCACATCGGCCGCTGACTTCAAAGGTGACCACTCCTTCACGGTACGCACCTTGGCCGGATCCACAGCTAGTCCAGCCCCACTGATTATGTGACCCAAGAAAGCAACTTCCCTAAGCCAGAATTCACACTTGCTAAACTTGGCGAACAGGGCGTGCTCCTTTAACTTCTCCAATACCAAGGACAAATGTCCGGCATGTTCTTCCTCCGTCTTCGAGTAGACCAGGATGTCGTCAATGAACACAATGACGAAGACATCTAAGTAGGGGTCAAACACTTTATTCATCAAGCTCATGAAAGCTGATGGGGGCATTGGTGAGTCCAAACGGCATCACTGTGAACTCATATAAGCCGTACCTTGAGCTGAAAGCCGTTTTCTGTATATCATCCTCCTATATTCTCAATTGGTAGTACACCGAGCGCAAGTCTAGCTTGGAGAACCAATGCGCTCCCACCAGTTGGTCGAACAACTCATCGATCCGAGGTAACGGGTAGGTGTTCCGTACTGTTAGTCGGTTGAGTTCCCGATAGTCTATACATAAACGCAGGGTTCCATCTTTCTTCTTGACGAATAGAACAGGGTCTCCCCAAGGCAACGAGCTGGGGCGAACAAACCCTGATTCTACCAAATCCTGCAATTTCACTCTAAACTCCGCAAGTTCTTTTGGGGACATTCAATAAGGGGTCCTGGAGACAGGCTTATCTCCTGGTACAAGCTTAATCTGAAAATCCACTTCTCTATGTGGGGGTAACCCTGGCAATTTCTCGGGAAATACCTCAGGGAAATTCCGTGCTACCCGCACATCCTTCACATCTACCTTCATCTCTTTTAGTTCGAATCGTATCATGTAGACTTCATCCCCTCTCATATGAGCTTTAAAGGTCTGGATTGAGGATAACAATATTCGTGGTGCGAAATTTATACCTTGGAAGGCTACATCAGAATCCCCATGTCTCAAATAGATACGCTTCTCCGCATAGTCGATTCTTGCATGATGCCAATCCAGCCACGCCATACCCAGAATGAGGTCGAACTCTAGTATTCTCAAAATTGTGGCAGGGGTATCAAAGGTCTTTCCCCCAATGGTTATCTCTAACTCACACTTCGCGGTTGCCGTCATCACATATCCGTATGGGAGGCATACTCTTCGAGCAATACCAGTGAAATGTTGCACTCCGTGTATATCTTTGATGAAGTCTTCAGACACGAATGAATGTGAGGCACCAGTGTCAAATAACGTATAAGACGGTTTCCCACCGACCATCACGGTGCCTAAGTGTCATTAATAATACTCAAGCTAGACGTCTAGTATATCTCAAGCAACTAGAGGATATTAATGGAAGCAAAATGACTAATTCAAATCGTACCTACAATCAACTCTTGAGGGTTCCGCTCTTGAGTCATGTCCAGGGCATACATCTGATCTCGAGCGGGTCCGGGGTTTCTTCCTCATGGTCCTCGTCCTCGACCACGCACATACCCTCTCCCCCGCGGGGCTGCTGTAGGGAGAGCGAAAGGCGCATCTCCAAACAGTTGCGGGCAGTAGCGTCGAATGTGGCCCGGTTGGTTACATTCAAAGCACACCCGTTCCTGCCTTCCGCAGTGTTGCTGAAACTGTGGAGGTGGAGGTAATGCTGGCGGTTGTGGAATCAGGCGCTCCTCTCTAAAGTCCTGGGGGAAACGCCCGCCACCCCTCCGATATCCTCTTCCTCTTTTATTGTCAAATCTCCTTCTGTTGCTAGGTCCTGCTTCCATCACGCCTTCCGCTGGCCTCTTACCACTTCCCAAGTGGTCCGCTTCCAATCTCTTTGCCATATCAATAATCTCCACCAGACTAGAGTCCACTATAAACAAAAGGGCTTGCCTTAGGGGATCTCGCAAGCCTTTATAGAATTGTTTGGCGTACCCTCTATCATCCAGCTCATAGGAGTCAGCGAATCTAGCCAGGTGCTGAAACTCCCGTTGGTACTCCGTCACCGACATGGACCCTTGCTTTAGTTGCCAAAATCTCTCTTCTAGACCATCCCGAGCGGCCGAGGGGATGAAATGCTCTAAGAAGGCTTCGGAGAATTCGCTCCAACTAATGTCCGTGTACACTCTTCCACGAAAAGTGGAGCCCATGATGGACTTCCACCACCTTTTGGCATGCAGCTCTAAGAGTGTCACCACAAGGGTCACCGCCATGTTGTTTGGACATCCTATTCCTGCCAACAACTCTTGTATAGTGTCGAGCCACTCTTCCGTACGCACTGCCGACTCTGTCCCAATATAAGCGGGAGAGGAGAGAGCTCGGAAAACGCTTAACCAACTAGATCCCGGACCCTGTTGTTGTACAGGTGTCTGATGAGATTGGGACCTAAAGGCGTCTAGAATAGCTGTGAGCGTCTGCCCCAGCTCTGATTGTTGGAATTGTGTAGGTACGTACGGGGCGGGGGTGCCCCTTACTGGCTCAACATGTGCTGGGATCTACACATAAGGTACAAACCTAGGGTTAGGTTGGCTAATCTAAGGTTAAAGATGGACAACTTAGTGTGAATTACATATGGGCACACCACTGCTTCCGCTAAGTCAGCTTGTCCCCAAACTGACCAATCAAACGGGGGGTGGCACCATTGTTAAGTGACTTTCGCCTTGGAGGATCGTAGCAAGCTGATACCATTTGTAAGACCCCCTTCCCGGACCACAAAACATGGCACGAGAGGGGTCTTATGCCCAGAACAGCCGCCTTGCGGTAACACTAGCACTCAGGCTAGCCTGTACCACAAGACGCCTATTCTGCCGGCTACCAACAATATCAACAGATAAATGCCAAGCCAACCATAATAATATGAAAGTCAAATCCACACCAAGCATAATTCCATAAGTACATCAAAAGAGAAGCTGAAACAAGCTTCTACAAAATCAGAGTACGTAAACAAAATTGCCCTGAAGGGCTACAACAAAACCTCTCTCTCACTCACATCTGTAACCGACGGTAGCGACGGTATCGTCCCTTCAGGCCCTGTCACCCTGGCCTGGCTGTCCGTCGGCATGGCCTGCTGCTCCACCTGCGGGGTTTCCTCCTAAAAAGGAAGACGTAGCAACCGTTAGTCAAAGGACTAAGTGGTTTCACATCTGCTCCCCCGGCGACTCCTCGGCACCGGGCGGAGAAAGGAACAAGTACAATAAATATATATCAGTAGTAATACAAGCAGGTGAAGTGGTGTACAGAGTATATAGACATTAATCATTGTACTAAATAAGCAGCCACATTATTCCTCAAATCTATCATCTACAGCAGCAAGAGAGTATAATGAAATAACAGTAAGTAACTCAACTTATATGGGTGCCCATACAAGCATATAAGTTGAGGGTCGTTCAACAGAAAGTAACTCATCGTATAGGAGTGCCCATACAAACTTATACGATGAGGGTCTTGTGTATGTAATGAAGTGCAATGCTATGTATGCAATGCAATGACACACCCATGATCAGGAACATGCAATCGCTATGTCGACATAGACTTATAGTTCCCACTATTCGAGCAGGTAGCTAACCTCTCAGGCATCAACCGTCGTGACCAAACGGTGACAGTAGAGCGGGCATCTGCACTACTAGGCTGGTCTCCACACTACCTGGCCTAGGCCTCCGTACGCCTCAACGCTAAGAACACAACAGCGGAGCTCACATGCGTACTACGGCTCAGCGGGTTCTCTCGGGTAAATATGCACCAAGATCCTAGCCCCGACTGGCCTATGGTATGACACGGAAGGAGCCTCGGAAATTAGCACGAGGACCAAGCCCAACCGTTCACTTGGCACGGAAGGAGCCTCGGGACGTGAACACCGAGGACCAAGCCCAACCGCCCAAGGTCTAACTGTCAACTCCCATCGGTGTGACGATTGGCGAGCCCGTAGACCTGCCACACTATCCTTAACCCGGGATTACGACACCGCTTGTCGACTCACACCGCATGCAATTCCACAATTCATGGCATGGAAGGAGTCTCGGAGAAAGCTCGAGGACGAAGCCCAACCATCCAACAAATACGGATGGAGCCTCGGGACGTGAACACCGAGGGCCAAGCCCAACCGTCCAATTTTATCCAACTCAACCTCATTCCCAAAAGTGACGGTCTACACCGCACTTGTTAACTTCCACAATGCTACCCGTAGGGAGACGACACTCTAAGCATTGGACTATCCATTCCCTTCCATCAATTCATTATACATCAGGCCCATAGTTTAATCATTTACAAATCCTTCCACATGAATTCAACATATTATAGATAATGCGCATAATGGTGATCTACCAAATATAACAAAGCCTTTCTTTCACTTAGGCTTGAATCACATCTCGGCATAGGAATTCAAATCCTCAAATATCAACCCTCACAATACCTCGGTGATTAACACAAAAGAATTCACCCAACCTTGAGATGGATTGCAACATCTATTCCATCGAATCCAAGTTCATATTGTAATCACCTAGAATTATATGTAATTTGGTCAGCAACTTTGATTGGGGATTCCCGTGGCTACAGGTATCGCCTGAAAACGTGCAACCACTCGTTGGAAAGGTAATTTCAAGGGCTACGACTTTAGTGTTTAGTTGAAAGCCCAGTTCTGGTCACATCATACCAGAAATCCAACTCGAAGTCTACTGCGTACAGGATACAGATTTCCTGGGCATTAACTCCCAACCGCAGCGGATTCAAACGGACTTTCCTGTGGCTACAGGTATCGTCTGGAAACGTGCAACCACTCGTTGGAAAGGTAATTTCAAGGGCTACGACTTTCGTGTTTAGTCAAAAGCCCAGATCCGACCATTTCTTGCTTAAAAGTAGCCAAGAATGTCGCTGCGTGTAGAACACAGATTCTGCACGCATCTTGAAGCAAAGTGAACGGCATCCGTTCATCTTCCTCCTAAAGTGATTTTCCCCAAATCGCAACCAGAAGTTCCTCCACCCTTATTCTCCCTCTTGAGGCCATTTCCTCTTCACGAGACCACCCCTATCATCACTTTGAAGCGAGGAGAGGTTGAAGATGACTAAGCTTTAGAACACAAGTTCTAGCATGGCCTTCCTAGAAAGCTTCATCTCACACATCAAGACTCTTTTGAGTCGATGTCTCTCCTAAGAATAGCTATAGATCTAGCACCTCGGGAGAGGGGAGGAAACTCGCCTCATTTCCGGCGCTTCCTCCGTTGTCGGCCATGGATCGCGTTACCCTTCTCCGCGGCATCTCTCGGTGCAGGCGTTCTTCACGGCAAAGGCATTTCTCCTCCTCCAAAACTAGCTCCAACAAGCCTTCCTTCAACGATCCGAACTTTTCCTCCGGCGATCTGCGATATTCCTTTCTCTCCCGCTCTCGTCGGTTTTGCACGGTGACGGCTCGGCAAGAACGATCGGGTGCAATGGCTAGGGTTTGGTTTACTCCTTTTTATATTACATGTTAGGTTAAGTCCCTTCCGCCACGTGTCACTCTATAATTGGACCGCCCAAATTAGGTTTCATTTGAAGTGACCGGTCCAAGGATCATTCAGCACGAATCCCGAAGTCCGGTTCAGCCCGCCTGTGCAAGCCGGTGAATCTGCTTGGGCACAGAAAACGCACAAGTCAAATTCGGCGGGAAGCCCAAGAAAAAGTCAAATTCCCCGTGGGCTTAACCTTGATTTCGGGGATGAAAACTTTGTTTTGTTTATTGGGATTTGTAACATCCCATTTCTAACTAGACCCCTAAGAGTGGTTTTGTTTTGACAAAACCCTAGGAAGCCCAAGAAAAAGTCAAGTGGGTCTTGTGGTGTGGATAGGGGCACTATGGTCTACAAATAGTAAATTCCAAAACTTTAGTCTAGGGTGACCAGGAGCCCTCACCATGACTTCAAGATCTCTCCAACCCATGTTAAGGCCCTAAGGACTCATCACGGTCAACCCTAGAGCCTGAATTGACCAAGGTCAACCCAAACCCTAAATGGGTCAAACTGGTCTACATAGGGTTAATTGACCCTACCTAAGCCAAGTGGACCCCACACATACCTTCCTAACCCTAGTGAGAGGCCAATGGGTCACCAAGGACCCATTGGGGTCAACCCAAAAAAAAGAGGGGGGCTAAGTTTACAAAAGTCAACTCTAGCCCTAAGGTGGTCAAAGTGCCCTGGTTAAGGGTCAAATGACCTCCAAGGGCCAACTCAACGCCGTCGTGCCATATACAGTATGGCATTGAGTGAGCTGAGCTCACTCAACGCCATATAGTGAATGGCGTTGAGTGAGCTCAGCTCACTCAATACCGTCGTGCCACATACGGTATGGCGTTGAGTGTGCTGAGCTCACTCAACTCCATAGAGTGAATGGCATTGAGTGAGCTGAGCTCACTCAACGCCGTCGTTCCATTTACGGTATGGCGTTGAGTGAGCTAAGCTCACTCAACGCCATAGAGTGAAATGGCGTTGAGTGAGCACATCTCACTCAACACCGTCTTGCCATAGAGTGAATGGCGTTGAGTGAGCTGAGCTCACTCAATGCCATAGAGTGAATGGCGTTGAGTGAGCTCACCTCACTCAACGCCATTGTACTTAGAAAAATTCTGGCGAATTTCAGCCTGTTTGCTGTTTCGCCTGACACGCCCGTGACATCAATCGACACGCCCATATCACCAATTGAAACGCCCGTGTCAGCACTATTCCCTGAAAATGAAGAGAGAGAAAGTAAGGAGTGTATGCCATGCATGGCCTGGGAGGCCAAGAGCCCACTCTCTTGCTAGAATCACCTCTTCCGGCCGTGGAAGCAACTAAGAGAGAGAAAGGAAAGACTTTGGGACTCATCTTTACCCTCCCCAACAACCCCCATTCAATTCACTAATACAAAGGGGCTTCAGCCAGCTGACATTTGACTGGTTTGAGACAGGCTTATCATGCTTTCACCCCTACCTACAATGGCCGCCAACTTTGACTAGAATGGCCAAGTTTCTACAGCCACCTAACACCCCTTCTCTTCATCTTCAAAAGCTGAGCTTAACTCCAAGGATTCAATTCCACACCTTTCTAGAAGGAGCCAAGGAGTTTCATTGTGCTGTTAAAGAAATTCGACCACCACCACCACAACCACCATTGGCTTCCCGGCGATCGACACGTCTTCAGGCCGCAAGCAAGGTCCTCCCCTTCCTCTTATTCTATGGTTAGATCTTAGGAATCTTTAGAGATAAGAATTAAGCTCAAACGAGCCTATCCAAAAGAAAAAAACTGAGAATTTCCAAAAAAAAAATCATGGTGGCGGGTTCGCCGGAAACCACCACCTCCGGCGGCCAAACCACCGCCGGGCGTTAGCCACCGCCTCGACAAAGGTGGTGGTGGCGGTGGCTGGCCGGGGAAGTGGCCGGATGGCCGGAGGTGGCTCACGCAAAAGCTACAGGATTGGCCTTTCATGTTCTTTTTTTTCTCTGTTCGGGAAGAATGAAGAAGATGAACAGTAATATTAAACTAATTATAATATTTATAGTTTGTGAATTAATGACTTTTGATGTGCATCATTTTAGAACAAAAAACTAAGGCCCTTAGGGGCTAAACCTTAGAAAGCGGTCAACATGAAAGTTGTAGCCAGTGAAGTCTAGTTTAATTTTAAATTTGTTTGAACCCATTTTAGTAAGTGGTTTGACCACAACACCCATTATGGTGGGGCCTATACCTAGGGAAAACCTTAGGTTCAAATGGGTGCCCACCCTTCATACCTTGTCCAAATGGAGTGAAATTTAGACAGGGGGCCAATCTTTACCATATCTAGACTCTGCCCAAAAATGTGAATTTTTGGGGATACTTTTTCTATAGTTTTGCAAATAATTTAATTTCTCTAGGGTAAATTAATTTAGGGGTAAAATGAACTCCAAACCCATCCAAATTTTGGTAGGTGGTGCATGGGGTCATTATTAAGCTCTGTTTAATATTTCATTACATTTGGAGGTTGTTTAAACTGAAATCTTGCATACCCTTACCTTGCTTTAAAAAGGGTATTTTCGTCCAAAAGTGTACTTTGGGCTTTGTGTGGCCAAATCACATCAACAAAGGTTGAAATTGGGGCCACTGACTTGGCATGACTTTTTACACCTTCCCATGAAAAATGGGGTAGATTGGATTTGATTTGGTCTAAGATCCAAGGTCAAACCCTAAGGAAGGGCTTTTGTGCCTTGTGAAGGGCATGAGACCAAAATAGCTTGAATGGTCTTGAGATTTTGTAGGGAGGGTGCTAGGGTATATAAAACCCCCTGGTAAAAATATTAAGGGATTTGGGGATGGGTGGGGCCCTTAAACCCTAACCCTAATTTAGGGCACAAGTAGTCTAGTGTTAAAACAGGTTAGTAAAACTCCTTGAACTATAATAAGAATTGGGTAGTGTGGTCTTAAGGATATATTAAGCCTCTGGTAATTTAATTGGGAATTTTGGAACAATAATATTAGCACTTCCTTTGTAACTCATGGGATTGCCCTAATTAATTATTTGATCATTATGATCCCACTGCCCATTGGAAGGTCATAAAAATTTGGCAAAAGGAGTTTAAAACCCTCTTTATCATATATGAATTTTATGAGAATCTTTGGATACATTTTTGTGCTACTTACTTTACAATATTAGTAAATAGGATAATTGCTCAATAATTTGTTTAAGGCCGTTTACTGGTTAATAAATTATGAGATTTGACCAAGAGCATTTATATTCCCTTAAAATCATGCTTGAATTTTCTCTGAATTTTTGGAGGTAATATTACCCTACTTATCCATTTAAATGAATTATTGTGAGTTATATTTAAAATTAAAATTAGTTGCCTAAACCTTGCTGAAAAATTAAGAGACTTTGGATCTTAGGTTAAATATTCATATTGTATATAACATAAATTTGGAGGAATATTATCTTGTCTAAATTTGGTACTTCCTATTCAATCTTAGAATTTTTTGCTACTATAATAATTAATTAAATATCAGAATAATTAGGAAAATTATAATCTTCTGGATTTAGTCTATTTGTGTCATGATAAGTCTCCAGTAAATAATTTAGGGCATTTGGATGATTATTTAGATTATCTTCTATCCGGTCCGACGTATAGCCTAGGTTGGTCTGCACTTAGCAAATCATTAAAGTTGCAATAGGATATGATTTGGGATAGTTGTTGGAGTTAGTCATTTTGCTGGGTCGGATAGATGTGGATGATTTCACCATAGAAGGATGGGAGGGGTAGTGAGAAGTGGTTTGTCTAGAGTGTAGAGGTGCTCGGGTTCGACGAAAGATCGTCCTTCCCGAAGAGAGGAAGGTTAAAAATCACACTAGGTTAGTCTATCATAACACGAGGAAGTAATGTGTAATGGAATAAACCAATAATAATAAGTACCTTGCGAAATTGAACGATGGGAGTAATCCCATCATTGTTCCTAGTGCCCCTTGAGAGCCCTTCATAGGGAATACCGGGGGCAGTCTTGGGTTAACATAAACTGAATTAACAAACTGAAAAGAGTAACCTAGTAATTAGGATCTCACATTTCACAAACACTGTTAGCACAGGAAGTTTGTTGGGAGCTTCAGCTCAGTTAGTTTTGAGACGGACAGTTTGGTCCGGGGAGCTTCGGCTCGATTAGCTAAGAGACGGACGGTATGGTCCGGGGAGCTTCGGCTCGATTGGTTCGATACATTAAATATGCATGTGCATAAAAGGAAAGAAAATAAAGGTGGTGGGTCTTCGGTATTGGAAGGTCGATACAACGACGCCAATACGCTGACTCGGCAAGTGTGGTTAGCACTTCGCCATCAGAAGTCTGGTGCGCCAGCCGGCAAGAGTACACAGGAGTCCACTTCGTGCACCAAGCGTTGAGGCGTACGATAGGTCTGACCGATACCGATAGTGATTTATTGGTTTAGAGGTGGGCGAGGCCCAACCCACCGCTTCCGTCTGCCACTACGGAGGTATCCTGGGAGGTTATGGCTCCAGAAAAGGGGAACTAAAGGTCTGTGCGCAAAGAGTCAGGTGTGTGAGTTGCACTTGCATGTTCCATCATACCCACTAGCATGTCATAGCATAATCGATTCATTTAACCCCTGACACCTAAGGTATAAGTGGAATGGGATGCTTATACATTAGGACTTGCAAAACGACCTCTTGGTCTATAAGCTTGTGTGGGCAAGTTTATAAATTAAGGTCAATTTCGATATGTAAAATCTGTTGTTTGATAACCGACACCCCAACGTATAAATTGATATGTGACTCTTTATACGATGGGAGCCCTTCAGAAGATCCCTTGGCTTATTTGTTTCCGTACATAAGTTAAGGTTACTTTCCATACTTTACTTTACTGCCACATGTATTATAAAAATTACTAGTATAGGTCCGTTGCCACCTGTTTTTTATTACTCTCCACCTTAATATCCTCCTCTTTCTTCCTCTTCGCTCGGTGCCTAGGGGCCATGGGGGAAGGGATGAGGGATGATAGGACTTCATCTTATAGACTAACGGTTTTCGGACAACATCATTTAGGGGATCGTGGAGCCCAGCATGGAGGAGAAGCCTCAGAGGTCGGCCCGTTTGGAGATAGGGCAGTCTAGCTCAGGAGTTCAGACACCTGGGACTCTGAGTCCCTGATTCTAGTAGTGTTTTATTTTTCTTTCGCTTGAGTGACTATGTAGTGAGGACATGATGTACCGGGCATAAGCCCGTATTTTAGTACTCTGATATATTATTCTGTGGACACTCCCTTCGTGGAGATTATTTTCTATATGTGATTTCTGTGGACTTGCTTTATTATTTGCTACAGTTGTGATCGAATTGGTCGACAGGATTGGCATTTTGTAGTGATGACCTTCCCGGGTGCGAAGGTGTAACGCCCCCGGTTTTTCCGGCCTTTTTCCATCGTTAGAGCGTGGTCTTAGCTCTTTAGGTTCCTTTAGTGACCTTTTAGTAGCCTGTTTGCAAGATTCCCCAGCTAGCCGGAGCCCGTTGTGGTGACTCGGCTGAGCCTCTTAGGGAATGCTTGTGCCTTGGCTTCGGGTAGTGATAGCCCGAGTTTTGATCGTCATGGGTTTTTTTCGACTCCGCCGTTGTTTTCGTAGCTTGTGTGTTTAGCTTCGGTGCGAGTTTTGTCGGAATCCTAGATCTTTGATTTTCACGTCATTCTGACGTGATGTTTTGCTGCTTTATGATTGTGGCCGGTTTGGTGTGGCTTGTTATAAGCAAGATTTATTAGCTTAAGTGTTAAATTATAAGCTTTATTTTAGTGGTTGGAGCTTGTACCAGGGTTTTTGCTAAGTCTTATTTATGCTTTTAGCCTGAGTAACAAGTGGAGCTCGGGTTGGGCTAAGTGTGAGCTAATCCTCTACCTTTATATGTTTAAGCTTAGGTTATAGCTAGCTGTACAGGTTGCTTGGGAGCTGATAGGCTGAGAATATATAATTATGTATATATTTATATAGTTGTGCCATACAGCTTCGGGTTGGGTCAGCTGGGTGGCTAGGTTCCGGTTAGCTAAGTACAAATGTATATATATATATACATAAATATGTAAGTGATGTATAGCTGGCGGGTTGAGTGGCAGATTTTCTGTAGCTAGTGGCCGAGTCTTGCAAGCTTAGGATTATTTTAATAGCTTGAGTTGAGTGAGTTGAGTTTTCTATTATATCTTAGTCTTGGGTGGGCATGATATTAAAAGGCACCAGCTGTCTTTTTATTTCATTTCCCTTTTCCCAAGCCAGCTGCTAGCTTCCTGCGTAAGGAGCTCGGGCGGAGGTTCTACAGCGTTGGCCGGTGGTGGCTGCTAGCTTAGGGCTCGTTTTTCTCCGGTGACGGTGGATCCGAGCTGCTCTCACCGAGGGCTTGTTTCCTAGGTAAGTTTTGCTTGATTTAGGGCCGTCATTAGGAGCTAGGGTTTTGGTCTTCTCCTCTTCCTCTTCTCTAAAAGCTTATTTTTTTTGTTTTTCCCTAGGTAGCCTCGCTGCCAGTGCCGAGCCTGTAAAGTGAAGGCTGCTGCTGGAGCTTAGCGGTGAGGCAAGTGGCTCCCTTGCCCTTGCTAGTGTTTTTTTATTTATTATTCTAGCAATTAGCTTAGGCTCTGTATTATTTCTTTTCTTCCCTAGATGTAAGAGCAGCTGGTTAACTCTTTTCCCCTTAGACCAGCCCTGTGTTGTCCTTAATCTATAGCTTTAACTCTAGTTTTTTCCTTTCTCGGTTAATTGGTTGTCTTGGATGGTGTCAAGGTTGCTGGGTAGTATTGTGATTAGGCTTAGCTTAGTGTAAGCAAGTTTTGGGGTTGCTGTGGTCGGGTAGGAGAGATAGGAGTGAGAGCTGGAATTAAATTCAAGCTCTCGGGTTGTGGAAACTGAGTGGGCAGGGGTGGGTTTAGTTCCAGCTTTGTTTCTGGAAAATGCTAAGTCAAAAGCATTGAGTGAGTGTACCTCACTCAACGCCTAGACTGTTAGGCTTATGGCGTTGAGTGTGGTGCTCTCACTCAACGCCAGGGTCATTTTTTTGGCTAAGTTTTTAGCCTTGGGGTGTGTGCTTCCTTAGGACTGTTAGAGGAGTTTTTTTCCTTCCTAAGGGGGATGTTGAGGTGTTCGGCTAGTTTTTGTATGCCGACTCGTGGACTATGACCGGAGGGGGTGTTTTCTGGACTCTGAAGGGGTGAAATGTGTGTGCTGAGCTGCGGACACCACTAAGTTTGGACAATGGGGCACACTTGTTTAGGTGTGTGGACCCTAAGGCGGCCATGGGTTGTGTTTCACCCTTGAGTATTTATTTTGGGGTCCGGTTTTTGGTGTTGGTACTGCCACACGCTCCAGCCCCTTATTATTTACACCCCGGTTATTTGCCCGCAAATTTAGGATTGTTAGCTCTCCCTTTGTCTGCTTTTGGCTTTTCCTGTTAGTATACTGAAGCTTTACTACTATTTTTGTTTATTCTTACTGTCATGTCTTTTCTTCTGCTGTTAGCACTTTGTTGCCGGGTTGGTAAACCCTTCTTTATTATTTAGTCTAATGCTCCTTTTCTATTGATTACTTCTTTGCTGAGGTGTTCTTTCTTAAATGTCTCAGGTCCAGGTTGTAGCCGATAGAGCAGCTGATTCCTTTTAGTGGGTTTTGCTGGTAGCCTCCAGGGTAGCTGAGTTGCAGATCTTCACCTGGTGAGGTAGTTATTCTCCTTTTCTGTATAGACATGCACACTCACCGGTGGGTTCGTGTCGGGTTGTCGACGCCCACTGGTGGCATACTTGTTTTGCTGGATATGAATTAAAACTGCTATTTTTTTTTGACCTCTTGGGGTTGCTTACTTGCTTCTGGGAAGGTTATATGCTAGGTTGCTTGTTAGGTATTTTATAACCCTAAACAATTATATGTACCTCATGCATATCATATTTGCAAAACTAAAGCACTATCTTCTTTAAGCATAAAGAATATCTTTCATATATAAATACTATACTCATTTAGGATGTCAAATCAACTAAATCAAAGTATTTTCCGCTACAAACAAATATATTTTTACTATCGTGGACTAGCTGATCCACTGTGCCGAGGGATACAGCCTTTTAATAAACTAGTTTTCTTCTATTTCTAAACTAGTGATTTGAAATCTTAGTGCATTGCCTGAGCGTCAGCAGTTATCCCTTGCTGGACGTGGCATCACAACGCGTATTTTCCCGTACTCTGATACTTCTTAACCTCAGGGGAAAATGTGGGTTGTAATAGTTGGTATCAGAGGGAGGTTGCTTAACAGGTTAGTCCGGCAACCTTTCCTTTTGATTGCATTAGAAGTTTAGCTTCATAAGCATACACTCACCGATATGTCATCAGCACGTCTTGGCCAAAGCACGAACACTACACTCATAAGCATACAGAAGTATACGGGGCATATTATGTAGTATGGGATGCATAATATGTGTTTGTATATGGATCCACCATAGGAGGCAATAGGTGAGGGTTATGTAGTATGGGATGCATAAACTCACCACATGAATGCGGCTAATACATATTCTTTTTTTCGTTGCATGGGAATGTTATGTAGTATGGGATGCATAACATTTTCATGTGTACGCCGTCCATGACATGCATTAAGGCCTTTTTTTTAGAATGCATAGCACGACATTCATAGCATAACATTTCATAAGCACAACGTGCCAGGCTAAAGATTTGCATGATGACATATGTACACACATGATTTTGAGTCAAAACGAATATAAAAGTAGCATTCATGGTTTAGACACATGAGTTAGTATGATGGTAATGAATCATCTCAGGTTAAGCATAACATCATCATTATAACACAAATCCCAGAGTAAGTTTTGTAGTTGAAATTCATATTTAAGCATGCTTGTCTGTACAAGGTAGTTTTGTTCTAGTTGTTGGGCTGGGTTTTAACTAGAACTGGTGCGATTATAGGATGGCGAGGCATCCTGCGACGCGATCGACTCCCCAATCTATGGGCGAGTCTTCGGGATCCCAGAGTGAGTCTCTGATTGAAAGTTTGCGGCTAAGTAATGAAGCCTTATCTAGGTAGATGGTGGACGTGCAGACCCAGATTCAGTCCTTGGTTGCAGTAGTGGCAGAGCAGGCTCAGAGGGTTCAGGACCCTGTTGGGGGTGTAGCTGTTCCTCCCCCTCCTGCTCCTCTTCTGCCTCCAGTTGTGGTGCCACCGGAGATGGCCTTCATATCTCAGTTTCAGTGGCTTAGGCCCCCTACTTATGACGGGCAGACGGATTTCATGATTTTGGATGACTGGCTGATTTCTATAGAGGAGATGTTCTCCTATTCTGGGATTATGGATGATCTGAAAGTAATGCTCGCTGCCTACCAGCTCAAGAGATTGGCAAAGAGTTGGTGGTTAAGGGAGAAGGAAAGTGTGGTGGCAGGATGCACCTGGGAGTCGTTTAAGGTAATGCTGTTGAGAAAATTTCTGCCCTCGGTCGAGCGGGACCAGTTGATGAACGACTTCCTGCATTTTAAGCAAAGGAAACTCACGGTTAGTGAATATGAGGTTGATTTTAGCAAACTGAGTCGGTTTGCTCCTGGACTTGTGAGTGTTGAAGCAGACCGGGTTAAGCGGTTTCTAGGTGGGCTGAGAAGCGACGTTCAGCAGTTAGCAAGTGCCTACGGAGTGGTTGAAGCTGCTTTGAAGGTCGAGGCCATTGAGAATGCTAAGAATAGAGGCCAACAGGTGAGGCAAGACAAGAGGAAGTCTGTTGGGGGGAAAGGCCCCCAGGAACCTGATGCAGTTTTAAGGAAGAAGACCAAGGGGACTTGCAGCTTCTGTGGCCGGCCAGGCCATCCTTTGGAGAAGTGCTTCAAGAGATTGGCAGTGTAGAAAAAAGAGCAAGTCCATGCTATCCAGGGTACTCCCAGAGGGGATGTGGTGTGTACCTTGTGCGGAAAGAAGGGGCATGATGCGGCCCATTGCTGGTTGAAAGATAAAGTTTGCTTTCAGTATGGGAAAATGGCCATCTCAAGACGAGGTGCCCTCAGGGGCAGCCCGTTCTCCCAGTAGTTCCATTGCAGGCATTGCCGCCACCCCCGCGCATGGATAAAGGCAAGGGGAAACTTAATGTTATCTCTTAGGAGGAAGCGTTGACCTCGACCAAGGTTATTTCAGGTTATATTTCTTCCTAACTTGAATATTCAACCTCTTGTATAGTTTAGATTTTATTTTCCCTTAGTTGTGTGGGTTACTGTATAGGGAAATTTAAGGTAAAGAACCGCTGAGGGCGCGTTCTTTTCGATTCTACCGCTACCCACTCTTTTGTTGTTAGGGCTTTCATGGAGCGATTCCGTTTGGGCCTAGACCGTGCTGGTGGAGCTTTCTGCGTTAAATTCCCTTCTGGAGACTCCGTAATTTCAGATTTGGGTATTCAGGGCTGCACAATCTTGTTAGGGGACTTTCTAGCAAAGGTGGATCTGAAGGTGATTGACCTGGAGGACTTCGATGTTATCCTAGGCATGGACTGGTTGTCCATTTATGATGCGGTTATCCAGTGCAAGGGTAAGCGCTTAGATTTCATGAAAGACAACGGCCAGCCCGGGAGCATTTATGCCGATCCACTCCAGGAGTCTCCGGTTATTTCTGCGGTACGTGCTCGCAAGTTGCTTAATTCCGACCGTTTTGCCTGTTTGGTCTCTTTGGTAGGGGCAGATGTTAGTGTGCCGCAGTTCGGGGAAATTCCTGTAATTTGTGAGTTCTCCGATGTTTTTCCTGACGACCTTCCCGGTCTTCCTCCCGATAGAGATGTCGAGTTTGTCATTGATTTGGAGCCTGGTACGCGTTCCATTGCTAAGGCGTCGTACCGCATGGCCCCGCGAGAGCTGGAGGAGTTGCGGATCCAGTTAGATGAGATGTTGGCAAAGGGTTTTATCAGGCCGAGTTCGTTGCCCTGGGGTGCGCCTGTGCTGTATGTAAAGAAGAAAGACGGGTCGATGAGGCTATGCATCGACTACAGAGAGCTGAACAAGGTTATAATTAACAACAGGTATCCTCTGCCTCAGATTGATGATTTGTGTGACCAGCTGCGTGGTAGTGCTGTGTTTTCAAAGATAGACCTTCGTTCGGGCTATCACCAGTTGAGGATTCGGAGTCAGATGTTCCGCGGACGGCGTTCCGTTCTCGTCATGGGCATTTCGAGTTCTTAGTCATGTCATTTGGTTTGACTAATGCGCCTTTAGCTTTCATGGATTTGATGAACCACGTGTTTAAGGATTGCTTAGACAAGTTTGTGATTGTCTTTATTGATGACGTCTTGGTGTACTCTCGGAATGCAGAAGAATGATCGACATTTGCGTCTAGTCTTGGCGACTCTGATAGACCATAAGCTTTATGCCAAGCTGAGCAAATGTGAATTTTGGCTGCCTCAGGTATCTTTCCTCGGCCATGTGGTTAACAAGGAGGGGATCTCAGTAGACCCAGAAAAGATCGCTGTAGTTATGGAATGGGCGAGACCTGTTACTCCTCGTGAGATCAGAAGCTTCTTGGGTTTGGCGGGCTATTATAGAAGATTTGTGGAGGGATTCTCCACCCTGTCTGCGCCATTGACCAAATTGACACAGAAGAAGGTAGCCTTCGTATGGGATGGCAAGTGTGAAGAGGATTTTGAGGAGCTAAAGAGAAGGCTACGTTCGGCTCCTGTTTTGTCCTTGCCTACTGAAGGTGCTGAGTATGATGTATATGTGGATGCATCACATATCGGGCTGGGATGCGTGTTGATGCAAGGCGGGAAGGTGATTGCGTACGGGTCGAGACAGCTAAAGACTCATGAGAGGAATTAGCCGACGCACGACCTAGAGTTTGCTGCCGTGATCTATGCTCCGAAGTTGTGGAGGCATTTGCTTTATGGTGTGCAATGCAGGATTTTTTCTGATCATAGGAGCTTGAAGTATGTCTTCACGCAGAAGGAGTTGAATCTGTGTCAGCGGCGGTGGCTAGAGTACGTGACCGACTATGATGTTGAGATTCAGTATCAATTGGGCAAGGCCAATGTGGTGGCCGACGCCCTGAGTCGGAAATAAGGGAAGATTTTTGGTCTCACAGCCGAGTTATTAGTAGAGGAGTTTCTGTTGATGGACATTTTTGTGGGTAGCTGCGATGTGCAGAGCAGCCTGGTAGTGGCAGAACCTTCATGGATCGCCCTCACGATATTGCATCAGAAAGATGATCCTTACCTTTTGCATTTGTATCTTCGAGCTGAGAAAGGTGAACTGCCAGATTTTTCTTTTGACGATGCAGGTACTTCGAAGTACCGTGGCAGGTTTTACATTCCTGCGGTTGGTGACATCAGGGTTATGGTGTGTAGGGAAGCCCATGGATCTAGCGTTGCCTACCACCCAGGATCCACCAAGATGTACCGCGATTTGAAGCAGATTGTCTGGTGGTATGGGATGAAGGGAGACAGCCAGATTTGTTTCTGAGTGCCACACTTGCAAGCGTGTGAAGGCTGATCATGGAAGACCAGGTGGCAAGCTGACTCCCTTGGAGATTCTGACTTGGAAGTGGGAAAGCATCTCGATGGATTTCACTACAGGCTTGCAAAGATCTCCTAGGGGGCATGATTCAGTATGGGTGATTGTGGATAGACTGACAAAGTGTGCTCACTTCGTGTCATTCAAGATCGACTACCCGATGAGGAAGATAGACGATCTGTATTTGGAGGAGGTCATCAGACTGCATGGTGTACCTGTGAGCATCATATCGGATCGAGACTCCAGGTTCACGTCTCGTTTTTGAAGAGCCTTCAAGAGGGGTTGGGGACAGATTTGAGATATTCCGCAGCTTATCACCCGCAGACCAATGGTCAGACGGAGCGGGTAAATCAGATTGTTGAAGATATGATCCGATGCTATATTCTAGACCATGGTGGAGCGTGGGACGAGCGTTTCCGGCTTATGGAGTTTGCGTATAATAATAGCTATCAAGAAATCTTGCAAATGGCTCCTTTTGAGGCTTTGTATGGGAGGCTCTGCAGGACTCCCTTGTTTTGGGCTGAGGTTGGCGAGGGACCGTTATTGGGTCCAGAGGCACTTGAGGAGATGGAGATTTCGGTGAAGCTTATTCGAGAAAAGCTTCGAATAGCCCAGGAGAGATATGAAAAGAATGCCAACCGGTGTAGATCAGATTTGGAATTTGCTGTGGGGGACCAGGTGTTCTTAAAAGTTTCCCCGATGAGCGGGATTAAGAGGTTTGGCAAGGACAGGAAATTAGACCCGAGATACGTGGGGCCATTTTTGGTTACCGATTGGATTGGAGTATCAGCTTACAGGTTCGAGTTGCCTACAAATTTCCCTGGCGTGCATGATGTCTTTCACGTCAGTCAGCTGCGGAAGTGTGTGCAGAGTGTCAGGCAGGTTTTGGATTCTGTGCCGCAGTTAGAGCCAAATCTTTCTATGTGGATATGCCTGTCCGCATTTTGGATGCTCGGGATCGCGTGTTGCGGAGGAAAACCATTCCTATGGTTAACATTTTGTTTAAGAACCCGGATGTGGAAAGCACGAATTGGGAGCTGGAATCGGCGATGAGGAAGGCTTACCGTCATATGTTTCCCTGACCTTTTGCCTGGTATGTATTGTGCTTTCCTTTATTGCTTTTGCTTGGTTATTCCTTCATTTCCCCTTCTTGATAGAAGCGTTGTGTGTAAAGTATCGGGACGAAACTTTCTTGTAGGGGGAGTGGCTGTAACGCCTCCGGTTTTTCTGTATTTTGTTTGATCATTATTTGGCATTACGATGATGCGTTTCCGGCCTTTTTCCGTCGTTAGAGCGTGGTCTTAGCTCTTTAGGTTCCTTTAGTGACCTGTTAGTAGCCTGTTTGCAAGATTCCCCAGCTAGCCGGAGCCCGTTGTGGTGACTCGGCTGAGCCTCTTAGGGAATGCTTGTGCCTTGGCTTTGGGTAGTGATAGCCCGAGTTTTGATCGTCAGGGGTTGTTTTCGACTCCGCCATTGTTTTCGTAGCTTGTGTGTTTAGCTTCGGTGCGAGTTTTGTCGGAATCCGAGATCTTTTATTTTCGTTTCATTCTGACGTGAAGTTTTGCTGCTTTATGATTGTGGTCGGTTTGGTGTGGCTTGTTATAAGCAGGATTTATTAGCTTAAGTGTTAAATTATAAGCTTAGTTTTTAGTGGTTGGAGCTTGTACCAGGGTTTTTGTAAAGTCTTATTTATGCTTTTAGCCTGAGTTAGCTAGTGGAGCTTGGGTTGGGCTAAGTGTGAGCTAATCCTGTACCTTTATATATTTAAGCTTAGGTTATAGCTAGCCGTACAGGTTGCTTGGGAGCTGATAGGCTGAGAGTATATAATTATATATATTTATATAGTTGTGCCATACAGCTTCGGGTTGGGTCAGCTGGGTGGCTAGGTTCCTGTTAGCTAAGTACAAATGTATATATATATATATCTACATAAATATGTAAGTGATGTATAGCTGGTGGGTTGAGTGGCAGATTTTTTGTAGCTAGTGGCCGAGTCTTCCAAGCTTAGGATTATTTTAATAGCTTGAGTGGAGTGAGTTAAGTTTTCTATTATATCTTAGTCTTTGGTGGGCATGATATTAAAAGGCACCAGCTGTCTTTTTATTTCATTTTCCTTTTCCCAAGCCAGCTGCTAGCTTCCTGCGTATGGAGCTCGGGCGGAGGTGCTGCAGCATTGGCCGGCGGTGGCCGCTAGCTTAGGGCTCGTTTCTCTCCGGTGATGGTGGATCCGAGCTGCTCTCGTGGAGGGCTTGTTTCCTAGGTATGTTTTTCTTGATTTAGGGCCGTCATTAGGAGCTAGAGTTTTGGTCTTAACCTCTTCCTCTTCTCTAAAAGCTCAAGTTTTTTTTTGTTTTTCCTTAGGTAGCCTCGCTGCCGGTGCCGAGCCTGTGAAGTGAAGGCTGTTGCTGGAGCTTGGCGGTGAGGAAAGTGGCTCCCTTGCCCTTGCTGGTGTTTTTTTTATTTATTATTCTAGCTATTAGCTTAGGCTCTGTATTATTTCTTTTCTTCCCTAGATGTAAGAGCAGCTGGTTAACTCTTTTACCTTCAGACCAGCCCTGTACTGTCCTTAATCTATAGCTTTAACTCTAGTTTTTTTCCTTTTTGGGTTAATTGGTTGTCTTGGCTGGTGTCAAAGTTGATGGGTAGTATTGTGATTAGGCTTAGCTTAGTTTAAGCAAGTTTTGGGGTTGCTGTGGTCGGGTAGGAGAGATAGGAGTGAGAGCTGGAATTAAATTCCAGCTCTCGGGTTGTTGAAACTGAGTGGGCAGGGGTAGGTTTAGTTCCAGCTTTGTTTCTGGAAAATGCTAAGTCAAAAGCGTTGAGTGAGTGTACCTCACTCAATGCCTAGACTGTTAGGATTATAGCGTTGAGTGTGGTGCACTCACTCAACTCCAGGGTCATTTTTTTGGTTAAGTTTTTAGCCTTGGGGTGTGTGCTTCCTTAGGACTATTAGAGGAGTCTTTTTTCCTTCCTAAGGGGGATGTTGGGGTGTTCGGCTAGTTTTTGTATGTCGGCTCGTGGACTATGACCGGAGGGGGTGTTTTCTGGACTCTGGAGGGGTGAAATGTGTGTGCTGAGCTGCGGACACCACTAAGTTTGGACAATGAGGCCAACTTGTTTAGGTGTGTGGACCCTAAGGCTGTCACCGGTTGTGTTTCACCCTTGAGTATTTATTTTGGGGTCTGGTTGTTGGTGTTGGTACTGACACATGCTCCAGCCCCTTATTATTTACACCCCGGTCATTTGCCCGCAAAGTTAGGATTGTTAGCTCTCCCTTTGCCTTCTTTTGGCTTTTCCTGTCAGTATACTGATGCTTTACTGCTGCAGGTTGGTTCTTTCTGCAGAGCAGGTAGCTTTTGTGTTCACACTTGGTGTGATTTACCTTTACTGTCTTTTTTGACAACAATTATTACTATTTTTGTTTCTTCTTACTGTCATATCTTTTCTTCTACTGTTAGCACTTTATTGCCGAGTTGGTAAACCTTTCTTTATTATTTGGTCTAATGCTCCTTTTCTGTTGATTACTTCTTTGCTGAGGTGTTCTTTCTTAAATGCCTTAGGTCCAGGTTGTAGCCGATAGAGCGGCTGATTCCTTTTAGTGGGTTTTGCTGGTAGCCTCCAGGGTAGCTGAGTTGCAGATCTTCACCTGGTGAGGTAGTTATTCTCCTTTTCTGTATAGACATGCACACTCACCGGTGGGTTCGTGTCGGGTTGTCGACGCCCAATGGTTGCATACTTGTTTTGCTGGATATGAATTAAAACTGCTATTTTTTTGCCCTCTTGGGGTTGCTTACTTGCTTCTGGGAAGGTTTTATGTTAGGTTGCTTGTTAGGTATTTTATAACCCTAAACTATTATATGTACCTCATGCATATCATATTTGCAAAACTAAAGAACTATCTTATTTAAGCATAAAGAATATCTTTAATATATAAATACTATACTAATTTAGGATGTCAAATCAACTAAATCAATGTATTTTCCGCTGCAAACAAATATATTTTTCCTATCGTGGACTAGCTGATCCACTATGCCGAGGGATACGGCCTTTTAATATACTAGTTTTCTTCTATTTCTAAACTAGTGATTTGAAATCTTAGTGCGTTGCCTGAGCGTCAGCAGTTATCCCTTGCTGGACGTGGCATCACAACGCGTGTTTTCCCGTACTCTGATACATCTTAACCTCAGGGGAAAATGCGGGTTGTGACAGTTTGTATCAGAGGGAGGTTGCTTGACAGGTTAGTCCGGCAACCTTTCCTTTTGATTGCATTAGAAGTTTTGCTTCATAAGCATACACTCACCGATATGTCATCAGCACGTCTTGGCCAAAGCACGAACACTACACTCATAAGCATAAAGAAGTATACGGGGCATATTATGTAGTATGGGATTCATAATATGTGTTTGTATATGGATCCACCATAGGAGGCAACATGTGAGGGTTATGTAGTATGGGATGCATAACCTCACCACATGAATGCGGCTAACACGTTTTCTTTTTTTCATTGCATGGGAATGTTATGTAGTATGGGATGCATAACATTTTCATGTGTACGCCGCCCATGACATGCATTAAGGCCTTTTTTTAGAATGCATAGCACGACATGCATAGAATAACATTTCATAAGCACAACATGCCAGGCTAAAGATTTGCATGATGACATATGTACACACATTGTTTTGAGTCAAAACGAATATAAAAGCAGCATTCATGGTTTAGGCACATGAGTTAGTATGATTGTAATGAACCATCTCAGGTTAAGAATAACATCATCATTATAAAACAAATCCCAGAACAAGTTTTGCAGTTGAAATTCATATTTAAGTATGCTCGTCTATACCGGGTTGTTTTGTTCTAGCTGTTGGGCTGGGTTTTAACTAGAACTGGTGCGATTATAGGATGGCGAGGCGTCCTGCGACGCGATCGACTCCCCAATCTAAGGGTGAGTCTTCGGGATCCCAGAGCAAGGCTCTGATTGAAAGTTTGCGGCTAAGTAATGAAGCCTTATCTAGGCAGATGGTGGACGTGCAGACCCAGATTCAGTCCTTGGTTGCAGTAGTGGCAGGGCAGGCTCAGAGGGTTCAGGACCCCGTTGGGGGTGTAGCTTTTCCTCCCCCTCCTGCTCCTCTTGTGCCTCCAATTGTGGTGCCCCCGGAGATGGCCTTCATATCTCAGTTTAAGCGGCTTAGGCCCCCTACTTATGACGGGCAGACGGATTTCATGATTTTGGATGACTGGCTGATTTCTATAGAGGAGATGTTCTCCTATTCTGGGATAACGGATGATCAAAAAGTAATGCTCGCTGCCTACCAGCTCAAAGTATTGGCAAAGAATTTGTGGTTAAGGGAGAAGGAAAGTGTGGTGGCAGGATGCACCTGGGAGTCGTTTAATGTAATGCTGTTGAGTAAATTTCTGCCATCGGTCAAGTGGGACCGGTTGATGAACGACTTCCTTCATTTGAAGCAAAGGAAACTCATGGTTAGTGAATATGAGGTTGAGTTTAGCAAACTGAGTCGGTTTGCTCCTAGACTTGTAAGTGTTGAAGAAAACCGGGTTAAGCGGTTTCTGGGCGGGCTGAGAAGCGACGTTTAGTAGTTAGCAAGTGCCTACGGAGCAGTCAGTTATGCCGGAGTGGTTGAAGCTGCTTTGAAGGTCGAGGCCATTGAGAATGCTAATAATAGAGGCCAGCAGGCGAGGCAAGACAAGCGGAAGTCTGTTGGGGGGAAAGGCCCCCAGGAACCTGATGCAGTTTTAAGGAAGAAGACCAAGGGGACTTGCAGCTTCTATGGCCGGCAAGGCCATCCTTTGGAGAAGTGCTTCAAGAGATTGGCAGTGCAAAAAAAAGAGCAAGTTCATGCTATACAGGGTACTCCTAGAGGGGATGTGGTGTTTACCTTGTGTGGAAAGAAGGGGCATGGTGCGGCCCGTAGCTAGTTGAAAGATAAAGTTTGCTTTAAGTGTGGGCAAAAGGGCCATCTCAAGACGAGGTTCCCTCAGGCGTAACCCGTTCTCCCAGCAGTTCCATTGCAGGCGTTGCCGCCACCCCCACCCGTGGATAAAGGCAAGGGGAAACTTAATGTTATCTCTTTGGAGGAAGCGTTGACCTCGACCCAGGTTATTTTAGGTTAGATTTCTTCCTAACTTGAATATTTTAACTCTTGTATAGTTTAGCTTTTGTTTTCCCTTAGTTGTGTGGTTTACTGTATAGGGAAATTTAAGGTAAAGAACCGCTGGGCGCACGTTCTTTTCGATTATGCAGCTACCCACTCTTTTGTTGCTAGGGCTTTCGTGGAGCGATTCCGTTTGGGCCTAGACCGTGCTGGTGGAGCTTTCTGCGTTAAATTCCCTTCTGGAGACTCCGTAATTTCAAATTTGGGTATTCAGGGCTGCCCAATCTTGTTGGGGGACTTTCTAGCAAAGGCAGATCTGAAGGTGATTGACCTGGAGGACTTCAATGTTATCCTAGGCATGGACTGGTTGTCCAGTTATGATGCGGTTTTCTAGTGCAAGGGTAAGCGCATAGATTTCGTGAAAGACAACGGTCAGCCCGGGAGCGTTTATGTCGATCCACTCCAGGAGTCTCCAGTTATTTCTGCAGCACGTGCTCGCAAGTTGCTTGATTCTGGCTGTTTTGCCTGTTTGGTCTCTCTGGTAGGGGCAGATGTTAGTGTGCCGCGGTTGGGGGAGATTCATGTTGTTTGTGAGTTCTCCGAAGTTTTTCCTGACGATCTTCCCGGTCTTCCTCCCGATAGAGATGTCAAGTTTATCATAGATTTGGAGCCGGGTACGCGTCTTATTGCTAAGGCTCCGTACCGCATGGCCCCACGAGAGCTGGAGGAGTTGCGGATCCAGCTAGATGAGATGTTGGCAAAGGGTTTTATTAGGCCGAGTTCGTCTCCCTGGGGTGCGCCTGTGCTGTTCGTAAAGAAGAAAGACGGGTCGATGAGGCTATGCGTCGACTACAGAGAGCTGAACAAGGTTACAATTAAGAACAGGTACCCTCTGCCTCGGATTGATGATTTGTTTGACCAGCTGCGTGGTAGTGCTGTGTTTTCAAAGATAGACCTTCGTTCGGGCTATCACCAGTTGAGGATTCGAGAGTCAGATATTTCGCGGACGGTGTTCCGTTCTCGTCATGGGCATTTCGAGTTCTTAGTCATGTCATTTGGTTTGACTAATGCGCCTTCAGCTTTCATGGATTTGATGAACCACGTGTTCAAGGATTGCTTAGACAAGTTTGTGATTTTCTTTATTGATGACGTCTTGCTGTACTCCCGGAATGCAGAAGTGCATGATCGACATTTGCATCTAGTCTTGGCGACTCTGAGAGACCATAAGCTTTACGCCAAGCTGAGCAAATGTGAATTTTGGCTGCCTCAGGTATCTTTCCTCAGCCATGTGGTTAACAAGGAGGGGATCTAAGTAGACCAATAAAAGATTATTGCAGTTATGGAATGGGCGAGACCTGCTACTCCTCGTGAGATCAGAAGCTTCATGGGTTTGACGGGCTATTATAGAAGATTTGGGAAGGGATTCTCCACCCTGTCTGCGCCATTGACCAGGTTGACGTAGAAGAATATAGCCTTCGTATGGGATGGCAAGTGTGAAGAGGCTTTTGAGGAGCTAAATAGAAGGCTATGTTCGGCTCCTGTTTTGTCCTTGCCTACTGAAGGTGCTGAGAATGATGTATATGTTGATGCATCACATATCAGGCTGGGATGCGTGTTGATGCAATACGGGAAGGTGATTGCGTACGGGTCGAGACAGCTAAAGACTCATGAGAGGAATTACCCGACGCACGACCTAGAGTTTGCTGTTATGATCTATGCTCTGAAGTTATGGAGGCATTTGTTGTATGGTGTGCAATAAAGGATTTTTTTCTGATCATAGAAGCTTGAAGTATGTCTTCACGCAGAAGGAGTTGAATCTGCATCAGCGGCGGTGGCTAGAGTACGTGGCCGACTATGATGTTGAGATTAAGTATCATCCGGGCAAGGCCAATGTGGTGGCTGACGCCCTGAGTCGGAAATCAGGGAAGATTTTTGGTCTCACAGCCAAGTTGTTAGTAGAGGAGTTTCTGTTGATGGGCATTTCTGTGGGTAGCTGCGATGTGCAGAGCAGCCTGGCAGTGGCAGAACCTTCAATGATCGCGCTCACGAGATTACATCAGAAAGATGATCCTGACCTTCTGCATTTGTATCTTCGAGCTGAGAAAGGTGAACTGCCTGATTTTTCTTTAGACGATGCAGGTACTTTGAAGTACCATTGCAGGTTTTGCATTCCCGCGGTTGGTGACATCAGGGTTATGGTGTGTAGGGAAGCCCATGGATCTAGCGTTTCCTACCACCCAGGATCCACCAAGATGTACCGCGATTTGTAGAAGATTGCCTGGTGGTATGGGATAAAGGGAGACATAGCCAGATTTGTTTCTGAGTGCCACACTTGCAAGCGAGTGAAGGCTGATCATGGAAGACCAGGTGGCAAGCTGACCCCCTTGGAGTTTCCGACTTGGAAGTAGGAAAGCATCTCGATGGATTTCATTACAGGCTTGCCAAGATCTCCTAGGGGGCATGATTCAGTATGGGTGATTGTGGACAGACTGACGAAGTGTGCTCACTTTGTGCCGTTCAAGATCGACTACCCGATGAGGAAGATAGTTGATCTGTATTTGGAGGAGCTCATCAGACTGCATGGTGTACCTGTGAGCATCATATCGGATCGAGACTCCAGGTTCACGTCTCGTTTTTGGAAGAGCCTTCAAGAGGGGTTGGGGAAAAATTTGAGATATTCCACAGCTTATCACCCGCAGACCAATGGTCAGACTGAGCGGGTAAATCAGATTGTGGAAGATATGATCTGATGCTATATTATGGACCATGGTGGAGCGTGGGATGAGCGTTTGCGACTTATGGAGTTTGCGTATAATAATAGCTATCAAGAAAGCTTGCAAATGGCTCCTTTTGAGGCTTTGTATGGGAGGCGCTGCAGGACTCCCATGTTTTGGGCTGAGGTTTGCGAGGGACCGTTGTTGGGTCCAGAAGCACTTGAGGAGATGGAGATTTCGTTGAAGCTTATTCGTGAAAAGCTTCGAATAGCCCAGGAGAGATATGAAAAGAACGCCAACCGGCGTAGATCAGATTTGGAATTTGCTGTGGGGGACCAGGTGTTCTTAAAAGTTTCCCCGATGAGCGGGATTAAGAGGTTTGGCAAGGACAGGAAATTGGACCCGAGATACGTGGGGCCATTTTTGGTTAACGAGCGGATTGGAGTATCAACTTACAGGTTAGAGTTGCCTATAAATTTCCCTGGCGTGCATGATGTCTTTCACGTCTGTCAGCTGCGGAAGTGTGTGCAGAGTGTCAGGCAGGTTTTGGATTCTGTGCCGCATTTAGAGCCAAATCTTTCTTATGTGGAGATGCCTGCCCGCATTTTGGATGCTCGGGATCGCGTGTTGCGGAGGAAAACCATTCCTATGGTAAAGATTTTGTGGAAGAACCAGGATGTGGAAAGCACGACTTGGGAGATGGAATCGGCGATGAGGAAGGCTTACCCTCATCTGTTTCCCTGACCTTTTGCCTGGTATGTATTGTGCTTTCCTTTATAGCTTTTGCTTGGCTATTCCTTCTTTTCCCCTTCTTGATAGAAGCGTTGTGTGTAAAGTTTCGGGACGAAACTTTCTTGTAGGGGGAGTGGCTGTAACGCCTCCGGTTTTTCTGTATTTTTTTGATCATTATTTGGCGTTACGATGATGCGTTTCCGGCCTTTTTACTCGTTAGAGTGTGGTCTAAGCTCTTTGGGTTCCTTTAGTGACCTGTTAGTATCCTGTTTGCAAGATTCCCCAGCTAGCCGGAGCCCATTGTGGTGAATCGGCTGAGCCTCTTAGGGAATGCTTGTTCCTTGGCTTCGGGTAGTGATAGCCCGAGTTTTGATCATCAGGGGTTGTTTTCGACTCCGCCGTTGTTTTCGTAGCTTGTGTGTTTAGCTTCGGTGCGAGTTTTGTCGGAATCCGAGATCTTTGATTTTCGCTTCATTCTGACGTGATGTTTTGCTGCTTTATGATTGTGGCTGGTTTGGTGTGGCTTATTATAAGCAGGATTTATTAGCTTAAGTTTTAAATTATAAGCTTAGTTTTTAGTGGGTGGAGCTTGTACCAGGGTTTTTGCTAAGTCTTATTTATGCTTTTAGCCTGAGTTAGCTAGTGGAGCTCGGGTTGGGCTAAGTGTGAGCTAATCCTGTACCTTTATATGTTCAAGCTTAGGTTATAGCAAGCCGTACAGGTTGCTTGGAGCTGATAGGCTGAGAGTATATAATTATGTATATATTTATATAGTTGTGCCATACAGCTTTGGGTTGGGTCAGTTGGGTGGCTAGGTTCATGTTTGCTAAGTACAAATGTATATATATACATAAATATGTAAGTGATGTATAGCTGGCAGGTTGAGTGGCAGATTTTCTGTAGCTAGTGGCCGAGTCTTGTAAGCTTAGGATTATTTTAATAACTTGAGTGGAGTGAGTTGAGTTTTCTATTATATCATAGTCTTGGGTGGGCATGATATTAAAAGGCACCAGCTGTCTTTTTATTTCATTTCCCTTTTCTCAAGCCAGCTGCTAGCTTCCTGCGTAAGGAGCTCGGGCAGAGGTGCTGCAGCGTTGGCAGACGGTGGCGCTAGCTTAGGGCTCGTTTCTCTCCCGTGACAGTGGATCCGAGCTGCTCTCGCCGAGGGCTTGTTTCCTAGGTATGTTTTTCTTGATTTAGGGCCGTCATTAGGAGCTAGGGTTTTTGTCTTCTCCTCTTCCTCTTCTCTAAAAGCTCCAGTTTTTTTTTGTTTTTCCCTAGGTAGCCTCACTGCCGGTGCCGAGACTGTGAAGTGAAGGCTGCTGCTGGAGCTTGGCGGTGAGGCAAGTGGCTCCCTTGCCCTTGCTGGTGTTTTTTTATTATTATTCTAGCTATTAGCTTAGGCTCTGTATTATTTCTTTTCTTCCCTAGATGTAAGAGCAGTTGGTTAACTCTTTTCCCCTCAGACCAGCCTTGTGTTGTCCTTATCTATAGCTTTAACTCTAGTTTTATTCATGTCTCGGTAAATTGGTTGTCTTGGCTGGTGTCAAGGTTGCTTGGTAGTATTGTGATTAGGCTTAGCTTAGTGTAAGCAAGTTTTGGGGTTGCTGTGGTCGGGTAGGAGAGGTAGGAGTGAGAGCTGGAATTAAATTCAAGCTCTCGGGTTGTGGAAACTGAGTGGGCAGGGGTAGGTTTACTTCCAGCTTTGTTTCTAGAAAATGCTAAGTCAAAAGCGTTGAGTGAGTGTACCTCACTCAACGCCTAGACTGTTAGGATTATGGCATTGAGTGTGGTGCGATCACTCAACGCCAGGGTTGTTTTTTTTTGCTAAGTTTTTAGCCTTGGGGTGTGTTCTTCCTTAGGACTATTAGAGGAGTTTTTTTCCTTCCTAAGGGGGATGTTGGGGTGTTCGGCTAGTTTTTGTATGCCGACTCGTCGACTATGACCGGAGGGGGTGTTTTCTTGACTCTGGGGGGGGGGGGGGTGAAATGTGTGTGCTGAGCTGCGGACACCACTAAGTTTGGACAATGGGGCCAACTTGTTTAGGTGTGTGGACCCTAAGGCTGCCACCGGTTGTGTTTCACCCTTGAGTATTTATTTTGGGGTCTTGTTGTTGGTGTTGGTACTGCCACACGCTCCAGCCCCTTATTATTTACACCCCGGTCATTTGCCCGCAAAGTTAGGATTGTTAGATCTCCCTTTGCCTGCTTTTTGCTTTTCCTGTTAGTATACTGATGCTTTACTATTGCAGGTTGGTTCTTTCTGCAAAGCAGGTAGCTTTTGTGCTCACACTTGGTGTGATTTACCTTTACTATCCTTTTTGACAACAATTATTACTATTTATGTTTCTTCTTACTGTCATATCTTTTCTCTTGCTGTTAGCACTTTGTTGCCGGGTTGGTAAACCCTTCTTTATTATTTAGTCTAATGCTCCTTTTCTGTTGATTACTTCTTTGCTGAGGTGTTCTTTCTTAAATGCCTCGGGTCCAGGTTGTAGCAGATAGAGCGACTGATTCCTTTTAGTTGGTTTTGCTGGTAGCCTCCAGGGTAGTTGAGTTGCAGATCTTCACCTGGTGAGGTAGTTATTCTCCTTTTCTGTATAGACATGCACACTCACCGGTGGGTTTGTATCAGGTTGTCGACGCCCACTGGTGGCATACTTGTTTTGCTGGATATGAATTAAAACTGCTATTTTTTTGCCCTCTTGGGGTTGCTTACTTGCTTTTGGGAAGGTTTTATGCTAGGTTGCTTGTTAGGTATTTCATAACCCTAAACTATTATATGTACCTCATGCATATCATATTTGCAAAACTAAAGCACTATCTTCTTTAAGCATAACGAATATCTTTCATATATAAATACTATACTCATTTAGGATGTCAAATCAACTAAATCAATGTATTTTCCGCTGCAAACAAATATATTTTTCCTATCGTGGACTAGATGATCCACTGTGCCGAGGGATACGGCCTTTTAATAAACTAGTTTTCTTCTATTTCTAAACTAGTGATTTGAAATCTTAGTGTGTTGCCTGAGCGTCAGCAGTTCTCCCTTGCTGGACGTGGCATCACAACGCATGTTTTACCGTACTCTGATACTTCTTAACCTCAGGGGAAAATGCGGGTTGTGACAGTTGGTATCAGAGGGAGGTTGCTTGACAGGTTAGTCCGGCAACCTTTCCTTTTGATTGCTCCTGGACTTGTAAGTGTTGAAGAAAACCGGGTTAAGCGGTTTCTGGGCGGGCTGAGAAGCGACGTTTAGCAGTTAGCAAGTGCCTACGGAGCAGTCAGTTATGCTGGAGTGGTTGAAGCTGCTTTGAAGGTCGAGGCCATTGAGAATGCTAAGAATAGAGGCCAGCAGGAGCGGCAAGACAAGCGGAAGTCTATTGGGGGGAAAGGTGATGCGTGTAAAATACGGCAAGCGCACCGGTCGCACAAGTAATAAAGTTTGGGAATAAATCCCCGAGTGTCGGTCTCTTGAGGAACACAGTAAGGGATGAGTTAATGTCGAGGAGGACTTGAGATTGAATTCCTTGGGTCGGAGGTAATGAAATGGGGGTTTTGATGGTTGCGAAAATAAAGTAAAAATCTATCAACTACTCCTATGCAACGCCGCTATGCGAAGCTTCGCCAGGCGGGATGGAAACTACATGGGCCACTATGCACCGAATCGCTTGGCGGATGGACGAGTAGGCTAGCGGATGAGGTGGTTAGAATGGCGAAATGAGGGTCGTGAGCACCTCTTCGCAACCCACACCACTAGCAATTGCTAGTGCGGCAAGGGTGGATGGAATATGGCGCACCTCAAGCAATAATAACAAAATCACAATAACTCACATAGACATGAATAAGTGAAAATGCTAATCAATAAAAATACTTCATCAATACATAAAAATTAAACTAAGCTATCAACAACAAGAGGAAGAGGTGTGCGAATCGACCGAATCCGAAGCCTTATTGAGGGTTCACGGTTGGAATCCCAGGTGTCAATCCGAGTCCAAGCTCGGTCCTCAACTGCATCCGGGGTAGAGGAGGCTGTCACTCACTCCCAATGGACCCGTCTTCTTCGTTGAAATGACCCGGTAGATTGCGGCTCCAGCTCCTCCTAACTTGATGGAGAAAGCTCGGTCAAAACTCCGCTTGAAGCTTGGGGATGTAGGAGGAGGCCGAGGGGATGCTCCGGCTTTGATTTGGCATTGAAGGCTTGCCCGGAGCAACTCCCTATGGTGGAGGATGATGGAGGGCAGCGTAAACCCTCCTTGGAGACAAAAATGGCGGAAAAACGGCGGACTTTGGCGATCTCCCGAAATTAGGGCGGAACCTGCGTATTTATAAAAACAGAATAAACAGCGCGCACGATCACTGGCGCACGACCAGTGGTCGTCCGCCCTGTGGTCAGTGATAGTGCACGAAGGCCAGGCAGAACTCCAGGAAAAAGTGGAATCAACGCGCACGATCAGTAGCACACGACCAGTGGTCGTGCGCACTGAAGTCAGTGGTCGTGCGATTGCTCCGACAGAACTTTGGAAAAAGGGCCATGACTCCGCACGACCGGCAGTGCACGAGCAGTGATCGTGCGCGGTATGGCAAGTGATCGTGCGGAAGGTTCAAGACAGAGATTTCACAAATGAGGCCGGGCTGCGCACGATCAGTGATCGTGCGCCAAGAGGTCGATGGTCGTGCTTGGTTAAAAACACACGACCACTGACTCCTTTGCCAAAAAATAGTGAAACGCCTATCCCGAATGCCCTAACGATCCCCAAACCTGCAGGAAAACTGCACGGGACATCGATCGTGGCAGCCACAGCAAACAATAATAATCATAGCAAAAATGAAATACATACACACACACAGAAATAGGCTAAAAAGGGTGCACAAGACATGGAAAACCGTAGCGAACCAAAAGGAGTGCAAATGATGCTAAACGGTGTGCCAAGACAAGAAAATAAGCCTAGATGAGTCCGGAATTAAGTATAAAATATGGACTCATCAAAAGGCCCCCAGGAACCTGATGCAGTTTCAAGGAAGAAGACCAAGGGGACTTGCAGCTTCTGTGGCCGGCCAGGCCATCCTTTGGAGAAGTGCTTCAAGAGATTGGCAACGCAGATAAAAGAGCAAGTCCATGCTATACAGGGTACTCCCAGAGGGGATGTGGTGTGTACCTTGTGCGGAAAGAAGGGGCATGATGCGACCCGTTACTGGTTGAAAGATAAATTTTGCTTTCAGTGTGGGCAAAAGGGCCATCTCAAGACGAGGTGCCCTCAGGCGCAGCGCGTTCTCCCAGCAGTTCCATTGCAGGCATTGCCGCCACCCCCGCGCGTGGATAAAGGCAAGGGAAAATTTAATGTTATCTCTTCGGAGAAAGCGTTGATCTCGACCCAGGTCATTTCAGGTTAGATTTATTCCTAACTTGAATATTTTACCTCTTGTATAGTTTAGCTTTTTTTCCCTTAGGTTTGTGGGTTACTGTATAGGGAAATTTAAGGTAAGGAACCGCTGGGCGCGCGTTCTTTTCGATTCTGGCGCAACCCACTCTTTTGTTGCAAGGGCTTTCGTGGAGCGATTCCATTTGGGCCTAGACCGTGCTGGTTGAGCTTTCTGCGTTAAATTCCCTTCTGGAGACTCCGTAATTTCAGATTTGGGTATTTAGGGCTGCCCAATCTTGTTGGGGGACTTTCTAGCAAAGGCGGATCTGAATGTGATTGACCTGGAGGACTTCAATGTTATCCTAGGCATGGATTGGTTGTCCAGTTATGATGCGATTATCAAGTGCAAGGGTAAGAGCATAGATTTCGTGAAAGACAACGGTCAGCCCGGGAGCGTTTATGCAGATCTACTCCAGGAGTCTCTGGTTATTTTTGCGGTACGTGCTCGCAAGTTGCTTGTTTCTAGCCGTTTGCCTGTTTGGTCTCTCTGGTAGGGGCAGATGTTAGTGTGCCGCGGTTGGGGGAGATTCCTGTTGTTTGTGAGTTCTCCGATGTTTTTCCTGACGACCTTCCCGGTATTCCTCCCGATAGAGATGTCGAGTTTGTCATAGATTTGGAGCCGGGTACGCGTCCTATTGCTAAGGCGTCGTACCGCATGGCCCACAAGAGATGGAGGAGTTGCGTATCCAGCTAGATGAGATGTTTGCAAAGGGTTTTATCAGGATGAGTTCGTTGCTTTGGGGTGCGCCTGTGCTGTTCGTAAAGAAGAAAGATGGGTCGATGAGGCTATGCGTCGACTATAGAGAGCTGAACAAGGTTACAATTAAGAACAGGTACCCTCTGCCTCAGATTGATGATTTGTTTGACTAGCTGCATGGTAGTGTTGTGTTTTCAAAGATAGACCTTCGTTCGGGCTATCACCAGTTGAGGATTCGGGAGTCAGATGTTCCGCGGACGGCATTCCGTTCTTGTCATGGGCATTTCGAGTTCATAGTCATGTCATTTGGTTTGACTAATGCGCCTTCAGCTTTCATGGATTTGATGAACCGCGTGTTCAAGGATTGCTTAGACAAGTTTGTGATTGTCTTTATTGATGACGTCTTGGTGTACTCCCGGAATGAAGAAGAGCATGATCGACATTTGCGTCTAGTCTTGGCGACTTCGAGAGACCATAAGCTTTACGCCAAGCTGAGCAAATGTGAATTTTGGCTGCCTCAGTATCTTTCCTCGGCCATGTGGTTAACAAGGAGGGGATCTCAGTAGACCCAGAAAAGATCGTTGCAGTTATGGAATGGGCGAGACCTGTTACTCCTCGTGAGATCAGAAGCTTCATGGGTTTGGCGGGCTATTATAGAAGATTTGTGGAGGGATTCTCCACCCTGTCTGCGCCATTGACTAGGTTGACGCAAAAGAATGTAGCCTTCGTATGGGATGGCAAGTGTTAAGAGGCTTTTGAGGAGCTAAAGAGAAGGCTATGTTCGGCTCCTGTTTTGTCCTTGCCTACTGAAGGTGCTGAGTATGATGTATATGTGGATGCATCGCATATCGGGCTGGGATGCGTGTTGATGCAATGCGGGAAGGTGATTGCATATGGGTCAAGACAGCTAAAGACTCATGAGAGGAATTACCCGACGCACGACCTAGAGTTTGCTGCCATGATCTATGCTCTGAAGTTGTGGAGGCATTTTCTATATGGTGTGTAGTGCAGGATTTTTTCTGATCATAGGAGCTTGAAGTATGTCTTCACGCAGAAGGAGTTGAATCTGCGTCAGCGGCGGTGGCTAGAGTACGTTGTCGACTATGATGTTGAGATTCAGTATCATCCGGGAAAGGTTAATGTGGTGGCCGACGCCCTGAGTCAGAAATCAGGGAAGATTTTTGGTCTCACAGCTGAGTTGTTAGTAGAGGAGTTTCTGTTGATGGGCATTTCTGTGGGTAGCTGTGATGTGCAAAGCAGCCTGGCAGTGGCAGAACCTTCATGGATCGCGCTCACGAGATTGCATCAGAAAGATGATCTTGACCTTCTGCATTTGTATCTTCGAGCTGAGAAAGGTGAACTGCCTGATTTTTCTTTAGACAATGCAGGTACTTTGAAGTACCGTGGCAGGTTTTGCATTCCCGCGGTTGGTGACATCAGGGTTATGGTGTGCAGGGAAGCCCATGGATCTAGCGTTTCCTACCACCCAGGATCAACCAAGATGTACCGCGATTTGAAGCAGATTGTCTGGTGGTATGAGATGAAGGGAGACATAGCCAGATTTGTTTCTGAGTGCCACACTTGCAAGCGAGTGAAGGCTGATCATGGAATACAAGGTGGCAAGCTGACCCCCTTGGAGATTCTGACTTGGAAGTGGGAAAGCATCTCGATGAATTTCATTATAGGCTTGCCAAGATCTCCTAGGGGGCATGATTCAGTATGGGTGATTGTGGACAGACTGACGAAGTGTGCTCACTTCGTGCCGTTCAAGATCGACTACCCGATGAGGAAGATAGCCGAGCTGTATTTGGAGGAGGTCATCAGACTGCATGGTGTACCTGTGAGCATCATATCGGATCGAGACTCTAGGTTCACGTCTCATTTTTGGAAGAGCCTTCAAGAGGGGTTGGGGATAGATTTGAGATATTCCACAGCTTATCACCCGCAGACCAATGGTCAGACCGAGCGGGTAAATCAGATTGTGGAAGATATGATCCGATGCTATATTCTGGACCATGGTGGAGCGTGGGACGAGCGTTTGCGGCTTATGGAGTTTGCGTATAAAAATAGCTATCAAGAAAGCTTGCAAATGGCTATTTTTGAGGCTTTGTATGGGAGGCGCTGCAGGACTCCCTTGTTTTGGGCTGAGGTTTGCGAGGGACTGTTGTTGGGTCCAGAAGCACTTGAGGAGATGGAGATTTTTGTGAAGCTTATTCGGGAAAAGCTTCGAATAGCCCAGGAGAGATATGAAAAGAACGCCAACCAGCGTAGGTCAGATTTGGAATTTTCTGTGGGGGACCAGGTGTTCTTAAAAGTTTTCCCGATGAGCGGGATTAAGAGGTTTGGCAAGGACAGTAAATTGGACCCGAGATACGTGGGGCCATTTTTGGTTACCGAGCGGATTGGAGTATCCGCTTACAGGTTTGAGTTGCCTATAAATTTTCCTGGCGTGCATGATGTCTTTCACGTCAGTCAGCTGCGGAAGTGTGTGCAGAGTGTCAGGTAGGTTTTGGATTATATGCCGTAGTTAGAGCCAAATCTTTCTTATGTGGAGATGCCTGTCCGCATTTTGGATTCTCGGGATCACGTGTTGCGGAGGAAAACCATTCCTATGGTTAAGATTTTGTGGAAGAACCAGGATGTGGAAAGCGCGACTTGGGAGCTGGAATCGGTGATGAGGAAGGCTTACCCTCATCTGTTTCCCTGACCTTTTGCCTGGTATGTATTGTGCTTTCCTTTATAGCTTTTGCTTGGCTATTCCTTCTTTTCACCTTCTTGATAGAAGCGTTGTGTGTAAAGTTTCGGGACGAAACTTTCTTGTAGGGGGAGTGGCTGTAACACCCCCGGTTTTTCTGTATTTTGTTAGATCATTATTTGGCATTACGATGATGCGTTTCCGGCCTTTTTCCGTCGTTAGAGCGTGGTCTTAGCTCTTTAGGTTCTTTTAGTGACCATTTAGTAGCCTGTTTGCAAGATTCCCCAGCTAGCCGGAGCCCGTTGTGGTGACTCAGCTGAGCCTCTTAGGGAATGCTTGTGCCTTGGCTTCGGGTAGTGATAGCCTGAGTTTTGATCGTCAGGGGTTGTTTTTGACTCTGTCGTTGTTTTCGTAGCTTGTGTGTTTAGCTTCGGTGCGAGTTTTGTCGGAATCCGAGATCTTTGATTTTCGCGTCATTCTGACGTGATGTTTTGCTGCTTTATGACTGTGGCCGGTTTGGTGTGGCTTGTTATAAGAAGGATTTATTAGCTTAAGTGTTAAATTATAAGCTTTGTTTTTAGTGGTTGGAGCTTGTACCAGGGTTTATGCTAAGTCTTATTTATGCTTTTATCCTGAGTTAGCTAGTGGAGCTCGGGTTGGGCTAAGTGTGAGCTAATCCTGTACCTTTATACATTTAAGCATTGGTTATAGCTAGCCGTACAGGTTGCTTGGGAGCTGATAGGCTGAGAGTATATAATTATGTATATATTTATATATTTGTGCCATACATCTTCGGGTTGGGTCAGCTGGGTGGCTAGGTTCCTGTTAGCTAAGTACAAATGTATATATATATATACATAAATATGTAAGTGATGTATAGCTGAAGGGTTGAGTGGCAGATTTTCTGTAGCTAGTGGCCAAGTCTTGCAAGCTTAGGATTGTTGTAATAGCTTGAGTGGAGTGAGTTGAGTTTTCTATTATATCTTATTCTTGGGTGGACATGATATTAAAATGCACCAGCTATCTTTTTATTTCATTTCCCTTTTCCCAAGCCAGCTGCTAGCTTCCTGTGTGAGGAGCTCGGGCAGAGGTGCTACAGCGTTGGTCGGCGGTGGCCGCTAGCTTAGGGCTCGTTTCTCTGCGGCGACGGTGGATCAGCTGCTCTCGCCGAGGCCTATTTTCCTAGGTAAGTTTTGCTTGATTTAGGGCCGTCATTAAGAGCTAGGGTTTTGGTCTTCTCATCTTCCTCTTCTCTAAAAGCTCCAGTTTTTTTTGTTTTTCCCTAGGTAGCCTCGCTGTCGGTGCCGAGCCTGTGAAGTGAAGGCTGCTGCTGGAGCTTGGCGGTGAGGCAAGTGGCTCCCTTGCCCTTGCTGGTGTTTTTTTTATTTATTATTCTAGCTATTATCTTAGGCTCTGTATTATTTCTTTTCTTCCATAGATGTAAGAGCAGCTGGTTAACTCTTTTCCCCTCAGACCAGCCCCATACTGTCCTTAATCTATAGCTTTAACTCTAGTTTTTTCCTTTCTCGGTTAATTGGTTGTCTTGGCTGGTGTCAAGGTTGCTGGGTAGTATTGTGATTAGGCTTAGCATAGTGTAAGCAAGTTTTGGGGTTGCTGTGGTCGGGTAGGAGAGATAGGAGTGAGAGCTGGAATTAAATTCCAGCTCTCGGGTTGTGGAAACTGAGTTGGCAGGGGTAGGTTTAGTTCCAGCTTTGTTTTTGGAAAATGCTAAGTCAAAAGCGTTGAGTGAGTGTACCTCACTCAACTCCTAGACTGTACAGGGCTTCGCAAGGAGCTTCCTTAGGACTGTTAGAGGAGTTTTTTTCCTTCCTAAGGGGGATGTTGGGGTGTTCGGCTTGTTTTTGTATGCCGACTCATGGACTATGACCGGAGGGGGTGTTTTTTGGACTCTAGAGGGGTGAAATGTTTGTGCTGAGCTGCATACACCACTAAGTTTGGACAATGGGGCCAACTTGTTTAGGTGTATGGACCCTTAGGCTGCCACCGGTTGTGTTTCACCCTTGAGTATTTATTTTGGGGTCTGGTTGTTGGTGTTTGTACTGCCACACGCTCCAGCCCCTTATTATTTACACCCCGGTCATTTGCCCGCAAAGTTAGGATTGTTAGCTCTCCCTTTGCCTGCTTTTGGCTTTTCTTGTTAGTATACTGATGCTTTACTGCTGCAGGTTGGTTCTTTCTGAAGAGCAGGTAGCTTTTGTGCTCACACTTTGTGTGATTTACCTTTACTGTCCTTTTTGACAACAATTATTACTATTTTTGTTTCTTCTTACTATCATGTCTTTTCTTCTGCTGTTAGCACTTTGTTGTCGGGTTGGTAAACCCTTCTTTATTATTTAGTCTAATGCTCCTTTTCTGTTGATTACTTCTTTGCTGAGGTGTTCTTTCTTAAATGCCTCAGGTCCAGGTTGTTGCCGATAGAGCGGCTGATTCCTTTTAGTGGGTTTTGCTGGTAGCCTCAAGGGTAGCTGAGTTGCAGATCTTCACCTGGTGAGGTAGTTATTCTCCTTTTCTGTATAGACATGCACACTCACCGGTGGGTTCGTGTCGGGATGTCGACGCCTACTGGTGGCATACTTGTTTTGCTGGATATGAATTAAAACTGCTGTTTTTTTTGCCCTCTTGGTGTTGCTTACTTGCTTCTAGGAAGGTTTTATGCTAGGTTGCTTGTTAGGTATTTTATAACCCTAAACTATTATATGTACCTCATGCATATCATATTTGTAAAACTAAAGCACTATATTCTTTAAGCATAAAGAATATCTTTCATATATAAATACTATACTCATTCAGGATGTCAAATCAACTAAATCAAAGTATTTTCCGCTGCAAACAAATATATTTTTCCTATCGTGGACTAGCTGATCCACTGTGCCGAGGGATATGGCCTTTTAATAAACTAGTTTTCTTCTATTTCTAAACTAGTGATTTGAAATCTTAGTGCGTTGCCTTAGCGTCAGCAGTTACCCCTTGCTGTACGTGGCATCACAACGCGTGTTTTACCGTACTCTGATACTTCCTAACCTCAGGGGAAAATGCGGGTTGTGACACTATGCATCTTGGATCGAAATGAACCTTGGGATAAGCTTTTACCACTTGTTGAGTTCTCCTATAACAACAGCTATCAGTCCAGCATCATGATGGCTCCTTGCGAAGCCCTGTACATGAGGAGGTGCAGGACCCCGCTTTCTTGGATTCAGGACGAGGATCCGAAGGCGTTGGGATCGGATTTTGTTGAAGACATCGAGGCTCAGGTGAAGCTGATCAGAGACAGGATGCTAGAGGCACAGAGTAAACATGCTAAGTACTATGACGCCCGGCATCGTCAGGTGGAATTTCAGGTGGGGGACCGAGTGTTTTTGAAGATCCGGCCCATGCATGGAGTTTCACGGGTGCGTGGTCGGAGGAAGAAGCTCAGTCCTAGGTATATGGGCCCTTACAGGATCCTGGAGCGGATCGGGCCCTTAGCTACAGGCTGGAGTTTCCCCAGGAACTGGCAGGTTTACACGACGCGTTCTATATTTCTTCACTTAGGAGGTCTCTACTGCGCCCGGAGGAGCAAATTTTGACCACAGATGGGCCGGTAGCCTCAGACCGGTCAGTTCACTTGGAGCCGGTTCGGATCGATGACAGAGGAGTACGGACCTTGCGTCGCAAGAAAGTTCCATTAGTCAAAGTTCTGTGGAGGAACCACGGACAGGAGGAGCATACCTGGGAACCGAAGAACCTGATACGACAAAAGTATCTGGAGCTGGTCAGTCAGGTATACCTCACAAACTCTCAGGATGTTCAATTTACTTTCCTATTTTAAACTAGTAGGACTGAAATTTCAAGAATATGAGCTAAACTTTTGTTTATTGGGGGTGTAGACTTTGCCAATAGGGCGAATTTGTCTTAGATTTGACTATCACCTTTAAACCTCACATTGCAAACATGGCATCGTGATGTAAATCTTTCAATTCTCATGGGATGTTACAAGTTTCTTTCTCCGCGATGGGAGTCTCGTGGGCTTAACCTTGATTTTGGGGACAAAATCTTTGTTTTGTTTTTTGAGATTTTTAACATCTCATTTCCAACTAGATCCCTAAGAGTGGTTTTGTTATGACAAAACCCTAGGAAGCTCAAGAAAAAGTGAAGTGGGCCTGGTGGTGTGGATAGGGGCACTATGGTCTGCAAATAGTAAATTCCAAAACCTAAGTCTAGGGTGACCAGGAGCCCTCACCATGACTCCAAGATCTCTCCAACCCATGTTAAGGCCCTAAGGACTCATCAGGGTCAACCCTAGAGCCTGAATTGACCAAGGTCAACCCTAATTCTAAATTGGTCAAACTGGCCTGCACAAGTTTAATTGACCCTACCTAAGCCAAGTTGACCCCACACATACCTTCCTAACCCTAGTGAGAGGCCAATTGGTCACCAAGGACCCATTGGGGTCAACCCCAAAAAAAAGAGGGGGCTAAGTTGACCAAAGTCAACTCTAGCCCTAAGGTGGTCAAAGTGCCCTGGTTAAAGGTCAAATGACCTCCAAGGGCCAACTCAATGCCGTCATGCAATATACGGTATGGCGTTGAGTGAGATGAGCTCACTCAATTCCATAGAGTAAATGGCGTTGAGTGAACTCAGCTCACTCAACGCCGTCGTGCCATATACGGTATGGCGTTGAGTGAGCTGAGCGCACTCAATGCCATAAAAAGAATGGCATTGAGTGAGCTCACCTCACTCAACGCCGTCGTGCCATATACGGATTGGCGTTGAGTGAGTTGAGCTCACTCAACGCCATAGATTGAAATGGCATTGAGTGAGAACAGCTCACTCAACGCCATCTTGCCATAGAGTAAATGGCGTTGAGTGAGCTGAGCTCACTCAACGCCGTCGTGCTATATACGGTATGGCGTTGAGTGAGCTGAGCTCACTCAACGCCATAGAGTGAAATGGCGTTGAGTGAGCACAGCTCACTCAACGCCGTCTTGCCAAAGAGTGAATGGCATTGAGTGAGCTCACCTCACTCAACGCCATTGTACTTGGAAAAATTCTGGCAAATTTCAGCATGTTTGCTGTTTCGGCTGACACGCCCGTGACATCAATTGACACGCCCGTGTAACCAATTGAAACGCCCGTGTCAGCACTATTCCCTGAAAATGAAGAGAGAGAAAGTAAAGAGTGAATGCCATGAATGGCCTAGGAGGCCAAGGGCCCACTTTGTTGCTAGGATCACCTCCCCCAGCCATGGCAGCAACTAAGAGAGAGAAAGGAAAGACTTTGTGACTCATCTTTACCCTCCCCAACAACCCCAATTCAATTCACTAAGACAAAGGGGCTTCAACCAGCTGACATTTGACTGGTTTGAGCAATGCTTATCATGCTTTCACCCCTACCTACCATGGCCGACAACTTTGACTAGAATGGCCAAGCTCCTACAGCCACCTAACACCCCTTCTCTTCATCTTAAAAAGCTGAGCTGAACTCCAAGAATTCAATTCCACACCTTTCCAGAAGGAGCCAAGGAGTTTCACTATGTTGTTAGAGAAATCCGACCACCACCACCAATGGCTTCCCGGCGATCGACACGTCTTCAAGCCGCAAGCAAGGTCCTCCCCTTCCTCTTCTTCTATGGTTAGATCTTAGGAATCTTTAGATATAAGAATTAAGCTCAAACGAGCCGATCCAAGTGAAAAAATGGAGAATTTCCAAAAAAAAATCATGGTGGCGGGTTCGCCGGAAACCACCACCTCCGGCGGCCAAACCACCGCCGGGCGTTAGCCACCGCCTCGACGGAGGTGGTGGTGGTGGCTGGACGGGGAAGTGGCCGGATGGCCGATAGTGGCTCACGCAAAAGCTACAGGATTGGCCTTTCATGTTCTTTTTTTTCTCTGTTCGGGAAGAATGAAGAAGATGAACAGTAATATTAAACTAATTATAATATTTATAGTTTGTGAATTAATGACTTTTGATGTGCATCATTTTAGAACAGAAAACTAAGGCCCTTAGGGGCTAAACCATAGAAAGTGGTCACATGAAAGTTGTAGCCAGTGAAGTCTAGTTTAATTTAAAATTTGTTTGAACCCATTTGGGTAAGTGGTTTGACCACAGCACCCATTTTGGTGGGGCCTATACCTAGGGCTTACCTGAGGTTAAAATGGGTGCCCACCCTTCATCCCTTGTCCAAATGGAGTGAAATTTGGACAGGGGGCCAATCTTAACCATATCTAGACCGTGCCCAAAAATGGGAATTTTTGGGGATACTTTTTTTATAGTTTTGTAAATAATTTAATTTATCTAGGGTAAATTAATTTAGGGGTCAAATGAACTCCAAACCTATCCAAGGTAAAACCCTAAGGAAGGGCTTTTGTGCCTTGTGAAGGGCATGCGACCAAAATACCTTGAATTGTCTTGAGATTTTGTAGGGAGGGTGCTAGGGTATATAAAACCCTCTGGTAAAAAATATTAAGGGATTTAGGGAAGGGTGCAGCCCTCAAAACCCTAACCCAAGTTTAGGGCACAAGCAGTGTAGTGTCAAAATAGGTTAATAAAACTCCTTGAACTATAATAAGAATTGGGTAGTGTGGTCTTAAGGATATATTTAGCCTCTGGTAAATTAATTGGGAATTTTGAAACAATAATATTAGCACTTCCTTTGTAACTCATGAGATTGCCCTAATTAATTATTTGATCATTATGATCCCACTTCCCATTGGGAGGTCATGAAAATTTGGCAGAAAGAGTTTAAAACCCTCTTAGTCATATATGAATTTTATGAGAATTTTTTGATACATTTTTGTGGTACTTACTTCACAATCTTAGTAAATAGGATAATTGCTCAATAATTTGTTAAAGGCCCTTTACTGGTTAATAAATTATGAGATTTGACCAAGAGCATTTATATTCCCTTTAAATCATACTTGAATTTTCTTTGAATTTTTGGAGGTAATATTGCCCTACTTATCTATTTAAATGAATTACTGTGAGTTATATTTAAAATTAAGATTAGTGGCCTAAACCTTGATGAAAAGTTAAGAGACTTTGGATCTTAAGTTAAATATTCATATTGTATATAACATAAATTTGGAGGAATATTATCTTGTCTAATTTGGTACTTCCTGTTCAATCTTGGAATTTTTGGCCACTACAATAATTAATTAAATATCAGAATAATTAGGAAAATTATATTCTTCTTGATTTAGTCTATTTGTGTCATGATAAGTCTCCAGTAAATAATTTAGGACATTTGGATGATTATTTAGATTATCTTCTATCTGGTCCGACGTATAGCCTAGGTTGGTGTGCACTTAGCAAATCAATAAAGTTGCAATAGGATATGATTTGGGATAGTTTTTGGAGTTAGTCCTTTTGCTGGGTCGGATAGATGTGGATGATTTCACCATAAAAGGATGGAGGGGTAGTGAGAAGTGGTTTGGCTAGAGTGTAGAGGTGCTCGGGTTCGACGAAAGATCGTCCTTCCCGAAGAGAGGAAGGTTAAAAATCACACTAGGTTAGTCTATCGTAACACGAGGAAGTAATGGGTAAGGGAATCAACCAATAATAATAAGTACCTTGCGAAAGGGAACGATGGGCATAATCCCATCATAGTTCCTAGTGCCCCTTGAGAGCCCTTCACAGGGAATACCGGGGGCAGTCCTGGGTTAACGTAAACTGAATTAACAAACTGAAAAGAGTAACCTAGTAATTAGGATCTCACATTTCACAAACACTGTTAGAACATGAAGTTTTTTGGAAGCTTCAGCTCAGTTAGTTTTGAGACGGACAGTTTGGTCCGGGGAGCTTCGGCTCGATTGGTTCGATACGTTAAATTTGCATGTACAAAAATGGAAAGAAAATAAAGGTGGTGGGTCTTCAGTATTGGAAGGAAAGAAAATAAAAGGAAAGAAAATACGCTGACTCGGCAAGTGTGGTTAGCACTTCGCCATCAGAAGTCCGGTGCGCTAGCCGGCAAGAGTACGCAGGAGTCCGCTTCGTGCACCAAGTGTTGAGGCATACGATAGGTCTGACCGGTAGTGTTTTAATTGTTTAAAGGTGGGCGAGGCCCAACCCACCTCTTCCGTCTGCCACTACGGAGGTATCCTGGGAGGTTATGGCTCCAGAAAGGTGGAACTAAAGGTCCGTGAGCACAGAGTTGGGTGTGTGAGTTGCACTTGCATGTTCCATCATACCCACTAGCATGTCATAGCATAATCGATTCATTTAACCCCTGACACCTAAGGTATAAGTGGAATGGGACGCATATACATTAGGACTTGCAAAACGACCCCTTGGTCTATAAGCTTGTGTGGGCAAGTTTATAAATTAAGGTCAATTTTGATATGTATAATCTGCTGTTTGATAACCGACTCCCCCAACGTATAAATTGATATGAGACTCTTTATACGATGGGAGCCCTGCAGAAGATCCCTTGGCTTATGCGTTTCCGCACATAAGTTAAGGTTACTTTCCATACTTTACTTTACTGCCACATGTATTATAAAAATTGCTAGTATAGGTCCGTTGCCACCTGTTTTTGATTACTCTCCACCTTAATGTCCTCCCCTTTCTTCCTCTTCGCTCGGTGCCTAGGGGCCATGGGGGAAGGGATGGGGGATGATAGGACTTAGTCTTATAGACTAACGGTTTTCAGACCACATCGTTTAGTGGATCGTGGAGCCTAGCATGGAGGAGCAGCCTCGGAGGTCGGCCCATTTGGAAATAGGGCAGTCTAGCTCAAGAGTTCAGACAGCTGGGACTGTGAGTCCCTGATTCTAGTAGTGTTTTATTTTGCTTCCGCTTGAGTGACTATGTAGTGAGGACATGATGTACCGGGCATAAGCCCGTATTTTAGTACTCTGATATATTATTCTGTGGACACTCCATTCATGGAGATTATTTTCTATATGTGATTTCTGTGGACTTGCTTTATTATTTGCTATAGTTGTGATCGAATTGGCCGACAGGATTGGCGTTTTGTAGTGATGACCTTCCCGGGTGCGAAAGTGTAACGCCCCCGGTTTTTCTGTATTTTGTTTGATCATTGTTTGGCGTTACGATGATGCGTTTCCGACCTTTTTCCGTCGTTAGAGCGTGGTCTTCGCTCTTTAGGTTCCTTTAGTGACCTGTTAGTATTTTGTTTGCAAGATTCCCCAGCTAGCTGGAGCCCGTTATTGTGACTCGGTTGAGCCTCTTAGGGAATGCTTGTGCCTTGGATTCGGGTAGTGATAGCCCGAGTTTTGATCGTCAGGGGTTGTTTTCGACTCCGCTGTTGTTTTCGTAGCTTGTGTGTTTAGCTTCGGTGCGAGTTTTGTCGGAATCCGAGATCTTTGATTTTTGCGTCATTCTGACATGATGTTTTGCTGCTTTATGATTGTGGCTGGTTTGGTGTGGCTTGTTATAAGCAGGATTTATTAGCTTAAGTGTTAAATTATTAGCTTTGTTTTTAGTGGTTGGAGCTTGTACCAGGGTTTTTGCTATGTCTTATTTATGCTTTTAGCCTAAGTTAGCTAGTGGAGCCCGGGTTGGGCTAAGTGTGAGCTAATCCTGTACCTTTATATGTTTAAGCTTAGGTTATAGCTAGCCGTACAAGTTGCTTGGGAGCTGATAGGCTGAGAGTATATAATTATGTATATATTTATATAGTTGTGCCATACAGCTTCGGGTTGGGTCAACTGGGTGGCTAGGTTCCTGTTAGCTAAGTACAAATGTATATATATACATAAATATGTAAGTGATTTATAGCTGGCGGGTTGAGTGGCAGATTTTCTATAGCTAGTGGCCGAGTCTTGCAAGCTTAGGATTATTTTAATATCTTGAGTGGACTGAGTTGAGTTTTCTATTATATCTTAGTCTTGGGTGGGCATGATATTTAAAGGCACCAGCTGTCTTTTTATTTCATTTCCCTTTTCCCAAGCCAGCTGCTAGCTTCCTGCGTAAGGAGCTCGGGCGGAGGTGCTGCAGCGGTGGCCGCTAGCTTAGGGCTCGTTTCTCTCCGGTGACGGTGGATCCGAGCTGCTCTCGCCGAGGGCTTATTTCCTAGGTAAGTTTTGCTTGATTTAGGGCCGTCATTAGGAGCGAGGGTTTTGGTGTTCTCCTCTTCCTCTTCTCTAAAAGCTCCAGTTTTTTTTTGTTTTTACTTAGGTAGTCTCACTGCCGGTGCCGAGCCTGTGAAGTGAAAGCTGTTGCTGGAGCTTGGCGGTGAGGAAAGTGGCTCCCTTGCCCTTGCTGGTGTTTTTTTTATTATTAATCTAGCTATTAGCTTAGACCCTGTATTATTTCTTTTCTTCCCTAGATGTAAGAGCAGCTGGTTAACTCTTTTCCCCTCAGACCAGCCCTGTGATGTCCTTAATCTATAGCTTTAACTCTAGTTTTTTCACTTTCTTGGTTAATTGGTTGTCTTGGCTGGTGTCAAGGTTGTTGGGTAGTATTGTGATTAGGCTTAGCTTAGTGTAAGCAAGTTTTGGGGTTGCTGTGGTCGGGTAGGAGAGATATGAGTGAGAGCTGGAATTAAATTCCAGCTCTCGGGTTGTGGAAACTTAGTGGGCAGGGGTAGGTTTAGTTCCAGCTTTGTTTCTAGAAAATGCTAAGTCAAAAGCGTTGAGTGAGTGTACCTCACTCAACGCCTAGACTGTTAGGATTATTGCGTTGAGTGTGGTGCACTCACTCAACGCTAGGGTCAATTTTTTGGCTAAGTTTTTATCATTGGGGTGTGTGCTTCCTTAGGACTATTAGAGGAGTTTTTTTCCTTCCTAAGGGGGATGTTGGGGTGTTCGGCTAGTTTTTGTATGCCGACTCGTGGACAATGACCGGACGGGGTGTTTTCTGGACTCTAGAGGGGTGAAATGTGTGTGCTAAGCTGCAGACACCACTAAGTTTGGACAATGGGGCCAACTTGTTTAGGTGTGTGGACCCTAAGGCTGCCACCAGTTGTGTTTCACCCTTGATTATTTATTTTGGGGTCTGGTTGTTGGTGTTGGTACTACCACACGCTCCAGCCCTTTTTTATTTACACCCCGGTCATTAGCCTGCAAAGTTAGGATTGTTAGCTCTCCCTTTGCCTGCTTTTGGCTTTTCCTGTTAGTATACTGATGCTTTACTGCTGCAGGTTGGTTCTTTTTGCAGAGCAGGTAGCTTTTGTGCTCACACTTGGTGTGATTTACCTTTACTATCCTTTTTGACAACAATTATTACTATTTTTGTTTCTTCTTACTGTCATCTCTTTTCTTCTGCTGTTAGCACTTTGTTGCCGGGTTGGTAAACCCTTCTTTATTATTTAATATAATGCTCCTTTTTGTTGATTACTTCTTTGCTGAGGTGTTCTTTCTTAAATGCCTCAGGTCCAGGTTGTAGCCGATAGAGCGGCTGATTCCTTTTAGTGGGTTTTGCTGGTAGCCTCCAAGGTATCTGAGTTGCAGATTTTCACCTGGTGAGGTAGTTATTCTCCTTTTCTGTATTGACATGCACACTCACCGGTGGGTTCGTGTCGGGTTGTCGACGCCCACTGGTGGCATACTTGTTTTGCTGGATATAAATTAAAACTGCTGTTTTTTTGCCCTCTTGGGGTTGCTTACTTGCTTCTGGAAAGGTTTTATGCTAGGTTGCTTGTTAGGTATTTTATAACCCTAAACTATTATATGTATCTCATGCATATCATATTTGCAAAACTAAAGCACTATCTTCTGTAATCATAAAGAATATCTTTCATATATAAATACTATACTCATTTAGGATGTCAAATCAACTAAATCAAAGTATTTTCCGCTGCAAACAAATATATTTTTCTTTTCGTGGACTAGCTGATCCACTGTGCCGAGGGATACGACCTTTTAATAAACTAGTTTTCTTCTATTTCTAAACTAGTGATTTGAAATCTTAGTACGTTGCCTGAGCGTCAGCAGTTACTCCTTGCTGGACGTGGCATCACAACGCGTGTTTTTCCGTACTCTGATACTTCTTAACCTCAGGAAAAAATGCGGGTTTTGACACTATGCATCTTGGATTGAAATGAACCTTGGGAGAATCATTTACCACTAGTTGAGTTCTCCTATAACAACAACTATCAGTCCAGCATCAGGATGGCTCCCTGTGAAGCCCTGTACGGGAGGAGGTGCAGGACCCCGCTTTCTTGGATTCAGGACGAAGATCCGAAGGCGTTGGGATCGGATTTTGTTGAAGACCTTAAGGCTCAGGTGAAGCTGATCAGAGATAGGATGTTAGAGGCGTAGAGTAAACAGGCTAAGTACTATGATGCCCGACATCGTCAGGTGGAATTTCAGGTGGGGGACCGAGTGTTTTTGAAGATCCGGCCCATGCATGGAGTTTCACAGGTGCGTGGTCGGAGGAAGAAGCTCAGTCCTAGGTATATGGGCCCTTACAGGATCCTGGAGCTGATCGGGCCCCTAGTTACAGGCTGGAGTTGCCCCCAGAACTGGCGGGTTTACATGATGTGTTCCATATTTCTTCACTTAGGAGGGCTCTACTGCGCCCGGAGCAGCAAATTTTGACCACAGATGGGCCGGTAGCTTCAGACCGGTCAGTTCACTTGGAGCCGGTTCGGATCGATGATAGAGGAGTACGGACCTTGCGTCACAAGAAAGTTCCATTAGTCAAAGTTCTGTGGAGGAACCACGGTCATGAGGAGCATACCTGGGAACCGCAGGACCTAATGCGACAAAAGTATCCGGAGTTGTTCAGTCAGGTATACCTCACAACCTCTCAGGATTTTCAATTTACTTTCCTATTTTAAACTAGTAGGACTGAAATTTCAGGAATATGGGCTAAACTTTTGTTTATTGGGGTGTAGACTTTGCCAATTGAGCGAATTGGTCTTAAATTTGACTATCACCTTTAAACCTCACATAGCAAACATGGCGTCGGGATGTAAATCTTTCAATTCTCATGGGATGTTACAAGTTTCTTTCTCCCCGATGGGAGTCCCCGTGGGCTTAACCTTGATTTCGGGGATGAAATCTTTGTTTTGTTTATTTAGAATTGTAACATCCAATTTCCAACTAGATCCCTAAGAGTGGTTTTGTTATGACAAAACCCTAGGAAGCCCAAGAAAAGTCAAGTGGGCCTGGTGGTGTGGATATGGGCACTATGGTCTGCAAATAGTTAATTCCAAAACCTAAGTCTAGGGTGACCAGGAGCCCTCACCATGACTCCAAGATCTCTCCAACCCTTGTTAAGGCCCTAATGACTCATCAGGGTCAACCTTCGAGCCTAAATTGACCAAGGTCAACCCTAATCCTAAATGGGTAAAACTTGCCTGCACAGGGTTAATTGACCCTACCTAAGCCAAGTGGACCCCACACATACCTTCCTAACCCTAGTGAGAGGCCAATGGGTCACCAAGGACCCATTGGGGTCAACCCAAAAAAAAAGAGGGGGGGGGGCTAAGTTGACCAAAGTCAACTCTAGCCCTAAGGTGGTCAAAGTGCCCTGGTTAAGGGTCAAATGACCTCCAAGGGCTAACTCAATGCCGTCGTGCCATATACAGTATGGCATTGAGTGAGCTGAGCTCACTCAACGCCATAGAGTAAATGGATTGGAGTGAGCTCAGCTCACTCAACGCCGTCGTGCTATATACGGTATGGCGTTGAGTGAGCTGAGCTCACTCAATGCCATAGAGTGAATGGCGTTTAGTGAGCTCACCTCACTCAACGCTGTCGTGCCATATACGGTATGGCGTTGAGTGAGTTGATCTCACTCAACGCCATAGATTGAAATGGCGTTTGTGAGCACAGCTCACTCAACGCCGTCTTGTCATAGAGTGAATGGCGTTGAGTGAGCTGAGCTAACTCAACGCTGTCGTGCCATATACGGTATGGCGTTGAGTGAGCTGAGCTCACTCAACGCCATAGAGTGAAATGGCGTTGAGTGAGCACAGCTCACTCAACGCCGTCTTGCCATAGAGTGAATGGCGTTGAGTGAGCTCACCTCACTCAATGCCATTGTACTTGGAAAAATTCTGGCGAATTGCAGCCTGTTTGCTGTTTCGGCTGACACGCCCGTGACATCAATCGGCACGCCCGTTTCACCAATTGACACGCCCATGACAACACTATTCCCTGAAAATGAAGAGAGAGAAAGTAAGGAGTGTATGCCATGCATGGCCTTGGAGGCCATGGGCCTACTCTCTTGCTAGAATCACCTCACCCGGCCATGGCAGCAACTAAGAGAGAGAAAGGAACGACTTTGGGACTCATCTTTCCCCTCCCCAACAACCCCCATTCAATTCACTAAGACAAAGGGGCTTCAGCTAGCTGACATTTGACTGGTTTGAGCCATGCTTATCATGCTTTAACCCCTACCTACCATGGCCGCCAACTTTGACTAGAATGGCCAAGCTCCTACAGCCACCTAACACCCCTTCTCTTCATCTTCAAAAGCTGAGCTGAACTCCAAGGAGTCAATTCCACACTTTTCCAGAAGGAGCCAAGGAGTTTCACTATGCTGTTACAGAAATCCGACCACCACCACCACCACTAATGGCTTCACGGCGATCGACACGTCTTCAGGCCGCAACCAAGGTCCTCCCCTTCCTCTTCTTCTATGGTTAGATATTAGGAATATTTAGAGATAAGAATTAAGCTCAAACGAGCCGATCCAAGTGAAAAAAATGGAGAATTTCCAAAAAAAAAATCATAGTGGCTGGTTCGTCGGAAACCACCACCTCCGGCGGCCAAACAACCGTCGGGCGTTAGCCACCGCCTCGACGGAGGTGGTGGTGGCGGTGGCTGGCCGGGGAAGTGGCCGGATGGCCGACAGTGGCTCACGCAAAAGCTACATGATTGGCCTTTCTTGTTCTTTTTTTTCTCTGTTCGGGAAGAATGAAGAAGATGAGCAGTAATATTAAACTAATTATAATATTTATAGTTTGTGAATTAATGACTTTTGATGTGCATCATTTAAGAATAGAAAACTAAGGCCCTTAGGGGCTAAACCTTAGAAAGTGGTCAACATGAAAGTTGTAGTCAGTGAAGTCTAGTTTAATTTAAAATTTGTTTGAACCACTTTGGGTAAGTAGTTTGACCACAACACCCATTTTGGTGGGGCCTATACCTAGGGCTTACCTGAGGTTAAAATTGGTGCCCACCCTTCATCCCTTGTCCAAATAGAGTGAAATTTGGACAGAAGGCCAATCTTAACCATATCTAGACCCTGCCCAAAAATGGAAATTTTTAGGGATACTTTTTCTATAGTTTTGTAAATAATTTAATTTATCTAGGGTAAATTAATTTAGGGGTCAAATGAACTCCAAACCCATCCAAATTTTTGTGGGTTGTGCATGGGGTCATTATTAAGCTCTGTTTAAAATTTAATTACATTTGGAGGTGGTTATAACTTTAATCTGGCATACCCTAACCTTGCTTTAAAAAGGGTATGTTGGTCCAAAAGTGTACTTTGGGCTTTGTGTGGCCAACTCACCTCAATAGAGGTTGAAATTGGGGTCACTGACTTGGCATGACTTTTTACACCTTCCCATGAAAAATGGGGTAGATTGGATTTGATTTGGTCTAAGATCCAAGGTCAAACCGTAAGGAAGGGCTTTTGTGCCTTGTGAAGGGCATGAGACCAAAATACCTTGAATGGTCTTGAGATTTTGTAGGGAGGGTGCTAGGGTATATAAAACCCTCTGGTAAAAATATTAAGGGATTTGGGGAAGGGTGGGGCCATCAAAACCCTAACCCTAGTGTAGGGCACAAACAGTGTAGTGTTAAAATAGGTTAGTAAAACTCCTTGAACTATAATAAGAATTGGGTAGTGTGGTCTTAAGGATATATTGAGCCTCTAGTAGGTTAATTGGGAATTTTGGAACAATAATATTAACACTTCCTTTGTAACTCATGAGATTGCCCTAATTAATTATTTGATCATTATGATCCCACTGCCCATTGGGAGGTCATGAAAATTTGGCAGAAGGAGTTTAAAACCCTCTTAGTCATATATGAATTTTATGAGAATTTTTGGATACATTTTTGTGGTACTTACTTCACAATCTTAGTAAATAGGATAATTACTCAATAATTTGTTTAAGGCCCTTTACTGATTAAAAAATTATGAGATTTTACCCAGAGCATTTATATGCTCTTAAAATCATGCTTGAATTTTCTCTGAATTTTTGGACGTAATATTGCCCTACTTATTTATTTAAATGAATTATTATGAGTTATATTTAAAATTAAATTTAGTCGCCTAAACCTTGCTGAAAAATTAAGAGACTTTGGATCTTAAGTTAAATATTCATATTGTATATAACATAAATTTGGAGGAATATTATCTTGTCTAAATTTGGTACTTCCTGTTCAATCTTGGAATTTTTTGCCACTATAATAATTAATTAAATATCAGAATAATTAGGAAAATTATAATCTTTTGGATTTAGTCTATTTGTGTCATGATAAGTCTCCAGTAAATAATTTAGGATATTTGGATGATTATTTAGATTATCTTCTATCCGGTCCGACGTATAGCCTAGGTTGGTCTGCACTTAGCAAATCATTAAAGTTGCAATAGGATATGATTTGGGATAGTTGTTGGAGTTAGTCATTTTGTTGGGTCGGATAGATGTGGATGATTTCACCATAGAAGGATGGTAGGGGTAGTGAGAAGTGGTTTGACTAGAGTGTAGAGGTGCTCGGGTTCGACGAAAGATCGTCCTTCCCGAAGAGAGGAAGGTTAAAAATCACACTAGGTTAGTCTAACGTAACACGAGGAAGTAATGGGTAAGGGAATCAACCAATAATAATAAGTACCTTGCGAAAGGGAACGATGGGCGTAATCCTATCATAGTTCCTAGTGCCCCTTGAGAGCCCTTCACAGGGAATACCGGGGGCAGTCCTGGGTTAACGTAAACTGAATTAACAAACTGAAAAGAGTAACCTAGTAATTAGGATCTCACATTTCACAAACACTGTTAGCACAGGAAGTTTGTTGGGAGCTTCAGCTCGGTTAGTTTTGAGACGGACAGTTTGGTCCGGGGAGCTTCGGCTCGTTAGCTAAGAGACGGACGGTATGGTCCGGGGAGCTTCGGCTCGATTGGTTTGATACGTTAAATTTGCATGTGCATAAAAGGAAATAAAATAAAGGTGGTGGGTCTTCGGTATTGGAAGGTCAATGCACCGACGCCAATACGCTGACTCAGCAAGTGTGGTTAGCACTTCGCCATCAGAAGTCCGGTGCGCCAGTCGGCAAGAGTACGCAGGAGTCCGCTTCGTGCACCAAGCGTTGAGGCGTATGATAGGTCTGACCGGTAGTGATTTACTGGTTTAGAGCTGGGCGAGGCCCAACCCACCGCTTCCGTCTGCCACTACGGAGGTATCCTGGGAGGTTATTTCTATTGAAAGGGGGAACTAAAGGTCTGTGCGCACAAAGTCAGGTGTGTGAGTTGCACTTGCATGTTCCATCATACCCATTAACATGTCATAGCATAATCGATTCATTTAACCCCTGACACCTAAGGTATAAGTGGAATGGGACGCTTATACATTAGGACTTGCAAAATAACCCCTTGGTCTATAAGCTTGTGTGGGCAAGTTTATTAATTAAGGTCAATTTCGATATGTATAATCTGCTGTTTGATAACCGAAACCCCAATGTATAAATTGATATGACACTCTTTATACGATGGGAGCCCTGCAGAAGATCCCTTGGCTTATGAGTTTCCGCACATAAGTTAAGGTTACTTTTCATACTTTACTTTACTGCCACATGTATTATAAAAATTTCTAGTATAGGTACGTTGCCACCTGTTTTTGATTACTCTCCACCTTCATGTCCTCCCATTTCTTCCTCTCCGCTCAGTGCCTAGGGGCCATGGGGGAAGGGTTGGTGGATGATAGGACTTAGTCATATAGACTAACGGTTTTCGGACCACATCATTTAGGGGATCGTGGAGCCCAGCATGGAGGAGCAGCCCCGAAAGTCGGCCCGTTTGGAGATAGGGCAGTCTAGCTCAGGAGTTCAGACAGCTGGGACTGTGAGTCCCTGATTCTAGTAGTGTTTTATTTTGCTTCCGCTTGAGTGACTATGTAGTGAGGACATGATATACCGGGCATAAGCCCGTATTTTAGTACTCTGATATATTATTCCGTGGACACTCCCTTCGTGGAGATTATTTTCTATATGTGATTTCTGTGGACTTGCTTTATTATTTGCTACAGTTTTTATCGAATTGGCCGGCAGGATTGGCATTTTGTAGTGATGACCTTTCCAGGTGCGAAGGTGTCACCACAAAGCGGCGGTTCTGGGCCTAATACCCCGGTGTTTTAAAATAAAAAATGGGGGGGGGGGGTCTTACAAGTGGTATCAGAGGCAAAACACATCGATCAAAAAGTAGCAGATATTTTATACACCCGGGGATCACCAAGATGACGATAGACTTGAAGAAGACGATGTTTTGGCCTGGGATGAAGAAGGACATTACATACTTCGTGACTCATTGCGAGGCAAGCCAACACGTGAAGGCGGAGTGCAGGAACCCCGCGGGTTTGCTACAGCCACTTCCGGTGCCGGAGTGGAAATTTGAAGACATCGCGATGGATTTCATTCATGGCCTCCCCGATCACGGACGGGAAACGATTCGATTTTGGTCATCGTCGATCTGCTTACGAAGGTGGCCAGATTCATTCCGATCAAGAAGGATGACTCGGTTGGGGTGCTAGTGCGGAGATTCGTAAAGAAGTTCATTCGTTATCACGGGGTGCCCAGGACGATCGTGTCGGGTCGGGATGGTCGGTTCACATCCAGAGAGTGGAGATCCGTGCAGACTTACTTAGGCACGCGGCTGAACTTCAGCACAGCATTTCATCCCCAGACGGATGGGCAGACTATCACAACCCGCATTTTCCCCTGAGGTTAAGAAGTATCAGAGTACAGGAAAACACGCGTTGTGATGCCACGTCCAGCAAGGGATAACTGCTGACGCTCAGGCAACGCACTAAGATTTCAAATCACTAGTTTAGAAATAGAAGAAAACTAGTTTATTAAAAGGCTGTATCCCTCGATATAGTGGATCAGCTAGTCCACGATAGGAAAAATATATTTGTTTACAGCGGAAAATACTTTGATTTAGTTGATTTTACATCCTAAATGAGTATAGTATTTATATATGAAAGATATTCTTTATGCTTAAAGAAGATAGTGCTTTAGTTTTGCAAATATGTTATGCATGAGGTACATATAATAGTTTAGGGTTATAAAATACCAAACAAGCTGTTGGAGTTACCATGGTGATCTAGAAGTGGTCAAACATATAATCTCACTACAAACGCGATATGAGCCTACAGGGTCGCACATAAGAGCATGTGGAGAAGTTGGAAGATTGACTGTGTTGGTAAAGGTTACCAATCACCATAGAGAACGGGGTCCGGCAAATGTTGCCAAGGAGATTCGTCGAGAATCGTCGACTATGATTCGTTGAGAATCGTCGAGTATCGTCGACTATGGTTCGTCGAGAAACGTCGGCTATTGTTCGTCGAGAACCGTCGACAATGGTTCGTCGAGAATCGTCGACTATGGTTCGTCGAGAATCGTCGACTATGGTTCGTCGAGAATCGTCGAGAATTGTCGAGAATCGAACTGTTCGATAATCGACGAATGTTGATTCCTGATGAATTATTCGAGAAACCCTGATTCTCTGTGGTCTGTGGATAGCGATTTTTCCTAGGTCTGTTTATGCTTCGGGTATAAATAAGAACTTAGGTTTGAGGGTCAAAGGAGGACTCCCCGGCCCGACGGAAGTGTTCCGCCGATCCGCTCGTTCCGCCGATTTGCTCGCTCCGCCGACCTCCTCTCCGACGATAGTCGCCGTTGCTTGTCTTCCTGGAGCGGACCTAGCAGTCCGTGGAAGTGCAAGGTGTAGTCGATCTCCCTTCCCGTTTTTCATGCGACGAAGATCGGTGATCTCCCGCTCGTGTGGATTCTTGCAGAGACGTAGACGCTATTCTACGTGGGACTTACCGCCGACAAGAACTCATACATTGGAGCATATTTTTTGAGTTGTGACTCAACACCGCCAATGTAATTTTACCTAGTTTTTCTTAACTTCTTGATTCAACATTCATGGCCCGATCCCAAATCTCTTTTGGGTTGTTCTTGATTTTATTGTTTCCGTTGCGTGCACAACTATTGTGCCACCTTCTAGAAAACCCAATAGTGGTATCAGAGCCAGGTTGCGGCCATGATTGTTGTATTGGAAGTTAGGTTATTCCAGTACGTGTAAACCTAAGAATTTAGAGGTGTTCTAAATGTCTAGATTTAATCCTGAAACATCAATTGTTGATGATTTTTCAAGGGACCCCGCCAGGGGAGCGACCCCTTGGAACCCCGCCAGGAATGTCTGGGATTTCGTGGTAATTTCTAATTGTTAGAAATTGTTGTCTCCTTAGCAGTAACTGTACCTCGAGTGGTTAATGAACCCGTGTATTGTTTTTGATTTTGAATCCAACAAGGAGAGACGAGCTTGTCTACTGCTTTAAGTCGAGTTGCCTTTGCCTTTGTCCAATGCATGTAAATCTGAAGATTTGGAAGAGTCCGGATGTTTATATTTAGCCCTTTCTTCCATCAAATGTTTATAGTACCATGTTGTGCACATAAGGGATGCATGTGGTTTTAGAATAGTGTTTTTCTATGGATGTGCACATTGATCAAATGTTGATCATGGTTAATTGTTAACCTATTATCAAAAAATCCCTTCATCAAATATTAAGTGTTCGGATGCCTTCGGATGGATGACACTCTTCCTGCCTCGATCGATGAAGTGTGGGCTTGCCAAAGCAAGGTGCATTAATCTATCTTGGTAAGGTTGCGAGCGGATAATTGTGATATCCCACTGTCGACATCGGGTCTAACTTAACTAGGTCACCTCAAAGGTTGAGTGCCTAGAGGCATAGGGTTGGCATGCACTATATGATGGATGCGAATAAGGAGTTATTCACCAACCATACAAGAATTGCATGAGGATGCAATTGGCAAGCGTTGCCTACCTAAATAACCATATCGTGAGAGAAAAGCCAAAGCTGACTCATTGTGTTGGTGAAATATGGATCTTTTCCACTAAGAGAGTAGCTCGCATGTACTCTACGAATTGATAGCGAGGGCTATCATTTCGAATAAAAATAGTGGGAGTTTTAATTGAAGTCCAAATTAAAAATAAATTATTTTTTGAAATTTTGGTACTGATATTATTCTGCATGAATTCTTGTAGAATTCCATGGCAAGTGGTTCACACTCCACTCTGTCTCTGAGAGCCATCCTTGAGAAGGATAAGTTCAGTGGGACCAACTACATGGACTGGTACAGGAACCTGAGAATTGTTCTCAGGCAAGAGCGAAAGCTCTATGTCTTGGAAGAAGAAGGCCCTGAGGTGCCGACTGGGAACTCTTCCCGTACTGATAAGGATACTTATAAGAAGTATACTGATGATACCTTAGACGTCGAATGCCTTATGCTTGCTACCATGAACTCCGATATTCAGAAGCAACATGAGAACATGGCGTGCAAGGAGATTGACGAGCATCTCAAGAAAATGTTTCAAGGGCAGGCTCGTCAAGAGAGGTTCGAAGTCACAAAAGCGTTATTTCAGTGCAAGATGGGAGTTCGAGACTCAGTAGGGACTCACGTACTCAAGATGATTGGGTATATAGAGAACCTTGAAAGGCTGGGTTTTCCTCTAGGTCAAGAGTTGGCCACATATCTGATCCTGCAATCGTTGACGGACAGTTATGAGCAGTTTGTCTTGAACTACAACATGAATGAAATAAACAAGACACTGCCCGAGCTCCTAGGCATGTTAAGAACTGCCGATATCAATATGAAGAAGGCCAAGCCTGCCAGACCCATACTGATGGTGCATAAGGGCAAGGGCAAGGCCAAGGGCTCTAAGAAGACGAAGGTGGGACCTAAGTCACATCTTGAGCCCAAGTCTTCGGCACTGAAGAAAAAGAAAAACACGGTGAAGGAAGGGAAATGCCACCACTGTGGCAAGGCTGGTCATTGGAGGAGGAACTGTCCTTCTTACATTGAGGGTCTGCAAAAAATGAAGGGAGGTATGACTTCCGCTTCAAATATTTACGTTATAGAGATAAACCTTTCTACTCCTTCATCTTGGGTATTGGATACCGGATGTGGTTCTCACATTTGTACAAATGTGCAGGAACTGGAAAGGAGAAGATTGTTGAGTAAAAGGGAGGTGGACCTGCGCGTCGGCAATGGAGCAAGAGTTGCTGCTGTAGCCGTAGGGTTTTACCGTCTTTATTTGCCCAGTGGGCTTGTAGAACTAGATAATTGTTATTTTGTTCCAGCCATAACTAGAAACATTATATCCATTTCATGCTTGGACATGATTGGATTTTCTTTTATAATTAAGAACAACTGTTGTTCTATATTTAAGAATGATGTTTGTTATGCTATAGCCCAATTGTTTAATGGTCTTTATGTTTTGAACTTGGACCATCTGATCTATAATGTAGAAAATAATAAAAGACTAAGAACAAATGGCTCAAATCCTACATATATCTGGCATTGTCGTTTGGGCCATATAAACGAGAAGCGCATATCCAAGCTCCATAAAGATGGACTTTTAGACTCATTTGATTATGAATCATTTGAGCGATGCGAATCTTGTTTGTTAGGCAAGATGACTAAAGCCCCTTTCACTGGTTATACTGAGAGGGCTGAGGATCTCTTGGGTGTTGTACATAGTAATGTATGCGGACCCATGAGCTCCATGGCTAGAGGTGGGTATTTCTACTTCGTTACATTTACTGATGATTTCAGTAGATACGGATATGTGTATCTTATGAAGTGCAAATCCGAGACCTTTGAAAAGTTCAAAGAGTTCAAGAATGAAGTAGAAAACCAGTTGGGTAAAAGGGTTAAAGCACTCCGATCTGATCGAGGTGGCGAATACCTGAGTCATGAGTTTCGTGATCATCTGAAAGAGTGTGGTATTGTATCACAGCTAACTCCACCTAGAACACCATAACATAATGGTGTGTCTGAGAGGAGAAATCGTACTCTGTTAGATATGGTACATTCGATGATGAGTCATGCAGACTTGCCTGTTTCCTTTTGGGGTTTTGCTTTAGAGACTGCTGCAATGACACTGAATCGCGCTCCAACGAAAACGGTTCTGAAGACACCATATGAGATATGGACTAGGAAGCATCCTAGTTTGTCGTTCATTAAAATTTGGGGCTGTGAGGCATACGTGCGACGTCAAATGCCTGATAAGCTGGAACCCAAATCGGATAAATGTTATCTGGTGGGATATCCTAAGGAAACGAAAGGGTATTACTTTTACCTACCGTCCGAGGGCAAAGTGTTTGTTGCAAGGACTGACGTCTTCTTGGAGAGAGAATTCTTATCAAGAAAAACCCAAAAGGTAGAACTTGAAGAAGTTCAAGAACCACAAGTAGTGAATGAACCGGAATTGGATTCTGAGATAGGACTACAAGATGTTGTAGATAGAGAACCTGCTCAAGAAACACAAGTCCTACTTAGATCTGGTAGACCAAGATTTGAGCCTGAGAGATATGGATTTCTTGTGTCTCAAATAGGTAATGTGTTGCTTATGGATCATGATGATGAACCAGCAACCTACCAAGAGGCAATGAATGGACCGGACTCCGACAAATGGCTTGAGGCTATGAAATCCGAAATGGACTCCATGTACGCAAACCAAGTTTGGAACTTGGTGGAACCACCTGAAGGGGTACGACCCATAGGGTGCAAATGGGTCTTCAAGAAGAAGACCGACATGGATGGGAATGTACAGACATTTAAAGGGCGAATGGTGGCTAAGGGTTTTAAGCAAATTCATGGTATTGACTATGATGAGACTTTTTCCCTTGTTGCCATGGTAAAGTCCATAAGGATATTGCTTGTTATTGCTGCGTATTATGATTATGAGATCTGGCAGATGGATGTCAAAACGGCTTTCCTTAATGGAAACCTCCTTGAGGAAGTGTACATGACACAACCCGAGGGTTTTGTATCCCCAAATGAAGCCACTAAAATATGCAAGCTGAATAGGTCCATCTATGGACTGAAGCAGGCCTCTCGAAGTTGGAATCTTCGTTTTGATGAGAAAATCAAAGAGTTTGGTTTCATCAAGAATGAAGATGAGCCTTGTGTTTACAAGCGAATCAGTGGGAGCATTGTTGTCTTCCTGATATTGTATGTAGATGACATACTATTGAATTGAGAATGACATTCCTACCCTGAAAGTTGTTAAGAACAACCTAGGGAACTGCTTTTCTATGAAGGACTTGGGTGAAGAGACTTATATACTCGGTATTAAGATCTATAGAGATAGATCAAAGAAGTTGCTGGGTTTGACCCAGAGTACATACATCGAGAAGGTGTTGAAGCGGTTCAATATGCTTGAGTCCAAGAAAGGATTTTTACCCATGTCTCATGGTGTGAATCTCTCTAAGGACTAGTGTCCAAAATCTTGTGAAGATAAGGACCGCATGAAGTTGATTCCATATGCTTCGGCAATTGGATCAATCATGTATGCAATGTTATATACTCGACCCGATGTCTCCTTTGCTTTGAGAATGACTAGCAGGTATCAGTCAGACCCCGGTGAGTGTCACTGGATTATAGTTAAGAATATCCTGAAGTACTTGAGAAGGACAAAGGATGTGTTCTTAGTGTATGGTGGAGAGGAAGAGCTCGTTGTAAGTGGTTACACGGATGCTAGCTTCCAAACTGATAGGGATGATTCAAAGTCTCAGTCATGATTCGTGTTTTGCCTTAATGGAGGAGCTGTGAGCTGGAAGAGTTCCAAGCACGAGACAGTTGCTGATTCTACAACAGAAGCCGAGTATATCGCTGCAGCTAACGCAGTGAAGGAGGTTGCATGGATTAGGAAATTCATCGACGAGCTTGATGTAGTTCCTATCATTGTTGGTCCCGTAGTTCTTTACTGATGGCCGCGGAACAGAGACCTACTGTGGTTGGTTCGAAATGGTCAGATTCCGCGGGCCGATTAGAAGATCGAGTTTTCTAACGAGAGGAGGCAAGTGCACCTATCGCAAGTAGTACTCGGTATTCGGGAAAATACCGAGGTCGTATTATTCTCGGGGACGCGTTGATTATATCTACTCTTCCAGGAACACTATTATCTTACTAACAGTAAGGTGGGATTTTTTAGTTTAATTAAAACGGAAAGAAAGAGAGCATAATTTTGCTAAGTTAGTTCGATGACGGGTTAACGCTCGACATCGAATCGGATTAAGACTAAAATAATTCTCAACAATTATTAAACTTTGTTTTTAAATTAATAAAAGGCACTCGGCCATGGGGGTTCCAAAAATATGAGCGCACTTATCTCTAGGAATATTGCTCACCTAAACATTAAGACTATTCGACCTATCGTTAGACCGACGAAGGATTCCTCTTAATTCCCGCTTTACGCTAAGAACCCCGCTATTGGGTGGGGAACCCAATCTGGCAGAACTACGCTTCTCCTCTTTCGAGGGGGCGTACACAATTCTCTTTACCCAAGGGGGATCGGTCCATACGTGCAGCCTCTCGGCGTCGCGTATGGATAACGGAAATAGAGCCCACACATCGATTATGTGGTCCTATGCGTCGTTAACCCGGGGTAAACCTTAAGTCCTTAAATTAAAATAAAAATAAAGTTTTTTTTAATTATTTCAAATCATATTATATGTCCCAATGCTCTTCGATGCCGAAGGCTAAAAGAGATTAGCCACTCATCGGTATGGGGACGGCTTTATGTTTTTAGGTGAAGCGTGAGTGTTAAATTAAGCACTGAACAATTATAAGAGAAAACACGAAAAATAGGACAATTAGATAAATTGAAGGCTAATTGATGCAGGCACTCACGCACACTTCAAAACCATAAAGAAAATTAAATAAAGCAAGCCCTACTCAAATGAGTAGGCGGAAATAAATGCACACACGCACACACTCTTCTTAATTGAAGAAAGCGATAAATAAAGCGGTAAAATTATCTCCTACACGCACGCACTCTACATAATTGAGAAAGCGATAAAATTGCAAGTCCTGGCTCAAATGAGTGGGCGGGAGTAAATTTATCTCATACACGCACGCACTCTACTTGAAAGTAAAACACACACACGCACTCTACAGAAATGAAAACACACGCACCCACACAAAGTTTTCCTACTCAAGTGAGTAGGAAGAAAATGAAAGCAGTAAAAAGACAAGTCCCACTCAAACGAGTGGGCGGGAAATGAAAGCAGAGCGCCATTTAACTCTTAACGAGTAGGCGGAAATAAATGCATACGCACACGCGCACTCTACAGAAGTTGAAATAAAGCAATAAAACCTAACTCATACACACACACTCACACACACTTGCAAAAATAAGAAAAACAAAGTTGCTGAAAAATTATAACGACTGCATTTCTACCGCTAGAATGCGGTAGAAATGCATAAAAAGTGAAAATAAAAATTAACCGAGCGAAATTGTTTTGCAAATAAATGCAAAATGAAAGTACTCGAAAAATTAAAACAACTGCATTTCTACCGCTAGAATGCGGTAGAAATGCATAAAAAGATGAAATAAAAATTAAAGGGACTAAAAGTTTTGCAAATAAAAAGTTAAAACAAAGTGAGCGAAAAATTATAACGACTATATTTTCATTCTTATATTTTTATAAAAACTCCTAAAAAGTGAAAATAAAACAAAAAAGACAAAAAGTTTTATGATCCTAAAGAGCCTAAGTTAAAGAAAAATGAAAATAACACTTTTAGATGAGTTTTTATAAAGCCTTCTGAATGAAAAAAATAGGAAAAAGGAGAAAAGCTAAATCAAAAAAGTGCGGAAAATGAAAATAAAACGGGCATAACAACGGCTAGAAAGTGCAAGAAAATCCTAAACTAAGTTATGAAAGCTAAAAAAGAAAACATAAAAAGAGAATCACAAAAAGGGAACGAAAAAATTACTTAAGAAGGGCGCTTCCAATTGAACATTTCAACTTTGCAAGATAGAAAATCTACCATTTTATTGAGTAAAAAGGCTATTACATGAAAAGCTAAAACAAACAACCTAATACAAACTAATAAAGATTGGGAGAAATTCTCCTTACATAGCTTAGAAGCCAAACGGGCAGCACCTCCCCTAAGTAAGATGGACCAAAAAAGTGGACAAAATAAGCTTCCTGGAGCTCTTATTTATAGGCAAATTTTCAGGTTGGTCACGCCCGTGACTAGGGCGTGACATGGGGGCGTGTCGACACTATTCATGAGCTGATCAGGTGACTTGACTGGAAAGTTGACTTCGGCTGAAAACGTGGCGGTCATGCCCTAGGTTACGGGCGTGACATGTGTCAGTCACGAGCGTGACTGGGGCGTGTCGGGGAGGTCGATCTGGGCGCGGTCCGGCTGCAAAGTCGCGCGTGTCACGTCGGGCCAGGTGGCTAAGTCACGCCCGTATCACACCTTGACACGGGCGTGTCTTGGGGCGTGTCGAGCTGGGTTTGATGATCGCCGATCGTCGAGCTGGCACCTGTGGTCGGCGATCGTCGAGGGCATGACACGGGCGTGTCGGTCATGTGACACGGGCGTGTCAGTCAATATTTTGACTTTTTCTGGAATTTTTCTGGAAATTTTCTGCAATAAAAATAAAGCTAAGTTAGAAATAATATTTACAAAAAATAAGCAATTTATTGAATAAAACTAATAAAAAAGACAAAAATAAACAAAATTGACTTAAATAAAATACGAAAAATATAGGTATATTTACAACTCATCAAACACCCCCATACTTAAGCTTTTGCTATTCCAGAGCAAAAGTTTGAGGTGAACTTATAAGGAATAATAAGAAACCCTAAGTTCTGCTACCGCTAAATTAATTATAAGAGAGATCAAAATAAAAATATACGGGGTATAAGAGTTAAGTCCAAAAATTATTTAGATGATTTAAATAGGGCAAAAGTTTTGGCCAAAAGACTTCTTGATGTAATCAAATAGAAAGCAATAATTGTATTGGTTAGATTAACAGAAAATAGTTTGGAGTTATACGAATTTTAGCTTATAGGAGTGTTATCAGAAATAATGCAATTTACGAATTATGCTCTCAAAAAGATTTTTGAATTAATTCTAGAGTCATGAAATTGGCTAAAGGGGGTTGATGTTGGTTTATGAAGATGCTTGAATTTTGAGGCGAGGTTATTTTTTTTTCGAACCTCCATTTTTTATTTATTTGGATGTTAAAGGAAAACGAAATCTTATTTTCCTTAACATAAAATTTTTCTTCTTCATAAATAAAAATAAAAATAACCCAATGTATATGTGTTGGAGTAATGAATTTTATCCTCTTACTCCGTAACGTATAATCTTTTAATTTATTGGATGTCTATGTTTACGGAATGAAATCTTATTCCCATTGACATAAGATCTTTTTCTTTTTGGGGAAATATTTTTATCATACCAAGTAGGTTATGATAGGTAAGGGGAGAAAAGAGAACTATATTTTTAATTGAAAAAAATAATTGAGAGCAACCTTTATAAATTGTACGTTCCAATTTTTCAGAAAGCTAAAAGCAAGCATAATTGAATTCTATAGGTCGTTATTTTCTAACATGGTACACATGCTCCTATCTATGAAAAATTAGAAGTAGTGCCTAAAGCGAGTCCCCTATTTTTAACAAAGTATAATAAATTCTTTAAACTTAACCCCGGTTATTTAGATTTTTCAATCTATAATTAACAAACGAATAGTGAACAAGAATTGATCAAATTCGCATATAAATAAACTCAAAACGATAGTTTTAGATAACAAGAAACTTAAGAATGAGATGTTTGATTTATTTGTTTCATAACTTACATAAAAAAAATTTTGTTGTTTTTTTTGAAGTTATGCTCTTTTTTTTGTATTTTTGTATTTATATCTTTAATATATACATACTAAAAAGAAAGAAAAAAATGCGAAAATAAAATTTTTTTGGATTTTTAAGTTTTGAGAATTTTTTGTATTTTTATATTTTGTGATTTTTTTTTGTATTTTTAATGAAATTTTCATTCTATTTACAAAAATTTGGGAAAAAGAAAAATATTTACAAGGATGAGAGGGAAAAAGGGAGAGGAAAAAGAGAAAGAATATTTACAAAAAGTACTTAAAAAATATTTACAAAAAATATTTACAAGAATATTTACAAAAATATACAAAAATGCTGCCGCGAGATGACTCGTTATGTGGATGGCTCGATGAGCCGGATCTCGCGGACAAAGTTAAAAATAAGTCAAAGTTTAAAAAATGAGACTTCAAAATTTTTAATTAAATTTTTTTTGATTTTTGTGTTATATATATATTTTTTGATTTTTGAAGTTTTGTTTTTTAAATAAATTTTTTTTTTGTTTTATTTTTTTTGTAAGTGAAAAAGAAAGTACGAAAATACGAAAACACTCCCATACTTAGATCCAACATTGTCCCCAATGTTGTATGCTAAGCATGAGGAACAAGACAGCAGGTATATGTACAGAAAAACAAAAAGAGGGGGCAGAAAACGTCCCTGATCCGCGCTCGGGGAAGCCCATTAGAAACTCTGCATTTATTAGAAAAATAGAAAACGTAATAAATAAAGACGTAAAAAAAGATAGACGAGGGGTGCCTCCCAGGAGCGCTGTGTTTATAGTCGCGTAGCTTGACTATAGTGGCGGGTTTATAAGTCGAGGAGGGATATGGTTTCGCTATACTCGATCACAGGGTCGCCCGCTATGTAAGTCTTTAATCGATGACCGTTTACTTTAAACGAGCCTTTTTCCGGGTGGGAGACGAGTACGGTCCCATATGGAAATACTTCTTCAACTAAGAAGGGACCGGACCAACGGGATTTGAGTTTGTCATGGAAAAGTTTAAGACGAGAATTATAAAGAAGGACTAGATCCCCCGGAGAAAAATTTTTGGGGGTTTTAATTTTTTGATCGTGATAAAACTTAGAACGCTCCTTATAGAACTTATTGCTCTCGTAAGCGTTCGCACGCCATTCATCGAGCTCGTTTAGTTGCAGTTTTCTATTCTGAGCGGCTAAGTTAGAGTCGAGGTTTAAGAGTTTTAATGCCCAAAGTGCGCGGTGCTCCAGTTCTACGGGTAAATGGCACGCTTTGCCATACACTAATCGAAACGGGGTACAACCGGTAGCGGTTTTGTACGTCGTACGATACGCCCATAACGCGTCGTCGAGCTTAGCGGACCAATCTTTCCTATTAAGTGAAACAGTTTTTTCTAATATGCGTTTTATCTCTCGATTTACTACCTCAACTTGACCACTTGTTTGCGGGTCGTAGGGGGTGGCAAGCTTGTGCGTGATTCCGTATTTAGCTAACGTCTTAGCCATTAGAGCGTTACAGAAATGCGTTCCCCTATCACTAACAATAGCGCGAGGCGTGCCGAAGCGAGAAAATAATTTTTTTAGAAATGTAACGACGACTCGCGCATCGTTGGTGGGGAGAGCCTGTGCTTCTGCCCACCGTGATACGTAGTCGACAGCTACTAAAATATACATATTTTTATAAGAAGGAGGTAGGGGGCCAACAAAATCTATGCCCCATAAATCGAAGACTTCGCATTCTAAAAACATATTTTGGGGCATCTCGTCACGACGTGAGATGTTACCCGACCGCTGACAGCTATCGCATGCGTGCACAAAATTGTGCGCGTCTTTGAAGAGAGTGGGCCAAAAGTAGCCCGCCTCTAGCGCCTTCCTAGCGGTCCAGTTAGCTTGATAGTGCCCCCTGGCTGGACCCTCGTGGCAGTGCCTCAATATTTGTGTGCACTCCACTCCCGCGACGCATCTTCGAAACTTTTGGTTCGCGCAGATACGGAAAAGAAATGGGTCATCCCAAAAGAAATTTTTCAAGTCGGAAAAGAATTTCTTCTTTTGATGACTTGAAAAATCTTTTGGAAGTACCCGCGCGACTAAGTAGTTCGCAAAATCTGCGAACCAAGGCGAAGATGATGAAGACGAATGAATGACGAGAAGGCGTTCCTCGGGGAATCTGTCATTTATTTCAGATTCGACGAGCGCTTCCGCACCCGGATTTTCTAAACAGGAGAGGTGGTCTGCCGCTAGATTCTCTGCGCCCTTCTTATCTCGGATCTCCAAGTCAAACTCTTGTAGAAGGAGAATCCATCGAAGAAGGCGGGGCTTCGAGTTAGCTTTAGCTAATAGATATTTAAGGGCGGAGTGATCGGTGAAAACGATAACTTTAGATAGCGTAAGATACGAGCGAAACTTATCGAAAGCGAAAACGACGGCTAAGAGTTCCTTTTCCGCCGTCGTGTAATTCACTTGTGTGGAAGTGAGCGTCTTGCTAGCGTAATAAATAGGATGGAAATGTTTTTCTACGCGTTGGCCAAGAACGGCTCCTAAGGCAATATCACTAGCGTCGCACATGATTTCGAACGGAAGGGACTAATTAGGGGCCACTAGAATTGGAGAATTGATAAGTTTTTGTTTTATAAAATTAAAAGCAGACTCGCAATCGCTACTAAAGACAAAAGGTGATTCCTTTTCCAAGAGGTGAGTAAGCGGCTTTGTTATTTTTGAAAAATCTTGAATGAAGCGCCTATAAAAGCCCGCGTGGCCTAAGAAACTCCTAATGGATTTTATGTTTGTCGGCTGAGGAAGTTTTTCTATGATTTCTACTTTGGCCTTATCGACCTCTATCCCCTTAATCGAAATCTTATGGCCGAGGACCAAACCTCCTCGAACCATAAAGTTACACTTTTCCCAATTTAAAACAAGATGCATGTCCTCGCATCGTTGGAGGACACGATCAAGATTACGAAGACAATCCGGGAATGAGCATCCGAATACAGAAAAGTCATCCATAAATATTTCCATAATATCTTCTACTAGCTCACCGAAAATTGCTAGCATACATCTTTGGAATGTAGCCGGCGCATTGCAGAGGCCAAATGGCATTCTTCGATAGGCGAAGGTGCCAAAGGGGCAAGTAAAAGTTGTTTTTTCTTGGTCTTCGGGGGAAATGGGGATTTGGAAAAACCCCGATAAACCGTCGAGAAAACAATAAAAAGGATGACCGGAAAGACGCTCAAGAATTTGGTCAAGGAACGGTAGTGGAAAATGGTCTTTGCGGGTGGCATCATTAAGTTTGCGATAATCGATGACCACACGCCAACCCGTAACAGTATAAGTTGGGACGAGCTCGTTGTGCTCATTCGCCACTACGGTTAGACCGCCCTTCTTGGGCACGACATGAATGGGACTAACCCATGCACTATCAGAAATGGGATAAATAATCCCCACATCTAATAATTTAATTATCTCAGCTTTCACGACGTCTTTCATGTTTGGGTTAAGACGCCGCTGGGGCTGAATGGTTTTGCGGCAATTATCGTTTAAGAAAATTTTGTGAGTGCAGAAAGAAGGGTTAATCCCCTTTAGGTCAGAATTTTGCCACGCAATTGCGTGGCGATGTTTAAGCAAAACCTCCAATAAATCGGAGGTCTCCGAATCGCTTAAATACGAAGAAATGATTACCGGGAGTGTATCATTTTTCCCCAAAAAGGCGTATTTGAGGGATTCGGGTAATGGTTTGAGATCTAGGGTGGGCGGTTCTTCTAGTGAGGTTTTAGTGCTAATGTCTTTCAAACCAATTGGTTCAAAAGGCATATTCGTAGACGCGTCCTCATCGCAATAAAAATTTTCGAGCGAAAAAATATTTTCGTTTAAAAACTCGGACTCGAAAACCGGAGAAGAACAATCTCCATAAAAAGAATCTAAAGAATAGCAGAAATCGTCGCTTGGCGACGAGTCTTCTATAGAGGAGTTAATAGAAAAAGTAACTTGGTCGTCTCCTACCCGAAGGAGAAGCTGACCATTACTTACATCAATTAACGCACGTGAGGTCGCGAGGAAAGGGCGACCAAGTATTATTGGTACGTTGGCGTCTTCCTCGATGTCCAAGATGACGAAGTCCACCGGGAAGGTGAACTTGTCTACTCGGACAAGGACATCCTCAACAACCCCGATGGGGAACCTAACCGAGCGATCCGCTATTTGGATGCGCATATTGGTAGGAGCAGGAGTACCCAAACCTAAACGCAGGAAGAGCGAGAACGACATCAAATTAATGCTCGTGCCTAAGTCTGCCAAGGCGTATTTTACTAATACATCACCAAAAAGGCACGGGATGGAGAACCGTCCCGGGTCGTTTTGTTTTGAGGGCAATTTACTAGTAAGAGCCGCCGAGCAGACAGCGTTGAGAGATATATGCGAAATATCCTCGAGTTTGCGTTTATTAGAAAGTAGTTCTTTTAAAAATTTCACATATTTAGGCATTTGCGAGATAGCCTCGCAAAAAGGAACATTAATGTGAATTTGTTTAAGTAATAAAATAAATTTTTCATATTGCGCGTTTACTCGCTCGTTATCTAACTTATGCGGGTAGGGCAACGCCTTGTTTAAAATAGTTTTGTCGTTAAAAATCGGTAAGGGTTGCGTAATCGAAGAAGAGGGAAGAGGGGTCGGAGGTGAAATATGTACCTGAGGATCGATCCGTTTTGGATCGACCACCTCCTTACTGCTACGGAGGGTTATAGCGTTGGCGGTTTCCCTTGGATTGGGCTCCGTGTTCCCTGGCAGTGCCCCCAGGGCGCGTTCCGACATAAGTCGCGCCAGCTGTCCAACCTGGAGTTCTAAATTTTTTAGCGATCCGGTGATGTTCCGGATATTGGACTCGTTGGATGCGACATAACGATTAAAATTTTCCTCCACCGGGGATGGCTTCATAGGAGGGGGAGGAGGAAACGTTGGCGCAAAAGGAGGGGGAGGGGGACGCTGCGCGTTGTTCGGGTTGCTCCAGGAGAAATTCGGATGGTTCCTCCAACCCGGATTATAGTGGCTACTATAAGGATTGTTTTGAAAGGAGGGACGCACCGGATTTCCCATGTAGTCCATGAATTCGTCGACTACGCAGACGTTAGAGGGGGGGAGAAAACAAGGCGGAGTGGAGGAGGCAACAAACATCTCCGCCACCTGCTTAGTTAGCCTTTCCACTTGGAGGGCTAGCTGAGCAGTGGCATCCACTTCAAAAATGCCCGCCTGCTTAGGGCGCGCCCGCGGGACATTCCACTGGTAGGCGTTCACCGCCATTTCCTCGAAAAGGGCCTGGGCGGCCTCGGGGGTCTTATTGTTCAGAGTGCCCCCGGCAGCCGCGTCAATCATTTGACGCGTCTAACTATTCAGTCCATTATAAAAAATTTGTACCTGCAACCACGTTGGCAGAGAGTAGGTGCGGGCACCGGCGGAGAAACTCCTTAAAGCGTTCCCAAGTCTCGTAAAGAGACTCGGAGTCGTTTTGGACGAACGAAGATATGTCCTCCCGCAGTCTTGCAGTTTTTGCGGGCGGAAAATACTTCGTAAGGAATTTCTCTGCCAACTCCGCCCAGGACGTGATGGATCCCCGCGGGAGGGAGAGTAACCACGCCTTAGCCTTGGACTTAAGAGAGAAGGGAAAAAGGCGCAAACGAATGGCGTCATCAGTGACGCCATTAATTTTAAAAGTATCGCAAATTTCAAGAAAATTAGACAAGTGGTTATTGGGGTCCTCATCCGGCAGTCCGTCGAACTGCATGGCATTTTGGATCATTTGAATCACACTTGACTTAATTTCAAAATTATTGTTGGCCACAGCGGGCCGAACAATACTCGACCCCGTATCATCCAAGTTGGGCCGAGCGTAGTAAGACATAGTACGCTCGGTCGGTTGGGCATTATTCGGGTCGGCCATAGAAGAAGAAGAATGTTCTTCGATAGATTCTGCAGGGTCTAAAAAGGGAATTCGACGGAGAGATTGGATACGCGCAAGAGAGCGGTCGATCTCGGGGTCAAATTCAAGATTTTCAGAACTCGAAGGTTGTCCACGGGTCATACACCCTAAAAAAACGAAAGGGGGAAGGATTTTTTTTTTTGTATAAAATTTTTTTATTTGAAAATAAAGTAAAATTAATAGAGTCCCGGATTCAATATAACAACCGTGCTCCCCGGCAACGGTGCCAAAAACTTGATGGCCGCGGAACAGAGACATACTGTGGTTGGTTCGAAATGGTCAGATTCCGCGGGCCAGTTAAAAGATCGAGTTTTCTAACGAGAGGAGGCAAGTGCACCTATCGCAAGTAGTACTCGGTATTCGGGAAAATACCGAGGTCGTACTATTCTCGGGGACGCGTTGATTATATCTACTCTTCTAGGAACACTATTATCTTACTAACAGTAAGGTGGGATTTTTTAGTTTAATTAAAACGGAAAGAAAGAGAGCAGAATTTTGCTAAGTTAGTTCGATGACGGGTTAACGCTCGGCATCGAATCGGATTAAGACTAAAATAATTCTCAACAATTATTAAACTTTGTTTTTAAATTAATAAAAGGCACTCAGCCGTGGGGGTTCCAAAAATATGAGCGCACTTATCTCTAGGAATATTGCTCACCTAAACATTAAGACTATTCGACCGATCGTTAGACCGACGAAGGATTCCTCTTAATTCCCGCTTTACGCTAAGAACCCCGCTATTGGGTGGGGAACCCAATCCGGTAGAACTATGCTTCTCCTCTTTCGAGGGGGCGTACACAGTTCTCTTTACCCAAGGGGGATTGGTCCATACGTGCAGCCTCTCGGCTTCGCGTATGGATAACGGAAATAGAGCCCACACATCGATTATGTGGTCCTATGCGTCGTTAACCCGGGGTAAACCTTAAGTCCTTAAATTAAAATAAAATAAAATTTTTTTTAATTATTTCAAATCATTTTATATGTCCCAATGCTCTTCGATGCCGAAGGCTAAAAGAGATTAGCCACTCATCAGTATGGGGACGGCTTTATGTTTTTAGGTGAAGCGTGAGTGTTAAATTAAGCACTGAACAATTATAAGAGAAAACACGAAAAATAGGACAATTAGATAAATTGAAGGCTAATTGATGCAGGCACTCACGCACACTTCAAAACCATAAAGAAAATTAAATAAAGCAAGCCCTACTCAAATGAGTAGGCGGAAATAAATGCACACACGCACACACTCTTCTTAATTGAAGAAAGCGATAAATAAAGCGGTAAAATTATCTCCTACACGCACGCACTCTACATAATTGAGAAAGCGATAAAATTGCAAGTCCCGGCTCAAATGAGTGGGCGGGAGTAAATTTATCTCATACACGCACGCAGTCTACTTGAAAGTAAAACACACACACGCACTCTACAGAAATGAAAACACACGCACCCACACAAAGTTTTCCTACTCAAGTGAGTAGGAAGAAAATGAAAGCAGTAAAAAGACAAGTCCCACTCAAACGAGTGGGCGGGAAATGAAAGCAGAGCGCCATTTAACTCTTAACGAGTAGGCGGAAATAAATGCATACGCACACGCGCACTCTACAGAAGTTGAAATAAAGCAATAAAACCTAACTCATATACGCACACACACTTGCAAAAATAAGAAAAACAAAGTTGCTGAAAAATTAAAACGACTGCATTTCTACTGCTAGAATGCGGTAGAAATGCATAAAAAGTGAAAATAAAAATTAACCGAGCGAAATTGTTTTGCAAATAAACACAAAATGAAAGTACTCGAAAAATTAAAACAACTGCATTTCTACCGCTAGAATGCGGTAGAAATGCATAAAAAGATGAAATAAAAATTAAAGGGACTAAAAGTTTTGCAAATAAAAAGTTAAAACAAAGTGAGCGAAAAATTATAACGACTATATTTTCATTCTTATATTTTTATAAAAACTCCTAAAAAGTGAAAATAAAACAAAAAAGACAAAGTTTTACGATCCTAAAGAGCCTAAGTTAAAGAAAAATGAAAATAACACTTTTAGATGAGTTTTTATAAAGCCTTATGAATGAAAAAAATAGGAAAAAGGAGAAAAGCTAAATCTAAAAAGTGCGGAAAATGAAAATAAAATGGGCATAACAACGGCTAGAAAGTGCAAGAAAATCCTAAACTAAGTTATGAAAGCTAAAAAGAAAACATAAAAAGAGAATCACAAAAAGGGAACGAAAAAAATTACTTAAGAAGGGCGCTTCCAATTGAACATTTCAACTTTGCAAGATAGAAAATCTACCATTTTATTGAGTAAAAAGGCTACTAATGAAAAGCTAAAACAAACAACCTAATACAAACTAAGAAAGATAGGGAGAAATTCTCCTTACATAGCTTAGAAGCCAAACAGGCAGCACCTCCCCTAAGTAAGATGGACCAAAAAAGTGGACAAAATAAGCTTCCTGGAAGCTCTTATTTATAGGCAAATTTTCGGGTTGGTCACGCCCGTGACTAGGGCGTGACATGGGGGCGTGTCGACACTATTCATGAGCTGATCGGGTGACTTGACTGGAAAGTTGACTTCGGCTGAAAACGTGGCGGTCACGCCCTAGGTCACGGGCGTGACATGTGTCAGTCACAGGCGTGACTGGGGCGTGTCGGGGAGGTCGATCTGGGCGCGGTCCGGCCGCAAAGTCGCGCGCGTCACGTCGGGCCAGGTGGCTAAGTCACGCCCGTGTCACACCTTGACACGGGCGTGTCTTGGGGCGTGTCGAGCTGGGTTTGATGATTGCCGATCGTCGAGCTGGCACCTGTGGTCGGCGATCGTCGAGGGCATGACACGGGCGTGTCGGTCATGTGACACGGGCGTGTCAGTCAATATTTTGACTTTTTCTGGAATTTTTCTGGAAATTTTCTGCAATAAAAATAAAGCTAAGTTAGAAATAATATTTACAAAAAATAAGCAATTTATTGAATAAAACTAATAAAAAAGACAAAAATAAACAAAATTGACTTAAATAAAATACGAAAATATAGGTATATTTACAACTCATCATCTACTGTGATAATAATGGTGCAATTACACAATCTAAGGAACCTAGATCCCATCAGCGCTCCAAGCACATACTTCGACGGTTCCATCTTATTTGTGAGATTGTCGAACGAGGAGATGTGAACATTTGCAGAGTGCCGACTGAGGAGAATATTGCGGATCCACTGACAAAGCCTCTCGCGCAGAGAAAGCATGATGGTCATACTAGATCAATAGGTATACGATACCTAAATGATCAAGTCTAGTGAGAGTCTTGTGGGTTGCGTGTAAGCATATATTCTGTTGGCTATTTGTTATTTATTCATATGATGAATTGTGTACCAAAAATTTTTCTTTTACAATTAATGGCAAGTTCTTTTATTTTGATTTCTCTATGTGATAGTTAAATGTTAACATAATAAATACCCTTAGAATGTTCGCTTCCATAGGACATCAAGTACGTGACTTGAATGTGAGAGCCTATGATTTATTTGAAGCTTCATTCTTGAAAGGTACCTGGTCGTAGTATCATCATAGAAACTAAGGGTGATGATGATACATTGAGACTAGCACGTGCATTGACTGATGACCAGTTCTCACAGGTCATGATATTATGATATCAAGTCATCACGTGGGTACTTGTTAATGAACAAGTTGTACTGGACAGACCCAACCTGAGACTACTTTGTGGATTATTATCTAATCGTGTCACGAGTAGGTCGCATTTGACAATGGTGTTGTGGTCCTTTGACCTGAAGTCACAACATTCATCAAGTGAGGAAAAGCGTGCTTTGATGCCATCTAAAGTCTTCCTTGAGAAAGGTTGATGATAAAGGTGGTTGTTGGGCACGTTACGAATCATTTGGGTGTTTGTGTGTGAGCAGATATGGGATTTGTCCTTTTATATGACAGGTGGTTGCATGGCCATGCTTGGTTTAGTCAATATGTGATATTGGACTCACCATTCTCTGGAAGTCCGTTCTAGATCAATATACTTGGATTGAACTATTATGAGGGTGACACGGTCCATGCCTCTAGTTCTTTCTGGATATAAGGGACAAAGGGACAAAGACAATGCTGGAACATTATTCATAAAGGCTTATGAGTTATGAACTCTTATTTCTTGGGTAGCAATGATGCATTGCTAGATGCCGCTCATTGTTTGTGAGGTTTTTGGTTTGATACTTTCAAGATCAAGTGGGAGACTGCTGGAGTTACCATGGTGATCTAGAAGTTGTCAAACATGTAATCTCACTGCCAACGTGATATGAGCCTGTAGGGTCACACATAAGAGCATGTGGAGAAGTTGGAAGATTGACTGTGTTGGTAAAGGTTACCAATCACCATAGAGAACGGGGTCCGGCAAATGTTACCAAGGAGATTCGTCGAGAATCGTCGACTATGATTCGTCAAGAATCGTCGAGTATCGTCGACTATGGTTCATCGAGAATCGTTGGCTATGGTTCATCGAGAATCGTCGACTATGGTTCGTTGAGAATCGTCGACTATGGTTCGTCGAGAATCGTCGAGAATCGAACTGTTCGATAATCGACGAATGCTGATTCCCGACGAATTATTCCAGAAACCCTGATTCTCTGTGGTCTGTGGATACTGATTTTTCCTAGGTCTGTTTATGCTTCGGGTATAAATAAGAACTTAGGTTTGAGGGTCAAAGGAGGACTCCCCGACCCGACGGAAGTGTTATGCCGATCCGCTCATTCCGCCGATTCGCTCGCTCCGCTGACTTCCTCTCTGACGATAGTCGCCGGTGCTTGTCTTCCTGGAGCGGACCTAGCAGTCCGTGGAAGTGCAAGGTGCAGTCGATCTCCCTTCCCATTTTTCGTGCGACGAAGATCGGCGATCTACCGCTCGTGTGGATTTCTGCAGAGACGTAGACGCTATTCTACGTGGGACTCAACGCCGACAAGAACTCATACATTGGAGCATCTTATTTGAGTTGTGACTCAACACCGCCAAGGTAATTTTACCTAGTTTTTCTTAACTTCTTGATTCAACATTCATGGCCCGATCCCAAATCTCTTTTGGGTTGTTCTTGATTTTATTGTTTCTACTGCGTGAACAACTGTTGGGCCACCTTCTAGAAAACCCAACACAATCAACCTAGCATAAAACCTTCCCAGAAGCAAGTAAGCAACCCCAAGAGGGCAAAAAAAATAGCAGTTTTAATTTATATCCAACAAAACAAGTATGCCATCAGTGGGCGTCGACAACCCGACACGAACCCACCGGTGAGTGTGCATGTCTATACAGAAAAGGAGAATAATTGCCTCACCAGGTGAAGATGTGCAACTCAGCTACCCTGGAGGCTACCAACAAAACCCACTAAAAGGAATCAGCCGCTCTATCGGCTACAACCTGGACCTGAGGCATTTAAGAAAGAACACCTCAGCAAAGAAGTAATCAATAGAAAAGGAGCATTAGACTAAATAATAAAGAAGGGTTTACCAACCCGGCAACAAAGTGCTAATAGCAGAAGAAAAGACATGACAGTAAGAAGAAACAAAAATAGTAATAATTGTTGTCAAAAAGGACAGTATGTAACGACCCCATCCGTTAAATGACATATAGTAGAAGGTCCGGCCGGGGCCCCACACTATATGCCACAAACAGACGGTGAGGTCACAGGATAATACCAAACCAAACACGAATCCTAACTCAGAGCATTCTAGCGGAAGCTTTAAGTTATAATTTGAACTCTAACCAGGAATGTCCAATATATAAACCACCTTTATATATAACCACGGAATGTACACAAATACATAGAGTTTGGCCTTAAGGCCTTGCAGTTCCTCTTTTCACACCGTATGGTTTACAAACCTCGGCGCGCAGGCCGGCCATACATGAGTAAAAGAAAACAAGCAAAAGCATTCGCTCAGCCTTCAAGGGCTAGCCGCAGCAGCAACAGCAACAGCAGTAGGGCTTCAGCCCTTCACTTACCACTTGGCTCTCCAACACCTGTATGGGAACAATCCACCCAACCGGTGGCAAACAATGCAACGGTCAGCATTCAGCTGACCCAATTATAACAATCCTACCCCTTTCTCGGGGCATTAGCATTCTTTCCCTGCAAAGCATGGCATCATCAATAGCAACTATGTGCGCGCAGGCACATTCAAGCCATCACAACTATTGGCCACACGGCCCGATAGTCCGTGCACTCAGGGCACATTCTTGGTGTACCGGAATACCAGGGTCAACACCACCGTCTACACGGTATTTGAGCATTCTAGTCTTTCCGGCGCGCGGGCCTAAGACTCTCATTAGGCGCTCCAACAAAACCTATAACCAGGCTTCCAAGTCGGACGGACCTAACGCAGGTACGGATCAGCCACCCCCCGTTGCTCAAGTCGCCGTGCCACCTCGAATACGGAAGTATCCATGGCTATTTATAGGCGCGGGTCGGTTTCACCTTTCCTGTTCGGCAATCTGCCTTTCCATCGAGTTGCAGCCCAACGGCTCGACCGCTCATAAAGTGGCAACGCACGGCCACAAGAGTTGCATCCAACCCTCTTCATTTCCTGGACATCATCCAGTACTTCCTGCTGCACCAAGCAACAGGTAGGCACAAGGCAACACAAGCCATAATCACGGAGCCTTCTCTGATATGCAAACAAGCATCACCAATCCAGACCATGTCCAGATGGGCTTCACACAGCATGCCTAGAGCCGTACTCCAATTCCGGCCTCTAACAAGGGGGACTTCACATATCTACCCCAAGGGACACCACAACCCACCGCACACTTGCGGGGAAGGGTTTTCCCTATGCAATGCAGAAAAGAAGGACTTCACATGTCCAAGAAGGGAGATCGTTACCCTTATCGATCTCTTGGGAGCCATCGCAAACTAGCCGGTGAGAAAGAACCGCAACAGCTTTGCCTTCACAACGCCGGCTTCGGATCACGAATCGGACCACGGGAACTCCGTCGGTGGCTTGATCTCCTCCTCCTTCTTCTTCCTCCTCTCTCTTTCTCTCTTCCTTAAGCAAATGAAGAATGAAGTCTTCATCAGCCTTCACGGATTAAATCCAGCCAGGAAATCACCTGAGCCCTTGGATCCAAAGAGAGAAATCTGAACGGCCACGATTTGCCCAAAAACTCATTTTTTTGGCTGACACGGCCTGTGACACGCCCGTGTCACAGGCCGTGTACCCTTAAGCGGCACACGCGGTATTCGAACCGACTCAGATTTACCAGAACACGGGCATCGACACGCCCGTGTCATTCCTTCGACACGCCCGTGTCACCCCTGCCTCATCGAGCTGCAAGCAGTACACGGGTAGACACACGGCATCTGACATGCCCGTGTCCAACCTGACACGCCCGTGTTCAAGGCTTGGTTCAAGGCCGTGTAACTTTCTGACTCAAATCGCATTTTATTTGCGTGACACGCCCTGGGACACGCCCGTGTCCCAGGCCGTGTACCCCCGACACGCCCTGGGACACACCCGTGTCCCAGGCCGTGTAACATGACCTGCACCTCAAAATCATTTTGAGTCTTTTCGGGGTCTTTTTGGGGTGTTACACAGTAAAGGTAAATCACACCAAGTATGAGCACAAAAGGTACCTGCTCTGCAGAAAGAACCAACCTGCAGCAGTAAAACATCAGTATACTAACAGGAAAAGCCAAAAGCAGGCAAAGGGAGAGCTAACAATCCTAACTTTGCGGGCAAATGACCGGGGTGTAAATAATAAGTGGATGGAGCGTGTGGCAGTACTAGCCCAACAACCAGACCCCAAAATAAATACTAAAGGGTGAAACACAACCGGTGGCAGCCTTAGGGTCCACACACCTAAACAAGTTGGCCCCATTTACCAAACTTATTGGTGTCCGCAGCTCAGCACACACATTTCACCCCTCCAGAGTCCAGAAAACACCCCCTTCGGTCATAGTCCACGAGTCGGCTTACAAAAACTAGCCGAACACCCCAACATCCCCTTAGGAAGGAAAAAAACTCCTCTAACAGTCCTAAGGAAGCACAAACCCCAAGGCTAAAAACTTAGCAAAAAAACGACCCTGGCGTTGAGTGAGTGCACCACACTCAACGCTATAAGCCTAACAGTCTAGGAATTGACACCAGCAAAAACAAAGCTGGAACTAAACCTACCCCTGCCCACTCAGTTTCCACAACCCGAGAGCTGGAATTTAATTCTAGCTCTCACTCCTATCTCTCCTACCCGACCACAGCAACCCCAAAACTTGCTTACACTAATCTAAGTCTAATCACAATACTACCCAGCAACCTTGACACCAGCCAAAACAACCAATTAACCGAGAAAGGAAAAAAACAAGAGTTAAAGCTATAGATTAAGGACAACACAGGGCTGGTCTGAGGGGAAAGGAGTTAACCAGCTGCTCTTACATCTAGGGAAGAAAAGAAATAATACAGAGCCTAAGCTAATAGCTAGAATAATAAATAAAAAAAACACCAGCAAGGGCAAGGGAGCCACTTGCCTCACTGCCAAGCTCCAGCAGCAGCCTTCACTTCACAGGCTCGGCACCGGCAGCGAGGCTACCTAGGGAAAAACAAAAAAACTGGAGCTTTTAGAGAAGAGGAAGAGGAGAAGACCAAAACCCTAGCTCCTAATGACGGCCCTAAATCAAGCAAAACTTACCTAGAAAACAAGCCCTCGGCGAGAACAGCTCGGATCCACCGTCGCCGGAGAGAAACGAGCCCTAAGCTAGCGGCCACCGTCGGCCAACGCTGTAGAACCTCCGCCCGAGCTCCATACGCAGGAAGCTAGCAGCTGGCTTGGAAAAGGGAAATGAAATAAAAAGATAGCTGGTGCCTTTTAATATCATGCCCACCCAAGACTAAGATATAATAGAAAACTCAACTCACTCCACTCAAGCTATTAAAATAATCCTAAGCTTGCAAGACTCGGCCACTAGCTACAGAAAATCTGCCACTCAACCTGCCAGCTATACATCACTTACATATTTATGTATATATCTATACATTTGAACTTAGCTAACAGGAACCTAGCCACCCAGCTGACCCAACCCGAAGCTGTATGGCACAACTATATAAATATATACATAATTATATACTCTCAGCCTATCAGCTCCCAAGCAACCTGTACGGCTAGCTATAACCTAAGCTTAAACATATAAAGGTACAGGATTAGCTCACACATAGCCCAACCCGAGCTCCACTAGCTAACTCAGGCTAAAAGCATAAACAAGACTTAGCAAAAACCCTGGTACAATCTCCAACCACTAAAAACAAAGCTTATAATTTAACACTAAAGCTAATAAATCCTGCTTATAACAAGCCACACCAAACCGGCCACAATCATAAAGCAGCAAAACATCACGTCACAATGACGCGAAAATCAAAGATCTCGGATTCCGACAAAACTCGCACCGAAGCTAAACACACAAGCTACAAAAACAACGACGGAGTCGAAAATAACCCCTGACGCTCAAAACTCGGGCTATCACTACCCGAATCCAAGGCACAAGCATTCCCTAAGAGGCTCAGCCGAGTCACCCCAACGGGCTCCGTCTAGCTGAGGAATCTTGCAAACAGGCTACTAACAGGTCACTAAAGGAACCTAAAGAGCTAAGACCATGCTCTAACGACGGAAAAAGGCCGGAAACGCATCATCATAATGCCAAACAATGATCAAACAAAATACAGAAAAATCGGGGGCGTTACAAAGATGGAACGCACCAACCAGACATTGGAGGACCTCCTAAGGCTATGCATCTTTGATCGAAATGAACCTTGGGAGAAGCTTTTACCACTAGTTGAGTTCTCCTATAACAACAGCTATCAGTCCAGCATCAGGATGTCTCCCTATGAAGCCCTGTACGGGAGGAGGAGCAGGACCCCGCTTTCTTGGATTCAAGACGAGGATCCGAAGGCGTTGGGATTGGATTTTGTTGAAGACACCGAGGCTCAGGTGAAGCTGATCAGAGATTGGATGTTAGACGTGCAGAGTAGACTGGCTAAGTACTATGACGCCCGACATCGTCAGGTAGAATTTCAGGTGGGGGACCGAGTGTTTTTGAAGATCCGGCCCATGCATGGAGTTTCACAAGTGCGTGGTCGGAGGAAGAAGCTCAGTCCTAGGTATATGGGCCCTTACAGGATCCTGGAGCGGATCGGTCCCCTAGTTACAGGCTGGAGTTGCCCCCAGAACTGACAGGTTTACACGACGTGTTCCATATTTCTTCACTTAGGAGGGCTCTACTGCGCCCGGAGCAGCAAATTTTGACCACAGATGGGCCGATAGCTTCATACCGGTCAGTTCACTTCGAGCCGGTTCGGATCGATGACAGAGGAGTACGGACCTTACGTCGCAAGAAAGTTCCATTAGTCAAAGTTGTGTGGAGGAACCACGGTCAGGAGGAGCAGGGAACCGCAGGACCTGATGCGACAAAAGTATCCAGAGCTGTTCAGTCAGGTATACCTCACAACCTCTCAGGATGTTCGATTTACTTTCCTATTTTAAACTAGTAGGACTGAAATTTCAAGAATAGGGGCTAAACTTTTGTTTATTGGGATCTAGACTTTGCCAATTGGGCGAATTGGTCTTAGATTTGACTATCACCTTTAAACCTCACATAACAAACATGGCGTCGTGATGTAAATCTTTCAATTCTCATGGGATGTTACAAGTTTCTTTCTCCCCAATGGGAGTCCCCGTGGGCTTAACCTTGATTTCGGGGATGAAATCATTGTTTTATTTATTGAGATTTGTAACATCCCATTTCCAACTAGATCCCTAAGAGTGGTTTTGTTATGACAAAACCCTAGGAAGCCCAAGAAAAAGTCAAGTGGGCCTGGTGGTGTGGATAGGGGCACTATGGTCTACAAATAGTAAATTCCAAAACCTTAGTCTAGGGTGACCAGGAGCCCTCACCATGACTCCAAGATCTCTCCAACCCATGTTAAGGCCCTAAGGACTCATAGGGTCAACCCTAGAGCCTGAATTGACCAAGGTCAACCCTAACCCTAAATGGGTAAAACTGGCCTGCACAGGGTTAATTGACCCAACCTAAGCCAAGTGGACCCCACACATACCTTCCTAACCCTAGTGAGAGGCCAATGGGTCACCAAGGACCCATTGGGGTCAACCCAAAAAAAAGAGGGGGGGGGGGCTAAGTTGACCAAAGTCAACTCTAGCCCTAAGGTGGTCAAAGTGCCCTAGTTAAGGGTAAAATGACCTCCAAAGGCCAACTCAACGTCGTCGTGCCATATACGGTATGGCGTTGAGTGAGCTGAGCTCACTCAATGCCATAAAGTAAATGTCGTTGAGTTAGCTCAGCTCACTCAACGCCTTCATGCCATATACGGTATGGCGTTGAGTGAGCTGAGCTCACTCAACGCCATAGATTTAAATTGCATTGAGTGAGCAAAGCTCACTCAACGCCGTCTTGCAATAGAGTGAATGGCGTTGAGTGAGCTGAGCTCACTCAACGCCATAGAGTGAAATAGCGTTGAGTAAGCACAGCTCACTCAATGCCGTCTTGCCATAGAGTGAATGGCGTTGAGTGAGCTCAGCTCACTCAACGCCATAGAGTGAATGGCGTTGAGTGAGCTCACCTCACTCAATGCCATTGTACTTGGAAAAATTCTGGCGAATTTAAGCCTGTTTGCTGTTTCGGATGACACGCCCGTGACATCAATCGACACGCCTGTGTCACCAATTGACACGCCTGTGTCATCACTATTCCCTTAAAATTAAGAGAGAGAAAGTAAGGAGTGTATGCCATGCATGGCCTGGGAGGCCAAGGGCCCACTCTCTTGCTAGAATCACCTCCCCCGGCTATGGCAGCAACTAAGAGAGAGAAAGGAAAGACTTTGGGACTCATATTTACCCTCCCCAACAACCCCCATTCAATTCACTAAGACAAAGGGGCTTCAGCCAGCTGACATTTGACTGGTTTGAGCCATGCTTATCATGCTTTCTCCCCTACCTACCATGGACACCAACTTTGACTAGAATGGCCAAGCTCCTACAGCCACCTAACACCCCTTCTCTTTATCTTCAAAAGCTGAGCTGAACTCTAAGGATTCAATTCCACACCTTTCTAGAAGGAGCCAAGGAGTTTCACTATGCTGTTACAGAAATCCGACCACCACCACCACCACCAATGGCTTCCCGGCGATCGACACGTCTTTAGGCCGCAAGCAAGGTCCTCCCCATCCTCTTCTTCTATGGTTAGATCTTTGGAATCTTTAGAGATAAGAATTAAGCTCAAACGAGCCGATCCAAGTTAAAAAATGGAGAATTTCCAAAAAAAAAAATCATGGTGGCGGGTTCGCCGGAAACCACCACCTCCGGCAGCCAAACCACCGCCGGGCATTAGCCACTGCCTCGACAGAGGTGGTGGTGGCGGTGGCTAGCCGGGGAAGTGGCCGGATGGCTGGCGGTGGCTCACGAAAAAGCTACAGGATTGGCCTTTCATGTTCTTTTTTTTCTCTGTTCGGGAAGAATGAAGAAGATGAACAGTAATATTAAAATAATTATAATATTTATAGTTTGTGAATTAATGACTTTTGATGTGCATCATTTTAGAACAGAAAACAAAGGCCCTTAGGGGCTAAACCTTAGAAAGTGGTCAACATGAAAGTTGTAGCCAGTGAAGTCTAGTGTAATTTAAAATTTGTTTGAACCCATTTGGGTAAGTGGTTTGACCACAACACCCATTTTGGTGGGCCCTATACCTATGGCTAACCTGAGGTTAAAATGGGTGCCCACCCTTCATCCCTTGTCCAAATGGAGTGAAATTTGGACAGGGGGCAATCTTAACCATATCTAGACCCTGCCCAAAAATGGGAATTTTTGGGGATACGTTTTCTATAGTTTTGTAAATAATTTAATTTCTCTAGGGTAAATTAATTTAGGGGTCAAATGAACTCCTTGAACTATAATAAGAATTGGGTAGTGTGGTCTTAAGGATATATTGAGCCTCTGGTAATTTAATTGGGAATTTTGGAACAATAATATTAGCACTTCCTTTGTAACTCATGGGATTGCCCTAATTAAATATTTGATCATTATGATCCCACTGCCCATTGGGAGGTCATGAAAATTTGGCATAAGGAGTTTAAAACCCTCTTAGTCATATATGAATTTATGAGAATTTTTGGATACATTTTTGTGGTACTTACTTCAATATCTTAGTAAATAGGATAATTGCTCAATAATTTGTTTAAGGCCCTTTACAGGTTATTAAATTATGAGATTTTACCCAGAGCATTTATATGCCCTTAAAATCATGCTTGAATTTTCTATGAATTTTTGGAGGTAATATTGCCCTACTTATCTATTTAAATGAATTATTGTGAGTTATATTTAAAATTAAAATTTGTAGCTTAAACCTTGCTGAAAAATTAAGAGACTTTGGATCTTAAGTTAAATATTCATATTGCATATAACATAAATTTGGAGTACTATTATCTTGTCTAAATTTGGTACTTCGTGTACAATCTTGGAATTTTTGGCCACTATAATTATTAATTAAATATCAGAATAATTAGGAAAATTATAATCTTATGTATTTAGTCTATTTGTGTCATGATAAGTCTCCAGTAAATAATTTAGGGCATTTGGATGATTATTTAGATTATCTTCTATTCGGTCCGACGTATAGCCTAGGTTGGTCTGCACTTAGCAAATCATTAAAGTTGCAATAGGATGTGATTTGGGATAGTTGTTGGAGTTAGTCATTTTGCTGGGTCGGATAGATGTGGATGATTTCACCATAGAAGGATGGGATGGGTAGTGAGAAGTGGTTTGGCTAGAGTGTAGAGGTGCTCGGGTTCGACGAAAGATCGTCCTTCCCGAAGAGAGGAAGGTTAAAAATCACACTAGGTTAGTCAATCGTAACACGAGGAAGTAATGGGTAAGGGAATCAACCAATAATAATAAGTACCTTGCGAAAGGGAATGATGGGCGTAATCCCATCATATTTCCTAGTGCCCCTTGAGAGCCCTTCACAGGGAATACCGGGGACAGTCCTGGGTTAACGTAAACTGAATTAACAAACTGTAAAGAGTAAACTAGTAATTAGGATCTTACATTTCACAAACACTGTTAGCACGAGAAGTTTTTTGGGAGCTTTAGCTCGGTTAGTTTTGAGACGGATAGTTTGGTCCGGGGAGCTTCGACTCGATTAGCTAAGAGACGGATGGTATTGTCCGGGGAGCTTCGGCTCAATTGGTTCGATACGTTAAATTTGCATGTGCATAAAAGGAAAGAAAATAAAGGTGGTGGGTCTTCGGTATTGGAAGGTCGATGCACCGACGCCAATACGCTGACTCGGCAAGTGTGGTTAGCACTTCGCCATCAGAAGTCCGGTGCGCCAGCCGGCAAGAGTACACAGAGTCCGCTTCGTGCACCAAGCATTGAGGCGTATGATAGGTCTGACCGATAGTGATATACTTGTTTAGAGGTGGGCGAGGCCCAACCCACCGCTTCCGTCTGCCAGTACGGAGGTATCCTAAGAGGTTATGGCTCCAGAAAGGGGGAACTAAAGGTCTGTGCGCACAGAGTCGGGTGTGTGAGTTGCACTTGCATGTTCCATCATACCCACTAGCATGTCATAGCATAATCGATTCATTTAACCCCTGATACCTAAGGTATAAGTTGAATGGGACGCTTATACATTAGGACTTGCAAAATGACCCCTTGGTCTATAAGATTTTGTTGGCAAGTTTATAAATAAAGGTCAATTTTGATATGTATAATCTGCTGTTTGATAACCGACACCCCAACGCATAAATTGATATAGGACTCTTTATACGATGGGATCCCTGCAGAAGATCCCTTGGCTTATGCGTTTCCGCACATAAGTTAAGGTTACTTTCCATACTTTACTTTACTGCCACATGTATTATAAAAATTGCTAGTATAGGTCCGTTGCCACCTGTTTTTGATTACTCTCCACCTTCATGTCCTCCCCTTTCTTCCTCTCCGCTCGGTGCCTAGGGGCCATGGGGAAAGGGATGGGGGATGATAGGACTTAGTCTTATAGACTAACGGTTTTCGGACCACATCATTTAAGGGATCGTGGAGCCCAGCATGGAGGAGTAGCCCCGGAGGTCGGCCCGTTTGGAGATAGGGCAGTCTAGCTCAGGAGTTCAGACAGCTGGGACTGTGAGTCCTTGATTCTAGTAGTGTTTTATTTTGCTTCCGCTTGGTGACTATGTAGTGACGACATGATGTACCGGCCATAAGCCCGTATTTTAGTACTTTGATATATTATTCTGTGGACACTCCCTTTGTGGAGATTATTTTCTATATGTGATTTCTATGGACTTGCTATATTATTTTCTACAGTTGTGATCGAATTGGCTGGCAGGATTGGTGTTTTGTAGTGATGACCTTCCCGGGTGCGAAGGTGTCACCACAAAGCAGCGGATCTGGGCCTAAGACCCCGGTGTTTTAAAAGAAAAAATGGGGGGGGGGGGGTCTTACAAGTGGTATCAGAGGCAAAACACATCGATCAAAAAGTAGCAGATGTTTTATACTCCCGGGGATCACCAAGATGACGGCAGACTTGAAGAAGATGATGTTTTGGCCAGGGATGAAGAAGGACATTACATACTTCGTGACTCATTACGAGGTATGCCAACTTGTGAAGGCGGAGTGTAGGAACCCCGCGGGTTTGCTATAGCCACTTCCGGTGCCGGAGTGAAAATTTGAAGACATCGCGATGGATTTAATTCATGGCCTCCCCCGATCACGGATGGAAAATGATTCGATTTGGGTCATCGTCGATCGGCTGACGAAGGTGGACAGATTCATTCCGATCAGGAAGGATGACTCGGTTAGGGTGATGGTGCGGAGATTCGTAGAGTAGTTCATTCGTTACCATGGGGTGCCTAGGACGATCGTGTCGGATCGGGATGGTCGATTCACATCCAGAGAGTAAAGATCCATGTAGACTTACTTATGCACGCGGCTGACTTTCAACACAGCATTTCATCCCCAGACGGATGGGCAGACGGAACGCACCAACCGGACATAAGAGGACCTCCTAAGGCTATGCATCTTGGATCGAAATGAACTTTGGGAGAAGCTTTTACCACTAGTTGAGTTCTCCTATAACAATAGCTATCAGTCCAGCGTCAGGATGGCTCCCTATGAAGCCCTATACGGGAGGAGGTGCAGTACCCCGAATTTCTTGGATTCAGGATGAGGATCTGAAGGCGTTGGGATCGTATTTTGTTGAAGACACCGAGGCTCAGGTAAAGATGATCAGAGATAGGATGTTAGAGGCACAGAGTAGACAGGCTAAGTACTATTATGCCCGGCATCGTCAGGTGGCATTTCAGGTGGGGGACAGAGTGTTTTTGAAGATCCGGCCCATGCATGGAGTTTCACAGGTGCGTGGTCAGAGGAAGAAGCTCAGTCCTAGGTATATGGGCCCTTACAGGATCCTGGAGTGGATCGGGCCCCTTGTTACAGGCTGGAGTTGCCCCCAGAACTAGCAGGTTTACATGACGTGTTCCATATTTCTTCACTTAGAAGGGCTCTCTGCGCCCGGAGCAGCAAATTTTGACCACAGATGGGCCGGTAGCTTCAGACCAGTCAGTTCACTTGGAGCCGATTCGGATCGATGACAGAGGAGTACGGACCTTGCGTCGCAAGAAAGTTCCATCAGTCAAAGTTCTGTGGAGGAACCACGGTCAGGAGGAGCATACTTGGGAACCGCAGGACCTGATGCGACAAAAGTATCCGGAGCTGTTCAGTCAAGTATACCTCACAACCTCTCAGGATGTTCAATTTACTTTCCTATTTTAAACTAGTAGGACTGCAATTTCAAGAATAGGGGCTAAACTTTTGTTTATTGGGGTCTAGACTTTGCCAATTGGTCTTAGATTTGACTATCACCTTTAAACCTCACATAGCAAACATGGCGTCGTGATGTAAATCTGATACAGCGCCACCACTACTTGATGATGACCCGATTATCGAGGCTCTACGACATAAAGATCTGAGTCGCCGTGATGACGCCGAAGGAAGTACACGCTACCACCTCCGCCCGCGGCGTGCTAAAACCGCCATGAAAAATTAGCCTAATTTTATTATTTTCATGCACTTTATTTTATATTTTGGGAATATAAAATTATCCTATGTCTAAGTGATAATTTTATATTCATGGCATGTGTTATTTTTTCATTTGGAACAATATTTTATTTTGGTGTGCATTTAGCCTTTTGGATGGATGAGATTACATCTCCATCATGGAGGGCTAAGAGTTATTGTAAACTCCTATTTAAGGAGGTGATTATGAGGAATAAGATCATTGAATATTTGAAACCTAAATTCCCTCTCCTTTGAGAAAATTCGGCCAAGAGCTTTCTCCAAGCCGCCCCCCCTTGGTGGTGTGAAACCGCCGGCCCCCTTGTATGGTGTGAAGCCGCCGCCCCCTTGCTCCCTCCATCCGTTCGGTGTGACTCCGGCGCGGCTTCCTTGGTGCGACTCTGTGGAAGAAGGTTGCAAACCTTTCGGTGTGACGCCGACGGATCCGTGGAGAGAGTGATTCTCCCACCTTATCTTTGTGTGAAACTTTCATCCCGGTTGGGTAAACTCTTCCCTTTGTGTGATTCTTGCTTTAGAATTGTGGAGGTTTTTCATGCACCGTTTTTTCCGTGATTTTTAAATCCGTCGCTTGCAAAATCTGAATTTGACGGTGTTGTTATTGAATCTCTTATTTTCCGGAACGGGTAGATCCGTCTTGGGAGTGCAACGTGGCCTAGCTTCGATTTGCTCTTCCGTTCGGCGCACTTTATGTGCCAACAAGGGAATTAATCACGACTCGAATTTCGATCGCTCTTAAAGGTTTTCCGCCGCTCTGAAATAAACTATTGCTGCGCTTGAAACGGCTATATTGAAATGAATAGATGCTTGTGTAGGTGCGGTGAGTTGTGTGCTTGTTGGAGAGGTAGGTCTTAAGGACGTTGTATCGAGTCCGGCTTACGGTGAGTTGTGTGCTTGTTGGAGAAGTAGGTCCTAAGGATGTGGTATCGAGTCCCGGATTTTGGGAACCAACCGACCTCTTTTCGTTCGCTTTTGGTCGGCATTCCCTCTTTTATTTCTTGTTCGGTAACGTCTAGGTGTACGTATTGTAGTCACGTCCGAATCACGGTCGTCCCTACACCAATTTGGTATCAGAGGCAGTCGTTTCAACTCCCAAGTTGCAAACATCCTCTCTGCGTTCTTCGTTGGTCGATCTCATCTTTCTAGGATTTGAAATTTTTGGATTGGTCTGCGTTTAGTAAAACCCTTCGGAATTTTAAACTTGTCAAAAAAATCTGAAAAAAATTTTGTAGCTTCCTGCACTTATTTCCAGCAATATTAAAACAGAAAATTTTTCGATTCGTCCTCGTTAGGTCAGCCTGAAAATTGGAACATCGTAATTCTGTCTAGTTGGTCTGCAAATAGCGGGCTGAAATCTTTATTTTTCAGCGAAATTTCAAAAAAAAAATTTCAATTCTCAAAATTAAAATTTCAAATTTAAAATTTTCAAAATTTAAAATTTCAAATTTCAAAATTTAAAATTCAAATTTCGAATCTTAAATTTCAAATTTTCAAAATTTAAATTTCAAATTTTAAAATTCATATTTGAAATTGAATTTCAAATTTCAAATTTCAAAATTCAAATTTCAAATTTCAAAATTCAAAATTCAAATTTCAAAATTCAAATTTCAAAATTCAAAATTCAAAATTCAAAATTCAAAATTCAAAATTCAAATTTCAAAATTTCAAATTTCAAAATTTCGAATAATAAAATTCAAAATTTCAAATTTCAAATTTCAAATAATAAATTTCGAATTTCAAATTTCCAACTTCAAATTCCAAATTTCAAATTTTTCTCAAAAATTACAAATAATAGTGGTCTGCAAATAGGGGCCTAAAAATATTTTTTTTCCTCAAAATCTAAAATTTAGAATTTCTGGTATTTCTCCATCTAATTTTTAGTAAGAAAACAAAAAAAAATTATTATTTTTCATTCAGTAATTATTTTTATTAATTAATTTGAAAATTTAGTATTTGGTGTGCCAATAGCTGGCTAAATTTTATTTTCTGCAATAAAAAAATCTGAAAAAAATTAATTAATAATCCTTATAATTTTCTTGCTCAGAAAATAAAAAAATATACATATATCATTTTTTGAAACTAGCGGGAACAATTAAATCTTTGAGATTTAATTAGGGCCAGTTTACTTTTCTTTGCATGTGCACAAGTATCAGATCGAGTTTCCTCTCTGGTTCTCACTAAATGGCCTATGACGTATATGCTTCTTGGTTAGACTATTCCTATGCTAAGGATATGGCTAAACACACCCCTAGGGCACACCACATTTATCCTACTTATGACGGTTTAGAGTATCCCCAAAATTTTAGAGACTGGCTTAAGAGATTAGAACAATATTTTAATTATCACTTATGGGATGACTACGAAAAGGTTAGCTTTGCCCGAGAGCGATTAGTAGGTCGGGCTCGATTATTTTGGTTAAACGAAGAGCGTCGTGTTGGTAGCTATCGTTATGCTTGGCCGCACATGCGTAACCTCCTCTCGGATCAATTTGATCCCGCCTACCTGCGCACTAATAGCACCACACCCGTTAGTAGAATAGTTACAGCACTAGACCCGTATCCGCTTATAGGAGTGACCCTACGCCTCAGGATAAATCCTATCCCCAGAGAGGTAGTATTACCCAGAGTGTGCCTAGTCCCACCTATAGGAAACATAAGCCATTCCGACCCAAAAATTTTAACTCGAAAGAGGTTACTATTAGGGTGCTTGATTCCTTAGCCTCGACATCTAAGCCCTCTGATATAGTGACTGATACCTCTGAGGATGCTTATGTGGATATGGAATCTCTGGAAGATGAAATTAATCAGCTAGGTGAGAGTCTTCCTTCACTTACGATAGTGCCTGACTCTCCTGTTGAACCCGAGGATGTGATTAGGACTGCGCCCGTCACTGAGGACGAGGCAAGTTTCACTGACGCTTTTAGTGACGCTGAGGAGATTGGTTATCCTAGTGACCTGGAAGAGGATTTCTCCCCTGAGGAATCATCTCCAATCCCCTTCGACGATAATTTAGTCATGGAATCTTCTGTTGACCCTGAGCCAGTAGACATTCCGGTTGAGTCGGTAGAGTCATTCGATGCTGAGAGCTTACATGTCACTGATTTAGGTGATGACTTGCTAGGATCCGATGTTATATTGGTTGACCCAGGATTATTAGAGGTTTCTACGGTATTGGTAGAGTCACCTTGGGATGGATGTTCAGTTTGGGATAAGCTTAGTGTGATACATCCGGGAGTTAGTCCTTTGACGTTATTATCGCCTCTTGGAACTCAAGCTAATTATTATACTCCCCATGATTCGATTTGCCCATCCCACTATTATGACTTAGACGATGTCCCCACCTCAAGGGAAGAATTATGTTTGGATGACGATATCACTGAGGGCCCAACTGACTTTTCTTTGATGATAGCCCCTTCGCCTGAGGCCCAAGTTAGTTTAGAAATTTTATCGGATACGAATTTGCCTACTATTGAGACGATCACTGTTTCTGACTCAAGTAAAATTTCTAATGATTTGGTGGATTCATTCTGGGGCGAAACGTTAACTGAGGATGAGTTTTCAGTGAGGACGAATCCACTATTCGAGTTTACTTTTGATTTTAAAGGCTTGCAACCGGAGGCGTTCTCTTGGACGCTTAATCCATGCTTTGACGTTGGGTGTGACTTGGTTCCCCCTACGGCGTCAACCCTGTCGACTCTCCCTCCAGTTCCCTTAGCTCGAGTAGATGATTTAGTCATTTCTAGCCCTTCATATTTGGAGAAGTTTATTATTCCCGCCATCCCGTTAAACTTACTTAGAAGGACGTGGGCGAACGTAGTTGATGATGAACGTTTTCCGCTGACTATTTATTATGATATTTTTAAATCAAAATTTAATTTTAAATTTAAAACGAAAACGTTGGAACCCACTACGTTAATTTTTGAATTTAAAGCACATGTGCCACCGGACATAATTCCGTTATTTTATACTATTAATTCAAGTCATGTGGCGCATGGGTTCTCCCCTCATGGTTTTAATTTAATTAGGCGCATTTTTAATTTCTTGACCCTTTTAAATGCGTCCTTTAAATTACTTGGGAGGTTGTTTCGAATAGTCTTCCACCGTTATGTGAATGGTTTGGTTTTTGATAATCGAAGCTTGGGTAGCCTTCTTAGATGCCTCGTAAGCGATCACAAAGGCACGTGGGATCTTATTCTTCTCCACGCCAAATTAGCTTATAATAATTCCAAAAATCGGTCTACTGGTCTGTCACCAAACGAGATTGTCCATGGACACAAGGCCCCTGTGCCTATTGACTTGGTACCGTTGCCCCCAACATACAAGACAAGTCAGTTTGCACAATCCTTCGCCCAACATATTCATGACTTACATGCACGTATACGAGCTACCTTGACTGCTCAATACGAGTCTTATCAGTCGCACGCTAATTTACATAGGAGGGTGTTGCACTTTAAAGTTGGCGATTTGGTCCTAGTCCGGTTAGTTCTCGAACGCTTGTCATCTGGCACCGTTAAGAAGTTGGCACCGAAGCGCGCCGACCCTTTTCGGATTATCAAGAAACTAGGTGACAACACTTTCGTTTTGGATTTGCCGGTTGATTGGGGTATCTCCCCTATTTTTAATGTCTCGGATTTGACGCTGTTTGTTTTACCTCCACCTGAGTTGAATTCTCTGTCGTCTTCTCCCTCCACTGAAAATTCTAATGGGTTGGGGAGTGGTAGTTCGGATGATCTCTCTCCTTCGGTCCCCGCAGGTATAACATCGGATGGCGCGTTACCTTCTTTTACTCCTACTGCTGACATGTTTCCCAGGTTCCCCAGGACATTTCTCACTCCAGATATGATACTCGCTACGGAACCATTCACTATTCCGGATGGTACTACTTACCGCTTCCTCGTCTGTTGGCGTGACCACCCCCCTTCGGACGACTCTTGGGTACTCGCGACAGAGCTTCAACGTTTGGATGCCGAGCTTCTCCGCCGCTCTCTCTCCACTCACGCATCAGAGATACATGATTTTGAGTGGGGGAGGATTGATACAGCGCCACCGCTACTTGATGATGACCCGATTATCGAGGCTCTACGACATAAAGATCTGAGACGCTGTGATGACGCCGAAGGAAGTACACGCTACCACCTCCGCCCGTGGCGTGCTAAAACCGCCATGAAAAATTAGCCTAATTTTATTATTTTCATGCACTTTATTTTATATTTTGGGAATATAAAATTATCCTATGTCTAAGTGATAATTTTATATTCATGGCATGTGTTATTTTTTCATTTGGAACAATATTTTATTTTGGTGTGCATTTAGCCTTTTGGATGGATGAGATTACATCTCCATCATGGAGGGCTAAGAGTTATTGTAAACTCCTATTTAAGGAGGTGATTATGAGGAATAAGACCATTGAATATTTGAAACCTAAATTCCCTCTCCTTTGAGAAAATTCGGCCAAGAGCTTTCTCCAAGCCGCCGGCCCCCTTGGTGGTGTGAAACCGCCGGCCCCCTTATGTGGTGTGAAGCCGCCGCCCCCTTGCTCCCTCCATCCGTTCGGTGTGACTCCGACGCGGCTTCCTTGGTGCGACTCCGTGGAAGAAGGTTGCAAACCCTTCGGTGTGACGCCGACGGATCCGTGGAGAGAGTGATTCTCCCACCTTATCTTTGTGTGAAACTTTCATCCCGGTTGGGTAAACTCTTCCCTTTGTGTGATTCTTGTTTTAGAATTGTGGAGGTTTTTCATGCACCGTTTTTTCCGTGATTTTTAAATCCGTCGCTTGCAAAATCTGAATTTGACGGTGTTGTTATTGAATCTCTTGTTTTTCGGAACGGGTAGATCCATCTTGGGAGTGCAACGTGGCCTAGCTTCGATTTGATCTTCCGTTCGGCGCACTTTAAGTGCCAACAAGGGAATTAATCACGACTCGAATTTCGATCGCTCTTAAAGGTTTTCCGCCGCTCTGAAATAAACTATTGCTACGCTTGAAACGGCTATATTGAAATGAATAGATGCTTGTGTAGGTGCGGTGAGTTGTGTGCTTGTTGGAGAGGTAGATCTTAAGGACGTTGTATCGAGTCCGGCTTACGGTGAGTTGTGTGCTTGTTGGAGAAGTAGGTCCTAAGGACGTGGTATCGAGTCCCGGATTTTGGGAACCAACCGACCTCTTTTCATTCGCTTTTGGTCGGCGTTCCCTCTTTTATTTCTTGTTCGGTAACGTCTAGGTATCCGTATTGTAGTCACGTCCGAATCACGGTCATCCCTACACCAAAATCTTTCAATTCTCATGGGATGTCACAAGTTTCTTTCTCCCCGATGGGAGTCCCCGTCGGCTTAACCTTGATTTCGGGGACGAAATCTTTGTTTTGTTTATTGGAATTTGTAACATCCCATTTCCAACTAGATCCCTAAGAGTGATTTTGTTATGACAAAACCCTAGGAAGCCCAAGAAAAAGTCAAGTGGGCCTGGTGGTGTGGATAGGGGCACTATGGTCTGCAAATAGTAAATTCCAAAACCTTAGTCTAGGGGGACCAGGAGCCCTCACCATGACTCCAAGATCTCTCCAACCCATGTTAAGGCCCTAAGGACTCATCAGGGTCAACCCTAGAGCCTGAATTGATCAAGGTCAACCCTAACCCTAAATAGGTCAAACTGGCCTATACAGGGTTAATTGACCCTACCTAAGCCAAGTGGACCCCACACATACCTTCCTAACCCTAGTGAGATGCCAATGGGTCACCAAGGACCCATTGGGGTCAACCCCCCCCCCCCCAAAAAAAAAGAGGGGGGGGGGCTAAGTTGACCAAAGTCAACTATAGCCCTAAGGTGGTCAAAGTGCCCTGGTTAAGGGTCAAATGACCTCCAAGGGCCAACTAAACGCCGTCGTGCCATATACGGTATGGCGTTGAGTGAGCTGAGCTAACTCAACGCCATAGAGTAAATGGCGTTGAGTGAGCTCAGCTCACTCAAAGCCGTCGTGCCATATACGGTATGGCGTTGAGCTAACTCAACGCCATAGAGTAAATGGCGTTGAGTGAGCTCAGCTCACTCAAAGCCATCGTGCCATATACGGTATGGCGTTGAGTGAGCTTAGCTCACTCAACGCCATAGAGTGAATGGCGTTGAGTTTTCTCACCTCACTCAACGCCGTCGTGCCATATACGGTATGGCGTTGAGTGAGCTGAGCTCACTCAACGCCATAGATTGAAATGGCATTGAGTGAGCACATCTCACTCAACGCCGTCTTTCCATAGAGTGAATGGCGTTGAGTGAGCTGAGCTCACTCAACGCCATAGAGTGAATGGCGTTGAGTCAGCTCACCTCACTCAACGTCATAGTACTTGGAAACATTCTGGCGAATTTCAGCCTGTTTGCTGTTTCGGCTGACACGCCCGTGACATCAATCGACACGCCCATGTAACCATTTGCCACGCCAGTGTCAGCCCTATTCCCTGAAAATAAAGAGAGAGAAAGTAAGGAGTGTATGCCATGCATGGCCTGGGAGGCCAAGGGCCCACTCTCTTGCTATAATCACCTCCCCTGGCCATGGCAGCAACTAAGAGTGAGAAAGGAAAGACTTTGGGACTCATCTTTCCCCTCCCCAACAACCCCCATTAAATTCACTAAGACAAAGGGGCTTCAGCCAGGTGACATTTGACTGGTTTTAGCCATGCTTATCATGCTTTCACCCCTACCTACCATGGCCGCAACCTTTGACTAGAATGGCCAAGCTCCTACAACCACCTAACACCCCTTATCTTCAAGCTGAGCTTAACTCCAAGGATTCAATTCCACACCTTTCTAGAAGGAGCCAAGGAGTTTCACTATGTTGTTACAGAATTCTGACCACCACCACCACCACCACCACCAATGGCTTCCCGGCAATCGACACGTCTTCAGGCCACAAGCAAGGTCCTCCCCTTCCTCTTCTTCTATGGTTAGATCTTAGGAATATTTAGAGATAAGAATTAAGCTCAAACGAGCCGATCCAAGTGAAAAAAATGGAGAATTTCCAAAAAAAAATAATATCATGGTGGCGGGTTCGCCGGAAACCACCACCTCCGGCCGCCAAACCACCGTCGGGCATTAGCCACCGCCTCGACGGAGGTGGTGGTTGCAGTGGCTGGCCGAGGAAGTGGCCGGATGGCCGGCGATGGCTCACGCAAAAGCTACAGGATTGGCCTTTCATGTTCTTTTTTTTATCTGTTCGGGAAGAATGAAGAAGATGAACAGTAATATTAAACTAATTATAATATTTATAGTTTGTGAATTAATGACTTTTGATGTGCATCATTTTAGAACAGAAAACTAAGGCCCTTAGGGGCTAAACCTTAGAAAGTGGTCAACATGAAAGTTGTAGACAGTGAAGTCTAGTTTAATTAAAAATTTGTTTGAACCCATTTGGGTAAGTGGTTTGACCACAGCACCCATTTTGGTGGGGCCTATACCTAGGGCTAACTTGAGGTTCAAATGGGTGCCCACCCTTCATCCCTTGTCCAAATGGAGTGAAATTTGGAAAGGAGGCCAATCTTAACCATATCTAGACCCTGCCCAAAAATGGGAATTTTTGGGGATACTTTTTCTATAGTTTTGTAAATAATTTAATTTCTCTAGGGTAAATTAATTTAGGGGTCAAATGAACTTCAAACCCATCCAAATTTTGGTGGGTGGTGCATGGGGTCATTATTAAGCCCTGTTTAAAATATCATTACATTTGGAGGTGGTTTGAACTGAAATCTTGCATACCCTAACCTTGCTTTAAAAAGGGTATTTTGGTCCAAAAGGGTACTTTGGGCTTTGTGTGGCCAAATCACCTCAAAAGAGGTTGAAATTGGGGAACGGACTTTGCATGACTTTTTACACCTTCCCATGAAAAATGGGGTAGATTTGATTTGATTTGGTCTAAGATCCAAGGTCAAACCCTAAGGAAGGGCCTTTTGTGCCTTGTGAAGGGCATGAGACAAAAATACCTTGAATGGTCTTGAGATTTTGTAGGGAGGGTGCTAGGGTATATAAAACCCTCTGGTAAAAATATTAAGGGATTTGGGGAAGGGTGGGGCCTTCAAAACCCTAACCCTAGTTTAGGGCACAAGTATTATAGTGTTAAAATAGGTTAGTAAAACTCCTTGAACTATAATAAGAATTGGGTAGTGTGGTATTAAGGATATATTGAGCCTCTGATAATTTAATTGGGAATTTTGGAACAATAATATTAGCACTTTCTTTGTAACTCATGGGATTGCCCTAATTAATTATTTGATCATTATGATCCCACTGCCCATTGGGAGGTCATGAAAATTTGGCAGAAGGAGTTTAAAACCCTCTTAGTTATATTGAATTTTATGAGAATTTTTGGATACATTTTTGTGGTACTTACTTCACAATCTTAGTAAATTGGATAATTGCTCAATAATTTTTTTAAGGCCCTTTACTGGTTAATAAATTATGAGATTTGACCCAGAGCATTTATATGCCCTTAAAATCATGCTTGATTTTTCTCTGAATTTTTGGAGGTAATATTGCCCTACTTATCTATTTAAATGAATTATTGTGAGTTATATTTAAAATTAAAATTAGTGGCCTAAACCTTGCTGACAAATTAAGAGACTTTGGATCTTAAGTTAAATATTCATATTGTATATAACATAAATTTGGAGGAATATTATCTTGTCTAAATTGTGTACTTCCTGTTCAATCTTGGAATTTTTGGCCACTATAATAATAAATTAAATATCAGAATAAATAGGAAAATTATAATCTACTGGATTTAGTCTATTTGTGTCATGATAAGTTTCTAGTAAATAATTTAGGGCAATTGGATGATTATTTAGATTATCTTCTATCTGGTCCGACGAATAGCCTAGGTTGGTGTGCACTTAGCAAATCATTAAAGTAGCAATAAGATATGATTTGGGATAGTTGTTGGAGTTAGTCATTTTGCTGGGTCGGATAGATGTGGATGATTTCACCATAGAAGGATGGGATGGGTAGTGAGAAGTGGTTTGGCTAGAGTGTAGAGGTGCTCGGGTTCGACGAAAGATCGTCCTTCCCGAAGAGAGGAAGGTTAAAAATAACACTAGGTTAGTCTATCGTAACACGAGGAAGTAATGGGTAAGGGAATAAACCAATAATAATAAGTAACTTGCGAATGAGAACGATGGGCGTAATCCTATCATAGTTCCTAGTGCCCCTTGAGAGCCCTTCACAGGGAATACCGGGGGCAGTCCCGGGTTAACGTAAACTGAATTAACAAACTGAAAAGAGTAACCTAGTAATTAGGATCTCACATTTCACAAACACTGTTAGCACAGGAAGTTTGTTGGAAGATTCAGCTCGGTTAGTTTTGAGACGGACAGTTGTTTCGGGAAGCTTCGGCTCGATTAGCTAAGAGACGGACGGTATGGTCCGGGGAGCTTCGGCTCGATTGGTTCGATACATTAAATTTGCATGTGCATAAAAGGAAAGAAAATAAAGGTTGTGGGTCTTCGGTATTGGAAGGTCGATGCACCGACGCCAATACGCTGACTCGGCAAGTGTGGTTAGCACTTCGCCATCAGAAGTCCGGTGCGCCAGCAGGCAAGAGTACGCATGAGTCCGCTTCGTACACCAAGCGTTGAGGCATACGATAGGTCTGACCGGTAGTGATTTACTGGTTTAGAGGTGGACGAGGCCCAAACCACCGCTTCTGTCTGCCACTACGGAGGTATCGTAGGAGGTTATGGCTCCAGAAAGGGGGAACTAAAGGTCTGTGCGCACAGAGTCGGGTGTGTGAGTTGCACTTGCATGTTCCATCATACCCACTAGCATATCATAGCATAATCGATTCATTTAACCCCTGACACCTAAGGTATAAGTGGAATGGGACGCTTATACATTAGGACTTGCAAAACGACCCCTTGGTCTATAAGCTTGTGTGGGCAAGTTTATAAATTAAGGTCAATTTCGATATGTATAATCTGATGTTTGATAACCGACACCCCAATGTATAAATTGATATGGGACTCTTTATACGATGGGAGCCCTGCAAGAGATCCCTTGGCTTATGCGTTTCCGCACAAAAGTTAAGGTTACTTTCCATACTTTACTTTACTGCCACATGTATTATAAAAATTGCTAGTATAGGTCCGTTGCCACCTGTTTTTGATTACTCTCCACCTTCATGTCCTCCCCTTTCTTCCTCTCCGCTCGGTGCCTAGGGTACATGGGGGAAGGGATGAGGGTATGCTAGGACTTAGTCTTATAGACTAATGGTTTTCGGACTACATCATTTAGGGGATCATGGAGCCCAGCATGGAGGAGCAACCCCAGAGGTCGGCCCGTTTGGAGATAGGACAGTCTAGCTCAGGAGTTCAGACAGTTGGGACTGTGAGTCCCTAATTCTAGTAGTGTTTTATTTTGCTTCCGCTTGAGTGACTATGTAGTGAGGACATGATGTACCAGGGCATAAGCCCGTACTTTAGTACTCTGATATATTATTCTATGGACACTCCCTTCGTGGAGATTATTTTCTATATTTGATTTCTGTGGACTTGCTTTATTATTTGCTACAGTTGTGATCGAATTGGCCGGCAGGATTGGTGTTTTGTAGTGATGACCTTCCCGGGTGCGAAGGTGTCACCACAAAGCGGCGGATCTGGGCCTAAGACCCCGGTGTTTTAAAAGAAAAAATGGGGGGTCTTACAAGTGGTATCAGAGGCAAAACACATCGATCAAAAAGTAGCAGATATTCTATACACCCGGGGATCACCAAGATGACGGCAGACTTGAAGAAGATGATGTTTTGTCCAGGGATGAAGAAGGACATTACATACTTCGTGACTCACTGCGAGGCATGCCAACTGGTGAAGGCAGTGTGCAGGAACCCCGCGGGTTTGCTACAGCAACCTCCGGTGCCGGAGTGGAAATTTGAAAACATCGCGATGGATTTCATTCATGGCCTCCCCCGATCACAGACGGGAAACGATTCGATTTGGGTCATCGTCGATCGGCTAACGAAGGTTGCCAGATTCATTCCGATATGGAAGGATGACTCGGTTGGGGTGCTGGTGCGGAGATTCGTAGAGCAGTTCATTCGTTACCACGTGGTGCCCAGGACGATTGTGTCAGATCGGGATGGTCAGTTCACATCCAGAGAGTGGAGATCCGTGTAGACTTACTTAGGCACGCTGCTGACCTTCAGCACAACATTTCATCCCCATACGGATGGGAAGACAGAACGCATTAACCGGACATTGGAGGACCTCCTAAGGCTATGCATCTTGGATTTAAATGAACCTTGGGAGAAGCTTTTACAACTAGTTAAGTTGTCCTATAACAACAGCTATCAGTCCAGCATTAGGATGGCTCCCTATAAAGCCCTGTACGGGAGGAGGTGCAGGACCCCGCTTTCTTGGATTCAGGATGAGGATCTGAAGGCGTTGGGATTGGATTTTGTTGAAGACACCGAGGCTCAGGTTAAGCTGATCAGAGATAGGATGTTAGAGGCGCGGAGTAGACAGGCTAAGTACTATGACGCCTGACATCGTCATGTGGAATTTCAGGTGGGGGACCGAGTGTTTTGGAAGATTCTGCCCATGTATAGAGTTTCACGGGTGCGTGGTCGGAGGAAGAAGCTCAGTCCTAGGTATATGGGCCCTTACAGGATCCTGGAGTGGATCGGGCCCCTAGTTACAGGCTGGAGTTGCCCCCAGAACTGGCAAATTTACACGACGTGTTCTATATTTCTTCACTTAGGAGGGCTCTACTGCGCCCGGAGCAGCAAATTTTGACCACAAATGGGCCGGTAGCTTCAGACCGGTCAGTTCACTTGGAGCCGGTTCGGATCGATGACAGAGGAGTACGGACCTTGCGTCGCAAGAATGTTCCATTAGTCAAATTTCTGTGGATGAACCACGGTCAGGAGGAGCATACCTGGGTACCGCAGAACCTGATGCGACAAAAGTATCTGGAGCTGTTCAGTCAGGTATACCTCACAACCTCTCAGGATGTTCAATTTATTTTCCTATTTTAAACTAGTAGGACTGAAATTTCAAGAATAGGGGCTAAACTTTTGTTTATTGGGGTCTAGACTTTGCCAATTGGGCGAATTGGTCTTAGATTTGACTATCACCTTTAAACCTCACATAGCAAACAGGGCGTCGTGATGTAAATCTTTCAATTCTCATGGGATGTTACAAGTTTCTTTCTCCCCGATGGGAGTCCCCGTGGGCTTAACCTTGATTTCAGGGACGAAATCTTTGTTTTGTTTATTGAGATTTGTAACATCCCATTTCCAACTAGATCCCTAAGAGTGATTTTGTTATGACAAAACCCTAGGAAGCCCAAGAAAAAGTAGAGTGGGCTGGTGGTGTGGATAGAGGCACTATGGTCTGCAAATAGTAAATTCCAAAACCTTAGTCAAGGGTGACCAGGAGCCCTAACCATGACTCCAAGATCTCTCCAACCCATATTAAGGCCCTAATGACTCATCAGGGTCAACCCTAGAGCCTGAATTGACTAAGGTCAACCCTAACCCTAAATGGGTCAAACTGGCCTGCACAGGGTTAATTGACCCTACCTAAGCCAAGTGGACCCCACACATACCTTCCTTACCCTAGTGAGAGGCCAATGGGTCACCAAGGACCCATTGGGGTCAACCCCAAAAAAAAAGAGGGGGGGGGGGGCTATGTTACCAAAGTCAACTCTAGCCCTAAGGTGGTCAAAGTGCCATGGTTAAGGGTCAAATGACCTCCAAGGGCCAACTAAACGCCGTCGTGCCATATACGGTATGGCGTTGAGTGAGCTGAGCTAACTCAACGCCATAGAGTAAATGGCGTTGATTGAGCTCAGCTCACTCAAAGCCGTCGTGCCATATACGGTATGGCGTTGAGTGAGCTGAGCTAACTCAACGCCATAGAGTGAATGGCGTTGAGTGAGCTCACCTCACTCAACGCCGTCGTGCCATATACGGTATGGCGTTGAGTGAGCTGAGCTCACTCAATGCCATATATTGAAATGGCGTTGAGTGAGCACAGCTCACTCAATGCCGTCTTGCCATAGAGTGAATGGCGTTGAGTGAGCTAAGCTCACTCAACGCCATAGAGTGAATGGCGTTGAGTGAGCTCACCTCACTCAACGCCATTGTACTTGGAAAAATTCTGGCGAATTTCAGCCTGTTTGCTGTTTCGGGTGACACGCCCGTGACATCAATCGACAGGCCCGTATCACCAATTGACACGCCCTTGTCAGCACTATTCCCTTAAAATGAAGAGAGAGAAAGTAAGGAGTGTATGTCATGCATGGCCTAGGAGGCCAAGGGCCCACATTCTTGCTAGAATCACCTCCCCCGGCCATGGCAGCAACTAAGAGAGAGAAAGGAAAGACTTTGGGACTCATATTTCCCCTCCCCAACAACCCCCATTCAATTCACTAAGACAAAGGGGCTTCATCCAGCTGACATTTGACTGGTTTTAGCCATGCTTATCATGCTTTCACCCCTACCTACCATGGCCACCAACTTTGACTAGAATGGCCAAGCTCCTACAGCCACCTAACACCCCTTCTCTTCATCTTCAAAAGCTGAGCTAAACTCCAAGGATTAAATTCCACACCTTTCCAGAAGGAGCCAAGGAGTTTCACTATGCTGTTACAGAAATCCGACCACCACCACCACCATCACCAATGGCTTCCCGGCGATCGACACGTCTTCAGGCCGCAAGCAAGGTCCTCCCCTTCCTCTTCCTCTATTTTTAGATCTTAGGAATCTTTAGAGATAAGAATTAAGCTCAAACGAGCCGATCCAAGTGAAAAAAATGGAGAATATCCAAAAAAAATATCATGGTGGCGGGTTTGCCGAAAACCATCACCTCCGGCCGCCAAACCACCGTCGGGCGTTAGCCACCGCCTCGACGGAGGTGGTAGTGGCGGTGGCTGGCCGGGGAAGTGGCCGGATGGCCGACGGTGGCTCACGCAAAATCTACAGGATTGGCCTTTCATGTTCTTTTTTTTCTCTGTTCGGGAAGAATGAAGAAGATGAATAGTAATATTAAACTAATTATAATATTTATAGTTTGTGAATTAATGACTTTTGATGTGCATCATTTTAGAACAGAAAACTAAGGCCATTAGGGGCTAAACCTTAGAAAGTGGTCAACATGAAAGTTGTAGACAGTGAAGTAGAGTTTAATTTAAAATTTGTTTGAACCCATTTGGGTACGTGGTTTGACCACAACACCCATTTTGGTGGGGCCTATACCTAGGGCTAACCTGAGGTTCAAATGGGTGCCCACCCTTCATCCCTTGTCCAAATGAAGTGAAATTTGAAAAGGGGGCCAATCTTAACCATATCTAGACCCTGCCCAAAAATGGGAATTTTTGGGGATACTTTTTCTATAGTTTTGTAAATAATTTAATTTCTCTAGGGTAAATTAATTTAGGGGCCAATGAACTCCAAACCCATCCAAATTTTGGTGGGTGGTGCATGGGGTCATTATTAAGCTCTGTTTAAAATTTAATTACATTTGGAGGTGGTTTGAACTGAAATCTTGCATACCCTAACCTTGCTTTAAAAAGGGTATTTTGGTCCAAAAGTGTACTTTGGGCTTTGTGTGGCCAAATCACCTCAAAAGAGGTTGAAATTGGGGCACGGACTTTGCATGACTTTTTACACCTTCCCATGAAAAATGGGGTAGATTGGATTTGATTTGGTCTAAGATCCAAGGTCAAACCCTAAGGAAGAGCTTTTGTGCCTTGTGAAGGGCATGAGACCAAAACACTTTGAATGGTCTTGAGATTTTGTAGGGAGGGTGTTAGAGTATATAAAACCCTCTGGTAAAAATATTAAGGGATTTGGGGAAGGGTGGGGCCCTCAAAACACTAACCCTAGTTTAGGGCACAAGTAGTGTAGTGTTAAAATAGGTTAGTAAAACTCCTTGAACTATAATAAGAATGGGGTAGTGTGGTCTTAAGGATATATTGAGCCTCTGTTAATTTAATTGGGATTTTTGGAACAATAATATTAGCACTTCCTTTGTAACTCATGGGATTGCCCTAATTAATTATTTTATCATTATGATCTCATTGCCCATTGGGAGGTCATGAAAATTTGGTAGAAGGAGTTTAAAAGCCTCTTAGTCATATATGAATTTTATGAGAATTTTTGGATACATTTTTGTGGTACTTACTTCACAATCTTAGTAAATAGCATAATTGCTCAATAATGTGTTTAAGGCCCTTTACTTGTTAATAAATTATGAGATTTGACCCAGAGCATTTATATGCCCTTAAAATCATGCTTGAATTTTCTCTTAATTTTTGGAGCTAATATTACCCTACTTATCTATTTAAATGAATTATTGTGAGTTATATTTAAAATTAAAATTAGTGGGCTAAACCTTACTGAAAAATTAAGAGACTTTGGATCTTAAGTTGAATAGTCATATTGTATATATCATAAATTTGGAGGAATATTATCTTGTCTAAATTTGGTACTTCCTGTTCAATCTTGGAATTTTTGGCCACTATAATAATAAATTAAATATCAAAATAATTAGGAAAATTATAATCTTCTGGATTTAGTCTATTTGTGTCATGATAATTCTCAAGTAAATAATTTAGGGCATTTGGATGATTATTTAGATTATCTTCTATCCGGTCCGACGTATAGCGTAGGTTGGTCTGCACTTAGCAAATCATTAAAGTTGCAATAGGATATGATTTGGGATAGTTGTTGGAGTTAGTCATTTTGTTGGGTCGGATAGATGTGGATGATTTCACCATAGAAGGATGGTAGGGGTAGTGAGAAGTGGTTTGGCTAGAGTGTAGAGGTGCTCGGGTTCGACGAAAGATCGTCCTTCCCGAAGAGAGGAAGGTTAAAAATCACACTAGGTTAGTCTATCGTAACACGAGGAAGTAATGGGTAAGGGAATCAACAAATAATAATAAGTACCTTGTGAAAGGGAATGATGGGCGTAATCCCATCATAGTTCCTAGTTCCCCTTGAGAGCCCTTCACAGGGAATACCGGGGGCAGTCCTGGGTTAATGTAAACTGAATTAACAAACTGAAAAGAGTAACCTAGTAATTAGGATCTCACATTTCACAAACACTGTTAGCACAGTAAGTTTGTTGGGAGCTTCAGCTCAGTTAGTTTGGAGACGGACAGTTTGGTCCGGGAAGCTTCGGCTCGATTAGCTAAGAGACGGACGGTATGGTCCGGGGAGCTTCGAATCGATTGGTTCGATACATTAAATTTGCATGCAAATAAAAGGAAAGAAAATAAAGGTGGTGGGTATTCGGTATTGGAAGGTCGATGCACCGACGCCAATACGTTGACTCGGCAAGTGTGGTTAGCACTTCGCCATCAGAAGTCCGGTGCGCCAGCCGGTAAGACGACGCATGAGTCCGCTTCGTGCACCAAGCATTGAGGCATACGATAGGTCTGACCGGTAGTGATTTACTGGTTTAGAGGTGGGCAAGGCCCAACCCACCGCTTCTGTCTGCCACTACAGAGGTATCCTGGGAGGTTATGGCTCCAGAAAGGGGGAACTAAAGGTCTGTGCGCACAGAGTCGGGTGTGTGAGTTGCACTTGCATGTTCCATCATACCCACTAGCATATCATAGCATAATCGGTTCATTTAACCCCTGACACCTAAGGTATAAGTGGAATGAGACGCTTATACATTAGGACTTGCAAAACGACCCCTTGGTCTATAAGCTTGTGCGGACAAGTTTATAAATTAAGGTCAATTTTGATATGTATAATCTGCTGTTTGATAACCGACACCCCAATTTTTAAATTGATATGGGACTCTTTATACGATGGGAGCCCTGCAAGAGATCCCTTGGCTTACGCGTTTCCGCACATAAGTTAAGGTTACTTTCCATACTTTACTTTACTGCCACATGTATTATAAAAATTGCTAGTATAGGTCCGTTGCCACCTGTTTTTGATTACTCTCCACCTTCATGTCCTCCCCTTTCTTCCTCTCCGCTCGGTGCCTAGGGTACATGGGGGAAGGGATGGGGTATGCTAGGACTTAGTCTTATAGACTAACGGTTTCGGACTACATCATTTAGGGGATCATGGAGCCCAGCATGGAGGAGCAGCCCCATAGGTCGGCCCGTTTGGAGATAGGACAGTCTAGCTCAGGAGTTCAGATAGTTGGGACTGTGAGTCCCTGATTCTAGTAGTGTTTTATTTTGCTTCCGCTTGAGTGACTATGTAGTGAGGACATGATGTACCGGGCATAAGCCCGTACTTTAGTACTCTGATATATTATTCTATGGACACTCCCTTCGTGGAGATTATTTTCTATATGTGATTTCTGTGGACTTGCTTTATTATTTGCTATAGTTGTGATCGAATTGGCCAGCAGGATTGGTGTTTTGTAGTGATGACCTTCCCGGGTGCGAAGGTGTCACCACAAAGCGGCGGATCTGGGCCTAAGACCCCGGTGTTTTAAAAGAAAAAATGCGGGGTCTTACAAGTGGTATCAGAGGCAAAACACATCGATCAAAAAGTAGCAGATATTCTATACACCCGGGGATCACCAAGATGACGGCAGACTTGAAGAAGACGATGTTTTGTCCAGGGATGAAGATGGACATTACATACATCGTGACTCACTGCGAGGCATGCCAACTGGTGAAGGCTAACGAAGGTGCCAGTAACGATGTTTTGTCCAGGGAAACGATTCGATTTGGGTCATCGTCGATCGGCTAACGAAGGTTGCCAGATTCATTCCGATCTGGAAAGATGACTCGGTTGGGGTGCTGGTGCGGAGATTCGTAGAGCAGTTCATTCATTACCACGGGGTGCCCAGGACGATCGTGTCGGATCGGGATGGTTGGTTAACATATAGAGAGTGGAGATCTGTGTAGACTTACTTAGGCACGCGGCTGACCTTCAGCACAACATTTCATCCCCAGACAGATGGGCCGACAGAACGCACCAACCGGGCATTGGAGGACCTCCTAAGGCTATGCATCTTGGATCGAAATGAACCTTGGGAGAAGCTTTTACCACTAGTTAAGTTCTCCTATAACAACAGCTATCAGTCAAACATCAGGATGGATCCCTATGAAGCCCTGTACGGGAGGAGGTGCAGGACCCCGCTTTCTTGGATTCAGGATGAGGATCCGAAGGCATTGGGATCGGATTTTGTTGAAGACACCGAGGCTCAGGTGAAGCTGATCAGAGACAGGATGTTAGAGGCGCAGAGTAGACAGGCTAAGTACTATGACGCCCGACATCATCAGGTGGAATTTTAGGTGGGGGACCGAGTGTTTTGTAATATCCGACCCATGCATGGAGTTTCACAGGTGCGTGGTCGGTGGAAGAAGCTCAGTCCTAGGTATATGGGCCCTTACAGGATCCTGGAGTGGATCGGGCCCCTAGTTACAGGTTGGAGTTGTCACGACCCGCATTTTCACCGAGGTTAAGAAGTATCAGAGTAAGGGAAAAACACGCGTTGTGATGCCACGTCGAGCAGGGGATAACTGCCGACGCTCAGGCGACACACCAAAACCATAAATCACATGTTTTAATTTAATAGAAAACCAGTTTGTTTGAAGGTCGTATCCCTCGGCACAGTGGATCAGCTAGTCCACGCTAAGGAAATATATATGCTTACAGCATAAAAATACTTTGATTCAGTTAGTTTGACACCCTAAATGAGTATAAGAGCCCTCAAGAGGCCACTTATAGTATGCACGATGCCTAAGGTGAGTATAGTATATATATATATATATATATATATATATATATATATATATATATTAAAAGACGTTTTACGCTTTAAAAAATAGTGCTTTAGTTAGCAAGTATGTTATGCATGAGATACATATAATAGTTTAGGGTTTTAAAATACCTAACATGCAACCTAGCATAAAACCCTCCCAGAAGCAAGTAAACAACCCCAAGAGGGCAAAAACAGCAGTCTAAATTCATACTTAGCAAAACAAGAAAGCCACCAGTGGGCGTCGACAACCCGACACGAACCCATCGGTGAGTGTCCATGTCCATACAGAAAAGAAAAATGACAACCTCATAAGGGAGTGATCTGCAACTCTGCTACCCTGGAGGCTACCAGCAAGACCCAGCAAATGGAAAATCAGCCGCTCAATCGGCTACAACCTGGACCTGAGACATTCAAGAAAAGAAATGCCTCAGCAAGGAAATAAACAAAAGAAAGGAGTGTCAGATTACTTAAATAAAGAAGTATTTTCCAACCCAACAACAAAGTACTAAACAACAGAAAGTAGGAAAAAGAAAGAATTATTGCTTAAAGGGCAATAAAGGCAAAACACACCAAGTGTGAGCACAAAAACTACCTGCTCTGGAAAGAAATCAACCTGCAGTAGTAAAGCATCAGAATAAAAGCAGGGAGAAACCAAAAGTAGACAATAGGAAACTAACAGTCCTAGGTTTGTGGGCAAATGACCGGGGTGTAAAAATAAGGGGCTGGAGTGGGTGGCCATAGTGTCCAACACCAACAACCAGACCCCAAAAATACTCAAGGGTGAAAACACAACCGGTGGCAGCTTCAGGGTCCACACACCCAACAAGTTGGCCATAGTGTCCAAACTTCGTGGTGCCCATAGCTTAGCACACACAATTCACCCCTCAGAGTCCAAACAACAACAACCCCTCTGGTCATAGCCCACGAGTCAGCACGCATAAACTAGCCGAACACCCCCAACATCCCCCTTAGGAAGGTAAAACTTTTCTAACATCCCTAAAGAAGCTCACATCCCAAGGCTATAACATTAGCCTAAAAAGAACTACGGCGTTGAGTGAGTGGACCTCATTCAACGCCTGGGCCCTTAGCCGCAAAAAAGAACACCTGGCGTTGAGTGAATGGCCTTTACGCAATGCCTTGGTACATAGAAATTTTTTAAACCCATCCCAGCTCTTCTCAACGCCAGCCAAGCGGAGCCTTGGAAAATTAATTCCAAGGCTCATGCTGCTCTCCTTAACTGACCTAGCAGCAAACCTAGCCTTAAGACACCATTAAACCTAGGCCAAAACTCCAACACCAGCTGCTAAACTTTACACTTACCGAGATAATTAAAAAGAAAGACAGAGGAAAAAATCAAAGCAGCTCAAGATGGCTTATTTAGCTAATGAACAGGAATAAAATAAAAAAAAATTAAGCAAGCTTTAAAACAAAAGAGCATGCAAGGGAAAGGGAGCCACTTGCCTCTACTTCTTGGAAACAGCCGGAAACCTCCAATCTTCAGCTCCGACGGCAAGATCAACCACCTAGGAAGCTAAGCTGGAGCATTAGGGAAGAAGAAGGAGAAACCTGAAAATCTCAGCTCTCTAAAGACAGCCCTAAAAGCTAAATAACATACCTAGGAAGCAAGATCTCGGCGAGAGAATCTCAAAACTGGAAATCCCCGGCAAACCGAGCTCTAGAGCGGCTGAAATCCACCGGACCAAGCAGCAGCTTCTCCGTCCGCCTCTTCCTTCCGTTGGAAGCTTTTGCTCGGGAATGGGGAAGGAGATAAGGAAAAGCTTGGATATACAGCCCACTAACTAATATAATACTATTAACTAGCCCCCACTAAGCTATTAAAATAATATTACTTAGCCACCAAAGCTTAAACTATAAGAATATATTCAGCCACTAACCAAGTCTTATGCTTATCCTAACAGCTATCCCGAGCCCCCCCCCCCCCCTTCACCCATCCAGCAAACATATATACTTATATTTATATAATATATACATATATAGCCGCCACTATAGCTAAAGAAGATGCTAAGCTGTGCAGCTATCCTGAGCCCCAGCTAGCTAACACACATATATATATATATGTACAACACACATATAACTTATATATATATACATACATATACATTTACAGCATAAATGGCTAAACATACTTAGCCTAAAACAAGCACCGACCTTACCGAGCTCGATCACACAAGGCCACGCACAACAAACAGGTAGCCACTACCGGCCAACAAAACGAACGTCGAAACGACGCAAAAAAAACAAATGATCTCAGATTTTGACAAAACTCGCACCGTAGCTAAACACCCCAGCTACAAATACAACGGCGAAGTCGAAAACAACATCCGACGATAAAAACTTGGGCTAAAACTACCCGAAGCCAAAATACAAGCATTCCCTAAGAGGCCCAACCGAGTCACCAAAACAGACTCCGGCTAGCTGGGGAATCTTGCAAACAGGCTACTAATGGACCACTAAAGGAACCTAAAGATCTAAGACCACGCTCTAACAATGGCAAAAGCCGACAATGCGTCATCGTAACGCCAAACAATGATCAAACAAAACGCAGAAAAATCGGTGGCGTTACAGTAACTCCCCCTAAAAGAAAGTTTCGCCCCAAAACTTTACACACAACCCTTTTAACAAAAGGGAAAAAGAAACAAGCTAATCAAAAGCCATAAAAGAAAGAGTGCAACATACCAGGCACAAGTCAGGGGAAAAGGTAAGGGTAAGCCTCCCTCATTGCCGACTCTAGCTCCCAAGTCACGCTTTCTACATCATGGTTCATCCACAAAATTTTCACCATAGGAATTGTTTTCTTCCGCAATACGTGATCCCGAGCATCCAAAATGCGGATAGGAACTTCCACATAAGAAAGGTTCGACTCTAACAGAGGCACAGATTCCAAAGCCTGCCTGTCACTATGCACACACTTCCGTAGCTGACTGACGTGAAAAACATCATGTACGCCAGGAAAATTTGCGGGCAACTCCAGCCTATTAGCTGCCACACCGATCCGCTCAACAACCCTGAATGGCCCCACATATCTCGGGTCCAACTTTCGGTCCTTTCCAAATCCCTTGATCCCAGTCATCAGAGAAACCTTTAAGAATACCTGGTCCCCCACAGAAAATTCCAAATCTAACCTACGCCGGTTGGCGTTATTTTCATACCTCTCCTGGGCTAATCGAAGCTTTTCCCGAATAAGCTTCACCGAAGTTTCCATCTCCTCGAGTGCTTATGGACCCAGCAACGGTCTCTCGCCAACCTCAGCCCAAAACAAGGGAGTCCTACAGCGCCTCCCATACAAAGCCTCAAACAGAGCCATTTGCAAGCTTTCTTGATAGCTATTGTTATATGCAAACTCCATAAGCCGCAAACGCTTGTCCCACGCCCCACCATGCTCCAGAATATATGAAAGTCACACTAGTGTCAACTATCTTCACCTAGGGGGGGACAGGTGATGCGCAGTCATTTTGTGGAATTAAAAATTTACCTGCACAATAAAAGAAAACAAACAGAGCACAGAAAGACACAGACAGTTATAGTGGTTCCCCGATTTGTGTACGTCCACTTTCCCCCTTCGACCTATCTCCCAACAAGGGACGACTCGGTCACTTCACCAATAGGATTGAAATCCAATCCTCACACTAATGGAAGGAACCCTTCAACTCGAAGGAGTCACCACTCCTCCACCACGGGTTGCACCCAACCCTTACAATGAGGAACCAACGTTCCTTTACAACAAAAGTAAAAATTAAATGTATAAAATACAAACTACTTTTGGAGTGCTAGGTGTCCCTCTTCGTTCGATGACGCATTATTGAAGAAGACGAAGAGTCCACGACCTTAGCTCTCACTTGGAAAGGATCTCCTCGAGATCGGCGGCGGCAAAGATTGCGGCGGAGATTCTTTCAAGATCTGCGGAGGCACAAATTTCAGCAGCGATTCTGAGAGGACTTAGCGCTACCAACTGCACCAAAAGACCGGCCTGAAGGTCAAAGGCGCATACTAATCTTTATATCAAGGTCCTCGGGCGGATCCACGGGGCAGCCAGTTAGGCTCGCAGGGAACACGTCCTTCTGCTTCGACTAGTGCCGCAACACCGGGGGCAATTCCGGACCCGCAAGCCCCAACAATCCCCCCCCCGGAAACGACCCCGGGGTTTCGAACCCGCGACCCCCTCTGATACCACTTGAGAGGACTTAGCGCTACCAACTGCACCAAAAGACCGGCCTGAAGGTCAAAGGCGCATACTAATCTTTATATCAAGGTCCTCGGGCGGATCCACGGGGCAGCCAGTTAGGCTCGCAGGGAACACGTCCTTCTGCTTCGACTAGTGCCGCAACACCGGGGGCAATTCCGGACCCGCAAGCCCCAACAGATTCTTTCGAGATCCAACCTTCGTAGCAAAGCTAGCAAGGTCTACCAACGGTCTTACTTGGATCGATCGTCTCAATCGATTCGGAAGGGGAAGGTATTCCCATTCAACAAATCAAGAGACAAAGGATCTCAAGATAGACACGTGAGATGCGTTGCTTGGCTAAGCTTCTGTCGCCGAGAGATCAGCAAGAATCCATGATCGGCGGCGGCGACAACTTGATGCGCGGAGACGGAGGCGGAAGAGAATACGCGATACACTAGGTCAAATCCGGCGGCCCTTTCTTTTCGTATGTATGGATTGTATTTACTGTTCAAAATACACGATTATATATAATGTAGGTCATCCTTTATGACCGTTGTGGGCCCCACCAAAAGTAGCCCTAAATCCGGTTCAAAACAGCGCCTGTACATTTGGTCCAGTCCAGCGCGCCAACGAAAATTGCCTAAGGCAAATTCGGCGGGAATCATTGGTGATTCTCGACGATTCATCGAGAATCACTAATGATTCCCGTCGAATTCTACTTAGAAGATTTCTAGCTGAAAAAGCAAGCCATCCGGAGAGAATCGGCGAGAATCACAATTCATTCTCGATGAATCGGCGAGAATGCAAAGTCATTCTCGACGATTCGGCGAGAATCACTTAGTGATTCTCGCCGATTCTGCCTTAGCAAAATTCTAGACAGCGCTGAGACAGCCGGAAGCATTCGGCGAGAATCGGCTTGTGATTCTCGACGATTCGGCGAGAATCACTAGTGAATCTCTTCGAATCGGCGAGAATCACTTAGTGATTCTCGTCGAATCTTACTTAGACGAATTTTCCTTTATCTTCCCGTGAGCTGGTCTTTGACCCATTCTTGTTCCTTGCCTGCTCTAGATCTATCACTGTCCTATACTTGAAAGTAAGTACACTCCAATAGAGAGAGTACACGTAAGCCAACACACTGATCTGCTCAACGAGGGATTACGTTGCACAGACCCGTGTATATTGACCTACTGCACCCTGACATTGGTGTGTACTTAGCGTGGAGTAACTGCAAGCACAACTTGAATACATATGATCAAATACATTGTCAATTCACCTTAGCTGGTTCAGGGGCTTCTTCAAATCAGGTACATTGAGGATACAATACCCAACAATCTCCCCCTATTTGAAGAAGCCTAAACCCTACAAGCTAAGGTGAATATAACAGATGGAAGAAAAACACAAACTGAATAATCAGTTGAGAATGAATTATGAATTTTCATACCATTATCTTTTGAGCATTTGGAGCATACTTAGCCTGAGCACCTTAGCACCTTAACCGAGAGGGTAATCTCCCCCTTTTCGGCTTCTACAAATCTGGGACTTTTGCACTTGTCACAATGCTCCCCCTCAATTCTTGCATCTGTGCTTACTCTTTATTTCCTTGCGGATGCTCCCCCTTGATCCAAGAGCCTTGAGCCGCACAGTCTTCATTCTTCATAGTTCAGCATGTCGAGTTCAGTTTTGAAGAGACTGAACTTGGCCTCGTCTAGGGGCTTTGTGAAGATATCATCAACCTGCTTATCCGTGGGGACATAGAAGAGAGAGATGTCTTTGTTTTCCACATGCTCCCAAATGAAGTGATAGCGCACTTCAATATGCTTCGTTCTTCTGTGCGATACATGATTGTTCGCAATATCAATTGCGCTCGAGGAGTCAAAATACATCGGAACTTCTCTGAACTGCAGGTCATAATCTTTGAGCTGATTTCTGATCCATAGAAGTTGTGCGCAACAGCTGCCTGCTGAGATGTACTCAGATTCAGCCGTGGAGGTTGGGACACAATTCTGCTTCTTACCGTTCCGTGAGATAAGCCTTCTTCCGAGGAATTGACATGTTCCGGAAGTGCTTTTCCTATCATCCCTACTTCCTGCAAAGTCAGCATCTGAAAAGCCTATTAGCTCGACATCATTGTTTCTCGGGTATCACAAGCAAAGATTAGGTGTACCCTTAAGGTATCTAAGAATTCTCTTTGCAGCTGGCAAAAACGCATGTGGAGAACATAATATCCGGTCTACTTGCAGTAAGGTAGAGCAGGGATCCAATGATGCTTATATATTTGGTTTCATCAAAAGGTTTCCCTTTCTCATCCTTGTCAAGAGACATAGTGGATCCCATTGGAGTCCTCATAGAGGTTGCATTCTCCATTCCGAATTTCTTGAGGAGTTCATTTGTGAACTTCGTCTGAGAAATGAAAATTCCATCCTCAGATTGTTTCACTTGAAGTCCCAAGAAATACTTTAGCTCTCCCATACTGCTCATTTCAAACTTTCCTTGCATAAGTTTAGAAAACTTTTTGCAAAGATTGTTGTCCGTTGAGCCGAATATAATGTCATCGACATAGATTTGCACCAGCAAGATCTTGCCTTTGACTTCCCTAAGAAACAATGTCTTATCTATTTTTCCTCTAGAGAACTTATTCTCAAGAAGAAAACTAGACAGAGTATCATACCAAGCTCGAGGAGCTTGTTTTAAGCCATATAAAGCTTTATTAAGAAAATATACATGATTGGGATAAGTCGGATTAACAAAACCTTGGGGTTGTGCGACATATACTTCCTCTTTCAGGTTGCCAATACCAATTTCACGTCCATCTGATAGACTGTGAATCCTTTGTGAGAGGCATATGCTAGGAACAATCGGATCGCCTCGAGCCTTAGAACCGGTGCAAACGTTTGGTCGAAGTCGATCCCCTCCTCCTGTCTGTATCCTTGAGCCACCAGTCTGGCCTTGTTCTTGATGATGACACCATGTTCATCCAGTTTGTTTCTGAAGATCCACTTTGTGCCAATCACGTTCTACCCCTTTGGTCTGGGAACCAGCGTCCAGACGTTGCATCGTTCAAATTGATGCAGTTCATCTTGCATGGCCAAGATCCAAGATGCATCCTTGTTCGCTTCGTCGAACTTCTTTGGCTCAACCTGTGATAGAAAGCTAAAGTGCAGAATCTCGTTAATTATGCCTCGGCAAGTTCTGACACCATCACGGGGATCTCCGATGATTTGATTTCTGGGATGATCCCTCACATGACGAAGCTCTAATAGTCTGGCATCTGGAGCTCTAACATTTTCTGGGGCTCCTTCCTCTTCAGGGAGGATAACTCCATTCTGACCGTCATCATCTCCGGTAGGCATTGTGGTGGAGACTTTGACGTACTTGGGAGTTGCATCTTTAGCGGTCTCATCGAGACTAAGCTGTTCAATTCTTGTACCTGCATCTTCAAGAAGACCACTGGAAGAATTGTTGTTAAGCAAGCTTCCTTCATCAAATACAACATTTATGGATTCCTCTACCACTAGAGTTTTAAAATTGAAAACCCTATATGCCCGGCTATGGATACTATAGCCCATAAATATGCCTTCGAAGCATTTTTCACCAAACTTAGTACGCGGGTACTTCCCGTTATTTAGTACATAACATCTGCAGCCAAAGATCCTAAAATAGGACATGGTTGGTTTCCTGCCTTTCAGTAGCTCATAAGGCATCTTACGATGGCTCTTGTTTATCAAGGCCCAGTTTTTTACATGACAAGCTGGGTTGACAGCCTCTGCCCAGAAGTATTCTGGGAGAGAAGCGTCATTCAACATTGTCGTGCAAGCTTCAATGAGTGTTCTATTTCTCCTCTCCGCAACTCCATTCTGCTGAGGAGTGTGCGGGGAGGAAAACTCATGAAAGATACCAAGTTCTTCACAGAACTCTGTCATAGCACTAGACTCGAACTCTGTTCCATGGTCACTTTTGATTTTGACCACCGAGCAGTTAAGTTCGTTCTGAATTTGCTTGACAAAACTAGTGAAGATGTCAAACGTATCAGACTTGCATTTTAAGAAGAACACCCAAGTAAACTGAGAGTGATCATCAACAATCACTAGCGTATAAGACTTGTCTCCCAAGCTATGAACTTGCATTGGACCAAACAAGTCCATATGCAGAAGATAAAGACATCTGAAGGAGTCTTTGTCTGCAATGCCCTTAAAGGTAGCCCGAGTCTGTTTGCCCTTCTGGCATGCAGGACATGGGCTATCTTTGATGCACTTAATGATGGGAGCATCCCTTACTAAGTTTTTATAAAATAGCATACTAATTATCTTGAAATTAATATGTGCCAATCTCTTGTGTCATTGTTCACACAGAGATGCACTGCCTGTTACTACTAGGCACACGGGGGTAGATGAATCTAAACTAAGAAAATCTAAACAGAAGATGTTTCTGCTCCTAATGCCTGTTAATACCATCTCCGAAGAGACACATGATATTATCAGGCATTTATCCTTGCAGAACTTAACGTCATAACCTTTATCAAATAACTGACTTACACTGATCAGGTTATGATTTAACCCTTCAACAAAAGCCACGTCGGTGATAGAAATTATACCGTTGGAAATCATACCGTAACCGCCGGTGACTCCTCGATCTGATCCCCCAAAGATAACTTTGGGTCCATTCTCGACTGGAGAGTAATCACGCAATAGGCTTCTTGTCCCTGTCATATGCCGGGAGCATCCACTGTCCAAGTACCAAATAGGAGTTTTGGTGGCCTTTGGACATACCTGCAAAACAAAATTAATTTCCCTTAGGAACCCAATCGAACTTGGGTCCTAGATTCCTCGTTAGCATACTCCCCCTCGGATGGTTAGCCCTACGAGAGGTCGGCCTCGCATTGCCAACATGAGGAGTCTCGTTATATCTCGGATTAATCCAGCAATCCACGGCAAAGTGACCAACTTTGCCACAGCACCAACAGTCAAATCTGTTGTACCTTTTCCTAGGCTCCTTCTTCACCCTTGGAACGGTGGGTCCAGCCGGGGCCTTGGATCTGGAGGTGGAGCCATCATGATGACAGCAGTCACATGATTTCTTCACCTCTTATTCCTTCAGTATAACAGGCTTGGCTTTTTGTGCCTGCTTCCTATTATGGCCGCTAGAGAAGTCGCCATAATCCTCCACTTGGATTTCCTCATAAGGTGCCTTGAAGACACTCTCGCCAAAGTTGCGGGGGAAGTCCCAACCATCATACCGGCTCTTGGGCTTTTAAACCGAGGGCCGGAAGAAGTGGCCATAGGTTGACTCAAAGTCCTGTTCATTGCAGGGAAAGCCAGGCTTCCTGAATTCAACAGGGTTGAGTGGGGCCTTTCCCTTTTCTGCAGCAGAGGCCTTCTTAGAAGCCTTATTTTTCCTCTGCTTTTTGTTTCTCCTGGATGATTTACCAGACACACCCACATGCCCCAAGCCAGCCCCCTTAGCCTGAGTAGAGAAGGTATCAACCAATGGAAGAACAGTCTTAGGCATAGAGAAGCTTTTGACAATCTTCCTTTCTGCCGCAAGTTGTTCTTCCAACTTATTTATTTCTTCCTGTTTAAGGTCAAGGAGACTTAGAGACTCAGAGTGCTTAGAGACTAGGTCCAGGTGCTCCTGTCGGAGAGAAATCAAGCTAGTGATCTCTTCCCTTAGGGAGACACCCTCGACCATAAGGAATTTTACTTCCTTTTTCTGAGCCCTCAATCTCTTGTGGCATTCCTCGAAGGTGTTGAGCAGAAGCTCATACTTTTCGAGGAGTTCGGCTTCTCGGACAGAAGGGCTGTCCTCGAGATCATCATCAGGAGACTCATAGTCAGAGAGGGGGATATGAGCTTTTACCTTCCAAGTAAATGGGGGGCAGTCTCCTTCTGAGTCAGAGCAACCCACTAGCCCGAAGTAGGCTTCTTCATCATCACTGGAGTCTGAGGAATCATACTCACTCAGTGTCTTTGGCTTTTTGGCAATGTAGCTCCTCTCTTTCTTCTTATCTCTAGAGGACTTGTGCTCCTCTCCCTTCCCCTTATCTCTCTTGCCTTGCTGGCAGTCAGCCACGACGTGTCCTGGCTTTTTGCACCCAAAACAAATGATATCGTTAGAGCGATGTTTGTTCTGTTTGGATTCATACCTGTCAGAAGAATAATTCTTCTTCTGATGTCTGGAGGAGGAGCCGTCTCTCTTTCTTTGATTCCTCAACTTGAGGAACTTCTTGAACTCCCGAGTAATGAGGGAGAAGTCTTCTTCAGACAGATCTGAGCCGGAGGAGCATGGCTCGAAGTCTTCCTCCTCATCCTTTTTCCACGAACGGGACGATGCAGCACCCTTACCTTTCCTAGAGTGAATGGCTTTAAGGACCACAGTCTTTTCTTTTGCTGCGGCTTTCTCGGCTTCTTCTTCTGCTTTCCTCGTGTTCAGCTGAAGCTCATAGGACATAAGCTTCCCAAATAGTATTTGAGGATCAGTTTCTGCTAATCTGCCAAACTCTCGGATGGCGCAGATCTTCGTTTCCCATTCCTTAGTAAGGGACCTAAGGAATTTATCATTAAGTTCACCATTAGTGAACACTCTTCCATATCCCTTAAGGGCATTGACTATCTTAAGGAAATTCTTGAAGGTAACTCTGATCTCTTCCTTAGGCCCTTGCCTCAAGGCCTCATATTTCTTGTTTAGGAGGGATCTCCGATCATCCCTAACTTCATCAGTGCCCTCCATTAGAATAATCAGGCAGTGCCAGATTTCCTTGGCTGTCCTGCAGTTGCAGAAGTTCTGCATCATGGAGTCATCGACTGCGCTGACCAGAATGTTCTGCGCCTTCTTGTCAAGGCCAACCAACACCATCTCGTCCTTGTCCATTTCAGAAAACTTTTTTGGCACCTTTTTGGTAAGATCAATGGTGGAGGCCTTAGTGGGAATATAAGGTCCCTCCTCCACGATCATGAAGAGTCGGGGGTCGACTGCTTCTAAGTAAAATCTAATCCTTTCCTTCCAGATAGGAAAGTTTAGCCTAGTGCACACTGGGATCTTGCCTGAGTACTCGAGTCCGTCCAAAGTAGATATCTGCCTTCTTCTTGACATTAGTGGCAGGAACTTGCTCAAGGTGTTAACCTTTTTGATGAACAACCTCACTCAGATACCACTTGAAAGTACCACTAGTGTCAACTATCTTCACCTAGGGGGGGGGGGGACAGGTGATGCGCAGTCATTTTGCAGAATTAAAAATTTACCTGCACAATAAAAGAAAACAAACAGAGCACAGAAAGACACAGACAGTTATAGTGGTTCCCCGATTTGGGTACGTCCACTTTCCCCCTTCGACCTATCTCCCAACAATGGACGACTCAGTCACTTAACCAACAGGATTGAAATCCAATCCTCACACTAATGGAAGGAACCCTTCCACTCGAATGAGTCACCACTCCTCCACCACGGGTTGCACCCAACCCTTAAAATGAGGAGCCAACGTTCCTTTACAACAAAAGTAAAAATGGAATGTATAAAATACAAACTACTTTTGGAGTGTTAGGTGTCCCTCTTCGTTCGATGATGCGTTCTTGAAGAAGACGAAGAGTCCACGACCTTAGCTCTCACTTTGAAAGGATCTCCTCGAGATCGGCGGCGGCAAAGATTGCGGCGGCGATTCTTTCAAGATCGGCGGCGACACAAATTTCGGCAGCGATTCTTTCGAGATCCAACCTTCATAGCAAAGCTAGCAAGGTCTACCAACGGACTTACTTGGATCAATCATCTTAATCGATTCGGAAGGGGAAGGTATTCCCGTTCAACAAATCAAGAGACAAAGGATCTCAAGATAGACACGTGAGACGCGTTGCTTGGGTAAGCTTCTGTCGCCGGGAGATCAGGAAGAATCCACGATCGGCGGCGGCGACAACTTGATGCGCGGAGACGGAGGTGGAAGAGAATACGCGATACGCTAGGTCAAATTCGGCGGCCCTTTCTTTTCATATGTGTGGATTATCTTTACTGTTCAAAATACATAATTATATATACTGTAGGTCATCCTTTATGACAGTTGTGGGCCCCACCAAAAGTAGCCCTAAATCCGGTTCAAAACAGCGCCTGTACATTTGGTCCGGTCCAGCGCGCCAACGAAAATCGCCTAAGGCAAATTCGGCGGGAATCATTGGTGATTCTCGACGATTCATCAAGAATCACTAATGATTCCCGTCGAATTCTACTTAGAAGATTTCTAGCTGAAAAAGCAAGCCATCCGGAGAGAATCGGCGAGAATCACAATTCATTCTCGACGAATCGGCGAGAATGCAAAGTCATTCTCGACGATTCGGCGAGAATCACTTAGTGATTCTCGCCGATTCTGCCTTAGCAGAATTCTAGACGGCGCTGAGACAGCCGGAAGCATTCGGCGAGAATCGGATAGTGATTCTCGACGATTCGACGAGAATCACTAGCGAGAATCACTTAGTGATTCTCGTCGAATCTTACTTAGACTAATTTTCGTCTATCTTCCCGTGTGCTGGTCTTTGACCAATTCTTGCTCCTTGCCTGCTCTTGATCTATCATTGTCCTGTACTTGAAAGTAAGTACACTCCAATAGAAAGAGTACACGTAAGCCAACACAATGATCTGCTCAACGAGGGATTACGTTGCGCAGACCCGTGTATATTTACCGACTGCACCCTGACATTGGTGTGTACTTAGCGTTGAGTAACTACAAGCACAACTTGAATACAAATGATCAAATACATTGTCAATTCACCTTAGCTGGTTCAGGGGCTTCTTCAAATCAGGTATATTAAGGATACAATTCCCAACAATATAGCATCGAATCATGTCTTCCACAATCTAATTTACTCGCTCTGTTTGGTCGTTGGTCTGCGGGTGGTAAGCAGTGGAATACCTCAAATCTGTCCCCAATCCTTGCTGAAGACTCTTCCAAAACCGAGACGTGAACCTGGAGTCCCGATCTGATATGATGCTCACGGGGACGCCATGCAATCTGATAACCTCTTCCACATACAGCTCAGTTATCTTCCTCATCGGGTAATCGATCTTGAATGGCATGAAATGAGCACACTTTGTTAGTCTGTCCACGATCACCCATACTGAGTCATGCCCCCTCAGAGACCTTGGTAAGCCTGTAATAAAATCCATCGAGATGCTTTCCCACTTCCAAGTTGGAATCTCCAAGGGGGTCATCTTTCCACCTGGTCTTCCATGATCAGCCATCACTTTCTTGCAAGTGTTGCAGTCAGAAACAAATCTGGCTATGTCTCCCTTCATCCCATACCACCAGGTAATCTGCTTCAAGTCGCGGTACATCTTGGTGGATCCTGGGTGGTAGGCAATGCTAGACCCATGGGCTTCCCTGCTCACCATAACCCTGATATCGCCAACAGCAGGAATGCAAAACCTCCCACGGTACTTCAAGTTACCTGAATCATCTATAGAAAAATCTGGCAGTTCGCCTTTCTTAGCTCGAACATACAACCGTAGAAGGTCAGGATCATCTTTCTGATGTAATCTCGTGAGCGCGATCCATGAAGGCTCTGCCACTGCCAGACAACTCTGCCAATCACAGCTATCCACAGAAATGTCCATCAACAGAAACTCCTCTACCAATGACTCAGCTGTGAGACCAAAGATCTTTCCTGATTTCCAACTCAAGGCGCCGTCCACCACATTGGCCTTGCCCGGATGATACTGAATCTAAACATCATAGTCGGCCACGTACTCTAACCATCGCCGCTGACACAGGTTCAACTCCTTCTGCGTGAAGACATACTTCAAGTTCTTATGATCAGTAAAAATCCTGCACTGTACACCATACAACAAATGCCTCCACAACTTCAGAGCATAGATCACCGCAGCAAACTCCAGGTCGTGCGTAGGGTAATTCCTCTCATGAGTCTTTAGCTGTCTTGACCCGTACGCAATCACCTTCTCGCCTTGCATTAGCACGCACCCCAGCCTGATATGGGAAGCATCCACATACACCTCATACTCAACACCTTCAGTTCGCAAAGACAGAATAGGGGCTGAACATAGCCTCCTCTTTAGCTCCTCAAAAGCCTCTTCACACTTGTCATCCCATACAAAGGCTACATTCTTATGGGTCAACCGAGTCAAAGGCGCAGACAGGGTGGAGAATCCCTTCACAAATCTTCTATAATAACCTGCCAAACCCAAGAAGCTTCTGATCTCACGAGGAGTAACAGGTCTCGCCCACTCCATAACAGCAGCGATCTTCACTGGGTCTACTTAGATCCCCTCCTAATTCACCACATGGCCGAGGAAAGACACTTGAGGCAGCCAAAACTCATATTTGCTTAACTTGGCGTAAAGCTTATGGTCTCTCAGAGTCGCCAATACTAGACGCAAATGTTGATCATGCTCTTCTGCATTCCGGGAGTACACCAAAACATCATCAATAAAGACAATCATGAACTTGTCTAAGTACTCCCTGAACACACGGTTCATCGAATCCATAAAAGCTGAAGGCGCATTAGTCAAACCAAATGATATGACTAAGAACTCAAAATGCCCATGACGAGATCGGAACACCGTCCGCGGAATATCAGACTCCCGAATCCTCAACTGGTGATAGCCCGAACATCTTTGAAAACACAGCTACCACTCAGCTGGTCAAACAAATCATCGATCTGAGGCAGTGGGTACCTGTTCTTAATTGTAACCTTGTTCAGCTCTCTATAGTCGATGCATAGCCTCATCGACCCATCTTTCTTCTTTACGAACAACATAGGCGCACCCCAAGGCGACGAGCTCGGCCTGATAAAACCCTTTGCAAACATCTCAACTAGCTGGATCCGCAACTCCTCCTGCTCTCGCGGGGCCATGCGGTACGGCGCCTTAGCAATAGGACGCGTACCCGGCTCCAAATCTATAACGAACTCAACATCTCTATCGGGTGGAAGTTTGGGAAGATCAGCAGGAATAACATCGGGGAACTCACAAACAACAGGAATCTCTTCCAACCGCGGCACACTAACATATGCCCCTACTAGAGAGACCAAACAGGAAAAATAGCTCCGAACAAGCAAATTGCAAGCACGTACCGCGGAAACAATCGGAGACTCCTGGAGAGGGTCGGCAAAAACGCTCCCGGGCTGACCGTCGTACTTCACGAAGTCCAAGCGCTTACCCTTGCACTGGATAACCGCATCATATTTGGACAACCAATCCATGCCTAGGATAACGTCGAAGTCGTCTAGATCAATCACTTTTAGATCTGCCTTAGCTAGAAAGTCTCCCAACAAGATTGGGTAGCCCTGAATACCCAAGTCTGAAATCACAGAGTCGCCCGAAGGGAACTTGATGCAGAAAGCTCCACTGACACGATCTAGGCCCAACTGGAATTGCTCCACGAAAGCCCTAGCAACAAAAGAGTGGGTGGCGCCAGAATCGAAAAGAACGCGCGCCCAACAATTCTTTACCTTAAATCTCCCTATATAGCAATCCACACAACTAAGGGAAAACAAAAGCTAAACTACAGAAGAGGCAGAAAATTCAAGTTAGGAAGAAAGCTAACCTGAAATGACCTGGGTCGAGGTCAACGCTTCCTCTGAAGAGATAACATTCAGCTTCCCCTTGCCTTTATCCACATGCGGGGGTGGCGGCAATGCCTGTAAAGGAACCACTGGAAGAACGGGCTGCGCCTGAGGGCACCTCGACTTGAGATGGCCCTTCTGCCCACACTGGAAGCAAACCTTATCTTTTGACCAATTACTGGCCACATCATGCCCCTTCCTTCCACACAAGAAACACACCACATCCCCTCTGGGAGCACCCTAGATAGCATGGACTTGTTCTTTCTTCTGCTCTGCCAATCTCTTGAAGCACTTCTCCAGGGGGTGGCCTGGTCGGCCGTAGAAGCTACACGTCCCCTTGGTCTTCTTCCTTGAAACTACATCAGGTTCCTGGGGGCATTCCCCCCCCCCCCAACAGACTTCTGCTTGTCTTGCCTCGCCTGCTGGCCTCTATTCTTAGCATTCTCAATGGCCTCAACTTTCAAAGCAGCTTCCACCACTCCGGCATAACTGACTGCTCCGTAGGTATTTGCTAACTGCTGAACGTCGCTTCTTAACCCACCCAGAAACCACTTAACCCGATCTTCTTCAACACTCACAAGTCCAGGAGAAAACTGACTCAGTTTGCTAAACTCAATCTCATACTCACTAACCGTGAGTTTTCTTTGCTTCAAATGCAGGAAGTCATTCATCAACCGGTCCCGCTCGACCGAGGGCAAAAATTTACCTTACAGCATCTCCTTAAATGACTCCCAGGTGCATCCTGCAACCATACTTTCCTTCTCCCTCAGCCACCAACTCTTTGCCAATCCCTTGAGATGGTAGGCAGCGAGCATTACTTTCTGATCATCCGTAATCCCGGAATAGGTGAACATCTCCTCTATAGAAATCAGCCAGTCATCCAAAATCATGAAATCCGCCTGCCCGTCATAAGTATGGGGCCTAAGTCGCTGAAATTGAGATAAGAAGGCCATCTCTGGGGGCACTACAACTGGAGGCACAAGAGGAGCAGGAGTAATAGCCACACCCCCAATGGGTTCATGAGCTCTCTGAGCCTGCCCTGCCACTACTGCTACCAACGACTGGATCTGGATCTGGATGTCCACCATCTGTCTTGTCAAGGCTTCATTACTTAGCCACAAGCTCTCAATCAGGGCCTCGTTCTGGGATCCCGAAGACTCACCCGCAGATTGGGGAGTCGATCGCGTCGCAGGATGCTTCGCCATCCTATAATTACACCAACCCTAATTAAAACCCATCCCGACTACTAAAACAAGCCTACCCGGTACAGACAAGCATACTTAAATATGAATTATAACTGTAAATCTTGCTCTGGGATTTTTTTAATAATGATGATGTCATGCTTATCCTAAGATGGCTCACTACCATCATACTAACTCATGTGCCTAAATCATGAATGCATGCTTTTATATTCGTTTTGACTCAAAACCATGTGTGTACATATGTCATCATGCAAATGTTTAGCCTGGCATGTTGTTCTCATGAAATGTTATGCTATGCATGCCGTGCTATGCATTCTAAAAAGGCCTTAATGCATGCCATGAGCGGCGTACACATAAAAATGTTATGCATCCCATACTACATAACATTCCCATGCAACGAAAAAGAAAAAAGTGCTAGCCGCATTCATGTGGTGAGGTTATGCATCCCATACTACATAACCCTCACATGTTGCCTCCTATGGTGGATCCATTTACGAACACATATTATGCATCCCATACTACATAATATGCCCCGTATACTTTTTTATGCTTATGAGTGTAGTGTTCGTGCTTTGGCCAAGACGTGCTGATGACATATCGGTGAGTGTATGTTTATGAAGCCAAACATCTAATGCAATCAAAAGGACAGGTTGCCCGACTAGTTGTCAAGACAACCTCCCTCTAATACCAACTGTCACGACCCGCATTTTACCCGAGGTTAAGAAGTATCAGAGTAAGGGAAAAACACGCGTTGTGATGCCACGTCGAGCATGGGATAACTGCCGATGCTCAGGCGACACACCAAAACCATAAATAACAAGTTTTAATTTAATAGAAAACCAGTTTGTTTGAAGGCCATATCCCTCGGCACAGTGGATCAGCTAGTCCACGCTAAGAAAATATATATGCTTACAGCGGAAAAATACTTTGATTCAGTTTGTTTGACACCTTAAATGAGTATAAGGGCCCTCAAGAGGCCACTTATAGTATGCAGGATGCCTAAAGTGAGTATAGTATATATATATATATTAAAAGAGGTTTTATGCTTTAAGAAAATAGTGCTTTAGTTAGCAAATATGTTATGCATGAGGTATATATAATAGTTTAGGGTTTTAAAATACCTAACATGCAACCTAGCATAAAACCTTCCCAGAAGCAAGTAAACAACCCCAAGAGGAAAAAAACAGCAGTCTAAATTCGTACTTAGCAAAACAAGAAAGCCACAAGTGGGCGTCGACAACCCGACACGAACCCACCGGTGAGTGTGCATGTCCATACAGAAAAGAAAAATGACTACCTCATAAGGGAGTGATCTGCAACTCTATTACCCTGGAGGCTACCAGCAAGACCCAGCAAATGGACAATCACCCGCTCAATCGGCTACAACCTGGACCTGAGACATTCAAGAAAAGAAATGCCTCAGCAAGGAAATAAACAAAAGAAAAGAGTGTCAGATTACTTAAATAAAGAAGTGTTTTCCAACCCGACAACAAATTACTAAACAACAGAAAGCAGGAAAAAGAAAGAATTATTGCTTAAAGGGCAATAAAGGCAAAACACACCATGTGTGAGCACAAAAACTACCTGCTCTGGAAATAAATCAACCTGCAGTAGTAAAGCATCAGAATAAAAGCAGGGAGAAACCAAAAGTAGACAATAGGAAACTAACAGTCCAAGGTTTGTGGGCAAATGACCGAGGTGTAAAAATAAGGGGCTGGAGTGGGTGGCCACAGTGTCCAACATGGCCACAGTGTCCAAAACCAACAACCAGACCCCAAAAATACTCAAGGGTGAAAACACAACCGGTGACAGCTTCAGGGTCCACACACCCAACAAGTTGGCCACAGTGTCCAAACTTAGTGGTGGCCACAGCTTAGCACACACAATTCACCCCTCAGAGTCCAAACAACAACACCCCCTATGGTCATAGCCCACGAGTCGGCATGCAAAAACTAGCCGAACACCCCCAACATCCCCCTTAGGAAGGTAAAAATATTCTAACATCCCTAAAGAAGCTCACATCCCAAGGCTATAACATTAGCCTAAAAAGAACTACGGCGTTGAGTGAGTGGACCTCATTCAATGCCTGGGCCCATAGCCGCAAAAAGAAACACCTGGCATTGAGTGAATGGCCTTCACTCAACGCATGGGTACTTAGAAATTTTCTAAACCCGTCCTAGCTCTTCTCAACGCCAGCCAAGCAGAGCCTTGGAAAATTAATTCCAAGGCTCATGCTCCTCTCCTTAACCAACCTAGCAGCAAACCTAGCCTTAAGACACCATTAAACCTAGGCCAAAACTCCAACACCAGCTGCTAAACTTGACACTTGCCGAGATAATAAAAAAGAAAAACAGAGGAAAAAATAAAAGCAGCTCAAGATGGCTGATTTAGCTAATGAACAGGAATAAAATAAAAAAAATTAAGCAAGCTTTAAAACAACAGAGCATGCAAGGGCAAGGGAGCCACTTGCCTCTACTTCTCGGAAACAGCCGGAAACCTCCAATCTTCAGCTCCGGCGGCAAGATCGGCCACCTATGAAGCTAAGCTGGAGCATTAGGGAAGAAGAAGGAGAAACCCGAAAATCTCAGCTCTCTAAAGACAGCCCTAAAAGCTAAATAACATACCTAGGATACAAGATCTCGGCGAGAGCCGCTCAAAACTGGAAATCCCCGGCAAACCGAGCTCTAGAGCGGCTGAAATCCACCGGACCAAGCAGCAGCATCTCCGTCTGCCTCTTCCTTCCACTGTAAGCTTTTGCTCGGGAATGGAGAAAGAGATAAGGAAAAGCTTGGATATACAACCCACTAACTAATATAATACTATTAACTAGCCCCCAATAAGCTATTAAAATAATATTACTTAGGCACCAAAGCTTAAACTATAAGAATATATTCAGCCACTAACCAAGTCTTATGCTTATCCTAACAACTATCCCGAGCACCCCTTCACCCATCCAGCAAACATATATATTTATATTTATATAATATATATACATATATAGCCGCCACTATAGCTAAAGAAGATGTTAAGCTGTGCAGCTATCCTGAGCCCCAACTAGCTAACACACACACACACATATATATATATATGTATGTATATATATATATGTATGTATGTATATATATATACATATGTATGTATGTATATATATGTATGTATATATATATATATATATATATATGTATATATATAAATATATATATGTTAGATAATGTTGTGGCTGTTATATATATATATATATATATATATATATATATATATATGTACATCACACATATAACTTATATATATATACATACATATACATTTAAAGCATAAATGGCTAAACATACTTAGCCTAAAATAAGCACCGGCCTTACCGAGCTCGATCACACAAGGCCATGCACAACAAACAGGTAGCCACTACCGGCCAAAAAAACGAACGTCGAAACGACGCGAAAAAAAAAACAAATGATCTCGAATTTCGACAAAACTCGCACCGTAGCTAAACACCCCAGCAACAAACACAACGGCGAAGTCGAAAACAACATCCGACGATCAAAACTCGGGCTAAAACTACCCGAAGCCAAAATAAAAGCATTCCCGAAGAGGCCCAGCCGAGTCACCAAAACAGACTCCGGCTAGCTGGGGAATCTTGCAAACAGGCTACTAATGGACCACTAAAGGAACCTAAAGAGCTAAGACCACGCTCTAACAATGGAAAAAGCCGACAACGCATTATCGTAACGCCAAATAATGATCAAACAAAACGCAGAAAAACCGGGGGCGTTACAGGAGTTGCCCCCAGAACTGGCAGGTTTACACGACGTGTTCCATATTTCTTCACTTAGGAGGGCTCTTCTGCGCCCTGAGCAGCAACTTTTGACCACAGATGAGCCGGTAGCTTCAAACCGGTCAGTTCACTTGGAGCCGGTTCGGATCGATGACAGAGGAGTACGGACCTTGCGTCGCAAGAAAGTTCCATTAGTCAAAGTTCTGTGGAAGAACCACGGTCAGGAGGAGCATACCTGGGAACCGCAGGACCTGATGCGACAAAAGTATCTGGAGCTGTTCAGTCAGGTATACCTCACAACCTCTCAGGATGTTCAATTTACTTTCCTATTTTAAACTAGTAGGACTGAAATTTCAAGAATTGGGGCTAAACTATTGTTTATTAGGGTCTAGACTTTGCCAATTGGGCAAATTGGTCTTAGATTTAACTATCACCTTTAAACCTCACATAGCAAACATGGCGTCGTGATGTAAATATTTCAATTCTCATGGGATGTTACAAGTTACTTTCTCCCCGATGGGAGTCTCCGTGGGCTTAACCTTGATTTCGGGGACGAAATCTTTGTTTTGATTATTGGGATTTGTAACATCCCATTTCCAACTAGATCCCTGAGAGTGATTTTGTTTTGACAAAACCCTAGGAAGCCCAAGAAAAAGACAAGTGGGCCTTGTGGTGTGGATAGGGGCACTATGGTATGCAAATAGTAAATTCCAAAACCTTAGTCTAGGATGACCAGGAGCCCTCACCATGACTCCAAGATCTCTCCAACCCATGTTATGGCCCTAAGGACTCATCAGGGTCAACCCTAGAGCCTGAATTGACCAAGGTCAACCCTCACCCAAAATGGGTCAAACTGGCCTACATAGGGTTAATTGACCCTACCTAAGCCAAGTGGACCCCACACATACCTTCCTAACCCTAATGAGAGGCCAATGGGTCACAAGGAACCCATTGGGGTCAACCCCCCCCCCCCCCCCCAAAAAAAAAGAGGGGGGGGGGGGCTAAGTTGAACAAAGTCAACTCTAGCCCTAAGGTGGTCAAAGTGTCCTGGTGAAGGGTCAAATGACCTCAAAGGGCCAACTAAATGCCATCATTCCATATACGGTATGGCGTTGAGTGAGCTGAGCTAACTCAACGCCATAGAGTAAATGGCGTTGAGTGAGCTCAGCTCACTCAAAGCCGTCGTGCCATATACGGTATGGAGTTGAGTGAGCTGAGCTAACTTAACGCCATAGAGTGAATGGCGTTGAGTGAGCTCACCTCACTCAACGCAGTCGTGCCATATACGGTATGGCGTTGAGTGAGCTGAGCTAAATCAACGCCATAGAGTAAATGGCGTTGAGTGAGCTCAGCTCACTCAAAGCCGTCGTGCCATATACGGTATGGCGTTGAGTGAGCTGAGCTAACTCAACTCCATAGAGTGAATGGCATTGAGTGAGCTCACCTCACTCAATGCCGTCGTGCCATATACGGTATGGCGTTGAGTGAGCTGAGCTCACTCAACGCCATAGATTGAAATGGCATTGAGTGAGCACAGCTCACTCAACGCCGTCTTGCCATAAAGTGAATGGCGTTGAGTGAGCTGAGCTCACTCAATGCCATAGAGTGAATAGCGTTGAGTGAGCTCACCTCACTCAACGCCATTGTACTTGGAAAAATTCTTGCGAATTTCAGCCTGTTTGCTGTTTCGGCTGACACGCCCGTGACATCAATCGATACGCCCGTGTGACCAATTGACACGCCCGTGTCAGCACTATTCCTTGAAAATGAAGAGAGAGAAAGTAAGGAGTGTATGCCATGCATGGCCTGGGAGGCCAAGGGCCCACTCTCTTGCAAGAATCACCTCCCCCGGCCATGGCAGAACCTAAGAGAGAGAAAGGAAAGACTTTGGGACTCATCTTTCCCCTCCCCCACAACCCCCATGCAATTCACTAAGAAAAAGGGGCTTCAGCCAGCTGACATTTGACTGGTTTGAGACACGCTTATCATGCTTTCACCCCTACCTACCATGGCCGCCAACTTTGACTAGAATGGCCAAGCTCCTACAGCCACCTAACACCCCTTCTCTTCATCTTGAAAAGCTGAGCTGAACTCCAAGGATTCAATTCCAGACCTTTCCAGAAGGAGCCAAGGAGTTTCACTATGCTGTTACAGAAATCCGACCACCACCACCACCACCAATGGCTTCCCGGCGATCGACACGTCTTCAGGCCGCAAGCAAGGTCCTCCCCTTCCTCTTATTCTATGGTTAGATCTTAGGAATCTTTTGAGATAAGAATTAAGCTCAAACGAGCTGATCCAAGTGAAAAAAATGGAGAATTTCCAAAAAAAAATATCATGGTGGCGGGTTTGCCGGAAACCACCACCTCCGGCCGCCAAACCACCGTCGGGCGTTAGCCACTGCCTCGACGGAGGTGGTGGTGGCGGTGGCTGGCCGGGGAAGTGGCCGGATGGCCGGCGGTGGCTCATGCAAAAGCTACGGGATTGGCCTTTCATGTTCTTTTTTTCTCTGTTCGGGAAGAATGAAGAGGATGAACAGTAATATTAAACTAATTATAATATTTATAGTTTGTGAATTAATGACTTTTGATGTGCATCTTTTAGAACAGAAAAGTAAGGCCCTTAGGGGCTAAACCATAGAAAGTGGTCAACATGAAAGTTATAGACAGTGAAGTCTAGTGTAATTTAAAATTTGTTTGAACCCATTTGGGTAAGTGGTTTGACCACAACACCCATTTTGGTGGGGCCTATACCTAGGGCTAACCTTAGGTTCAAATGGGTGCCCACCCTTCATCCCTTGTCCAAATGGAGTGAAATTTGGAAAGGGGGCCAACCTTAACCATATCTAGACCCTGCCCAAAAATAGGAATTTTTTGGGATACTTTTTTAATAGTTTTGTAAATAAATAAATTTCTCTAGGGTAAATTAATTTAGGGGTCAAATGAACTCCAAACCCATTAAAATTTTGGTGGGTGGTGCATGGGGTCATTATTAAGCTCTGTTTAAAATTTCATTACATTTGGAGGTGGTTTAACCTGAAATCTTGCATACCCTAACATTGCTTTAAAAAGGGTATTTTGGTCCAAAAGTGTACTTTGGGCTTTGTGTGGCCAAATCACCTCAACAGAGGTTGAAAGTGGGGCCACTGACTTTGCATGACTTTTTACACCTTCCCATGAAAAACGGGGCAGATTCAATTTGATTTGGTCTAAGACCCAAGATCAAACCCTAAGGAAGGGCTTTTGTGCCTTGTGAAGGGCATGAGACCAAAATACCTTGAATGGTCTTGAGATTTTGTAGGGAGAGTGCTAGGGTATATAAAACCCCTTGGTAAAAATATTAAGGGATTTGGCGAAGGGCGGGGCCCTCAAAACCCTAACCCTAGTTTATGGCACAAGGAGTGTAGTGTTAAAATAGGTTAGTAAAACTCCTTGAACTATAATAAGAATTGGGTAGTGTGGTCTTAAGGATATATTGAGACTCTGGTAATTTAATTGGGATTTTTGGAACAATAATATTAACACTTCCATTGTAACTCATGAGATTGCCCTAATTAATTATTTCATCATTATGATCCCACTAGCCATTGGGAGGTAATGAAAATTTGGAAGAAGGAGTTTAAAACCTTCTTAGTCATATATGAATTTTATGAGAATTTTTGGATACATTTTTGTGGTACTTACTTCACAATATTAGTAAATAGGATAATTGCTCAATAATTTGTTTAAGGCCCTTTAATTATTAATAAATTATGAGATTTGACCCAGAGCATTTATATGTCCTTAAAATCATGCTTGAATTTTCTCTGAATTTTTGGAGGTAATATTGCCCTACTTATCTATTTAAATGAATTATTGTGAGTTATATTTAAAATTAAAATTAGTGGCCTAAATCTTGCTTAAAAATTAAGAGACTTTGGATCTTAAGTTAAATATTCATATTATATATAACATAAATTTGGAGGAATATTATCTTGTCTAGATTTTGTACTTCCTGTTCAATCTTGGAATTTTTGGCCACTATAATAATTAATTAAATATCAGAATAATTAGGAAAATTATAATATTCTGGATTTAGTCCATTTGTGTCATGATAAGTCTCCAGTAAATAATTTAAGGCATTTGGATGATTATTTAGATTATCTTTTATCCGGTCCGACGTATAGCTTAGGTTGGTCTGCACTTAGCAAATCATTAAAGTTGCAATAGGATATGATTTGGGATAGTTGTTGGAGTTAGTCATTTTGCTGGGTCAGACAGATGTGGATGATTTCACCATAGAAGGATGGGAGGGGTAGTGAGAAGTGGTTTGGCTAGAGTGTAGAGGTGCTCGGGTTCGAAGAAAGATCGTCCTTCCCGAAGAGAGGAAGGTTAAAAATCACACTAGGTTAGTCTATCATAACACGAGGAAGTAATGGGTAAGGGAATCAACCAATAATAATAAGTACCTTGTGAATGGGAACGATGGGCGTAATCCCATCATAGTTCCTAGTGCCCCTTGAGAGCCCTTCACAGGGAAAACCGGGGGCAGTCCTGGGTTAACGTAAACTGAATTAACAAACTGAAAAGAGTAACCTAGTAATTAGGATCTCACATTTCACAAACACAGTTAGCACAGGAAGTTTGTTGTGAGCTTCAGCTCGGTTATTTTTGAGACGGACAGTTTGGTCCGGGAAGCTTCGGCTCGATTAGCTAAGAGACGGACTGTATGGTCCGGGGAGCTTCAGCTCGATTGGTTCGATACGTTAAATTTGCATGTGCATAAAAGGAAAGAAAATAAAGGTGGTGGGTCTTCGGTATTGGAAGGTCGATGCACCGACGCCAATACGCAGACTCGGCAAGTGTGGTTAGCACTTCGCCATCAGAAGTCCGGTGCGCCAGACGGCAAGAGTACGCATGAGTCCGCTTCGTGCACCAAGCATTGAGGCGTACGATAGGTTTTATCGGTAGTGATTTACTGGTTTAGAGGTGGGCAAGGCCCAACCCACCGCTTCCGTCTTCCACTACGGAGGTATCCTGGGAGGTTATGGCTCCAGAAAGGGGGAACTAAAGGTCTGTGCGCACAGAGTCGGGTGTGTGAGTTGCACTTGCATGTTCCATCATACCCACTAGCATATCACAGCATAATCGATTCATTTAACCCCTGACACCTAAGGTATAAGTGGAATGGGACGCTTATACATTAGGACTTGCAAAACGACCCCTTGCTCTATAAGCTTGTGTGGGCAAGTTTATAAATTAAGGTCAATTTTGATATGTATAATATGTTGTTTGATAACCGACACCCAATGTATAAATTGATATGTGACTCTTTATATGATGGGAGCCCTACAGAAGATCCCTTGGCTTATGCGTTTTCGCACATAAGTTAAGTTTACTTTCCATACTTTACTTTACTGCCACATGTATTATAAAAATTGCTAGTATAGGTCTGTTTCCACCTGTTTTTGATTACTCTTCACCTTCATGTCCTCCCCTTTCTTCCTCTCCGCTCGGTGCCTAGGGGCCATGGGGGAAGGGATGGGGGATGATAGGACTTAGTTTTATAGACTAACGGTTTTCGGACCACATCATTTAGGGTATCGTGGAGCCCAGCATGGAGGAGCAGCCCCGAAGGTCGGCCCGTTTGGAGATAGGGCAGTCTAACTCAGGAGTTCAGACAGTTGGGACTGTGAGTCCCTGATTCTAGTAGTGTTTTATTTTTCTTCCGCTTGAGTGACTATGTAGTGAGGACATGATGTACCGGGCATAAGCCCGTATTTTAGTACTCTGATATATTATTCTGTGGACACTCCCTTCGTGGAGATTATTTTCTATATGTGATTTCTGTGGACTTGCTTTATTATTTGCTACAGTTGTGATCGAATTGGCCGGCAGGATTGGTGTTTTGTAGTGATGACCTTCCCGGGTGCGAAGGTGTCACCACAAAGCGGTGGATCTGGGCCTAAGACCCTGATGTTTTAAAATAAAAAATGGGGGGGGGGGTCTTACAAGTGGTATCAGAGGCAAAACACATCGATCAGAAAGTAGCAGATATTCTATACACCTGGGGATCACCAAGATGACGTCAGACTTGAAGAAGACGATGTTTTTGCTAGGAATGAAGAAGGACATTACATACTTCGTGACTCATTACGAGGCATGCCAACTGGTGAAGGCGGAGTGCAGGAACACCGCGGGTTTACTACAGCCACTTCCGGTGCCGGAGTGGAAATTTGAAGACATCGCGATTGATTTCATTCATGGCCTCCCCCGATCACGGACGGGAAACGATTTCATTTTGGTCATCGTCGATCGGCTGACGAAGGTGGCCAGATTCATTCCGATCAGGAAGGATGACTCGGTTGGGGTGCTGGTGCGGAGATTCGTAGAGCAGTTCATTCGTTACCACGGGGTGCCCAGGACGATCGTGTCGGATCGGGATGGTCGGTTCACATCCAGAGAGTGGAGATCCGTGTAGACTTACTTAGGCACGCGGCTAACCTTCAGCACAACATTTCATCCCCAGATGGATGGGTAGACGGAACGCACCAACCGGACATTGGAGGACCTCCTAAGGCTATGCATCATGGATCGAAATGAACCTTGGGAGAAGCTTTTACCACTAGTTGAGTTCTCCTTTAACAATAGCTATCAGTCCAGCATCAGGATGGCTCCCTATGAAGCCCTGTACGGGAGGAGGTGAAGGACCCCGCTTTCTTGGATTCAGGATAAGGATCCGAAGGCATTGGGATCAGATTTTGTTGAAGACACCGAGGCTCAGGTGAAGCTGATCAGAGACAGGATGTTAGAGGCGCAGAGTAGACAGACTAAGTACTATGACGCCCGACATCGTCAGGTGGAATTTCAGGTGGGGGACCGAGTGTTTTTGAAGATCCGGCCTATGCATGGAGTTTCACGGGTGCGTGGTCGGAGGAAGAAGCTCCATCATAGGTATATGGGCCCTTACAAGATCCTGGAGCGGAGCGGGCCCCTTGTTACAGGCTGGAGTTGCCCCAAGAACTGGCAGGTTTACACGACGTGTTCCATATTTCTTCACTTAGGAGGGCTCTACTGCGCCCGGAGCAGCAAATTTTGACCACATATGGGCCGGTAGCTTCAGACCGGTCAGTTCACTTGGAGCCGGTTCGGATCGATGACACAGGAGTACGGACCTGGCGTCGCAAGAAAGTTCCATTAGTAAAAGTTCTGTGGAGGAACCACGGTCAGGAGGAGCATACCTGGGAATCGCAGGACCTGATGCGACAAAAGTATCCGGAGATGTTCAGTCAGGTATACCTCACAACCTCTCAGGATGTTCAATTTACTTTTCTATTTTAAACTACTAAGACTGAAATTTCAAGAATAGGGGCTAAACTTTTGTTTATTGGGGTCTAGACTTTGCCAATTTGGCGAATTGGTCTTAGATTTGACTATCACCTTTAAACCTCATATTGCAAACATGGCGTCGTTATGTAAATCTTTCAATTCTCATGGGATGTTACAAGTTTCTTTCTCCCCGGTGGGAGTCCCCGTGGGCTTAACCTTGATTTCGGGGACGAAATCTTTGTTTTGTTTATTGGGATTTGTAACATCCCATTTCCAACTAGATCCCTAAGAGTGATTTTGTTATGACAAAACCTTAGGAAGCCCAAGAAAAAGTCAAGTGGGCCTGGTGGTGTGGATAGGGGCACTATGGTCTGCAAATAGTAAATTCCAAAACCTTAGTCTAGGGTGACCAGGAGCCCTCACCATGACTCCAAGATCTCTCCAACCCATGTTAAGGCCCTAAGTACTCATCAGGGTCAACCCTAGAGCCTGAATTGACCAAGGTACACCCTGACCCTAAATGGGTCAAACTGGCCTGCACAGGGTTAATTTACCCTACTTAAGCAAAGTGGACCCCACACATACCTTCCTAACCCTAGTGATAGGCCAATGGGTCACCAAGGACCCATTGGGGTCAACCCAAAAAAAATGGAGGGGGGGGGCTAAGTTGACCAAAGTCAACTCTAGCCCTAAGGTGGTCAAAGTGCCCTAGTTAAGGGTCAAATGACCTCCAAGGGCCAACTCAACGTCGTCGTGCCATATACGGTATAGCGTTGAGTGAGCTGAGCTCACTCAATGCCATAGAGTAAATGGCGTTGAGGGAGCTTAGCTCACTCAATGCCGTCGTGCCATATACGGTATTGTGTTGAGGGAGCTGAGCTCACTCAACGCCATAGAGTGAATGGAGTTGAGTGAGCTGAGCTCACTCAATGCCATAGAGTGAATGGCGTTGAGCGAGCTCACCTCACTCAACGCCGTCGTGCCATATATGGTATGGAATTGAGTGAGCTGATCTCACTCAATGCCATAGATTGAAATGGCGTTGAGTGAGCACAACTCACTCAATGCCGTCTTTCCAAAGAGTGAATGGCGTTGAGTGGGATGAGCTCACTCAATGCCATAGAGTGAATGGCGTTGAGTGAGCTTAGCTCACTCAACGTCGTCGTGCCATATACGGTATGGCGTTGAGTGAGCTGAGCTCACTGATGAGTTGTAATTATACCTATATTTTCGTATTTTATTTAAGTCCGTTTCGTTTATTTTTTGTCTTTTTTATTAGTTTAAATTCAATAAATTGCTTGTTTTTGTAAATATTATTTCTAACTTAGCTTAATTTTTATTCCAGGAAAATTCCAGAAAAAATTCCAGAAAAGTCAGAAAAATTGCCTGACACGCCCGTGTCAATTGGCCGACACGCCCGTGTCACGCCAGCCCGACGATCGCCGAACACAGTTGCCAGCTCGACGATCGGCCATCATCAAACCCAGCCCGACACGCCCGGCGTCACGCCCGTGTCAAATGCTTGTCACGCCCGTGTCGAGGCCGACCCGCAAGCTTGGTCAACCTGTCAACTCTGCCGACATCGAACTGCCAGCTCTCCCGGTCACGCCCCCCTGTCACGCCCGTGACCTTGGGCGTGACTGCCACGTTTTCGCCCCGAAGTCAAAGCTCCAGTCAAGTCAATCGGCCAGCTCATGAATAGTAGTGACACGCCCCCCTGTCACGCCCGTGACCTAGGGCGTGACCAACCCGAAAAATTGCCTATAAATAAAAGCTTTCAGGAAGCTTATTTTGTCCACTTTTTTGACCACTTTGCTTAGGGGAGGTGCTGCCCATTTGGATTCCAAACTTATGTAAGGAGATTTTCTCCCCCCTCTCTCTCTCTTAGTTTGTATTAGGGTTTTTACTTTAATAAAATATGAATCTTTCTCCCTTAATTTGTATGGATAATCCATTTGAATGCGCCTACTTAAGTAATTTTTCGTTCATCTTTTTGTATTTCTTTTATGTTTTTATCTTTTTAGCCTTCGTAACTTAGTTAGATTTAGGGTTTATCGGCATTTCTAGCCGTTGTGCCGCCCATTTAAATTTCATTTTCTGCACTTTTTAGATTTAGCTTTTCTCCTTTTTCCTATATTTTCATTCATAAGGCTTTATAAAAACTCATTTAAAACTATTATTTTTTAACTTAGGCTCTTTAGGGATGTAAAACTTTTTGTCTTTTTTGTTTTATTTTCACTTTTTAGGAGTTTTTATAAAAATATAAGAATGAAAATATAGTCGTTATAATTTTTCGCTCACTTCATTTTAGCTTTTAATTTCAAAACTTTTAGTCCGGTTAATTTTTATTTCATCTTTTTATGCATTTCTACCACATTCTAGCGGTAGAAATGCAGTTGTATTAATTTTTCGAGTACTTTCATTTTGCGTTTATTTGCAAAAATTTTCGCTCCGGTTAATTTTTATTTTCACTTTTTAAGCATTTCTACCGCATTCTAGCGGTAGAAATGCAGTCGTTTTAATTTTCTGAGCACTTTGTTTTTCTTATTTCTGCAAGTGTGTGTGCGTGTATGAGTTAGGTTTTACTGCTTTATTTCATTTCTGTAGAGTGCGTGTGTGCGTATGCATTTATTTCCGCCTACTCGTTAAGAGTTAAATGGCGCTTTGCTTTCATTTCCCGCCCACTCGTTTGAGTGGGACTTGTCTTTTTACTGCTTTCATTTTCTTCCTACTCACTTGAGTAGGAAAACTTTGTGTGGGTGCGTGTGTTTTCATTTCTGTAGAGTGTGTGCGTGTGTTTTCTTTTCAAGTAGAGTGCGTGTGTGTATGAGATAGATTTACTCCCGCCCACTCATTTGAGCCGGGACTTGCAATTTTATCGCTTTCTCAATTATGTAGAGTGCGTGCGTGTAGGAGATAATTTTACCGCTTTATTTATCGCTTTCTTCAATTCTGTAGAGTGTGTGCGTGTGTGCATTTATTTCCGCCTACTCATTTGAGTAGGTCTTGCTTTATTTAATTTTCTTTATGGTTTTGAAGTGTGCGTGAGTGCCTGCATCAATTAGCCTTAAATTTATCTAACTGTCCTGTTTTTCGTGTTTTCTCTTATAATTGTTCAGTACTTAATTTAACACTCACGCTTCACCTAAAAACATAAAGCCGTCCCCATACCGATGAGTGGCTAATCTCTTTTAGCCTTCGGCATCGAAGAGCATTGGGACATAAAAAATGATTTGAAATAATTAAAAAACTTTATTTTTAATTTAATTTAAGGACTTAAGGTTTACCCCGGGTTAACGACGCATAGGACCACATAATCGATGTGTGGGTTCTATTTCCGTTATCCATACGCGACGCCGAGAGGCTGCACGTATGGACCGATCCCCCTTGGGTAAAGAGAACTGCGTACACCCCCTCGAAAGAGGAGAAGCGTAGGTCTGCCGGATTGGGTTCCCCACCCAATAGCGGGGTTCTTAGCGTAAAGCGGGCATTAAGAGGAATCCTTCGTCGGTCTAACGATCGGTCGAATAGTCTTAATGTTTAGGTGAGCAATATTCCTAGAGATAAGTGCGCTCATACTTTCGGAACCTCCACGGCCAAGTGCCTTTTATTAAATTAAAAACAAAGTTTAATAATTGTTAAGAATTATTTTGGTCTTAATCCGATTCGATGGCAAGCGTTAACCCGTCATCGAACTAATTTAGCAAAATTCCGCTTTCTTTCTTTCCGCTTTAATTAAACTAAAAAATCCCACCTTACTGTTAGTAAGATAATAGTGTTCCTGGAAGAGTAGATATAATCAACGCGTCCCCGAGAATAATACGACCTCGGTATTTTCCCGAATACCGAGTACTACTTGCGATAGGTGCGCTTGCCTCCTTTCGTTAGAAAACTCGATCTTCTAACCGGCCCGCGGAATCTGACCATTTCGAACCAACCACAGTAGGTCTCTGTTCCGCGGCCATCAAGTTTTTTGGCGCCGTTGCCGGGGAATCCGGTTGTTATATTGAATCCGGGAATCTATTAATTTTACTTTATTTTCAAATAAAAAAATTTTTTTACAAAAAAAAAAATAATATATCCCTCCCCCTTTTTGTTTTTTTTTTTTGGGTGTATGACCCGTGGACAACCTTCGAGTTCTGAAAATCTTGAATTCGACCCCGAGATCGACCGCTCTCTTGCGCGTATCCGATCTCTCCGTCGAATTCCCTTTTTAGACCCCGCAGAATCTATCGGCGAACCCTCTTCTTCTTCTATGGCCGACCCCCCGAATAATGCCCAACCGGTCGAGCGTACTATGTCTTATTACGCTCGGCCCAATTTGGATGATACGGGGTTGAGTATTGTTCGGCCCGCTGTGGCCAACAATAATTTTGAAATTAAATCAAGTGTGATTCAGATGATCCAAAATGCCGTGCAGTTCGACGGACAGCCGGATGAGGACCCCAATAATCACTTGTCTAATTTTCTTGAAATTTGCGATACTTTTAAAATTAATGGCGTCACTGATGACGCCATTCGTTTGCGCCTTTTTCCCTTCTCTCTTAAGTCCAAGGCTAAGGCGTGGTTACTCTCCCTCCCGCGGGGATCCATCACGTCCTGGGCGGAATTGGCCGAAAAATTCCTTACGAAGTATTTTCCGCCCGCTAAAACTGCAAGACTGCGGGCGGACATATCTTCGTTCGTCCAAAACGACTCCGAGTCTCTTTACGAGACTTGGGAACGCTTTAAGGAATTTCTCCGCCGGTGCCCGCACCACGCTCTGCCAGCGTGGTTGCAGGTACAAATTTTTTACAATGGACTGAATAGTCAGACGCGTCAAATGATTGACGCGGCTGCCGGGGGCACTCTGAACAATAAGACCCCCGAGGCCGCCCAGGCCCTTTTCGAGGAAATGGCGGTGAACGCCTACCAGTGGAACGTCCCGCGGGCGCGCCCTAAGCAGGCGGGCATTTTTGAAGTGGATGCCACCGCTCAGCTAGCCCTCCAAGTGGAAAGGCTAACTAAGCAGGTGGCGGAGATGTCTGTTTCCTCCTCCACTCCGCCTTGTTTTCTCCCCCCCTCCAATGTCTGCGTGGTCGACGAATTCGTGGACTACTTGGGAAATCCGGTGCGTCCCTCATTTCAAAACAACCCTTATAGTAGCCACTATAATCCGGGTTGGAGGAACCATCCGAATTTCTCCTGGAGCAACCCGAACAACGCGCAGCGTCCCCCTCCCCCTCCTTTTGCGCCGACGCTTCCTCCTCCCCCTCCTATGAAGCCATCCCCGGTGGAGGAAAATTTTAATCGTTATGTCGCGTCCAACGAGTCTAATATCCGGAACATCACCGGATCGCTAAAAAATTTAGAACTCCAGGTTGGACAGCTGGCGCGACTCATGTCAGAACGCGCCATGGGGGCACTGCCAGGGAACACGGAGCCCAATCCAAGGGAAACCGCCAACGCTATAACCCTCCGTAGCGGTAAGGAGGTGGTCGATCCAAAACGGATCGATCCTCAGGTACATATTTCACCTCCGACCCCTCTTCCCTCTTCTTCGATTACGCAACCCTTACCGATTTTTAACGATAAAACTATTTTAAACAAGGCGTTGCCCTACCCGCATAAATTAGATAAAGAGCGAGTTAACGCGCAATATGAAAAATTTATTTTATTACTTAAACAAATTCATATTAATGTTCCTTTTTGCGAGGCTATCTCGCAAATGCCTAAATATGCGAAATTTTTAAAAGAACTACTTTCTAATAAACGCAAACTCGAGGATATTTCGCATATATCTCTCAACGCTGTCTGCTCGGCGGCTCTTACTAGTAAATTGCCCTTAAAACAAAACGACCCGGGACGGTTCTCCATCCCGTGCCTTTTTGGCAATGTATTAGTAAAATACGCCTTGGCAGACTTAGGCGCGAGCATTAATTTGATGCCGTTCTCGCTCTTCCTGCGTTTAGGTTTGGGTACTCCTGCTCCTACCAATATGCGCATCCAACTAGCGGATCGCTCGGTTAGGTTCCCCATCGGGGTTGTTGAGGATGTCCTTGTCCGAGTAGATAAGTTCACCTTCCCGGTGGACTTCGTCATCTTGGACATCGAGGAAGACGCCAACGTACCAATAATACTTGGTCGCCCTTTCCTCGCGACCTCACGTGCGTTAATTGATGTAAGTAATGGTCAGCTTCTCCTTCGGGTAGGAGACGACCAAGTTACTTTTTCTATTAACTCCTCTATGGAAGACTCGTCGCCGAGCGACGATTTCTGCTATTCTTTAGATTCTTTTTATGGAGATAGTTCTTCCCCGGTTTTCGAGTCCGATTTTTTAAACGAAAATATTTTTTCTCTCGAAAATTTTTATTGCGATGAGGACGAGTCTACGAACATGCCTTTTGAACCAATTGGTTCGAAAGACATTAGCACTAAAACCTCACTAGAAGAACCGCCCATCCTAGAACTCAAACCATTACCCGAATCCCTAAAATACGCCTTTTTGGGGAAAAATGATACACTCCCGGTAATCATTTCTTCGTATTTAAGCGATTCGGAGACCTCCGATTTATTGGAGGTTTTGCTTAAACATCGCCACGCAATTGCGTGGCAAATTTCTGACCTAAAGGGGATTAACCCTTCTTTCTGCACTCACAAAATTTTCTTAAACGATAATTGCCGCAAAACCATTCAGCCCCAGCGACGTCTTAACCCAAACATGAAGGACGTCGTGAAAGCTGAGATAATTAAATTATTAGATGCGGGGATTATTTATCCCATTTCTGATAGTGCGTGGGTTAGTCCCATTCATGTCGTGCCCAAGAAGGGCGGTCTAACCGTAGTGGCGAATGAGCACAACGAGCTCGTCCCAACTCGTACTGTTACGGGTTGGCGCGTGGTCATCGATTATCGCAAACTTAATGATGCCACCCGCAAGGACCATTTCCCACTACCGTTCCTTGACCAAATTCTCGAGCGTCTTTCCGGTCATCCTTTTTATTGTTTTCTCGATGGTCTATCGGGGTTTTTCCAAATCCCCATTTCCCCCGAGGACCAAGAGAAAACAACTTTTACTTGCCCCTTTGGCACCTTCGCCTATCGAAGGATGCCATTTGGCCTCTGCAATGCGCCGGCTACATTCCAACGATGTATGCTAGCAATTTTTGGCGAGCTAGTAGAAGATATTATGGAAATATTTATGGATGACTTTTCTGTATTCGGATGCTCTTTCCCGAATTGTCTTCGTAATCTCGATCGTGTCCTCCAGCGATGCGAGGACACGAATCTTGTTTTAAATTGGGAAAAATGTAACTTTATGGTTCGAGGAGGTTTGGTTCTCGGCCATAAGATTTCGATTAAGGGGATAGAGGTCGATAAGGCCAAAGTAGAAATTATTGAAAAACTTCCTCAGCCGACAAACATAAAATCCATTAGGAGTTTTTTAGGCCACGCGGGCTTTTATAGGCGTTTCATTCAAGATTTTTCTAAAATAACAAAGCCGCTTACTCACCTCTTGGAAAAGGAATCACCTTTTGTCTTTAGTAGCGATTGCGAGTCTGCTTTTAATTTTATAAAACAAAAACTTATTAATTCTCCGATTCTAGTGGCCCCTAATTGGTCCCTTCCGTTCGAAATCATGTGCGACGCTAGTGATATTGCCTTAGGCGCCGTTCTTGGCCAACGCGTAGAAAAACATTTTCATCCTATTTATTACGCTAGCAAGACGCTCACTTCCGCACAAGTGAATTACACGACGACGGAAAAGGAACTCTTAGCCGTCGTTTTCGCTTTCGATAAGTTTCGCTCGTATCTTACGCTATCTAAAGTTATCGTTTTTACTGATCACTCCGCCCTTAAATATCTATTAGCTAAAACCGACGCGAAGCCCCGCCTTCTTCGATGGATTCTCCTCCTACAAGAGTTTGACTTGGAGATCCGAGATAAGAAGGGCGCGGAGAATCTAGCGGCAGACCACCTCTCCCGTTTAGACAATCCGGGTGCGGAAGCGCTCGTCGAATCTGAAATAAATGACAGATTCCCCGAGGAACGCCTTCTCGCCATTCGTTCATCTTCGTCATCTTCGCCTTGGTTCGCAGATTTTGCGAACTACTTAGTCGCGCGGGTACTTCCAAAAGATTTCTCAAGTCATCAAAAGAAGAAATTCTTTTCCGACTTGAAAAATTTCTTTTGGGATGACCCTTTTCTTTTCCGTATCTGTGCGGACCAAGCGGTTCGAAGATGCGTCGCGGGAGTGGAGTGCACGCAAATATTGAGGCACTGCCACGAGGGTCCGGCCGGGGGGCACTATCAAGCCAACCGGACCGCTAGGAAGGCGCTAGAGGCGGGCTACTTTTGGCCCACTCTCTTCAAAGACGCGCACAATTTTGTGCGCGCATGCGATAGCTGTCAGCGGTCGGGTAACATCTCGCGTCGCGACGAGATGCCCCAAAATATGTTTTTAGAATGCGAAGTTTTCGATTTATGGGGCATAGATTTTGTTGGCCCCCTACCTCCTTCTTATAAAAATTCTTATATTTTAGTGGCGGTCGACTACGTATCACGGTGGGCGGAAGCGCAAGCTCTCCCCACCAACGATGCGCGAGTCGTCGTTACATTTCTAAAAAAATTATTTTCTCGCTTCGGCACACCTCGCGCAATTGTTAGTGATAGGGGAACGCATTTCTGTAACGCTCTAATGGCTAAGACGTTAGCTAAATATGGAGTCACGCACAAACTTGCCACCCCTTACCACCCGCAAACAAGTGGCCAAGTTGAGGTAGTAAATCGAGAAATAAAACGCATATTAGAAAAAACCGTTTCACTTAATAGGAAAGATTGGTCCGCTAAGCTTGACGACGCGTTATGGGCGTATCGTACAACGTACAAAACCGCTACTGGTTGTACCCCGTTTCGATTAGTCTATGGCAAAGCGTGCCATTTACCCGTAGAATTGGAGCACCGCGCACTTTGGGCATTAAAACTCTTAAACCTCGACTCTAACTTAGCCGCTCTGAATAGAAAACTGCAACTAAACGAGCTCAATGAATGGCGTGCGAACGCTTACGAGAGCAATAAGTTCTATAAGGAGCGTTCTAAGTTTTATCACGATCGAAAAATTAAAACCCCCAAAGTTTTTTCTCCGGGCGATCTTGTCCTTCTTTATAATTCTCGTCTTAAACTTTTTCCGGGCAAACTCAAATCACGTTGGTCCGGTCCCTTCTTAGTTGAAGAAGTTTTTCCTTATGGGACCGTACTCGTCTCCCACCCGGAAAAAGGCTCGTTTAAAGTAAACGGTCATCGGTTAAAGTCTTACATAGCAGGCGACCCAGTGATCGAGTATAGCGAAACCATATCCCTCCTCGACTTATAAACCCGCCACTATAGTCAAGCTACGCGACTATAAACAAAGCGCTCCTGGGAGGCAACCCACGTCTATCTTTTTTTACGTCTTTATTTATTACGTTTTCTATTTTTCTAAATAACTGCAGGGTTTCTAAAGGGCTTCCCCACGCGCGGATCAGGGACGTTTTCTGCCCCCCCCCTTTTTTTTTTCCCTTCTTTGTACATATTTCTGCTATTTTGTTCCTCATGCTTAGCATACAACATTGGGGACAATGTTGGATCTAAGTATGGGGGTGTTTTCATATTTTCGTACTTTCTTTTTCACTTATAAAAAAAAAAAAAAAAAAAAACAAAAAAAAAAACAAAAAAAAAAAACAAAACAAAACAAAAAAAAAAAAAAAACAAAATATTTATAACAAAAAATTTTATAAAATCCAAAAAAATTATTATAATTAAAAATTTTTGAAGTTTCATTTTTGAAACTTTGTCCGCGAGATCCGGCTCATCGAGCCATCCACATAACGAGTCATCTCGCGGCTTCCTAGTTTATATTTTTGTAAATATTCTTGTAAATATTTTTGTAAATAATTTTTGTAAATATTTTTTGTAAATATTCTTTCTCTTTCCCCTCTCCCTTTTTCCCTCTCATCCTTGTAAATATTTTTTCTTTTTCCCAAATTTTTGTAAATAGAATGAAACTAACATTAAAAATACAAAAAAATTCACAAAACATTAAAAATACAAAAAAATTCACAAAACTTAAAAATCAAAAATTTTTTTTTATTCTCGCATTTTTTCTTTCTTTTTAGTATGTATATATTAAAGATATAAATACAAAAATACAAAAATTACAAAAAAAAAAAAAGAACATAACCTCAAAAAAAAAAAAAAAAAAAAATTAAAAAAAAAAATTATTATGAAACAAATAAATCAAACATTTCATTCTTGAGTTTATTGTTATCCAAAACTTTCGTTTTGAGTTTATTTATATGCGAATTTGATCAATTCTTTGTTCACTATTCGTTTGTTAATTATAGATTGAAAAATCTAAATAGCCGGGGTTAAGTTTTAAAGAATTTATTATACTTTGTTAAAAATAGGGGACTCGCTTTAGGCACTACTTCTAATTTTTCATAGATAGGAGCATTTGTACCATGTTAGAAAATAACGACTATAGAATTCAATTATGCTTACTTTTAGCTTTCTGAAAAATTGGAACGTACAATTTATAAAGGTTGCTCTCAATTATTTTTCAATTAAAAATCTAGTTCTCTTTTCTCCCCTTACCTATCCTATCATAACCTACTTGGTATGATAAAATTATTTCCCCAAAAAGATCTTATGTCAATGGGAATAAGATTTCATTCCGTAAACATAGGCACCCAATAAATTAAAAGATTATACGTTACGGAGTAAGAGGATAAAATTCATTACTCCAACACATATACATTGGGTTATTTTTTTTTTATGATGAAGAAAAAAATTTTTATGTTAAGGAAAATAAGATTTCGTTTTCCTTTAACATCCAAATCAAAAAAATGGAGGTTCGAGAAAAAAATAACCTCGCCTCAAAATCCAAGCATCTTCATAAACCAACATCAACCCCCCTTAGCCAATTTCATGACTCTAGAATTAATTCAAAAATCTTTTTGAGAGCATAATTCGTAAATTGCATTATTTCCAATAACACTCCTATAAGCTAAAGTTCGTATAAATCCAAACTATTTTCTGTTAATCTAACCAATACAACTATTGCTTTCTATTTGATTACATCAAGAAGTCTTTTGGCCAAAACTTTTGCCCTGTTTAAATCATCTAAATAATTTTAGGACTTAACTCTTATACCCCGTATATTTTTATTTGATCTTTCTTATAATTAATTTAGCGGTAGCAGAACTTAGGGTTTTTCATTATTCCTTATAAATTCACCTCAAACTTTTGCTCTGGAATAGCAAAAGCTTAAGTATGGGGGTGTTTGATGAGTTGTAATTATACCTATATTTTCGTATTTTATTTAAGTCCGTTTCGTTTATTTTTTTGTCTTTTTTATTAGTTTAAATTCAATAAATTGCTTGTTTTTGTAAATATTATTTCTAACTTAGCTTAATTTTTATTCCAGGAAAATTCCAGAAAAAATTCCAGAAAAGTCAGAAAAATTGCCTGACACGCCCGTGTCAATTGGCCGACACGCCCGTGTCACGCCAGCCCGACGATCGCCGAACACAGTTGCCAGCTCGATGATCGGCCATCATCAAACCCAGCCCGACACGCCCGGCGTCACGCCCGTGTCAAATGCTTGTCACGCCCGTGTCGAGGCCGACCCGCAAGCTTGGTCAACCTGTCAACTCTGCCGACATCGAACTGCCAGCTCTCCCGGTCACGCCCCCCTGTCACGCCCGTGACCTTGGGCGTGACCGCCACGTTTTCGCCCCGAAGTCAAAGCTCCAGTCAAGTCAATCGGCCAGCTCATGAATAGTAGTGACACGCCCCCCTGTCACGCCCGTGACCTAGGGCGTGACCAACCCGAAAAATTGCCTATAAATAAAAGCTTTCAGGAAGCTTATTTTGTCCACTTTTTTGACCACTTTGCTTAGGGGAGGTGCTGCCCATTTGGATTCCAAACTTATGTAAGGAGATTTTCTCCCCCCTCTCTCTCTCTTAGTTTGTATTAGGGTTTTTACTTTAATAAAATATGAATCTTTCTCCCTTAATTTGTATGGATAATCCATTTGAATGCGCCTACTTAAGTAATTTTTCGTTCATCTTTTTGTATTTCTTTTATGTTTTTATCTTTTTAGCCTTCGTAACTTAGTTAGATTTAGGGTTTATCGGCATTTCTAGCCGTTGTGCCGCCCATTTAAATTTCATTTTCTGCACTTTTTAGATTTAGCTTTTCTCCTTTTTCCTATATTTTCATTCATAAGGCTTTATAAAAACTCATTTAAAACTATTATTTTTTAACTTAGGCTCTTTAGGGATGTAAAACTTTTTGTCTTTTTTGTTTTATTTTCACTTTTTAGGAGTTTTTATAAAAATATAAGAATGAAAATATAGTCGTTATAATTTTTCGCTCACTTCATTTTAGCTTTTAATTTCAAAACTTTTAGTCCGGTTAATTTTTATTTCATCTTTTTATGCATTTCTACCGCATTCTAGCGGTAGAAATGCAGTTGTATTAATTTTTCGAGTACTTTCATTTTGCGTTTATTTGCAAAAATTTTCGCTCCGGTTAATTTTTATTTTCACTTTTTAAGCATTTCTACCGCATTCTAGCGGTAGAAATGCAGTCGTTTTAATTTTCTGAGCACTTTGTTTTTCTTATTTCTGCAAGTGTGTGTGCGTGTATGAGTTAGGTTTTACTGCTTTATTTCATTTCTGTAGAGTGCGTGTGTGCGTATGCATTTATTTCCGCCTACTCGTTAAGAGTTAAATGGCGCTTTGCTTTCATTTCCCGCCCACTCGTTTGAGTGGGACTTGTCTTTTTACTGCTTTCATTTTCTTCCTACTCACTTGAGTAGGAAAACTTTGTGTGGGTGCGTGTGTTTTCATTTCTGTAGAGTGTGTGCGTGTGTTTTCTTTTCAAGTAGAGTGCGTGTGTGTATGAGATAGATTTACTCCCGCCCACTCATTTGAGCCGGGACTTGCAATTTTATCGCTTTCTCAATTATGTAGAGTGCGTGCGTGTAGGAGATAATTTTACCGCTTTATTTATCGCTTTCTTCAATTCTGTAGAGTGTGTGCGTGTGTGCATTTATTTCCGCCTACTCATTTGAGTAGGTCTTGCTTTATTTAATTTTCTTTATGGTTTTGAAGTGTGCGTGAGTGCCTGCATCAATTAGCCTTAAATTTATCTAACTGTCCTGTTTTTCGTGTTTTCTCTTATAATTGTTCAGTACTTAATTTAACACTCACGCTTCACCTAAAAACATAAAGCCGTCCCCATACCGATGAGTGGCTAATCTCTTTTAGCCTTCGGCATCGAAGAGCATTGGGACATAAAAAATGATTTGAAATAATTAAAAAACTTTATTTTTAATTTAATTTAAGGACTTAAGGTTTACCCCGGGTTAACGACGCATAGGACCACATAATCGATGTGTGGGTTCTATTTCCGTTATCCATACGCGACGCCGAGAGGCTGCACGTATGGACCGATCCCCCTTGGGTAAAGAGAACTGCGTACACCCCCTCGAAAGAGGAGAAGCGTAGGTCTGCCGGATTGGGTTCCCCACCCAATAGCGGGGTTCTTAGCGTAAAGCGGGCATTAAGAGGAATCCTTCGTCGGTCTAACGATCGGTCGAATAGTCTTAATGTTTAGGTGAGCAATATTCCTAGAGATAAGTGCGCTCATACTTTCGGAACCTCCACGGCCAAGTGCCTTTTATTAAATTAAAAACAAAGTTTAATAATTGTTAAGAATTATTTTGGTCTTAATCCGATTCGATGCCAAGCGTTAACCCGTCATCGAACTAATTTAGCAAAATTCCGCTTTCTTTCTTTCCGCTTTAATTAAACTAAAAAATCCCACCTTACTGTTAGTAAGATAATAGTGTTCCTGGAAGAGTAGATATAATCAACGCGTCCCCGAGAATAATACGACCTCGGTATTTTCCCGAATACCGAGTACTACTTGCGATAGGTGCGCTTGCCTCCTTTCGTTAGAAAACTCGATCTTCTAACCGGCCCGCGGAATCTGACCATTTCGAACCAACCACAGTAGGTCTCTGTTCCGCGGCCATCACTCACTCAACGCCATAGAGTGAAATGGAGTTGAGTGAGCACAGCTCACTCAACGTCGTCTTGCCATAGAGTGAATGGTGTTGAGTGAGCTCACCTCACTCAACGCCATGGAGTGAATGGCGTTGAGTGAGCTCACCTCACTCAATGTCATTGTACTTGGAAAAATTCTAGCGAATTTTAGCCTGTTTGTTGTTTCGGCTGACACACCCGTGACATCAATCGACTCGCCCGTGTCACCAATTGACACGCCCGTGTCAGCACTATTTCCTGAAAATGAAGAGAGAGAAAGTAAAGAGTTTATGCCATGCATGGACTGGGAGGCCAAGGGCCCACTCTCTTGCTAGAATCACCTCCCCCGGCCATGGCAGCAACTAAGAGAGAGAAAGTAAAGACTTTGGGACTCATCTTTCCACTCCCCAACAACCCCCATTCAATTCACTAAGACAAAGGGGCTTCAGCCAGCTGACATTTGACTGGTTTGAGCAATGCTTATCATGCTTTCACCCCTTCCTACCAAGGCCACCAACTTTGACGAGAATGGCCAAGCTCCTACAGCCACCTAACACCCCTTCTCTTCATCTTCAAAAGCTGAGCTGAACTCCAAGGATTCAATTCCACACCTTTCCAGAAGGAACCAAGGAGTTTCACTATACTGTTACAGAAATCCGACCACCACCACCACGACCAATGGCTTCCCTGCGATCGACACGTCTTCAGGCCGCAAGCAAGGTCCTCCCCTTCCTCTTCTTCTATGGTTAGATCTTAGGAATCTTTAGAGATAAGAATTAAGCTCAAACAAGCCGATCCAAGTGAAAAAAATGGAGAATTTCCAAAAAATAAAAAATCATGGTGGCGGGTTCGCCGGAAACCACCACCTCCGGCGGCCAAACCACCGTCGGGCGTTAGCCACCGCCTCGACGGAGGTGGTGGTGGCGGTGGCTGGCCGGGGAAGTGGCCGGATGGCCGGCGGTGGCTCACGCAAAAGCTACAGGATTGGCCTTTCATGTTCTTTTTTTTCTCTGTTCGGGAAGAATGAAGAAGATGAATAGTAATATTAAACTAATTATAATATTTATAGTTTGTGAATTAATGACTTTTGATGTGCATCATTTCAGAACAGAAAACTAAGGCCCTTAGGGGCTAAACCTTAGAAAGTGGTCAACATGAAAGTTGTAGCGAGTGAAGTCTAGTTTAATTTCAAATTTGTTTGAACCCATTTGGGTAAGTGTTTGACCACAACACCCATTTTGGTGGCGCCTATACCTAGGGCCAACCTGAGGTTCAAATGGGTGCCCACCCTTCCACCCTTGTCCAAATGGAGTGAAATTTGGACAGGGGGCCAATCTTAACCATATCTAGACCCTGCCCAAAAATGGGAATTTTTGGTGATACTTTTTCTATAGTTTTGTAAATAATTTAATTTCTAGAGGGTAAATTAATTTAGGGGTCAAATGAACTCCAAACCCATCCAAATTTTGGTGGGTGGTGCATGGGGTCATTATTAATATCTGTTTAAAATTTCATTACATTTGGAGGTGGTTTGAACAGAAATCTTGCATACCCTAACCTTGCTTTAAAAAGGGTATTTTTGTCCAAAAGTGTACTTTGGGATTTGTGTGGCCAAATAACCTCAACGGGGGTTGAAATTGGGGCCACTGACTTGGCATGACTTTTTACACCTTCCCATCAAAATTGGAATAGATTGGATTTTATTTGGTTTAAGATCAAAGGTCAAACCCTAAGGAAGGGCTTTTGTGCCTTGTGAAGGGCATGAGACCAAAATACCTTGAATGGTCTTGAGATTTTGTAGAGAGGGTTCTAGGTTATATAAAACCCTCTGGAAAAAATATTAAGGGATTTGGGGAAGGGTGGGGCCCTCAAAACCCTAACCCTAGTTTAGGGCACAAGCAGTGTAGTGTTAAAATAGGTTAGTAAAACTCCTTGAACTATAATAAGAATTGGGTAGTGTGGTCTTAAGGATATATTGAGCCTCTGGTAATTTAATTGGGATTTTTGGAACAATAATATTAGCACTTCCTTTGTAACTCATGGGATTGCCCTAATTAATTATTTGATTATTATGATCCCACTGCCCATTGGGAGGTAATGAAAATTTGGAAGAAGGAGTTTAAAATCCTCTTAGTCATATATGAATTTTATGAGAATTTTTGGATAAATTTTTGTGTTACTTACTTCACAATCTTAGTAAATAGGATAATTGCTCAATAATTTGTTTAAGGCCCTTTACTGGTTAATAAATTATGAGATTTGACCCAGAGCATTTATATGCCCTTAAAATCATGCTTGAATTTTCTCTGAATTTTTGGAAGTAATATTTCCCTACTTATCTATTTAAATGAATTATTGTGAGTTATATTTAAAATTAAAATTAGTGGCCTAAACCTTGCTGAAAATTTAAGAGACTTTGGATCTTAAGTTAAATATTCATATTGTATATAAAATAAATTTGGAGGAATATTATCTTGTCTAAATTTTGCACTTCCTGTTCAATCTTGGAATTTTAGGCCACTATAATAATTAATTAAATATCAGAATAATTAGGAAAATTATAATCTTCTGGATTTAGTCTATTTGTGTCATGATAAGTCTCCAATAAATAATTTAGGGCATTTGGATGATTATTTAGATTATCTTTTATCCGATCCGACGTATAGCCTAGGTTGGTCTGCACTTAGCAAATCATTAAAATTGCAATAGGATATGATTTGGGATAGTTGTTGGAGTTAGTCATTTTGCTGGGTCAGATAGATTTGGATGATTTCACCATAGAAGGATGGGAGGGATAGTGAGAAGTGGTTTGGCTAGAGTGTAGAGGTGCTCGGGTTCGACGTAAGATCGTCCTTCCCGAAGAGAGGAATGTTAAAAATCACACTAGGTTAGTCTATCATAACACGAGGAATTAATGGGTAAGGGAATCAACCAATAATAATAAGTACCTTGCAAAAGGGAACGATGGGCATAATCCCATCATAGTTCCTAGTGCCCCTTGAGAGCCCTTCACAGGGAATACCGGGGGCAGTCCTGGGTTAACGTAAACTTAATTAATAAACTTAAAAGAGTAACCTAGTAATTAGGATCTCACATTTCACAAACACTGTTAGCACAGGAAGTTTGTTGGGAGCTTCAGCTCGGTTAGTTTTGAGACGGCCAGTTTGGTCCGGGGAGCTTCGACTCGATTAGCTAAGAGACGGACGGTATGGTCCGGGGAGCTTCGGCTCGATTGGTTCGATACGTTAAATTTCCATGTGCATAAAAGGAAAGAAAATAAAGGTGGTGGGTCTTCGGTATTGGAAGGTCGATGCACCGACGCCAATACGCTGACTCGGCAAGTGTGGTTAGCACTTCGCCATCAAAAGTCCAGTGCGCCAGCCGGCAAGAGTACGCACGAGTCCGCTTCGTGCACCAAGCGTATAGGCGTACGATAGGTCTGACCGGTAATGATTTATTGGTTTAGATGTGGGCGAGGCCCAACCCACCGCTTCCGTCTGCCACTACGGAGGTATCCTGGGAGGTTATGGCTCCAGAAAAGGGGAACTAAAGGTCTGTGCGCACAGAGTCGGGTGTGAGTTGCACTTGCATGTTCCATCATACCCACTAGCATGTCATAGCATAATCGATTTATTTGACCCCTGATACCTAAGGTATAAGTGGAATGGGATGCTTATACATTATGACTTGCAAAACGACCCCTTGGTCTATAAGCTTGTGTGGGCAAGTTTATAAATTAAGGTCAATCTCGATATGTATAATCTGCTGTTTGATAATCGGCACCCCAACGTATAAATTGATATGGGACTCTTTATACGATGGGAGCCCTGCAGAAGATCCCTTGTCTTATGCGTTTCCGCACATAAGTTAAGGTTACTTTACATACTTTACTTTACTGCCACATGTATTATAAAAATTGCTAGTATAGGTCCGTTGCTACCTGTTTTTGATTACTCTCCACCTTCATGTCCTCCCCTTTCTTCCTCTCCGCTCGGTGCCTAGGGGCCATGGGGGAAGGGATGGGGTATGATAGGACTTAGTCTTATAGACGAACGGTTTTCGAACCACATCATTTAGGGGATCGTGGAGCCCAGCATGGAGAAGCAGCCCCGAAGGTCGGCCCGTTTGGAGATAGGGCAGTCTAACTCAGGAGTTCAGACAGCTGGGACTGTGAGTCCCTAATTCTTGTAGTGTTTTATTTTGCTTCCGCTTGAGTGACTATGTAGTGAGGACATGATGTACCGGGCATAAGCCCGTATTTTAGTACTCTGATATATTATTCTGTGGACACTCCCTTCGTGGAGATTATTTTCTATATGTGATTTCTATGGACTTTCTTTATTATTTGCTACAGTTGTGATTGAATTGGCCGGCAGGATTGGTGTTTTGTAGTGATGATCTTCCCGGGTGCGAAGGTGTCACCACAAAGCGGCGGTTCTGGGCCTAAGACCCCGGTGTTTTAAAAGAAAAAATGGGGGGGGGGGTCTTACAAGTGGTATCAGAGGCAAAACACATCGATCAAAAAGTAGCAGATATTCTATACACCCGGGGATCACCAAGATGACGGAAGACTTGAAGAAGACGATGTTTTGGCCAGGGATGAAGAAGGATATTACATACTTCGTGACTCATTATGAGGCATGCCAACTGGTGAAGGCGGAGTGCAAGAACCCCGCAGGTTTGCAACAGCCACTTCCGGTGCCGGAGTGGAAATTTGAAGACATCGCGATGGATTTCATTCATGGCCTCCCCCGATCACGGACGGGAAACGATTCGATTTGGGTCATCGTCGATCGGCTGATAAAGGTGGCCAGATTCATTCCGATCAGGAAGGATGACTCGGTTGGGGTGCTGGTGCGGAGAATCGTAGAGCACTTCATTCGTTTCCACGGGTTGCCCAGGACGATTGTGTTGGATTGGGATGGTCGGTTCACATCCAGAGAGTGGAGATCCGTGCAGACTTACTTAGGCACGCGACTTACCTTTAGCACATCATTTCATCCCCAGACGGATGGGCAGACGGAATGCACCAACCGGACATTGGAGGACCTCCTAAGGCTATGCATCTTGGATCGAAATGAACCTTGGGAGAAGCTTTTACCACTAGTTGAGTTCTCCTATAACAACAACTATCAATCCAGCATCAGGATGGCTCTCTATGAATCCCTGTACGGGAGGAGGTGCAGGACCCCGCTTTCTTGGATTTAGGACGAGGACCCGAAGGCGTTGGGATCGGATTTTATTGAAGACACCGAGGCTTAGGTGAAGCTGATCAGATACAGGATCTTAGAGGCGCAGAGTAGACAAGCTAAGTACTATGATGCCCGGCATCGTCAGGGGGAATTTAAGGCGGGGGACCGAGTGTTTTTGAAGATTCGGCCCATGCATGGAGTTTCACAGGTGCGTAGTCGGAGGAAGAAGCTCAGTCCTAGGTATATGGGCCCTTACAGGATCCTGGAGCGGATCGGGCCCCTAGTTACAGGCTGGAGTTGCCCCCAGAACTGGCAGGTTTACACGACGTGTTCCATATTTCTTCACTTAGGAGGGCTCTACTTCGCCCGGAGCAGCAAATTTTGACCAAAAATGGGCCGGTAGCTTCAGACCGGTCAGTTCACTTGGAGCCGATTCGGATCGATGACAGAGGAGTACGGACCTTACGTCGTAAGAAAGTTCCATTAGTCAAAGTTCTGTGGAGGAACCACGGTCAGGAGGAGCATACCTGGGTACCGCAAGACCTGATGCAACAAAAGTTTCCATAGCTGTTCAGTACGGGTATACCTCACAACCTCTCAGGATGTTCAATTTACTTTCCTATTTTAAACTAGTAGGACTGAAATTTCAAGAATAGGGGCTAAACTATTGTTTATTGGGGTCTAGACTTTGCCAAATGGGCGAATTGGTCTTAGATTTGACTATCACCTTTAAACCTCACATAACAAACATGGCATCGTGATGTAAATCTTTCAATTCTCAAGGGATGTTACAAGTTTCTTTCTCCCTGATGGGAGTCCCCGTGGGCTTAACCTTGATTTCAGGGACGAAATCTTTATTTTGTTTATTGGGATTTGTAACATCCCATTTCCAGCTAGATCCCTAAGAGTGATTTTGTTATGACAAAACCCTAGGAAGCCCAAGAAAAAGTCAAGTGGGTCTGGTGGTGTGGATAGGGGCACTATGGTCTGCAAATAGTAAATTCCAAAACCTTAGTCTAGGGTGACCAGGTGCCCTCACCATGACTCCAAGATCTCTCCAACCCATGTTAAGGCCCTAAGGACTCATCAGGGTCAAGCCTAGATCCTAAATTGACCAAGGTCAACCCTAACCCTAAATGGGTCAAACTGGCCTGCATAGGGTTAATTGACCCTACCTAAGCCAAGTGGACCCCACACATACCTTCCTAACCCTAGTGAGAGGCTAATGGGTCACCAAGGACCCATTGGGGTCAACCCAAAAAAAAGAGGGGGGGGGGCCAAGTTGACCCAAGTCAACTCTAGCCCTAAGGTTGTCAAAGTGCCCTGGTTAAGGGTCAAATGACCTCCAAGGGCCAATTCAACGTCGTCGTGCCATATACGGTATGGCGTTGAGTGAGCTGAGCTCACTCAACGCCACAGAGTGAATGGCGTTGAGTGAGCTCACCTCACTCAATGTCGTCGTGCCACATAAGGTATGGCGTTGAGTGAGCTGAGCTCACTCAACGCCACAGAGTGAATGGGGTTAAGTGAGTTGAGCTCACTCAACGTCGTCGTGCCATATACGGTATAGCGTTGAGTGAGCTGAGCTCACTCAACGCCATAGAGTGAAATGGCGTTGAGTGAGCACAGCTCACTCAACGCCGTCTTGCCATAGAGTGAAAGGCGTTTAGTGAGCTGAGCTCACTCAACGCCATAGAGTGAATGGCGTTGAGTGAGCTGAGCTCACTCAACGCCGTCGTGCCATATACGGTATGGCGTTTAGTGAGTTGAGCTCACTCAACGTCATAGAGTGAAATGGCATTGAGTGAGCACAGCTCACTCAACGCCGTCTTGCCATAGAGTGAATGGCGTTGAGTGAGCTGAGCTCACTCAACGCCATAGAGTGAATGGCGTTCACCTCACTCAACGCCATTGTAATTGGAAAAATTTTGGCGAATTTCAGCCTGTTTGCTGTTTCGGCTGACACGCCTGTGAAATCAATCGACACGCCCATGTCACCAACTGACATGCCCGTGTAAGCATTATTCCCTGAAAATGAAGAGAGAGAAAGTAAGGAGTGTATGCCATGCATGGCCTGGGAGGCCAAGGGCCTACTCTATTGCTAGAATCACCTCCCTCGGCCGTGGCAGCAACTAAGAGAGAGAAAGTAAAGACTTTGGGACTCATCTTTCCCCTCCCCAACAACCCCCATTCAATTTACTAAGATAAAGGGGCTTCAGCCAGCTGACATTTTACTGGTTTGAGCTATGCTTATCATGCTTTCACCCCTACCTACCATGGCCGCCAACTTTGACTAGAATGTCCAAGCTCCTACAGCCACCTAACACCCCTTCTCTTCATCTTCAAAAGCTGAGCTGAACTCCAAGATTTCAATTCCACACCTTTCCAGAAGGAGCCAAGGAGTTTCACTATGCAGTTATAGAAATCCGACCACCACCACCACCACCAATGGCTTCCCGACGATCGACACGTCTTCAGGCCGCAAGCAAGGTCCTCCCCTTCCTCTTCTTCTATGGTTAGATCTTAGGAATCTTTAGAGATAAGAATTAAGCTCAAACGAGCCGATCCAAGTGAAAAAAATTGAGAATTTCCAAAAAAAAAATCATCGTTGCGGGTTCGCCGGAAACCACCACCTCCGGCGGCCAAACCACCGTTGGGCGTTAGCCACCGCCCCGACGGAGGTGGTGGTGGCGGTGGCTGGCCGGAGAAGTGGCCGGATGGCCGGCAGTGGCTCACGCAAAAGCTACAGGATTGGCTTTTCATGTTCTTTTTTTCTCTGTTCGGGAAGATTGAAGAAGATGAACAGTAATATTAAACTAATTATAATATTTATAGTTTGTGAATTAATGACTTTTGATGTGCATCATTTTAGAACAGAAAACTTAGGCCCTTAGGGGCTAGACCTTAAAAAGTGGTAAACATGAAAGTTGTAGCCAGTGAAGTCTAATTTAATTTAAAATTTGTTTGAACCCATTTGGGTAAGTGTTTGACCACAACACCCATTTTGGTGGGGCCTATACCTAGGGCCAACCTGAGGTTCAAATTGGTTCCCACCCTCCATCCCTTGTCCAATTGGAGTGAAATTTGGAAAGGGGCCAATCTTAACCATATCTAGACCCTGCCCAAAAATTGGAATTTTTGGGGATACTTTTTCTATAGTTTTGTAAATAATTTAATTTCTCTAGGGTAAATTAATTTAGGGGTCAAATGAACTCCAAACCCATTAAAATTTTGGTGGGTGGTGCATGGGGTCATTATTAAGCTCTGTTTAAAATTTCATTACATTTGGAGGTGGTTTGAACAGAAATCTTGCATACCCTAACCTTGCTTTAAAAAGGGTATTTTTGTGCAAAAGTTTACTTTGGGCTTTGTGTGGCCAAATCACCTCAACAGAGGTTGAAATTGGGGCCACTGACTTGGCATGACGTTTTACACCTTCCCATAAAAAATGGGGTAGATTGGATTTTATTTGGTCTAAGATCCAAGGTCAAACCCTAAGGAAGGGCTTTTGTGCCTTGTGAAGGGCATGAGACCAAAATACCTTGAATGGTCTTGAGATTTTGTAGAGAGGGTTCTAGGGTATATAAAACCCTCTAGTAAAAATATTAAGGGATTTGGGGAAGGGTGGGGCCCTCAAAACCCTAACCCTAGTTTAGGGCACAAGCAGTGTAGTGTTAAAATAGGTTAGTAAAACTCCTTGAACTATAATAAGAATTGGGTAGTGTGGTTTTAAGGATATATTGAGCCTCTGGTAATTTAATTGGGAATTTTTGAACAATAATATTAGCACTTCTTTTGTAACTCATGGGATTGCCCTAATTAATTATTTGATCGTTATTATCCCACTGCCCATTGGGAGATCATGAAAATTTGGCAGAAGGAGTTTAAAACCCTCTTAGTCATATTTGAATTTTATGAGAATTTTGGATACATTTTTGAGGTACTTACTTCACAATCTTAGTAAATAGGATAATTTCTCAATAATTTGTTTAAGGCCCTTTACTGGTTAATAAATTATGAGATTTTACCCAGAGCATTTATATGGACTTAAAATCATGCTTGAATTTTTTCTGAATTTTTGGAGGTAATATTTCCCTACTTATCTATTTAAATGAATTATTGTGAGTTATATTTAAAATTAAAATTAGTGGCCTAAACCTTGCTGAAAATTTAAGAGACTTTGGATCATAAGTTAAATAAACATATTGTATATAACATAAATTTGGAGGAATATTATCTTGTCTAAATTTGGTACTTCCTGATCAATCTTGGAATTTTTGGCCACTATAATAATTAATTAAATATCAGAATAATTAGGGAAATTATAATCTTCTGGATTTAGTCTATTTGTGTCATGATAAGTCTCCAGTAAATAATTTAGGGTATTTGGATGATTATTTAGATTATCTTTTATCCGGTCCGACGTATAGCCTAGGTTGGTCTGCACTTAGCAAATCATTAAAGTTGCAATAGGATATGATTTGGGATAGTTGTTGGAGTTAGTCATTTTGCTGGGTCAGATAGATGTGGATGATTTCACCATAGAAGGATGCGAGGGGTAGTGAGAAGTGGTTTGGCTAGAGTGTAGAGGTGCTCGGGTTCGACGAAAGATCGTCCTTCCCGAAGAGAGAAAGGTTAAAAATCACACTAGGTTAGTCTATCGTAACACGAGGAAGTAATGGGTAAGGGAATCAACCAATAATAATAAGTACCTTGCGAAAGGGAACGATGGGCGTAATCCCATCATAGTTCCTAGTGCCCCGTGAGAGCCCTTCACAGGGAATACCGGGGGCAATCCTGGGTTAACGTAAACTGAATTAACAAACTGAAAAGAGTAACCTAGCAATTTGGATCTCACATTTCACAAACACTGTTTGCACAGGAAGTTTGTTGGGAGCTTCAACTCGGTTAGTTTTGAGACGGCCAGTTTGGTCCGGGGAGCTTCGGCTCGATTAGCTAAGAGACGGACGGTATGGTCCGGGGAGCTTCGACTCGATTGGTTCGATACGTTAAATTTGCATGTGCATAAAAGGAAAGAAAATAAAGGTGGTGGGTCTTCGGTATTGGAAGGTCGATGCACCGACGCCAATACGCTGACTCGGCAAGTTTTGTTAGCACTTCGTCATCAGAAGTCCGGTGCGCCAGCCGGCAAGAGTACGCAGGAGTCCGCTTCATGCACCAAGCGTTGAGGCATGCGATAGGTCTGACCAGTAGTGATTTACTTGTTTAGAGGTGGGCGAGGCCCAACCCACCGCTTCTGTCTGCCACTACGGAGGTATCCTAGGAGGTTATGGCTGCAGAAAGGTGGAACTAAAGGTCTGTGCGCACAGAGTCGGGTGTGTGAGTTGCACTTGCATGTTCCATCATACCCACAAGCATGCCATAGCATGATCGATTCATTTAACCCCTGACACCTAAGGTTTAAGTGGAATGGGACGCTTATACATTAGGACTTCAAAACGACCCCTTGGTCTATAAGCTTGTGTGGGCAAGTTTATAAATTAAGGTCAATTTCGATATGTATAATCTGCTATTTGATAACCGACACCCCAATGTATAAATTGATATGGGACTCTTTATACGATGGGAGCCCTGCAGAAGATTCCTTGGCTTATGCGTTTCTGCACATAAGTTAAGGTTACTTTCCATACTTTACTTTACTGCCACATGTATTATAAAAATTGCTAGTATAGGTCCGTTGCCACCTATTTTTGATTACTCTCCACCTTCATGTCCTCCCCTTTCTTCCTCTCTGCTCGGTGCCTAGGGGACTTGGGGGAAGGGATGGGGGATGATAGGACTTAGTCTTATAGACTAACGATTTTCAGACCACATCATTTAGGGGATCGTGGAGCCCAGCATGGAGAAGCAGCCCTGGAGGTCGGCCCGTTTGGAGATAGGGCAGTCTAGCTCAGGAGTTCAGACAGTTGGGACTGTGAGTCACTGTTTCTAGTAGTGTTTTATTTTGCTTCTGCTTGAGTGACTATGTAGTGAGGACATGATATACCGGGCATAAGCCCGTATTTTAGTACTCTGATATATTATTCTGTAGACACTCCTTTCGTGGAGATTATTTTCTATATGTGATTTCTGTGGACTTGCTTTATTATTTGCTACAGTTGTGATCGAATTGGCTGACAAAATTTGTATTTTGTAGTGATGACCTTCCTAGGTGCGAAGGTGTCACCACAAAGCGGCTGTTCTGGGCCTAAGACCCCGGTGTTTTAAAAGAAAAAAATGGGGGGTCTTACAAGTGGTATCAGAGGCAAAACACATCGATCAAAAAGTAACAGATATTCTATACACCCGGGGATCACCAAGATGACGGCAGACTTGAAGAAGACGATGTTTTGGCCAGGGATGAAGAAGGACATTACATACTTCGTGACTCATTGCGAGGCATGCCAATTGGTGAAGGCGGAGTGCAGGAACCCCGCGGGTTTTCTACAGCCACTTCCGGTGCCGGAGTGGAAATTTGAAGACATCGCGATGGATTTCATTCATGGCCTCCCCCAATCACGGACGGGAAATGATTCGATTTGGGTCATTGTCGATCGGCTGACGAAGGTGGCCAGATTCATTCCGATCAAGAAGGATGACTCGGTTGGGGGCTGGTGCGGAGACTCATAGAGCACTTCATTTGTTACCACGGGGTGCCCATGATGATCATGTCAGATCGGGATGGTCGGTTCACATCCAGAGAGTGGAGATCCGTGCAGACTTACTTAGACACGCGGTTGACCTTCCGCACAACATTTCATCCCAGACGGATGGGCAGACGGAACGCACCAACCGACATTGGAGGACCTCCTAAGGCTATGCATCTTTGATCGAAATGAACCTTGGGAGAAGCTTTATTGAGTTCTCCTATAACAATAGCTATCAGTCCAGCATCAGGATGGCTCCCTATGAAGCCCTGTACGGGAGGAGGTGCAGGACCCCTCATTCTTGGATTCAGGACGAGGATCCGAAGGTGTTGGGATCGGATTTTGTTGAAGACCCTGAGGCTCAGGTGAGCTGATCAGAGACAGGATCTTAGAGGCGCAGAGTAGACAGGCTAAGTACTATGATGCCCGGTATCGTCAGGTGGAATTTCAGGTGGGGACCGAGTGTTTTGAAGATCCGGCCCATGCATGGAGTTTCACGGGTGCGTGGTCAGAGGAAGAAGCTCAGTCCTAGGTATATGGGCCCTTACAGGAATCCTGGGAGCAGATCAGGGGCCCCAGTCCAGGCTAGAGTTGCCCCCAGAACTT